>MU968359.1:89264589-89864589 GCA_034641835.2 Pinus albicaulis | reverse complement strand
ACCTCCTCCTTAATGACTCCATTGAGGAATGCAGTATTCACATCCATTTGATGAATGTGCATCCCCATCTGCGGTGAGGGAGCAAGAATCGTCGGTATGGAAGAATACCTTGTGACAGGTGCAAAGTTCTCCTCATAATTGATCCCCTCAGTCTGTGAAAAGCCTCGGGCAACAAATCTAAACTTGTACTTCTCCACACTCCCGCCAGCTGCCTGCTTCACTTTGTAGATCCATCTCAAACCCACCACTGATTTCCCCTCCGGCCTTGGGACAATCTCCCTGCACTGTTTCTGAAAATAGAATCATACTCTTCCACCATGGCATCTACCCATGCGGGGTCCTCCACAACTTCCTTGAAAGAGGATGGCTCTGTCATGATACAATTGCTCATAAGAGCCATGTATCCAGTATACCGGTCAGGTGACTTTATCTATCTACACTGTGATGTAGGTTCTCCTACAACCTTCTCTGAATCTTGAGCCAGTTGCTCAACTTCTGTAGTGCGCTTCCGCCCTTTGATGGTTGGCGCTACCTAAGTGGTCTCTTCCACTCCATGAACTTCCTCTTGTGGCTGATCCACATCCTGAAGCTCATCCTTAGGAACTAATATCTCCTCATCTGCATGCAAGTGTGGCTCCCTCTCAAGCAAACACTTCATGGCTTTCTCCTCATGAAATTTGATATCCTGTCGCACAACAGTCTTGCGACTGTCTGGAAAATACACATGATAGTTGTGGGGAGAATCAGTGTACCCCACAAATATCCCAACCTCTACGGTCGGCTCTAGCTTCTTCTTGGCATCCTTCGTCACATGAATGTAAACAGGTGAACCAAAAATCCTCAAATGGGAAATATCAGGCCTCTTACCAGAAAACGCCTCCTCAGGTGTACTCATGCCAAGTATCATGTGAGGACAATGGTTCTACACATATACTGCAGTATTGCATGCCTCATCCCACAAGTGTATGGGAAGGCCCTGATCATGCAACATCACCCGTGCAACACCCACGATCATTCTGTTCTTCCACTCAGTAACCTCGTTCTACTGTGGGTTATGAGGTGCTATGAGTTCTCTTCGAATTCCTTCTGCGTTGCAAAATTCCTTGAATTCGCCAGAGATGAATTCACGACCATTGTCACTCCTAAGAGCCTTCACCTGATTCCCCAATTCTTTCTCAACCAGTGCCTTGAACTCATAGAACTTTGAGTATGTCTCTCTCTTCTTCTGCATGAAGAAGATCCAACACTTACAAGAAAAATCATCAACAAATATCACATAATACTTGTGCATTTTTGTCGAAGCTACTGAGAAAGGTCCACACACGTCTATGTGAATTCTCTCAAGGATCGTCGTGGCATGACTATCCTTCTCATGAAAGGTGGCTTTCACAAATTTTCCGAAGGTACATCCCTTGCACTGATCTGATTGCTTAAGAGTACCCTTAGGAATCCCAGTAGAAATCTACTGCAGTATCTTCAAAGCTCCATGGTGAAGGTGGCCCAATCTCCGGTGCCACAACTCGCCATCATCCCGGCTCACCACTCCTTTTGCTTTGCCTGCCATTGCTGCACAGCCATCTACCTACAATTGATAAAGGTTCTTAACTTGAACCCCTATCCTCCGGGTCTCACCAGTTGCCTTACGGCGCAGGAAAGCCTTTCCCTCGCTAAAGACAACATCATATCACTTGTCTTCTAACATCGCCACAGAGATAAGATTATTCTTTAATCCTGGAACATGCATCACTTCCTTCAATATGAAGGGTTTACCAGACTCTCTCTCAAAGTAAATGGTACCGATACCAGTCGCACTGTATCTACCATCATCGCCCATATCGATGTGATCTCCAAGATCTTTCTCATCTAGATCAGTAAAAAAATATCGATCTCCTGTCATGTGAAAATATGCACCACTGTCAAGAAACCACATTGAACCCATCACAATTGAGACCAAGAATGCGATCAGCAAAAAATCCAGCTCAAAATGTGAGGCTAAGGCCTCTCTCGTTGTAGATCCATCAACCTGCATATTTTTCTTCTTCTGTGAACAATTAGTGGCGTAATGTCCGTGTTGGTGACAGTGAAAGCACTTCACCTTGGACATGTCCTTCTTCTTGCCTTTTGCACCAGATTGAGAAGATTTCTTGCTCTTCCCCTTCTTTGCTTTGGTAGCCAAAGTGAAATTCTCTTCATCAGAGTTCTTTGATGAAGATCCATCCTTGGTACTCTACCTTATCTCCTCTTGCACAAGATCTGACCAAGTCGCTCCCACCCTGGCAATTTTTCCCGACCATTGACAGAGTCCTGATAGGAATGCCAACTCTTCGAAAGCCCAAGGAGAGCCAAACTCACCAAGTCCTTGTCATCAATATTAACCCCCACACTTCCTAGCTCATCCCTGCATTGGATGAACTTCATGAGCTACTTGGGCATACTGTCGCCTTTCTCCATTTTTATGTTCCCAAGTTTATCCTTGAGCACAAACTTCCTCTGGTCGCTCTTGCTTTGAAATAAATCTGTCAAATCTTTCCACATCAAGAATGGAGAAGCCTTACCATGAAGGCTGGACACTATGTGATCCTTCACACCTTCCAACAGAATCCTTCGACACTTTTTTGTCTTCTTTTGCCATGCGTCAAGTACGGAAACATCACTAGAAGTAGGCTTTGGAATTTCTGCATCTATGAACTCCTTCAACCCATTTTCATTCAGCACCGCCTCCATCCTATCCTTCCATGAAATATAATTCGAGCTGCCCTCAAGGGCATACTCCAATCGCAATCTGTTGAAACACATCTCAACTTCGACACCAAGAAAACACTACTGCAAATTCGAATTTCACCAGCACAAAACTCAACCGCTTCAATGTTTTGCAATTTCTCCAATGATCAATATCTCTCTGATACCATGTAAAATTTTTGAATAAAAGATATATTATTCATAGATATTCTCCTGATCATACACTATTTTGACTTCATGCACAATACAAAATCTCTTCTACCATTGATCATTAATTGCGGAAATAAAATCAATTGCATGCACACATTAAAACCATAAACAATCACACATATGAACACAATATTTAATTGGAAATATTAAAGCTGAAAACCCCAAATATATGTATATTATATTTCATGGAGATCATGTAACAATCATAGTACAAAGCTCCTCACAAGCTCTCAGCACACCCTCGAATTGCTACACACTATCAAGCTAGATCTAGCAAAACACATGCTCCAATCTTTTGGCACTTGATAGCCAGCCTCTATTGTGTAATCAATGCTATGGGATGGCTCATTAAATAACATAAACCACCTGGCTTGTACTTCACAATCCTCATGGGCTTCTCCAATCACTGTGTGTTGCAAATAGCAACAGTATAGTCACAACTGATAGTTAACCTACTCTTTAACCTATTTCTGCACTGGTCTCCACTGAAACTGTCCATGCACTAAAGTTAACCGGTGCATTCTTTAGTTGATTAATGAGTTTATAATTAGTAAATTAATTAATAATTAATTCACACCACTCTCACTAATTGTATAAATTAGTTAAACTGGATACAAATAGCTCAACTATGTTTAGATTAGTTAAACTGAATACAACTCCACTAACTTCCTCAATCAACTCCACCAAACTCTGTCACATGAGTTCTAACTGAAGTCTTCATGCAATAGCTCCACATAACCCTCGGGAATAGCGTAATTCCTTCTGTCAGCTGCATGTTCCACTTCTGTGCACTTAACTGAAGTGCTCCAAGAGAATAAGATAATGTTTAGAGTCCAAATATTATTAAGAGCTAATAATATTCGACATATCTATTTTTAGACTGGCAATCTAAAAATAGATTCCGCCCGATATGTCTAAAAATAGAAGTCCATCTATTTTTTCTGATTTGACCAACCATCCACAAATAGCATCCTGCAACTCATAGAACATGATCCATATGTCTAAAAATAGACATAGTCTAAAAATAGACTTTGCGCCAAAAATAGCCTGTGGGCCCACTTAGTGAAGGCGAATTCTTTCCACTAAGCTCATCATCTTATTGCAATCCCAACACATATATTCCTCACCCTCCACTCACTATGTATCTCCTCCATCAAGTCAAAATACTCCTCAAATGAAAACATCACCCATGATTGACAGCGAAAAAAAGCAGTCTTTTGAAAGCAGGCATGAGGTTAGTGGTGATGAGGAACATGGGAACACTAAGAAAATTAGTGAGCATGAACCAAGTGACAAATAAAAAGGAAGTGACCATGAGCAGTAAACTAGTGATGGTGAAGACAAACAGGGCAGTGACCATGAGCAGCAAATTAGTGATGATGAAGACAAACAGAGCTGTGAAAATGAGCCAGGAAACAGTGAGGAAGAAAAGGTGAAAAATAGTGATGATCAAGAGAAACATATCAATGAAGAAGAGGTGAAAATTAGTGATGATGAAGAGCCACAAGCTAGTGGTGATAGAGAGAAAAGTGAATAGGTTCAAAGCAGTGATGAAAGACAAGGTGACCATCAGAAAAACAGTGATCAGGAGGACAATCCTCAAGGGAAAAATGAAGATCCTAAGCAAGGTATTGATGATGAATAGCAAAACAGTTCTCAAACAGATAGTGAGGGAGGTGACAACATGAAAAGTGACCATGGTGGTAGCCCACACATAGAGTCTTAAGGAGACAGTCATAATGACGGCAGCCCTCAACAAGTTCAAGTCAGTGATGGGGGTAAACAAGTCAGTCTATGGGCAGAGAGTAAATATGGTGAAACAACAGAGAAGGATCATGAAGCTAACAGCCCTAAAGAACATTTTCTAAAAAAAATTGATGAGGTTGAAGGAAACCTATGTCAAGGGGTTCAAAACAATGATAAAGGTGAATCTATAAGCCCCGAACAAACTCAAAACAGTGAGCATGGTAGCAAAGCAGATCATGATGAAGGCAACAATGTGAAAAATAAAGTTAAAAAAGTGTAAGTAATGAAAACTCATCTCTCTTCTCCTCAACACAGCCAAGGGCATGTTCTAGCTGCCTCTCCTTGGCAAGGGGCCATGAATCTTCCTCCAAAAGTGGAAAATCCTAAAAACACCAAATCTACTAAGAGGAAAATCACTGTAGCAGTGACTAGCAATGTCACAAGAGCGCTAAGAAGTAGTGGAAAATTTCCTAAGAAGAGTATTGTTGAATTACCAAAGAGAAAAAGGACAAAGAATTATATCCAAGGCAAGGGTAAAGAAAATGATGAACAACAGGAGAGTAGTCATGAAACAGAAAGGGAGTTTGTCATCATATAGATAGACAGTGATGCTGGAGATGATGAAGCTAGAATTCTTGAGTCACTTTTGCTAAACAGAGAAGCCCAAATATATGACTTGGAAACTGATCTAGAAAGGTCAAAGGACCTCATACATGTTATACAAATGAAAAGTAAACAAATGAGTGGTCAAATGGTAGTTTATGAGGCCTGGGCTTTCAAATACCAAAGGGAAGCCTACAAAGCACAAATCAAGCTTGAAGATTATATGGGTGAATTTGATAATATTGAAGAAGAATATCATCTAATAAGAAAAAGGCCTAGGACTATGGGTCTTAGGAAAGCTTTGGAGAAAAAGAAGGAAGGAGAAATAGCCCTTGTTCGATCTTATCCTCTCACACAATTGCTCGCCCAAGAAATAGAAAATGATAAAGAATCATGACTTGAAAGAGCCAACAAGCATTTGGAGGATAAATTAGAGAAAGAAAATAGATACTTGGGTATACAAAGGAAGATGACCAGGCACTACAAGAAATTGAACCAATTTGCCCGAAGAAAGCTCAAACTTGCTCAAGAAAGGTTCAAAACTACCCGAAAGATGCACCCAATAGAAAAAGTGGAGAAAGGCATATCTAGGCTTGAAATCTTGGCCTCAACTTCCTTGCATGCTTTTAAGAACCCATAAGGGGCTTTCTTGCCACAATTGAGAAAATTTTGACATGTTTTTGTTTTTTGTGTTTTTTGGCCCTAATTGCACATTCTTCTAAGCGCTGACATGGGTGCTAGGAGCACCCTCAACTCATGAAATTCATTTTTTTGGATGGATTAAATTTTGGGGCAGCTACTCACAAATTTTCATATCAAAAGGAGGTGTTTTTGTCCCCAAAGAGGAAAAAATAAATCAAAATTCACCTTTCTGCCTCACATATCAGCAGACGAGACCCCCCCCAGGTTTTTTCACCTAGTCCACCTTTTGATAGACTTCCAATGATCAGTTTGGGAAAAATCAAGTAGTTCTAGACACTAGATATCTAGGTCTTTCCAACAAGCTATCACAGGCCTCATTTAGACATTTGGAGGTCCCTCAAAAGTTGTCTTCAAAACAGGCTTCTTTCTGTTGCTACAGTCCTGTAGCATTTTGGCTAAAAAAGTAGTTTTCTGAATATGCTCATCCAAATGTGCATTTAGCTATTTTTATCTCCATTTCAGTGATTGAAAGTCAATTTTGTTTCTATTATTAGCTTAAATATATATTTTTGAAGATATTTTGTTCCTTGGGCTTTCCAAAGCCTCAAGGACAAAATCAGATATTTGTATTAGGCCAATGGCCTTCTAGATGCTCTAGGAGGGTTTCTTTCTCTTTGGCCTATATATTCCAAGAGAATGCATTGTAACTAGAGGCTGAACTTGATGTTATAGAGAAATACATAGTATTACAAGCTTTAAATAAATACTTTGTCTCATGAAGTGGATGATTTCTTTTTTGACTTGGATGGTGGAGGATGATTGTTTGTAGGATTCCATGGCTTGGTGAATGGTATTGTGTTCCTTATCTGTTACGTTTCCTTAGTTTATCATAAAAAATTTCATGCTTCTTGCTTGCTATAGGTCAGTAAAGAATATATTTGAGACATGCCCATGGAGGCACCTCAAGTTTCCTGATTCATTAGAGCTTCTATGTTTTTTTTCTTTCTTGGCTATGTCAAAGAATTCTTAACTGCTCTTTGATACCCTGAGAACTTGTTATCAATTTCATTAATGGTTATTATGTATGATATCTAGTATGATTCACAGTATGCCCTGATTACTCATAGCTAATCAAAACCCCATCACTGAAATCTTTCTCTGAAGTATTGGTTGTCTAGTTAAGTCAAAGAGGTATTGTTTCGATCTTGCCCTTTGCCCATGCTCTGCAGTATTATTTCAAAGTTCCCAATAACTCAAAATATGATGTTTAGGAGTTTCCTCTTCATAGGTTGATTTTTTTTTTTTCTTATTTGTTTTCCCAAAATTCTGAAGGTGAAATTTCCAAAGTTAGAGGGTATTATACTTCTATGTATCACCTGAATGTTTATTTTATGCATCTATTAGTTTGAGCTTCATTTATAGTGATTAATGGTTAGCCCTACCACATGTATGTTTGCTGTAAAACTATTTTTTCTTAAAACCTCTTTGTCTCTCAGAAACTTAGTGTCCATCTCATTTCACTTTCACCTAAAGAATCCATTTATCTCGACCAAATCGGCCCTGCAATATACCTTGTCCACCATTTGAGGCAGTCTCGACCTTATCGACCCCATAGCCCAGTGGATCTCAAAATTTTTTATCTATTTATCCTTTGATCATTTCTCCCTCAAAAATCCTAAAAAAAACCAAAACATACTTAAAAAACTAGCCTAAAATCAAATACATAAAAGCAAACAAGTTTGCATCCTTTACATAACAGAGAGAGCCCTCTTTGAGTCTAGGAAGGCTAGATCCTAGGGTTCCAAAGTTGGTTTGATGTTACCCTATCATTTGAATTTCCAATATGCCAAATCACGGGACCCTAACAGGGCGCACCGACGGACAAAAAAACATTTGGCTATTATGCGATGTTATCATGGTGACCTGTGACATTTAGGAGCAACGTGCATAAATGCATATAAAAATGGTTAAGTGTTGGCTTGGAGGTTTATAGGCTGGTTGTGGTGGCAAGCCTATGTTAAGGAGGAAATTTCACATCATAACCAAGGCTTTATGGGCATTTAGTGGGTCAGCCTTCTATGGGTAAGCACCACCCATGGAAGTAATGTGTGGGAAAATGTACATATAAAAGGAGGATGTGTGATGTATGATAAAGGAAATCAAGAGGGACATCAACATCTTGTTGATTCCACCATTGCCAAGCTAAGGCATGAGCAAGAGTGAAGGTCAAGGGTGGAGGGTGAAGCTGCAGAAAGGAAACGGTGTTTGGGTCGAGTCTGGTAAAAATGGGTTTGGCGTTCACTTGCAAGTCGTGTCGAGTTCCTTACGTAGGGTGTGAGTGGTGCAGTGTTCAGGGTAGGGTTGATTCAGGTTCCTTCAGCAGGACATGTGTATAACAATGTTCAGTGTGGGTTCAATCGAGTCAATTCGGGCTCATGCAGTGCGCCCACGTTCAGGATGCACGGAACAATGTTTGAAGGCATGAATGTCGTTCAGCAAGGTCGGGTCGGGTCGAACGTGAAATGAATGCATTTAGGGAACACGTGCAGACCGTGACCCTGGTGACCTGCATGCAGAAATCCGTTCAGGGTGTCGAGGGTGTTTGTGACCCAAGTGACCCACTTGAACCAGAATTTGGGCAGACTTCATAAACATGTTCTGAAAAAGAGTTTTTGGGTTCCTTTGGATTGTTTGCACTATTGAGAAGTTGTTAAGGCTGGACCAAGGTACAAGCACATTTGGCAAGAATCATAAATGGTTTATGTAGGCTTGGTTGTATAATGATTTCAGATTGTACATATTTATTGAAGCATAACATTGGGCAGACTTATTAATGGGAGTTTCCTCTCCCTTGAATGTATGGGCATTCATATGATTTGATATCGATGTTTATTGTTGTTTTATTTCTGCACAAGAACACTTTGGAAGATTAATTAAACAAGTGTTGAGTTAGGTGTAGTCTACTTATTGGGTATTTTACAAGAGAAAATAAGGTAGTGTCGAACCCGTTTATAGAGTGGTTGGGAGACTACCACAAGTATAGGGGTGTGACAGTTGGTCTCAAAGCTACCTTTTCATGGCTTTTTGATTATTGAGTAGGCATATAGTTGCAGTGTTGCAGGTGGTATTGAAGCTTGATGGACGAGTTTGTTTCATTGGAAATGAACTTCAAATAAATTAAAGAGAAGTCAAAGGAAGTGACAAATGTGTTTCATAAGATGAGTCAGACCATTGATACATTGTGCAAGAGGAGGACATCTAACATGAAAAAAGATAAAATATTTCAACTTATGAATAAAGTGAAAATTATTCAAGTAGAAATGGACAAGGTAGAAGAAGAGTGAAGGAAGTTACTTGATAAGCTTCTCAAAATTAGAGACCTTGGATAGATGAAGCATGGTGGCATGAAGACCACTATGGCCGAACCAAAGGATGTTGTAGATGTGATTGAAATCAAGGAAGAACTGATGAACAAGTTGGACTAGGACCAAACACATTAAAAGCATTGATGGTGGATGATTCTCACAAGGATGAACTTGATGAATAGGTTGGACCAAGGCCAAGCACATTGCAAGCATTGATGATGGATGATTCTTAGGAGGATGTTGAGGATGCAGATATGATCAAGGAAGAAGTTTTGGAACAAGTTGAACTTGGACCAAGCACAATGTAGGCATTGGGGGATGAATGACATGAAAATGTTGCATAATTGACAATGATCGAGGAGGAACTTGATGAGAAGGTGGTACTAGGACCAGAAGCATTGCAGACATTGATGAGGATGGAGGAAACTCGCTTGGATAGTCTTCATGAAGATATGGCCTGTGTTTCAATTGAGAATTTTGGAGATAGACCATATGTAGGGATGAGAAATAAGATGAATTCTTTGCCAATACCATGGAGGACCTTTCCTTGGATGACTATGATATAACCTTGTACATTGGAGAAGAAAGGACCATTTATTGTTATAGACCTTGATAGGGAAATTTGTGACCTTGCTCTGGTAGGTCCAAATGCCCATGATAAGGGTGGCACTTGATGATATTTTTGATAGATATGGGTCATGCTTAGCCACATGAAAATTGGCTAGGTTCCCAACATGACTCATGGAATGCCTTGATGGTAGGGCACATTATTTGGGTAGACATCTTCATGGCTTACAACCAAGAAGAAAATATTGGTACACCTTTAGTGTGGGAGAAGCCTTGAAGGAACTTAACCTATACACCATACACATCATGATTGTTACACCATTTTTTGGTCATCTAACCTGTTACTATTAGATGGACCTAAGTACCCCATGTAAGACCAATTTTACCATATGTAAAATTGCTTTCACTATGAAAAATAACTTAGTAAAACACCTTTATTAAGTTGTTTACGGTCTAAATAGGAAACCCCATGAGAAAATATTAAATAAATCCACATTTGTTTGATTTTCCTCAAGGAATAATGAGTTAAACAACAATTTAATTAATATTCCTAGTCATATTTAACCCAAAATAGGAAAATTAATTTGATAAATTAACATTTATCTTATTATCTTCTGGGAATAATTATTTAAACCTTATTTAAATAATATTTCTTGTTAAATTTGACTAAATCACTCATAAATAGTGAAATAAATCATTATTTATTTAATTATTCGTCAACCACATCCTTAAAATGATAAATAAATCATTTATTTATTTATTATTTACAAATAAAGGGATTTCACCCAAGTCAAATTCCTTTTCCCTCCAACAAAAATAATAAAATATTCCATAAAATCGGGATCTTGATTTGGTTAATAATATTTTAACTATGCACCAATATCTAGACTAACTCAATATTTTTTTATAAATAGAAGGGTTTTTCCATTCATTCATCACCTTCTGTTGCCTAAATATCACTCTGGATCTATACTTTTGGTCTGACTTTGATCCACCATCATTGTCATATTTTTATATCTTGTGAACTCCCTTTGAGTTCCATTTTTGTCTAGGTTTTCTACACCATCAAGAGAGAGGAATTTTATATCTGAAGTGTTGAGGACTTCCAAGAACTCATCCCATTGAGGAGAACTGGTAACATCCTTCTATTTTTTCCTCTAAGGTGCCCTTAATATAAAATCCATTCAGCATATTCTTCTCTTGTCTATTGGATGCATGGAGTAAATCTCATTTTTATTTATTGTTTAATGTCTTTTGATGCATAGATCTAGATTTTTGCAGCATTTATCTTGATCACTTAATTGCAGATCTGAAGATATTGGGAGCCATATTTTTTGTTAGGGTTGCTTTTTATGCAAAGCTAAAGTGCTCTTTATTCATACACTTGCAATTAAGATTCATACTAACAATTGGCGACTCTAGACGAGTTTACGATTACGACTATTGTCATTTTTCTGATCCCTGCATAGCCAACTGCTTCAAACCCTAGGATTTTTCTTCAGCTTCTTGTTTTTCTTTTCTTGATTTTGTTTTTAACCTATAAAACCCTAAAACATTAAAAATTATAACTTCCGTGTGTTTTTGGACCCATTGTGCAGGTGACAGACATCAACTGCAGCTGAGATGACACATTCTGCTGAAATTTGCTGTCGAGAGTGCCAGAAGTGCAGGTCGCACTTTTTGGCCCCAAACCTATGACCTAGAGCTTCAGGACGTAGAAATATACCCAAAAACTGTGACCTCAACAAGAAACAGGTCATAAACTGCAACCTGGACTTTTTGTGGGAGTTTTTTTCTGAATTTTTTTTGGGTTTGTCTGGGCCTCTATTCAGGGTTATCTAACCTCCATATCTACCCGTTTTGGACCTATACTTGTTCTGTTTTACTCAGCTAAGTGGGAATGTTTCCCCCTAGGGCTTCAGTACCCTCCAAACTTTGTGGAAGCGTTTTACTACTGCAGGTTCTCTGAGTTTTTCAGTGTGTTCAACCTTTTTTCAGATCTGATACCTCACCTTCAAATCCACTTCAGATTGGCTATTTATCCATCCAAATCACCTCATTTAGTTTTTTTTTGGTTTTCCTCTAGGGTCCCCTCTGCTTCCCTCCAGGATATAGCCTTTCACCACCTCATTCACAACAATATTTCCTCTGATTTGTTGTTGTTGTTCTGCACCACTTTCCAGTAGATCTCACCTTTAGATCCCTGTCCCTCCCGACCTTAGATCTATTGGCTATTTTGGTGTGTTTTGACTAGTTTTTTTCCCACCTACAGATTACTTGTTGAGAGGCTTGCCTCCTTGGGTTTAGATTATTGCATTATTAGCTGTGTATTTACTATTATTTCAGTTTCATATATTGTTATCTATAGGTTTATTTACAGCCATACAACACACATTTTATTTTTCTCTACAAATGTATAGGTTTAAAAATTAAAATGTACACACTTTTACACACACACCCTAAGTGAAGAAGAGGTTGGTTAGCACCGCCAAGAAAATACTTTAACATTGAAATCAATTGATCCTACACCTCTCTGCCATTTTTTTGACATTGTAATCAGTTGATCCTGCACCTTTCCGCTCTTTTTGGTCTCTCTTCCCCTTGTGTCATGTTTTTTTCATCATCCTTGTGCCACCAAGGCATTTATCCCAAAGAATTCTTGGAATTCATCCTCATTTTCCGGGTGGAAGACTTACTCCTCCGCGTAGGATTTGAGTTAGTCCTCCACCGAGTCCACACTATGAATCCTTTTCTGGTTCATTTGGTTCTCCTTTTGGTTTCACTCTTGGTTCTCCTCTTGTCACCTTTACCATGTCTGGTTCAGGACCTAACACTCGTGGTATCCTCGGCTGGCCCTAATGCTAGGAATACTACTAGTGGGACCGCAACAGGAACTACTCCGACTGCTCCCTTGCTCTCTTATATGGCAGGCCTCATTCTTCCTGATTTTAACCAGTTGATCAATGACCCTATGCACCATGATGTTAGTTGGCCTCCTATGCCGACCAAGCTCCCTTTCGACATACCCAAGTATGAAGGCCTTGTTGGAGAAGATCCTACAAATCATGTTTGATATTTCCACATGTTCTATTCATCTAACTCCATTACCGATGACTCTGTCCGTCTTCGATTTTTCCAACGTACGCTTACAGGCGAAGCTTCTAAGTGGTATGTTGATCAGATCTCATCCTCTCATACCACCTTTGAAACTTTTTCTAGGGTTTTCTTGTTTTATTTCCAGCTTCCCCTTCGTTATGAAACTGGTACTGAACTTTTGACTTCTTTCTGTCAATCTTCTGCGACCTGCCTATTCGATCATGTCCAAGAATGGCGAACAAGAAAGAGCCTATGTCAAGCCCCTACCTTCGAAGACCATGTCTACATGGACTCATTCCTTAGATCTCTCTTGCCTCCTATTGGAAAGGATGTCACGTCGCATTTCCCTCAAACCAAAGAATATGTTCTCCAAATTGTATTAAAATATGACTTGATCTACGCTCAATTGGGTTATGTTTATACCGTTTTACCTGATCTTCCTAGACCCAGTGGTGCCAATGCAGCAGGCGCATCTCATGTCACCGAAGGTATCATTGGAGCTCTCTCTCATCCATATGCTCAGCCTTTGATGGGCCATGGTTTTCCTCATTGGGGGGCCAACACCTCCTGCACTTATCCCCCTCCTAGTAGCATGTATCCAAGATATGACATGCCTCCTCCTTTTTCCCAACCTCATGTTTACAACATTGTTACCCAACCTCCTTATTATATGTATCTACAACCTGGTGCTCCATTTCCTCCAGCATTATCACCTCCTCCTCCCTTACCTTCTCAACCCCCGCAATAGTAGCCATCGCCCCCTCAAGGGCAAATGTATGCACAACAGGGCATGAATAATCCTCCTCCATCTAAAAAGAAGAGGAAAGGCACTCAAAATCAATATGATCTCGAAAATCCTAGACCTAATCCTCAAAATAATGCTCCTAACACTGCTAACCAGCAACAGGGCACTCAGCCCAAGCAGGACAGGCTTGTTCGCACAAAGAAACCTTGTTCTTGTTGTGGTGTTTATGGTCATTACATGCATGATTGTCCTCTTTTACCATAGATGAAGAAGATTTGGGAGTCTTAAGCAACATTTTGAGGACAACAAGCCTCCCCTTCCATCCTTCCCAGTGCCGCCCCTAGTCAGTCGGTTGTGTTTACTAATCCTTTCCCTCAGCAAGGATTTGTGGCAACTTAACCACCTAAAGGTCAGGCAGCCAGTCAACCTCTTCCATCTGGTACCCCTGATTACCAGATTCTCACGATGAATTCTAATAAACCTCTAACCGTAGACATCAATCTTCAGACTCAGTCCCATCAGTATAACAAGTCTCCCGCTACGTCTGTCCCCGGGCCACCTCCTTCGGTTCCTACAAAGCCTCTTTCCACACTTAATGGTCCCTTGTAGATCCCTCAGCCTAAGGCGAAGGTTCATACCAAGATTCCTAAGGGACCACTACACCGAAATGTTGCTTCTAGAAAAGCTTCCCATTCATATAACATAGTAGATGATTTGGCACAATCTCCTACTGCCATTTCAACATTAGAACTCTTCCAGTCGTGCCCTTCACAACGAAAAGCTCTACTATCTACCATGGGCACTGTAGAACCTTCTGATGATTGATTGATTGTCTTTAATGTTGACCAGTCACAACATCCTCCTCTCCCTACTTCTGTCACCTTCCAAATCCCAGTCAAGATCCGGAATGCCAATGTTTCCCGGTGCATCATTGATGAGGAGGCATCCACCTGTGTGATGCCTACTTCAGTTTGGAAGAAGCTTAGATCACTTGAGTTGGCTCCTTCCATGATCACTCTCCGATCATGGGATGGCCACGCCTCCCAGCCCATTGGCTTATTTTGCAACTTTCCTGTTAGTCTTGCAGGAAAGACTGTTTGCATTGACATAGAAGTCATAGATGCCCCCTTGGATTATAAAATTCTATTGGGTCATAGCTACACCTATGTGATGTCTGTTGTCCCGTCTGCAGTTCACTGCAATATGTCATTCCATCATAACGAAAATATAGTCCCCATTTACTAGTTGACATATTACGAACCGAAGTCTCATACCTCCCCTGAGTCCGTCATCTCTTCGGTGGCCAATAAGAAAATTGTCAATCATTTGACTAGTGTCTCACCCAGAGTCTACAAATATTCCTCATTGCTTGGTACATTTCCTGGTCTTCCTCCTCCTGCCTCTCATCCCAACTCATCGAATGTTTTCATGATGCAATCGTCTCAAGCTTCCCTCAAGCAGTCCGCTTTGGCTAGTCAACAGCCTCCTCTCCCTCCACAACCTACTCCTATCCCTTCGATTCCACCTTCTGGACCTCCTCCTCCTATCTCTTCACCTACATATGGTATCCATGAGCTTCTTTACCCTCCTGGAATGGTTCCTCTCGGCCTTAACTATATTGTAGCCATCTCTTCTGGCCATTACCCCTCCGGTCAGATACCGTTCCTAGCTCCCCCTCTTGGAGTGTACACGGTACTTGTCATGGCTACCCTCTCTCTTCCAAAACTAACCCTTGGGATTCCCGTATGGTACCTTAATCCTCTAGCCACTACCCTTCCTGGTCAACCCAAACCTTATCTTGCTTTGACCCTAGTTCAATTGGTCCCCATGACTTCTACCGCTGCTCCAGTGCCTCAGCCACCTCAATAGGAACCACCTCCTATTGTGACCGCTTCGGGTACTAAGGGAAAATATCGCAAGAGGGCATCAAAATACAAGGCTTCCCCAACTGAACCTGCTCCTCCTCCACCTCTAAAGCCTTGTGTTTTTTTTTATGTCATCCGCCATGCCACCCATAACTATCCTGAACTCCCCCGTATCAAGGCCATCGTTAATGTTGTGTTACCTGAGTCTATGGTCCCTGAAGCCTCTGTTTATTCTTCGAGTGTAGCCAAGAACCCTAAAACTATTCACAACAATAAACCCTGTGCTTTGTGTGATCTCCATGGCCATTATTCCGACCATTGTCCCCACCTTACGCATTACCGTGCCTCTTTAGAGGTAGTTCAGGAGTACGAGGTTGAAGAAAACCAATCTACCTCTCCTGTACTTATGCAGTATGCTACAGGACATCTTGAGGATTTACCCACTCCCATTGACATTCCCCCTCCTGATGTCAAGATGACGGATCCTACGACCACCATCCTATACTTATCATCATCCATGAGACCCTTAGTGGAAGTTCCCTCTGCATCTTCCCCTATTGTTTCGCTTAACCTCCTTTCAACGATCACCCTGGGCTCAACATTAGTAGATCCCTTATTTGGTTGTTCTTCTGTCATCCCCCGTGACGATGTGCATGTGAACCTTTGTTCTCATGATGATGAGTTAGGTAGCTTTGCCACATCATGTGGTCTCCCTTCCTCTAGTCACTCCATCTTCTATTGTGATGATGACATCATGGAAGCCTTGTCCACCCCTTACTTCATCTTTCCTACCCATAAGCAGGATGGCACCATTCGTGGCCTTAGCACAAGCTACACCTCTACTAGCTCCCACACTCCACCTCACCGTCGGCATGTGAGTAGTAGACATCCTACCCAGATCACTCCCTCTCGCGGAGTGCGTTCGATCTCTACTTTGTGCTTAGGTTGCCAACATTTTTCATCATCCTCACATTTATTGAATTGTGGCACCTTTCAGATGGACCTCCCATCCACACCTTATATCAATTTTGTTGATGGTGCAAGTCGCTACTCTCAGAATCTAGAATCGGTAGGTTAGGAAATTTTTAGCCGCTTATATTTTTGTGTTCTCTCAAATGGTGTATGCATTGGTACTGCTACCAATAATCACGTCGAATATGATGTAGTTCGAGGTTTACTAGCTGATGTCCTTTCACATCGCATCCTCCACCTTCATGTTCATTTTGATTTCCTGCTTCTTGTCATGTGATTGAATGGTGTCTATCGTGTGCATAATCCTATCCTTTTTAGAAGATATTTACGAGTGAAGCTTTTGATGTGTGAATTTGAAATCATTACATTCAGTCATGTACCTAGAGCACAGAATCACTATGTAGTTAGCATTGCAAACAATATTATAGATTGGCATTTAGCACACGCATTTAACACAAGGCAATAACATAAAACCACAAAAACGATGCATATCCATAATATGTGTTGTATAAAATGTTTTAGAGTTCATCAACTTTGATACATATGACATGCCCATAGCATGTTACAAAAACTAAAAATTGGGGGCACCACCTACCCCTACATAGCTAATCACTATTTGGAGGATTCTGAGCCAATGGCTCTGCTCCCACAGCTCACAGATCATGCATCCCATGTCCGGCAATCGCCATGCGCTGCATGAACCCTCACCACTATGAGGGTAGACCAATACATGGCTCTATGTACTGGTCCTCTAAGTCTTTCCAGTCGCGCTCTAAAACACTAGTCATAAGCCTCTCACATATATGATGGATTTCCTCTAAGAGGGCTACTGCATCCTCATTTTGTGGTGCTCTCAATCCACTAGGTCTGGCAGTTCCTGATACTATAAGTTTTCCCATATATCTGGTTGGTTTTATTGGTGCTATATCCTAAATACCAAAAGTGTAAGAATCAGTACCATATATAATATTCTGAATCATTACAATGCACATAAAAATATTAGCAATTTTTCACTTACCATCAGGACCCCATACTCGACTAGGAGGCAGTGGAAAATCCGGGTCCCCATGACAACTCATCCCACTATAGGGATAGTTGTCTATGTACAATGGCATCTGATCCCAATGCGCAAAAAACTGAGGTCAGAACACTTGTCCGACTGCCCCACCTCCTCCTTTGCATAATAGTCTCCCCCACCAGCACATCCTAGGCTCCCTCGGGCCCCCCATCCTGGAGCTGTATGTGAGGTTGAAGTGTCAATATCTTCTCAAAGAAGAGCGAGCACAAAACTGTGCCATAAACATAGTCATGGTTCACTTTCCGCTTGCATAGAAACAACTGTCATTTCAAAGAAGATAGTATCATCTAGGCCCACCCATAGTAGGTCCCACTCAACATACTCTCCACAAGTAGCATCTGCCCTCCAGTGATGTGGTGGAGTGATTGATTGCCCATGATTCGCAGCACCGTTGCAGCCACAGCACGGGTCTCTAACCTCTCTAGATCCCCGATGGGTGTCCAAGTCCCCTTGACCTGGAGACCCAGTCGATAATGATGCTCTACAAACTCCATGATGTTCTTCCCTCACAGTAAAACTGGTTGAGTATTCCCAACCATCCCAAGTGCTGGAAGACTGGTAAGAAAATATACATCCTGGACCGTCAACTCGATCTAGCGCCACTGCACTATGAAGACCTCACGGTCTGGATCCCAATAGCTAAAAATCCAAGCCAAAAAGGGCTCTCTATCTCTCATGAGATCATTCTCCACAAACTTCAGAACCCCAAACCTGGCCAATGCACTGCGGACACCCTGATCCTCCTGGATCTCTGACCATAATGTGCCGAGGTCTCTCTCTCTCCAATTGATCCATAATTCTACCATATCTACACAAAACCATCATATTTGTCAGTTTACAGATAGGAAATACTATATACAAACACAAAGACCTAGTTCTTAGCCAAAAAGCAACATAGAAAAACCCCTCACTGTCAGGTCACACTTTTTAGGCCCAATCCTGGGACAGGTCGCAGTTTTCTGCCCAATACCTGCTACCCAGGTCGCAGTTTTTGCCCCAAAAAGTGAAACCTGACCATGAAGAGGCGTAGGGGTCTGTTACTAAGCTCTGGGGCCCTAAACTAAATTTTCAATCCATTGAAATGAAATAGTAGGGTTAGACCTCTTACCTGTAATTGACGCATCTTGATTCCAACAGTCGGTTTGTCCACTACAATCACTGCAAGATTTAGGGCCTTCTCTCCTCTCTACATTCACCACAACTCCACATGCAAATGAGTGAATTTGGAGGGAAAATGCCTTATTAAAAGATAAGCCCATATTTTTTCTTTCGCTTGTTACGGCCAAACCGTATCTCAGTTTGACAAACCATCTATACGGTTGGAAAGCTCTCACCGAGCCCTCAAATGGGTATCTATTAGTTTTTTGTGATTTGATACTTCACCAGGACACATTTTGTCCATGAAGCATCACTTCACCACTCCCTAAAATCAAATTTCTTCACTTCCAACACTTGTACCTGGGGCACCACTTTTCATTCATACTTGTCCATGCTCTTGTCTATTTTTGTTGTGAGTAACCATCATATACTCATGTTTTTATGGTCCCCATTGGACCTTTTTCTGTGTGGCAGCACCATTGACTCACCCTTGTTTAGAGCATCCGAGCTGAGTCACCCTCACATTCATGGAGTCTATCTCGAGTCCCTTTGTATCCCGACGTAGTCCTCCATCATTCATTACTTGGTTCCTATCTCGTGTCACACCTTATGGCCTCTAGTATTATTGTCCCCTATCCCTCATGATATTGTGTCATTCACTACCAGGTCCTCCATGCCCTTTATGCTCTAACAAAGGAAGTCGTATGTCCGCTACTCAGTACCCCCCATTTCATCATCATCCCTAGTGTCATTATGTGAGTTGCTCTACTATTTTCTCTCGTTCCTTAGTTGAGGTTCCGTTATTGCCTCACCTATGGTGGACCTCCTTATGTCGACATCAGATCATTCATTCTAGAAGAAAGGTCTAGAGGGCGGTGTACCTTGGTTCGAGCCTCCACTCTTTTTTGGTGCCTCAGATCAGGAAAAGGGACTCCTTATTTCCCTTTGACTTGCTTGTTTCTCAGCTCCAACTCCTTTCATCATAATCGAGATTTGTATACTTGATGGTTCAGTGATGAAACAACTGATATCGGTGATTCCCGGGTGTGTGTCAGCCCTCATGAGGGGGTGGCCCTATAGGTAGTCCCCGACATGCTCGGATGACCTCTTCATTACAGCCTTTGATGCAACTCCATATATTTGGTGATGTCGGCCTCAGCCGCTTGCAACACCTTTTTGTTTGCATGTATCAGTCAAATTTTCAGAGCCCTTTCCTGTTTACAGGGGCATTTGGGTTGTATTTCTATCCCATGTACTCAAATATTATTGTATAAGTCTTTGATGTTATCCCAGGAAAATTATGTATGTGGGATTCATTATCATGTTTTCACATGGCTCATGTTTATGCTAGCATGTACTATATCGTTCAGTCCCTTGTTTACTAGATGCACTATTCTTTGTACTTTGTCTCGCTGGGCATAGCTATGCCTCCGCCACCACCTATAGCACATGTACTCACTCATAAAAGAGATTTGTTGCACATGTGAGTATTGCCTCCTCAGGGTCTAGTCCTTTAGTGCTTCAGTCTACCTTATATTTCTCTCTCTTTTACTTCCCCTTCGGTGTCTAGTGATTGAGTTCTTACAACGTACTTTGGTGATATGATTAGCTCCTAACACTCACAAGCTGGGGGGCAATCTGTTACACAATATTTTGGTCATCTAACCTGTTACTATTAGATGGACCTAATTACACCATGTAAGACCAATTTTACCCTAAGTAAAATTGCTTTCACTATGAAAAATAACTTAGTAAAACACCTTTATTAAGTTGTTTATGGTCTAAACAGGAAACCTCATGAGGAAATATTAAATAAATCCACATTTTTTTTATTTTCCTCAAGGAATAATTAGTTAAAAAATAGTTTAATTAATATTCCTGGTCATATTTAACCTAAAATATGAAAATTAATTAGATAAATTATTATTTGTCTTATTATTTTCTAGGAATAATTATTTAAACCTTATTTAAATAATATTCCTTGTTAAAATAGACTAAATCACTCATAAATAGTTAAATAAATCATTATTTATTTAATTATTACTCAACCACATCCTTAAAATGATAAATAAATATTTTATTTATTTATTATTTGCAAATAAAGGGATTTGACCCAAGTAAAATTCCTTTTCCCTCCAACAAAAATAATAAAATATTCCATAAAAGTTGGATCTTGATTTGGTTAATAATATTTTAATTATGCACCAATATCTAGACTAACTCAATATTTTGTTATAAATAGAAAATTTTTTCCATTCATTAATCACCTTTTGTTGCCTAAATATCACTCTGGATCTATACTTTTGATCTGACTTTTATCTACCATCATTGCCATATTTTTCTATCTTGTGAGCTCCCTTTGAGTTCCACTTATGTTTGGGTTTTCTACACCATCAAGAGAGAGGAATTTTAGATCTGAAGTGCTGAGGACTTACAAGAACCCATCCCATTAGGGAGAACTGGTAACATCCTTCTATGTTTTCCTCCCAGGTGCCCTTAATATAAAATTCATTCAACATATTCTTGTCTTGTCTATTTGATGCATGGAGTAAATCTAATTGTTATTTACTGTTAAATGTCTTTTTATGCGTAGATATAGATTTTTGTAGCATTTCTCTTGATCACCTAATTGCAGATCTAAAGATATTGGCAGCCATCTTTGCGGTTAGGGCTACTTGTTATGCACAGCTAAAGTGGTGTTTTTTTGTACACTTGCAGTTAAGATTCATACTAACAATGATGACTAGAGTTGAGATGAGTCTACTCTTGATAGACACATGGGCAGACAAAGTCATGCACATTGACATGAGGGCATGGCAAGACATTATGTGGAGACATTATGCAATTTCACTTACTAAATTCCAGTTATGAGCATCATGGAGGAGTGTCAAGCAGGATGTTGAGCATGATCAATTATTGGTGCTACATGGAGATATTTTATAGATGGGCTGATGGATGTTGTTCACTTTGAGAAACAAGACATTGGTTGGATGAGAAATCTATGAGCACATTCATATGACTTGCAGGATGAGAGCAACTTGTGGTGGCACTAGTCGCCAACACAAGTATGCTTGCTAATACTTCGGAGAGGATGATTCATTAGAGTTAATGATGGAGTTGCGTTCATTGGAGGCTTCATACTACAGTGATCTTGCAGTCTCTAGATCAATGTGGAGCTGAGATCGAGATTGGTCTTAATTTTGATGCACTATGGGATGTATACCTTTGAGCACATTTATGAGGTGTGTTTTTGAGGAGTCACTTGATGGAGATGATCAAAGGGACACTTTGGAGCTTGATGGAGATGGAAAAATGAGATGCATTAGTGGTATACACTGTTAGAAATATCGAGAAGAAAATTTAGAGCGAAAATTCCATGATGACCTGTTTCAGATGGCCGAATCCCTTGCCTAAGGAGGAAATGAAGATCACAATATAAATGAATGCTTAAGTTGAGAGGGGTTTCAACAGGTGAACGTGGGAGGTATTTTAGGAACTTAAAAAATATCAATTATGACTTTTCAATGACCCATGCCCCAACCCCATGGGGTTTTAGCCCACTAACTAGGGGTACAAAATTCAAACATGAATATATCTCAAACCGTGAAGAATTACATGGCATGCCATATATGAACGGAAACATATCGAAAAGTAGAACCCATAAAAATAATTATTGACCTAGAATATATTAATTTGGTAGGTCAAAATTATCATGCAATATTGGGTTAGCCCCTGGTGCTGCTTGGGTTGACTATCATGTCTAAATCGTGCAGAATATTAGAGTAATTTTTTTGCCTCTCTGGTCACGAAGCGTTTTCTGAGGAGCAATCGGACTAGGACTTCCGTGCCTCTGCGCGCCCTTGGGGCTGCCATGCCCTTGCTATCGTTCTGCTGCTGCTGCGCACAGCCATGGAGCCCTCTGGGGGATCGGATTTGCCTCCCCCCCCGGAGGTTATCGCCTTCAAAGAAATGATCGCCCAATGCAACAAGCGCCCACCTTCAGTGAGCCAATAGAAATTTGTCAAGAAGATGGATACCATCCCCTCAGTAGCCCTTCCCGAGGAAGAAACCTGCAAAGATGCTCTGAACCTGGCTGAGCGTGGCCTCATAGGTCAGTTCACGGGCCTCTGGCCCTCTCCCAAGTTGGTGGAGGACTGGACTCAAAGGAACTGGAAGCCGCTAACCAAAGAGGGAGTAAAAAGTTACTTCGTTGGCAAAGGTTGCTTCGTCTTTGTCTTTGAAAGTGCAAAGGATAGAAGCTTAATATTCAGTAATGGCCCTTACTTTATGGGTCCGCAAGGCCTATACCTTAATAAATGGTCGCCATATTTCGATCCAGCCCAGGACGTTCCTTCTGCCGTCCCGGTGTGGGTGCGGCTTCCCCACCTTCCCCTCCACTGCTGGAACCCAAAGTCTCTCCAGATCATAGGCAACGCCTTAGGCAAATACATTGATCAAGCCCCAAGAAAAGATCAATACTCTTGTGCCCGCATCTGTGTTGAAGTAGATCTGGAGGAGGGTTTACTAGAAGCCATCAATCTCACAGTCGAAGGATGGACGCATGTCCAAGAGGTAGACTATGAACAACTCCCATTCAAATGCAAACACTGCCATGGCTACGGGCACTTTGCCAAACATTACAAGAAAAAGGCAGAAGATCAACCTGAGAGCCAAAATGGAGAGTAATGGACTCTAGTCCAAAAACCCACCAATCACAGAAAGGGTACCGAGAAAGGCCCTCTGAAAGAGGCACCAAGCAGCTCCAATCACACCCATGGTAAAAACTCAAATGGCAAAGAAAACAGTCAGAATAAGGCAGCTACAGCAAACCAGGAAACCTTGGACCAGCCCGGATCTCCCATTATCAATCAAGATGGCAGGGAAAAGACACATCCTGAGGTCACCCAAGGAAGCCCTTCCAACCCCACATATGCAGATGTCACAAGGAAAAAGCCTATTGACAGTTCCGGGTCCTCGGAGGATGAAACCTACGAGCAACCCACAAAAAAATTTGGCAGGAAATATCACAGAGAAGAAAGGGAAGAGGAGGCTGAAAGGCTCAAAACTCAAGGAAGCCAGCCCACTATAGAGATGTCTATTGGGAGAAATACCAGGACCAGGCCCCCCAAGGGAGGCTCCCTCCACTTCCCAGTTAAATAATGCGCCTCGTCTCTTGGAACTGCAGAGGTCTGGGTAATCCCTCGAAAGCTGAAGCAATCAAATATCTCCTCAAAATGGAACCCTCAGATATTCTCATGCTCCAAGAGACTAAGATTTAGGGGACAGCCCTCCTAGACACCAGCAAGATTAAATGGAAAAAAAAGGAAGGAAAAGCTGTCAGCTCAAGAGGCTCATCCGGAGGACTCGCAACCCTCTGGTCAGAAGATCTCTTCTAGCTGATCAATTCCCACGAAACACAACACTGGATCTTCACGGAATTAATGCATATTCCAAGTAAGTTAACTTTCTCCCTCTTCAATATTTATGTTCCTGTTCTATACTCAGAAAAGAGAGATTGTTGGACCACCCTCATAGCCTTCCTTGAGCAGCACTCCCCTAGAAACATCATTCTGGCAGGGGACTTAAATATTGTTTTGAAATTCAAAGAAAAAAGGGGAGGTACAAACAACAGAGATCCCTTCCTCCCTCTGGTCGAAGGCCTCATCCAGGATTGGGACCTTGTAGATTTCATTCCGCCAAAAGGGCTTTTCACCTGGTCCAATAACAGAGTGGGAGGGGAACATATCTCCGCCTGATTGGATCGATTTCTGGTTCAGGGTGCACTGATGATGAATAAGAAGATTATTACCACCAAAATCCTTCCCAAGCTGACTTCAGATCACAAGCCAGTCCAGCTCTCTCTAGAAGATGAAGACGATTTGGGTCCTATCCCCTTTCGTTTTAGCCCTCTATGGATTGAAAGAGATGGCTTCTTCGACATAGTGAAAACAGCTTGGAGCAAAACCTTCTCAGGTTCCCCCAGCTACGTGTGGGAGCAAAAACTCAAAGCCACAAAGCAGGCACTGAAGAAGTGGATCAGGAAACCTACTCCAAATCCAACTAGCCACCGAAAAGAAATAGTGCAGTCCCTAGAGGCATTGCAAATCGATATGGAAAGCAGAGATATCACTCCAGTGCTGCTGGATAAAGAATTCAAAATCCAATGTTCATCTTTCCAATCCTTCCGGCTAGAGGAGGAGTACTGGAGAATCAAATCTCGAAGTCTGTGGCTAAAGGAGGGCGACAAGAACACCTCCTTCTTCCATCGCCAATACCATGCAAGAATCTCCAGAAATCACATCTCTGAAATCACAACAGCAGAAGGGCAGATCTGCAAAGGGTTCAGCCAGATAAAAGAGGCAGCTGAAAGTCATTATAGATAGCTATACACTGCAGGAATCCAAGGTAATGAGGAGGACACCACTGATCTCCTTTACAACATCCCCCTCCTGGTCAGACTGAAGATAACACTGATCTCAACAAACCCTTCACTGAAGAAGAAGTCATTAAAGTTATCTGGTCTATGGACTCAGAAAAGGCTCCTGGGCCCGATGGTTTTACCATCCACTTCTACAAGATGTGCTGGGACATCATAAAAAATGATCTCTTAAAGATGATTAAAGGATTCATGAATAAAGCCAAGGTAGGGGGAGGAACCAACTCCACATACCTCGCCCTCATTCCAAAAGAAACTAATCCTGAAACCTTCGCTAGATTCAGGCCCATATCTCTGTGCAATGCCTCTTACAAAATTCTGGCAAAGCTCCTTGCAAATAGGATCAAGCCCCTTCTAAATAGACATATCTCTAGCAATCGAGGAGGCTTCGTTGAAGGCAGGCACATCCTGGACAATGTCATCCAAGTCCAGGAGATTATTCACTCAAGCAAGCAACGAAAAGAAAAAGGGATGCTGATAAAACTTGACATGGCCAATGCTTTTTATCGTGTCAACCGGCCCTTCCTCTACAAAGTCCTCCTCGCCTTTGGTTTCTCCCCTCACTTTGTCTCTCTCATCAAGGCCTGCACTGACAACCCTTGGATTGCCCCTCTCGTCAATGGCCACCCTACATCTTTTTTCCAAGCCCAGAGAGGTCTTAGGCAGGGATGCCCACTCTCTCCCTTCTTGTACATTTTGATGGTAGACTCTCTTAGTAGAAAGCTCTCAGCAGAAAAAGTTGCAGGCTCCCTTCCAGGCCTTAAACCTTCCATTCATTCTCCTGCCCAGAATCATGCTCCTTTTGCGGATGACTCCCTCCTTCTCGGAGGCGCCTCTGCAAGAATTGCCAAAGATTTTGATGAAGTCCTAAAAAGTTACTGCAGGGCCACGGGAGCCTCCATTAATGAAGGGAAAAGTGAAGTTTATGGCTGGAACATCGAGCAACATGAGCTCACAAATATCTCTACTCTCCTTGGATTCAATAGCCAAGCCCAATGGGAGAGGATAAAATACCTTGGTCTCCCCATAATAAATGGCTGAAATAAGAGAGCGCTGTGGTCTGAAGTCATCAGCAAAATCAAGTCAAAAATCACAACCTGGGGAGGATACTGGCTCACATCTGGAGGTAAGGTTACCCTGATCAAGTCTGTGCTTTCCGCATTACCAATCTATCAAGCGGCCTTCCTCCTTGCTCCAAAACAGGTGACGGACCACATCTCCAAATTGATTCGTGACTTCCTCTGGCAAGGGGGGAAGGGTAACAATCATAAATTGCATCTTGTGAAATGGGAACTGGTTAAATGATCAATCTCAGAGGGAGGACTGCAAATTCGGGACCCATCCCTGGTCAATCTGGTGATGGGAGGTAAAATCCTCTAGAACCTATTTAAGAACCCAAAGCACCCTGTCAGCGAAACTCTGAAAACGAAGTATGCCCATAAGGTGTCACTCCGAAATCTCCAGGCGACTCAAACAAATAACGGCTCCCAAGTATGGAAAATCTGCAACAGAAGTTTGAACTTTTTCAAAGAGAGAGTATACAAAATCCCAGGCAATGGAAAACACACAAATCTGTGGCACGACCACATAATGGACAGAGATTCCCTTTCAGAAATCGATGAAATCGCAGAGTTGAGGAATTGGTTGGAACGCGCTGGAATTAACAGCGTTCACGACCTCTCCAAATGGGATTGTCATGGCGCATGGAATGGTTGGAAATTTTATGGTATTCCTGGTCGCTTAAATCAACAGATGCTCGCGCTTGAAGAGATGCTGGAAGAAGAGGCCCCAGTGAATAGAAGGATGAAGGATAGTTGGGGATGGGGGCAATCTGGAATCTATACAACAGCAGCAGCATACAACGCTCTCCAACCCATCAAGAACAACAACAAAAATCTGGATTTCTGGAAGAAAGTTTGGGAGCCTCTTGCTTTACCTAAAGTAAACTTCTTCTTTTGGACGCTGGCCCACAATAAGTTGTTAACTGGAGACAATCTGATGAAAAGAGGCATAGCTGGGCCTCACAGATGCGAGTTGTGCAGAATCAGTGCAGAAACATCCAAGCACCTCTTCATGGATTCCAAGTTTGTTAAAGATGTGCGGGGTCTTATTCTTCATGAGTTTCCCATCACAGTCCCCTCGTATAACTCTGTAGCGGATCTCTTCGACTCTTGGAACCAATGCTATCCCTACAAAATCCCCAGCAAATCTTTTTGGAGGAAAATCTGGATCGTCATCCCCA
Organism: Pinus albicaulis; assembly: GCA_034641835.2. Taxonomy (NCBI): domain Eukaryota; kingdom Viridiplantae; phylum Streptophyta; class Pinopsida; order Pinales; family Pinaceae; genus Pinus; species Pinus albicaulis. The sequence goes on along the minus strand of MU968359.1, from coordinate 89,837,185 downwards.
AATTTACTTGCTGGCAGACTTGGTTGGCCCAGAATGACTTGATTTTCAATGGAAAGGAGCAAACTCCCTTTGCGGTAGCTGTAAAAGGGAAATCCCTCCTCCTGGAAGCTGCTCAACAACAATACTTTTCTGCAGATCCTTTACTTCTCCCTGAAGAAGAAAGGTGGCTGGGTCCTCTTTCCCCCTACCCCCAGAGGCAACTTTCTGTTCCTCAATCTGTGAATCTAGTATGGCGAATAAGAGATCCCGAAGCTATCTTTCAAGAGTTGTGGCGAAAACAAAAAACATCTACGATCTTCTTTGATGGTGTCTCTAAAGGCAATCCCGAGGCTGCTGGAGCTGGTGGGGTCATCTACGCCCCAGATGGAGCCAGAAGGGATAGCTTCTGCTGGGGCATTGGGCAGAAATCTAACAACCAAGCTGATATCCTAAGCCTTCTTAAAGCTTGCCAAGTTGCCAGAGATAGAGGGGATAAAGAAATCCAAGTATTCGGAGACTCTGAGATCTTAATTAAAAAGTTAAACTCAGATAATTTATTCACCACTGCAAGTCTTAACAAAACTCTGAGCAGATTAAAGGAAGTTCTCCTCGATTTTGAATCATATAAATTCTTCCACATTCTTAGAAATCTGAACAGCGAAGTAGATCTTTTGGGAAACAAGGGTTTTACTCTTGGGAAAGGTCAAATTATCATAAATGGGGATAGTTCAATCCATCTCTGTAACCCATGAGGAATCTGCAACATGTAACATGGAACAGAAATAGATGCAATGTAATGATGGCAGCAATGGTGCAAGTCCAAATTTCTCTCCAAATTAAATAAAGATACACCCGTTACAGTTAAAAAAAAAAATTATTCCTGGTCATATTTAACCTAAAATATGAAAATTAATTAGATAAATTATTATTTTCTAGGAATAATTATTTAAACCTTATTTAACTAATATTCCTTGTTAAATTTGACTAAATAACTCATAAATAGTTAAAATAAATCATTATTTATTTAATTATTACTCAACCACATCCTTAAAATGATAAATAAATATTTTATTTATTTATTATTTGCAAATAAAGGGATTTGACCTAAGTCAAATTCCTTTTCCCTCCAACAAAAATAATAAAATATTCCATAAAATTTGGATCTTGATTTGGTTAATAATATTTTAATTATGCACCAATATCTAGACTAACTCAATATTTTGTTATAAATAGAAGAGTTTTTCCATTCATTAATCACCTTTTTTTGCCTAAATATCACTCTGGATCTATACTTTTGATCTGACTTTTATCTACCATCATTGCCATATTTTTCTATCTTGTGAGATCCCTTTGAGTTCCACTTATGTTTGGGTTTTCTACACCATCAAGAGAGAGGAATTTTAGATCTGAAGTGCTGAGGACTTACAAGAACCCATCCCATTAGGAAGAACTGGTAACATCCTTCTATGTTTTTTTCCTAGGTGCCCTTAATATAAAATTCATTCAACATATTCTTGTCTTGTCTATTGGATGCATGGAGTAAATCTAATTGTTATTTACTATTTAATGTCTTTTGATGCGTAGATATAGATTTTTGTAGCATTTCTCTTGATCACCTAATTGAAGATCTAAAGATATTGGCAGCCATCTTTGCTGTTAGGGCTACTTGTTATGCACAGCTAAAGTGGTGTTTTTTTGTACACTTGCAGTTAAGATTCATACTAACAATGATGACTAGAGTTGAGATGAGTCTACTCTTGATAGACACATGGGCAGACAAAGTCATGCACATTGACATGAGGGCATGGCAGGACATTATGTGGAGACATTATGCAATTTCACTTACTAAATGCCAGTTATGAGCATCATGGAGGAGTGTCAAGCAAGATGTTGAGCATGATCAATTATTGGTGCTACATGGAGATCTTTTATAGATGGTTTGATGGATGTTTTTCACTTTGAGAAACAAGACATTGGTTGGATGAGAAACCTATGAGCACATTCATATGACTTGCAGGGTGAGAGCAACTTATGGTGGCACTAGTCGCCAACACAAGTATGCTTGCCAATACTTTGGAGAGGATGATTCATTAGAGTTAATGATGGAGTTGCGTTCATTGGAGGCTTCATACTACAGTGATCTTGCAGTCTCTAGATCAATGTGGAGCTGAGATCGAGATTGGTCTTAATTTTGATGCACTATGGGATGTATACCTTTGAGCACATTTATGAGGTGTGTTTTTGAGGAGTCACTTGATGGAGATGATCAAAGGGACACTTTGGAGCTTGATGGAGATGAAAAAATGAGATGCATTAGTGGTATACACTGTTGGAAATACCGAGAGGGGGGGTGAATCAATATTTCTTTCAATTAGAGCATTAGTAAATCTTCAATTATTATCAGTTTATGTACAATGATAGCAGCAAAAAAGAGGAACACAAATGCACATAGTTTTTAAGGTGGAAACCCACTCCAGGAAAAAAACCACCTAATGCTTTTCTAATAATTATTTTCAACTCCAATTGAAAATAAAGCTCCAACTTCCTAGAATCTAGAAAAGCATTCTTCTCTAGATCCCACTGGATGGATGCTCCAATTCCCGAGATTTTTCAGTAGTCAACTGAAAAATTCCCCAACACCCAATGAGCTACAACTCACCCTAGCACCACCCTACCACCCTATAGAAGAATAAAAAATGAATGGATTTCCGTACCAGGGAAAATGGTCCACTTTACAATGATATAGAGTGATGTAGAAGAAGAATATATACTAGAACATAACCCCAACTTAACACAAACACCTAATGATGATCCTAGACATCCCAAAGCTACCTCTTCAACCCTTGGCAGATAGATACTGGTACAATTTGTACAATAATGTATTTACAATGACTAGGTACAATGATACCTTTACAATGATTGTATGCAGTGCTTCCCACTTGAAGAATTCATATGATGAACTTCTTGCTGCTATTATGCACCTTGGGTGCTGCTCTTGTCATGCTACCCTCTTCTGCACCTTTCTTTGCTTTTATACCGTAGAAAGTTTGGTCCTTTGCAACCCTTGACAACACATGATCTAGATTTTTTTTTCCTTCTAGGAGCTCGATATTGAAAATGGTGTATCTCTATTATTTTATATCTTAAATATCTAATTTTTGGTCCCGTAGTATTCCTCTGAGTTGTCTTTCTAATGCCATAGGTCTGACCCAATTTGGATTCTTCAAGAGAGATTTATACCCAATTTCTCACACTGCCCTAATTATGGACTATTTCATTAGAGCGCACTTGTACGGTATGCCACGTGTCACTGTTTCTTCATTTTCCTCTAAAATTGATAGAGAGAAAACTATATACTATGAAATATTTTCCACTTTTTATAGAATTCCAATCTGATACTTAGAGAGAGAGTTATGATTATTTTACCAAGGTCACTTCTTTGAGATGAATTTCAGGAGCCTGAGAAAACCCTTACTTCCATAGATCATATCTCCAAAAATGTTGCACAACTTGATCTAAAAATTTTACTGCAGCTCCCTCAGGATGTCGGATTCACCTCATAAAAATTTCAGCTTTTAATCCTTCGTAGAAGAAAATTTAGAGCGAAAATTCCATGATGACCTATTTCAGATGGCCGAATCCCTTGCCTAAGGAGGAAATGAAGATCACAATATAAATGAATGCTTAAGTTGAGAGGGGCTTCAACAAGTGAACGTGGGAGGGATTTTAGAAACTTAAAAAATATCAATTATGACTTTTCAATGACCCATGCCCCAACCCCATGGGGTTTTAGCCCACTAACTAGGGGTACAAAATTCAAACATGAATATATCTCAAACCGTGAAGAATTACATGGCATGCCATATATCAATGGAAACATATCGAAAAGTAGAAACCATAAAAATAATTATTGACCTAGAATATATTAATTTGGTAGGTCAAAATTATCATGCAATATTGGGTTAGCCCTTGGTGCTGCTTGGGTTGACATTAATGACAACCGTTGATCAACATACACTTGGGCATGGGTTGAGCCTTCTTGAATTAACTTTGGTACACATGTTGGATGCATATTGCAGATGGGGTGAACATAGCCTCATGGACCTAAATGAACCTACAGCCCTATCATTGTATTCCTGATTCAATATTCAATCTTCAACAAGGCTCAACTCACCCTGAATCGAGCTTTGATACCATCTGTCATGAAGTGGTAGTGGTGCCGGTGCTTCACCCATGTGAGGGTGCCCAGGGATATGCGTTCAGGTAGGTCGGGTCGGGTCATGTAAAAAATGCTAAGTGGTGTTCATGGGTGTGCCTTGTGCACGTTCGGGTGGGTTTGGTCATGCGGTTCGGGTAGTTTCAGTAGGTTAAGTTGGGTCATGCGTTTGGGCAGGTCGGGTTGTGTTGTTCGAGTCACACACTAGGGAAGGCTGGGTTATGCATTCGGGCAGGTTAGGTCATGTCGCTCGCTTTGGGCATTCAAGAGGGTCAAGTTGTGCATTCAGATGGATTGGATCGTGCGTTTGAGTGGTTCAGTTTAGGTCGTGTGAGGGCAGTCGTGTTAAAAATGATAATTTATGACCACTTGTGTGCCTTGTGAACGTGTGTGTGACCCATTTTTGATTTTCTCCCTTGTGCCTTCATTCTGGTGGGTTGGGTCCTGCCGTGGGAGGGTGCCCAAGGAAACACGTTCGGGTCAAGTCGGGTACTATCAGGGAGGTTATATAAAAAATTCTATGTTGTGACTGCCCCTTTCCCTTGTGCACGTTCATGCGACTCAATTTCTGTTTGATCCCTTGTGTCTTCGTTTAGGTGGATCGGTTCAGGTCGTCTGTGGGTGCCCAAGGAAACACGTTTGGGTCAGGTTGTGCCATGTGAGGGTTCGGGTCGGGTCGTGTGAGGGCACCCAACAAAACACATTCAAGCGGGTCGAGTCGAGTCGTGTTATGTGAGGGCGCCCAAGGAAACACATTTGGGTAGGTCAGGTGGGGTCGTGTCGTGTGAGGGTGCCCAAGGAAATGCATTTGGGTGGGTCAGGTCAAGTCAGGTAGGGTTAGGTCGAGTCTGGTCGGGTCGTGTGAGGGTGCCCAAGGAAATGCGTTTGGGTCGGGTTGGGTCAGGTCATGTGAGGGCGCCCATGTGCCTTGTGAATGTTCATGTGACCCATTTCTGATATGCTCCCTTGTGCCTTCATTCAGGTGGATCAAGTCGGGTCGTGCCGTGTGAGGGCACCCAAGGAAATGCGTTCGGGTCAGGTGGGGTTGGGTCATCTGAGGGAGGTCATATAAAAAACTCTAAGTTGTGACTTTTCCTATGCCTTGTGCACATTTTTGTGACCCATTTGGCATTTTCTCCCTTGTGCCTTCATTTGGTTGGGTTGGGTCGTGCTATGTGAGGGTACCCAAGAAAACACGTTCGGGTCCGGTCAAGTTGGGTTGTGTGAGGGAGCCCAAGGAAATGTGTTCAGGTCAGGTCGGGTCAGGTCGTGTGAAGGAGACTATATAAAAAATTCTAAGTTGTGACCACCTATGTGCCTTGTGAACATTCGTGTGACCCGTTTGTCATTTTCTCCTTTGTGCCTTCTTTCAGGCGCTTAAGGAAACGCGTTTGGGTCATATCGGGTCAGGTTGTGTGAGGGAGGCCATATAAAAAATGCTAATTTGTGACCACCCATGTGCCTTGTGCATGTTCGTGTGACCCGTTTGTCATTTTCTCCCTTGTGCCTTCCCTCAGGTCGGGTCGTGTGAGGGCACCCAAGGAAACACGTTCAGGTCGGGTTGGGTTGGATCATGTGAGGGTACCCAAGGAAATGTATTCGGGTTGGGTCGTGTTGGGCTAGGTCATGTGAGGGTGTCCAAGGAAATGCATTCGGGTTGGGTGGGGTCAAGTCATGTGAGGGCATCCAAGGAAACGTGTTTTGGTAGGGTCGCGTCATGTGAGGGTGCCCTATGAAATGTGTTCAGGTTGTGTCGTTTCGTTTGAGGGTGGTCGTATCAAAAATGCTAAGTTGTGACCACCTCGGTGCCTTGGGCACATTTGTGTGACCCATTTTCTATTTTCTTCCTTGTGCCTTCATTCGGTTGGGCACACTGTGTTGCGTCATGTGAGGGTGCCCAATGAAATTCGTTTGAGTCGGGTCGTTTTGTTTGAGGGTGGCAGTATAAAAAATGTTAAGTTGTGACCACCTGGATGCTTTTTCCACATTTGTGTGGCTCATTTTCCATTTTCTCCCTTGTGCCTTTATGTGATCTGGCACATTGTGCAAGGGCACCTGACTAACAGGTTCAGGTAGGGTCACTTCATTTCAGGGCGGTTATATCAAAATTTCTAATTTGTGACAACTCGGGTGCCTTGTGCATGTTCATGCTGCCTGTTTTCCATTTTCTCTGTTACACCTTCGTCGGGTTGGGCGCATCATCTCACGTTCTGTGAGGGCACCCGGTGAAACGCATTTGGGTCAGGCCGTTTCATTTGAGGGTAGCCGTACCAAATTTGCTCAGTTGTGACCACCCATGTGCCTTGAGCACGTTCGTTCGGCTCGTTTTCCATTTTCTCCATTGTTCCTTCGTTCGGTGAGGTGTGTCATGTTGCTCCTTTTGTAGGTGCCTAATGAAATGCGTTCGGGTCAGGTCATTTCATTTGAGGGTGACTGTATCAAATTTACGAAGTTGTAACCATCTGGGTGCCTTGTGCATGTTCGTGCGACCCGTTTTTCATTTTCTCAGTTGTACCATCTGTTAGGGCTCCGTATTTTGCAATATTGGCAAGTACAAATGCTATAGAGCCTACATCAAAACCACTTTGGATTCCTAGGAACTATCCCTCCTCGATTCAGAGATGGATCTCTCTATATAAGTGTTTTCAAATATATGATCTTTAAGGGTTATGATATGATATTAGGCTAGTTATAAAGAACAAGGGGTTTTGTTTGTTTTGGTTGGGTATAATCTCATCAAAATGAAGGAAATATTTTGAGGGGTAAAGATGTGAGTAGGTTGAAAATGGTTCAGCTGATAAGATAGGTAAGAAACAATGTCAATCCATTGGGCTATGGAGTCGCAAAAGGGTTTAATTGGACAATAGGTTTCAAGAGTGATCTATGGGGCAAGTCATCTAGGTAAACAGATCTCTTTAAGTTTATTTATGGTATGAAACATTAAGAAATGGTGAAAGAAGAAAAAATATAAGAAAACAAAGAGCAACTTAAGATCAAGTAAGGACTTTTAACCTAGCCTACTTTCATCATACTCAAAAGGAAAACAAAGAATAGCTTAAGATCAAGTAAGAAATTTGAATCTAGCCTGCTTTCAACATATTCTCAATGGAAAACATTAAATATCAACAAAGAATAACCTAAGATCAGGTAAGGACATTGAACCTATCTTGATTTTGGCAATACTCTTAGGGAAATTTTTAAAGCTACCGTTGGAGGAAAACTAGAGGACAGGGCTAACCATAGACTTCCCTAGTTCAACTTTAGTTAGCATACTTTCAAAGACAACATTTAATATAAAAAAAGAATAGCCTAAGTTCAGGTAAGGAATTTGAACCTATCTTGCTTTTGGCATACTCTTAGGGAAATTTTCAAAGCTACTGTTGGAGAAGAAACCAGAGGACAAGGCTAACCATATACTTCCCTAGTTCAACTTTACTTATCAGACTTCTGGAGAACATTCAAAGATAATATCTCAAGTTGTACTCAAGAAATATGGGCTTACCAACACTTCACTAGTTATACTCTATTGAATTAAATTCAAAACACATTTAGGAGAAAACATAAAGGATAAAAATTTATCAGTGAGATATAGGGTACTTTGCAGTAAATCCTAATCTATATTTGCTATTCCTTATCAGATAAAATGGACAATATGGAAAATATAAGAAAAATAACAATTTACAATATGAAGAACATCATCATTGACATAGACCAGGATCCCATAAATTAGCTTGTATATTTGATGTCCAAACCAGTTACAATCTTCAAGTCCAATGGGTCTCTACAGCTTCAAACTTCTCATCTCAGCTTATGTATCTTCAATTCCAAACAGAGCTACAACAACTTCAAAATCTATTTACATGCAACAGATATCCAAAGACCAACCATTATACTGTCTTCTACAAAAGTATTTATAGAAGAATGAGGAGGTGGAGTGTAAGAAGGGATCATTGGTTCAATTAATATAGAGTAATGGTTTATTGAACTTTAGGAGGCCTAAGAGAGAATATTTTGAATGGTCATCTCTATTTTAATGATTTTACAATAAATGTCATCACATTTATTTACTTTTGTTGACTTTGAGGGTTTTAGGTAGGTTGGTAGCTAATGTTGAGCTACCTTCTAAAAGTATCCTTGACCGTGCATTCGTGGTACCTTCTTTTGAGGAAGTAAACATATAGGTGGCAGTTTTGGCCTTTATTTCATTATTGATGTGGCATTCAGAGGCTCCTTCACTAAATTTATGCTGATCTAGTGGCTTTAAACACTGCTTAAGCTGTGATTCTGCTTTATTCCCTCATAATCATCTCAGAGCCTTTAGTCCTGATGTGCTTACTGTGTTCATCTTTGCACCGTGTTTTAATCTTAACACAACAGGGTTTAACTCTTTAATCCTTAACACTTACTGTCTCTTCATTTATCACTATGGACTAGACGTTCTTGGCACGGTGAAGAGCTTTAAAGTTATGACCAGTATTTACACAACAAGGTCCAAACCCTTGGATAAAACCAGACAGCCTTCTACCTTCCTGATTTAGCTTTCAAACATGGAAGAATTTGGCTCTGTCTTTTTGCAAGTTCCGAAGAGGGTTTCCGCTTCAAAAATTATAGTAAAAACCTTCAACAAACAACAAAAATTGTTATAAAAAACCTTCGATGGGGGTTTTGATTGCTTAGGAGGATGATAGAGCAGAGGAGCAATGCAGAGGGGGTTGATTATGCAAGCGAAAGAGGCTTATGGAGGAAAACAGGCAAAAATCCAATTCAAACTGTATTTGGTGCGAACTGGACAAAAGTGGTTTTCGTAATACCATGGGTGGTTATCGTACGCCCCTCGGGCAGTGAGTGGTTTTTCCCCAAGGCAATGCGATTCCATTGATCACTCGCCACGTGGCTTTTGGAAAACTACTGGTATCACACTACTTTGGAGTGTTAAGCCTCGGGTGCAAAAATTATGTGATATGCCACCACAATCATCGAATGAAGGGGATGAGATCCGAAGGTGCAGACAGAGCACGATGAAAGAGTTGCTCAGGTGGGAATGAATGTGGAAGACAGGTGGCAGCATTCGATAGGTTGGGTGTTCTATGTGGTGGATGGTAGGCCTAGAAGAGTTGGGTTATCGGGGTGAACGAGAGCTGTTAGATCTTATGGATCTATAGTGTAGATCTCAGCAGGGTAATTTTATTGGAGCGGCCAGAATACAAAAAAAAGGCATGTTTTTCATCGAACTGCCGATGCGACGGGGGATTTAGCACAGGCACTAGGTGATGGTCACGTGGAGGGATAAGGTGACTAGGGGCTGAGGAGGGGGGAGCTTATCGCATCGGCACTTCGCTGCGGAGGGAAAAATAAAAGGGGAATGGAAAATCTGGTGGAGCGATGCGATGGGGGCTGAGGTTAGGCCCGGGACATGGTCCTATGTAGCAATATATGACTAGGGGTGGAAAGATAAGGGCTTATCGCATCAGGGGAGAAATTTGTAAAGAAATTAGGTTTATAACAAGAAAAGGCCGATGCGATGAAGGGGCTAAAGTTTTTTAGCACCCAGTTGCAGGGCCAGGTTATATGGTGGAGGGGCCGAGGCTGAAACCCAAAAAGGGGCTTAAGGCTTGTGAGTTTGAAAAGGGAATTTTTAAGGTAAACAGAGGGTTTTGTAAGGGTTTTTTGGGGTTCCGATAGACAAAATAGGAGTTTTTAAAAAACCAAGATGGATTTTTTATGAGTTTTAAAAGGGACTTGGAAGGTTCCCTTGGGATAATGAGGATAAAATGAAGAGAGAAAGGGGATTTTTCAGAGGTGAATGGAGAATAAAAAGGGCCAAAATGAGTGAATTAAATGATGAAAAAGGGGTTGTTTAGGGAACAATTTTTGAAGGGGGCAGTAGGTTTAACTTGCTGGTTTTCACTTAATGAAACAACTAAAAATATTACTTGCTAAGTTAAAATAGCACAAGAAGACTTCAAGAATGAGCAGTTTTCTATGAAAAAAATCTCTTAAAGGCTTAGGACTTATTTTTAGCCATCATCTGCTCTGGAAAAAATTTACTGATGGCTAACAGTGGCTCCACTTAGGGATGGAAGCTCCTTGGAGGTGTCAAGAATCTTTAGAATTTGATCTCTGGGATGTAGACCTATACCTTTATGCATTGACAACCTCTTCTCCTTTGATCATGCAACTTTGAAAGATGATCAATATTTATATCAAATAGATTTATTTCCCAAAAAACTACCTACAGAGCCTACTTCCTAACATTTTTTTCTTCAGCAGGTGCATATGAACTTGTAGACCTTGAACATCAACATTTTATTCTTTTTGAAAACAGGAAAAACTAATCTAAGTCTACCCTTATTTCTTCCATGAGTTCATATTAGACTGTTGAACTCATAAATTCTCTACCTAAGCTACTATCTGCCAAGATTAGACTGTCTAGCATATTTTATTCTCTATTCTTCTAAAATAGAAATTTAAACATAGTCAAATCAGGGTTAGGTTGTCTGACTTGCCATGCTGTCTATGGCTGTATGTACAAGCTACACACAGACTTTATTTGCAGAAATTTAAAACAGAACTATCAAGGCTTGAAATCTGAAAATTTAAACATCCTTCATCCATTTTGCAGCTCGGATTTCGATCTTTTTGGAGCTAATTTTCCTTTCTCTTGGTTCAGATTTTGAGCATATTAGAACCAATCTTTCATCAATCTTACAGGTTCAGATTTTCAATTTGCTTGAACCATTGTTTTCTATCCTAATCTAATCTACTGATAAGCCAAGATTGAACATTTTGGCAAATCTTCTTCACTAGTCTATTAGCAGAAAAATTGAAATCTATCTTAGTCATGATTAGGCTATATGACTAAAATAGTAATGTTGTTTTTGGGAGTGGCATTTTAAGCTTGCACACTTTCAGATTTTCTTTTCTTTTTGGTATGGGGCTGTACCTTTCTTGTTTTATTTCTTCCCTCTTTTTCTTTTTCTATTGTTTTTTTCTTTTCTCTTTCTTCAAATTGAAGAACAATGCTATATACAATGGATAAAAATCCTTGACAGTAGAATATAAGTCAATAGAAATAATGTTTTAGAACCATGCCATTAATAGGACCTTCAAAGTATTCAACTCCATCCAACTCTTGCAGAAAAAATGCATTGTTTCCAATAGCAGAATGGATAAGATAAGGGCCCTGCCATAAGTTATCAAATTTTCCATGTTTGCCCTTATCTTCTCTTCTTGAATCCCATTTCAAAACTTTATCACCAATCTTGAAATCACTTACCTTGTTTCTTTTGTGAAACATCTTCTTAATGTTTTCTTGTAGTTGTTGTGCTCTAATGTATACTTCCTCTCTGGTTTGTTGTAGATGTATAGTGTAGTTTATTCTTCTTGTTACATCATCATCTTTAGACTGTACTTCATGGATCAACTTCATGACTGGCACCCCTAAACTGTTTGGGAACATTGCATCAGTTCCATAAACCAGCTGGTAGAGAGACATTCCAATTTACTTTTTCACTGTCAATCTGTCTGCCCATAAAGCATGTACTAGATTATTGTGCCATGATTTCTTGTTATCTTCCAGCGAATTCTTTATAATGTTTACCAGAATTTTATTTGATGATTTTGCAAGCCCATTACCTTGAGGGTAATAAGCTATGGAATGACCCAATATGATCTGATATCTATGATAGAACTCTACCATCTTCTTAGGCCCAAATGCAGCAGCATTATCAGTGATGATCTTTCTAAGACAGCCAAATCTGGAAAGTATTGAGATGATGACTGAGTCTGTGGCATTCCTAGAGGGGATGGCTTCTATCCACTTGGTAAAATATTCTGTTGCTGTGAGGATCCATCTATGATGGGCAGATGAGGGAGGATGGATTTCCCTAATGAATTCTAGACCCCACTGCTGAAAAGGAACTTCAACAATGATTGGTTGTAGAGGTAAGGGAAGCAGTTTTCTTTTGCCTTCAAATATTTGGCATTTATGACAGGAAATAATCATTTTATGGACATCTTGAAAGAGGGTGGGCCAGTAATATCCAGCTCTAAGGATTTTTTTGGTAGTTGACTTCCAATATAGGTGGCCTCCACATTCTCCTTCATGAAACTCATGCTTGATCTTATATGCATCATTCTCAGGCAAACATTTACGCAATAACCCACTAGCATTTTTCCAATTTAAAAATTTATTCAAAATGCAGTAATTTACAGCTTTTAACTTTAATAACCTTGGCTTTGTTTTAGACAAACCAAGAGGAACATTAAGATTGAGAAAAACATACAAAATGTCAGCATACTAAGATGAATTCAGAAAATGATCTTCTATAATTGGAGTTAAAAACTCCTCCTGTTCATCTAATGTATTAAACATGTTTATATCAAGAGCTTGGAAATTAGATTCAACCATCATTTTTGCTAGTCCTTGACCCTTTATGAGCTTAGTGGGCTTGATTTCTAAGTCATACTCTAAGATTACAGAAATCCACTTTCCGCTCTTTCCATCTGGATCTTGGGTAAATATTTCTTTCACAACTGAGTGAGGCACAAATGCTATTATGTGGGAATGTAAAATGTAAACTTTGAAGTCTTTTAAGGCTTTGACTAAGGCAAAGGCTTGTTTTTCCATTATGTTATATTTCAGAGGTGCATCTCTCAATTCCTTGCTGAAAAATGCAATGGGCTACTCTTGTCCTTTCAAATTTTTCTGTAATAGGACAAAGGCTACTATATGTTCTGAAGCAAATGAAAAAATGAAGAAATATTTGGAAAAATCAGGACTGATAAGAACTAGTGTTTTGTTGAGTGCTTGTTTTACCAGTTCAAATGAATTCTTTTCTTCTAACGTCCATTTATCTCCTTATTCCTTTTTAAGCATGTTTGTTATGTTTCTAAGGAGTTCAGCTAAATTGGGTATGAACCTTCTCAATAAATTAATCTTTCCAATGAAGGATTGAAGTTCCTTGATGTTTCTAGGATGGCTGATTTGCAATATACCATCAATCCTCTTTGGGTCTATCCTTATTCCTTCTTCTGATATGATATGCCCAAGAAGTTTACCTTCTTGGAGACCAAACAAAGTCTTCTTTGGATTCAAGGACAGTCCATATTTTATGCATTTTTCAATGACTTTTCTTAAGTGTATTAGGTGTTCTTCATCTGTTTTAGAATAAACAATTATATCATCCAGGTAAATCAAAATGAAATAACTTATTTCTTCTAAAAATGCAATATCCATGGCTCTCTAAAATGTGGCACCAGCGTTCATTAAACCAAAGGGAATTTTCAAATACATGAAAGTACCCCAAGGTGTAGTAAAGTTTGTTTTAAGTTGATCATCAGGATGTACCAAAACTTGATTGTAACCTCAGAAGCCATCTAGCAAGGAAATTGTTTTAGAACCAACTACCTTTTGTAAAATATGATCCATTTTGGGCAAAGGATAGTTGTCCTTAAGTGAGGCTTTCTTTAATTTTCTAAAATTAATGCAAAGCCTTATCTCTCATATTTTCTTCCTAACTGATACAAGATTAGACACCCATTCTAAGTATCTAACAGGGACAATAATTCCAGCGTCATACATTTTTTTAATTTCTTTCTCTACCAGAGGTAATTAAACAGGGTTGATTCTGCTCAATTTTTGTTTAAAAGGTTTATGGTTTTCTTTGAGGGGTATCTTCTGCTAAATTATTTATGTATCATATGATTTCATATCTTCATAGATCCATGCAAAAAAATCAGAAAATTCTCTAAAAAGATCAATGTGTTTCAGTTCAATGTGAGCTGGCAATGTTTTAGATAGTTCGATCATTTTAGGCTTTTCCTCACTGCCTATATTGCATTCTTCCACTTCATTTTCTATGGGTTCCAGTTTTGCCTTCTTGGCCACATCATTCAAATCAAATAATTCTTCTAAGGGGACCAGCCCTTCTGGCAAGCTTTGGTCTTTAGATTGCAGCACTTCCAGGTCTTCATTTTCTAAATCTGTGCTATTTTCTATTATATGTTTGGGTTCATGTGTTAACAGATTTATTTCTCCAATCTCAGGAGACTTTTCTTCCTTAGGAAGGGGGTTTTCTTCAGTAGCATAGTATTCATCAAAATCTGAATCAGAGTATGTTATTTCAAATTCATTTTTGGATTGTAGGAAGTCTTCTATTTGTTTATCTCCCTAGAAAACTTGCCAGTATTTTTCATTATCTGGGACAGCTGGTCTAAATTTTACTTGGGTGGTGCATTGCTTGGTTTCATAAGGTGTAAGACAAGTTCTAGCAACAAAGGCTAAACCGTTGGCAACGACATTTTGGTTTCTCGGAACAAAGATAAGTTGGAATTCATCAAATGTTTTTAACAAGTCCATGACATCATCTCTATAGGCTCTAAGTCTGGGATGTTTAGCACTATATTCCCCATTTACTTGCCTAATAATCAACTCTGAATCCCCATGAACCTTTATCTTTTTGGCCCCTAATTTCTTCAATAAATGCAGGCCTAAAAGGAGAGCTTCATACTCAGCTATATTGTTGGTACATTGAAATTTTAATTTATAAGAATGCCCCTTAGCATGATTGTTTTGAATATTGTGTAACCATATACTAGCTCCTGCATCATTTTTAGTGCATGACCCATCAAAATTCATGTTGCAAAGAGGACTATTTTCATATTTGAGATTTATTTCACTGTTGTCCTCTCTATTTTCTTCATTTTCCTGTTTTATACCAAGGTCTTCACTACGTTTTTCTGTGCTTTGTTCCTCCATGTTTTCAATGTTTTGATGTTTTACTCTTTGATTTTCATGATCTGCATTATGCTTATGCCTGTTTTGGGCCCCAAGACCTTTACTCTGTTTGCTATAAATTTCTGAATCAGCAAATTGTTTTTAAATCTCCTCTTTGTTTTCCTCCTCATCCATTGCTGTAAGTGTATTAGTATTTGATGATTTTTCTTTGACTAACTCTTGCTCTTAGAAATATCATCATTAAAAAGAATTAAAGAGTCAAGGTTAATGTGTATGGAGTAAAGAGGAGAGTTTTCCGGTCTTTCTTGGCTACTCACCATGTATTTCATGTGGGTTTCCCTATACATTCTTCTAGGTTGACTGAAGACAGGAACGGTGGCATAAGTCATATCCATCTGCATTGTGCCTTGTAACTTAGCACCCCATGATCTTGAAAGGATCATGCCATATTTGGGTGGTATATTAGCTACTACAATGTCCATCACTAAACTCTTGGCTGGTATTTGGGCTAAGTTAACACACAGATCCTTTATTAGGCCTAGGCATCTCATCCTACTTGAATCAAAGGAATATAAATCTTTGTAGGGTCCAGTTACCTCTAGGCATAACCTTTCCATAATTACCTTGGGCATGAGGTTGTGTGATGCCCCTAAATCAAGCATGGCATTGTGAAAAATATTATCATGGATGTTTAAGCTGATGTAAAAGGGAGGGGTGGTACCTTCTTGAAAATTTCCCTCAATTTTTGGTCCAAAAATGAGCTCCCGAGTATCATCATTTAAGTTAAATGTGTCATGAATGTCTTCTATGTTTAAAGCCTTCAAGATCTGATCCCTATATAAATTTGGAATGGCTAATTCTGTAAGTGGGACAGAAATTTTGATTTTGGATATTTCATTTTGTAGGCTGAAAGGAATCTGGTTTTTTAACAAGTTTATTTCAGCTTTCTTAGTCACTATTTCATCAGCAAAATCAGTTTGCTAATTTTTATTATTTACAGCAGTTAGAATGGTTTTTTCGAGAGAATTAGATGAGGCGCTAGTGATATTGGGGTTAATACTTTATTTTTCATTAGTTTGAGCATTTTTCCATTTTTTTAAATCAGAATCTTCAGCCACTGTTTTGTGATTTCCGACTGTCTTTTTGGGTGTATTTTCAAGGCTGTTTTTGGCAGATTTATCAGAGGTTTTGTTCAGGGGAGTTTCTTGATTCCTTTTTCTTCTGAGGTCATATTTTTTAGGTGAACCTATGATGCCATTTTCAGAGAATTGTTCATAATAATGAGTTTGTGATCTTCTGTTATCATAATGTGTATATAGACCTTGTTTTCTTTCATAAACGAGATCAGAAACCTCATTACTTACTCCCAACATATTCATGTTGTCATACTCTGTTTGTTCATTGGTTTCTTCGTCCTCATTAACATAATTTTCTTGGAAGGGAGGTCTGATCTGTTGATCATCCTCTCTTTGTCTGTTTTGAGGTTGATTTCTCGTAAAGTTCTGATTTTGATTTTGAGATTGATTTATGTTTTGGGGAGCTGATTGATTTTCTCTGGATTGTGCTCTCTCAAATATGCTCATTTTCTTCATCATTTCCTCCATCATTCTTTCCATTTTTGAGCTAGATGTGGAGGGTGAATTTTCCTCCCTAAATGATACTTTCTTTTCATTCCTCATCCTAGCTCTTTTCTCAATTATATTTACTTCCACAGCAAGAGCTCCCTTCTGCATATCTTCCAAAGTCAAAGGTTCTCTTTCTCTTAGCTGATAGGCCATTTTAGGATCAAATCCTTCAATAAATTTGGCCAAATTTGACCCTTGTGGAGGTTTCAATTCTGGGGGTAGGGAATTATAAACAATATTGAACCTAGTGCAATAATTTTGAACACTTTCCCCAGTGTTTCTTTTAAGGTTGTTGTAGTCTGAAAGTAATTGGAGAGGGTTTTTCCTGATTTCCCATTTTTTTAGGAATGACTGATGGAGAGTCTAGATATCATTAATACTATGAGGGGTTAAGACTTTAAACCATTTTCTTACTTTCCCCCCTAGACTTTGAGAAAAAAATCTAAGTTTGATAGTTTCATCATCTATCTCATTTATACCAAAATAGTCATTCATCTTGTCCACATGTTATGAAGTAGTAGTGGCATCACTGGCATCATATAATGGTATCTTGGACTGATATTCCTATGGTAGATTGACTAAAGGTAAAGGAAGGACTAGGGGAGCATACCATGTTGCCATGATAGGAGGTTGTGGAAAAAATGGGGGGTTTACAAGTGGAGGATGTAAGATAGGAGGGGGTTGGTGGGATGGGGTGGTTTTAACAGTAGGTGTATGGATAACAGAATTGGATGGACCAGCAAGAGATTGTTGAGCAGATCTTGGATGAGAGAAACCAAAATTATGAAGGAAATGTAAATCGAGTGGGGTGGTTTCTCTGCTAACAGTGTTTTCCCCACTGTGTTGGGGTAAGTGTGAAGGCTTAAATTCTATCTGATCTATATCATCAAGTGACCTAGTTCTGAATGGGTTTCTTAAGTCAACTTGTGAATCTTGTAGAAATATAAGGTTTTCAGGAACATAATTAGCTCTATGGACTGACCTAAAAACAGTTGAAGTTTTAGACATAGGAGATTTCCTAAGTATACTTTCTGGATTATCAACTATATCAGGAGGATTTGGGGCAGGATGGGCTCTATTATGAACTATTCTAGAAGCCACTATGCTATGTTTTCAGACTCAATGATAAGAAAACTTTACCCAAATATGACAATCTTTGTTAGGCTAACTAATCTTTTAACAAGAAAACTTAATCATTAAAGTTTCCTAAGCTGAGTTTGTATGATGTTATGATAGTAATGGGTTTCCCAATGGAGTATTTAGGTCAATTCAAGATTGTGGAGTCACCAAATGGAAATTTTTAGCTTTAGAAGGTAAAATGTTTTATGGTCCACCACCATTAATAGGTTTGAATACCAATCTGAAATATTTTTGGGTTTTCTAAGATTTTACAGTCCTTTGGTTTATGAGAGTGTCCTAAATCTGTTTCAGCACTTAGCTACGGTGATGAGACAAATAGAGTTTACTCTATGGCTTACTTCGCTGATTTCTTCAAGGTTTGATAAGGCTCTGTTAGAATACTAAGGGTTACTTAGATTTCCACTGATTCAGACAAGTCATATCATGATTACCATTCTGCTTGGTAGTTCTTGAAGAAAGCGATTCATTTTGTACTGAATACTGAGTGTTTTGTTTTAAGGATTTTACTTAGAAGTTCCCCAGCGGAGTCGCTAGTATGTTACGGCTCCGTAGTTTGCAAGATTGGCAAGTAAAAATGTTGCAGAGCCTACATCAAAACCACTTTGGAATCCTAGGATCTAGCCCTCCTAGATTCAGAGAGGGATCTCTCTATATAAGTGTTTTCAAAGATATGATGTTTAAGGCTTATGATATGATATTAGGCTAGTTATAACGCATAAGGGCTTTTGTTTGTTTTGGTTGGGTAGAATCTCATCAAAATGACGGAAATATTTTGAGGGGTAAATATGTGAGTAGGTTGAAAATGTTTTAGCTGATAAGATAGTTAAGAAAAAGTTTCAATCCATTGGGCTATGGAGTCACAAAAGGGTTTAATTGGACAACAGGTGTCAAGAGTGATCTAAGGGGCAAGTCATCTAGGTCAACAGATCTCTTTAAGTTTATTTTTGGTATGAAACATTAAGAAATGGTGAAAGAAGCAAACATATAAGAAAACAAAGAGAAACTTAAGATCAAGTAGGGACTTTTAACCTAGCCTGCCTTCAGCATACTCAAAAGGAAAACAAAGAATAGCTTAAGATCAAGTAAAAACTTTGAATCTACTCTACTTTTAGCATATTCTTAATGGAAAACATTAATGATAAACAAAGAATAACCTAAGATTAGGTAAGGAATTTGAACCTATCCTCCTTTTGGCAATACTCTTAGGAAAATTTTTAAAGTTATTGTTGGAGGCAAACTAGAGGGCAGGGCTAACCATAGACTTCCCTAGTTCAACTTTAATTAGCAGAATTTTCAAGACAATATTTAAGATAAGCAAAGAATAGCCTAAGATCAGGTAAGGACTTTGAACCTATCCTAATTTTGGCATACTCTTATGGAAATTTTCAAAGATACTTTTGGAGAAGAAACCAGAGGACAGGGAAAACCATAGACTTCTCTAGTTCAGCTTTACTTAGCAAAATTCTGGAGAACATTCAAAGACAATCTCTCAAGTTGTACTCAGGAAATATGGGCTTACCAACACTTCACTAGTTATACTGTATTGAATTACCTTCAAAACACATTTAGGAGAAAACATAAAGGATAAATATTTATCAGTGAGATATAGGGTACTTTTCAGTAAATCCTAATCTATATTTTCTATTCTTTATCAGAGAAAATGGATAGTATGGAAAACGTAAGAAAAATAACAATTTACAAGAAGAAGAACATCACCATTGACATAGACCAAGATCCCATAAATTGGCTTGTATATTTGATGTCCAAACCTGTTACAATCTTCAAGTCCAGTGGGTCTCTACAGCTTCAAAGTTCTCATCTTAGCTTATGTATCTTCAATTACAAACAAAGCTACAACAGCTTCAAAAGCTATTTACATGCAACATATATCCAAAGACCAACCACTATCTTGTCTTCTACAGAGGTATTTATAGAAGAATGAGGAGGTGGAGTGTAAGAAGGGATCATTGGTTCAATTAATACAGAGTAATGGTTTATTGACATTTAGGAGGCCTAGGAGAGAAGATTTCGAATGCTCATCTCTGTTTTAATGATTTTACATTAAATTTCATCACCTTTAGTTACTTTTGTTGACTTTAATAGTTTTAGGTAGGTTGGTAGTTAATGTTGAGCTGCCTTTTAAAAATATCCCTGACTGTGCATTCATGGTACCTTATTTTGAGGAAATAAACCTACAGGTGGCAATTTTGGCCTTTATTTCCTTATTGATGTGGCATTCAGAGGCTCCTTCACTGATTTTATGCTGACCTGGTGGCTTTAAACACTGCTTAAGCTATGATTCTGCTTTATGCCCTCATAATCATCTCAGAGCCTTTAGTCTTGATGTGATGACTGTGTTCATCTTTGCACTATGTTTTAATCTTAACACAATAGGGTTTAACTCTTTAATCCTTGACACTTACTATTTCTTCATTTATCACTGTGGACCAAAGGTTCTTGGCACTATGAAGAGCTTTAAAGGTATGACCAGTATTTACACAACAAGGTCCAAACCCTTGGATAAAACCAGACAGCCTTCTACCTTCCTGATTTTAGCTTTCAAACATGGAAGACTTTGGCTCTGTCTTTTTGCGAGTTCCAAACAGGGTTTCCGCTTCAAAAACTATAGTAAAAACCTACAACAAACCACAAAAATCATTATTAAAAACCTGCGATGGGGGGTTTGATTGCTTAGGAGGATGACGGAGTGGAGGAGTGATGCAAAGGGGGTGATTATGTAGGCAGAAGAGGCTTATGGAGGAAAACAGGCAAAAATCCAGTTCAAACTATATTTGGCAGGAACTGGAAAAAAGTGGTTTTCACAATACCACGGGTGGTTATCACACACCCCTCGGGCAGTAAGTGGTTTTTCCGGGAGGCAATGTGATTCCATTCATCGCTCACCACAAGGCTTTTGGAAAACCGCCAATATCGCACTAATTTGGAGTGTTAAACCTCAGGCGCAAAAATTATGTGATATGCCACCACATCCGTCAGATGAAGGGGATGAGATCTGAAGGTGCAGACAGAGCATGACGAAAGAGTTCCTCAGGAGGAAATGAAAGTAGAAGACAGGTGGCATCATTTGATAGGGTTGGAGTTATCTGTGGTGGATGGTAGGCCTAGAAGAGTTAGGTTATTGGGGTGAACAAGAGCTGTTAGATATTATGGATCTACGGTGTAGATCTCAGGGGGGTAGTTTTATTGTAGCGGCCATAATACAAAAAAAAGGCATGTTTCTCATGGAAATGCCGATGCGATGGGGGCTTTAGCACAAGTGCTAGTTGATGGTAACATGGAGGGATAAGGTTACCAGGGGCTGAGGAGGGGGGAGCTTCTCCCATCGACGCTTCGCTGTGGAGGGAAAAAGAAAAGGGGAAAGGAAAAGTCGGTGGAGCGATGCGATGGGGGTTGAGGTTAGGCTCGGGACATGGTCCTATGTAGCAATATATGACTAGGGGTGGAAAGATAAGGGCTTATCGTATCGGGGGAGAAATTTTTAAAGAAAGTGGGTTTATAACAAGAAAAGGAAAATGCGATGAATGGGCTAAGGGTTTTTAGCACCCAGTTGCGGGGCCAGGTTATATGGTGGAGGGACCGAGGCTGAAACCCAAAAAAGGGGTTAAGGCTTGTGAGTTTGGAAAGGGCATTTTTAAGGTAAACAAAGGGTTTTGTAAGGGTTTTTTGGGGTTTCGATAGACAAAATAAGAGTTTTTAAACAACCAAGAGGGATTTTTTATGAGTTTTAAAAAGGGATTCGGAAGGTTCCCTTGGGATAATGAGGATAAAATGAAGAGAGAAAGGAGATTTTTCAGAGGTAAATGGAGGATAAAAAGGGAAAAAATGAGTGAATGAAATGATGAAAAAGGGGTTGTTTAGGGAACAATTTTTGAAGGGGGTAGTAGGTTTAACTTGGTGGTTTTCTTTTAATGAAACAACACTGAAGATTACTTGCTAAGTTCAAACAGCACAAGAAGACTTCATGAATGAAAATTTTTTCATGAAAACAATCTCTTAAAGGCTTAGGACTTATTTTTTTCCATCATTTTCTTGGACAAAAATTTACTGATGGCTAACACATTCATTCGGTTGGGCGCATCCTGCCACACCGTGTGAGGGCACTTGACGAAATGCGTTCGGGTCGAGTCGTTTCATTTGAGGGAACCCATATTATATTTGCTAAGTTGTGATCACTAGGGTTCCTTTTGCATGTTCGTGCAGCCCGTTTGTCGTTTTCTCGCTTGTGCCTTTGTTCGATCAGGAGCGTCGTGTCGCGCCTTGTGAGAGCGCCCGATGAAATGCATTTTGGTCAGGTCATTTCGTTTGAGGGTGGCCATATAAAATTTAGTAATGTGTGACCACCCAGATGCATTGTGCACATTCATGCGGCCCATTTGTTGTTTGCTCCCTTATGCCTTCATTCGGTCGGGCGCATCGTGTCTCGTTGTGTGAGGTCGCCCGATGAAACACGTTTCGGTCAGGTTGTTTCATTTGAGGGTAGCCGTATCAAATTTTCTAAGTTGTCACCACCTAGGCGCCTTGTGCATGTTCAGCTGGCATATTTTCTATTTTCCCCCTTGTGCCTCCATTCGGTCGGGCGCGCTGTCTAAGGGCACCCGATGAAAGATGTTCGGGATGAGTCATTTCATTTGAAGGCGACCATATCAAATTTGCTAAGTTTTGATCACCGAGGTACCTTGTGCACATTCGTGCAACCCATTTTCCATTTTCTCCCTTGTGCCTTCATTCAGTTGGGCGCGTCATGCCGTGTCGTGGGAGGGTCCCTGACAAAACGCGTTCGTGTTGGGTCATTTTGTTTGAGGGCGACCGTATCAGATTTTCTAAGTTATGATCACAGGGGTGCCTTGTGCACGTTCATGCTGCCCATTTTCTATTTGCTCCCTTGTGCCTTCATTCGATTGGGTACGCCATGTCACGCCATGGGAGGGCGCCCGACAAAACGCATTCAGGTCGAGTCGTTTTGTTTGAGGGTGGACGTATCAAATTTGCTAAGTTGTGACCATTTGGGTGAGTTTTACACGTTTGTATGGCTCGTTTTCCATTTTCTCCCTTGTGACTTCGTTCGCTTGAGTGCGTCCTGTCGCACCGTGTGAGGGCGCCCGATGAAAAACATTTGGGTCAGGTCATTTCACTTGAGGGTGGCCATATCAAATTCACTAAGTCGTGACTGCCCGGGTGCCTTGTGCATATTCGTGTGACCCGTTTGCCACTTGCTCCATTGTTATTTTCTTCAGATGGGCATGCCATGTCGCACTGTGTGAGGGTGCCCGATGAAATGTGTTTGGGTCAGGTAATTTTGTTTGACAGCGGTTGTATCAAATTTTCTAAGTTGTGACCGCCTGGGTACCCTGTGCACTTTCATGTTGCCCATTTTTCGCTTTCTCCCTTATGCCTTAATTCGGTCGGGCGCGTTGTGTGGCTCCATGTGAGGGTGCCCGATGAAACGCGTTTGATTCAAGTCGTTTTGTTCGATGGCAGCCCTATCAAATTTTCTAAGTTGTGACCGCCCAGGTGCCTTGTGCATGTTCGTGTGGCCCATTTACCATTTTCTCCCTTGTGCCTTTGTTTGGTCAGGCGTGCTGAGTCGCACCGTGTGAGGGCACTTGATGAAATGCATTCGGGTCAGGTTGTTTCGTTTGAGGGCAGCCATATCAAATTTGCTAAGTTGTGATTTCCTGGGTGCCTTGTGAACATTTAGGTGGCCCATTTTCTGTTTCATCCCTTGTGCCTTTGTTCGGTTGATTGCACCGTGTCGCATCGTGTGAGGACACTCGACGAAATGCATTCAGGTCGGGTCATTTCGTTTGAGGGCAGTCCTATCAATTTTTCTAAGTTGTGACTTCTCGGGTGCCTTGTGCACATTCATGCGGCATATTTGTTTTTTTATCCCTAGTGCCTTCTTTCGGTCAGGCGCTCTGTGTCGCGCCGTGTGAGGCCACCCGATGAAAATCATTTGCGTTAGGTTGTTTTGTTTCACGGCGAACGTATCAAATTCACTAAGTTGTGACCACCCGAGTGCATTGTGCACGTTTGAGCAACCCATTTGTCGTTTTCTCCCTTGTGCCTTCATTCGGTTGAGCGCGTCGTGTTGCGCCGTGTGAGGGTGCCCGATGAAACGTGTTTGGCTCCGATTGTTTTGTTTGAGGGCGATCATAAAAAAATTATTAAGTTGTAACCGCTCGGGTGCCTTGTGCATGTTTGTGCAACCCATTTTTCATTTTTTTCCTTGTGCCTTCGTTAGGTCAGGCTCGCCATGTCATGCCGTCTGTGGGTTCCTGACGAAATGTGTTCGGGTTGGGTCATTTCGTTTGAGGGCGGATGTATCAAAATTATTAAGTTGTGACCACCCATGTGCCTTGTGCATGTTCATGTGGCCAATTTGTTGTTTGCTCCCTTGTGCCTTCATTCGGTCAGGTGCACCGTGTTACATCGTGTGAGGGCGCTCGACGAAACGCGTTCAGGTCAAGTTGTTTTGTTTGAGGGAGGCCATATCAAATTTTCTAAGTTGTGACTGTTTGGGTTCTTTGTGCACGTTCGTGCAGCCCGTTTTCCATTTGCTCCCTTGTGCCTTCATTCGATCGGGTGCACCGTGTGAGGGCACCTAACGAAATGCGTTTGGGTCGGGTCATTTTGTTTAAGGGCGGCCATAACAAATTTTCTAGGTTGTGACCACCTAGGTGCCTTGTGGATGCTCGTGTGACCCATTTTCCATTTTCTCCCTTGTGCCTTCATTCGGTCGAGCCCATCGTGTCACACTATGTGAGGGTGCCCAATGAAAACCAATCGGGTCGGGTCATTTCATTTGAGGGCGCCCATATAAAATTTTCTAAGTTGTGACTTCTCAGGTGCCTTGTGCATGTTTGTGCTGCCTATTTTCCATTTTCTCCCTTGTGCCTTCGTTCCTTCAGGCGCGTCGTCTCGCATCATGTGCAGGCGCCTGATGAAATGTGTTTTGGTTGAGTCATTTCATTTGAGGGAGGCAGTATCAAATTTGCTAAGTTGTGACCGCATGAGTGCCTTGTGCATGTTCGGGTGGCCCATTTTTTGTTTTCTCCCTTGTTCCTTCATTTGGTTGGGCATATTGTGTCGAACCGTGTGAGTGCACCTGATGAAACTTGTTCGGTTCATTTCATTTCATTTGCAAGCGATCGTATCAAATTTTCCAAGTTGTGATTGGTCATGTGCCTTGTGCACGTTTGTGCGGACCGTTTTCCATTTTCTCTCTTATTCCTTCGTTCGGTCAAGCTCTTCATGTCACGCTGTGTGAGGGCGCCCGATGGAACTTGTTTGGGTCGTTTCATTTCATTTGCGAGCTGTCGTATCAAAATTATTATGTTGTGATCGCTCATGTGCCTTATGCACGTTCGTGTGGCCTATTTTTTGTTTGATCCCTTGTGCCTTCATTCAGTTGGGCACACTGTGTCATGTCATTTGAGGGCACCCGATGAAATGCATTCAGGTCGATTCATTTCATTTGGGGTAGATGTACCAAAATTTCTAAGTTGTGACTGCCTGTGTGCCTTGTACACGTTCGGGTGGCCCGTTTGCCGTTTTCTCGCTTGTGCCTTCATTCGGTCGTTTAGCTATCACATTTTTGGTTGGGGGTGGGGTTGGATTTTCATGTAAAAACTGGGTTGGTAATTGAGTTGTTTTGTTCGAGTGTGCCTGAAGAATGGCCTAGGGTCATTTGTAGGGTCACCGAATTTCTTCTCTCCTTCTCCACTCTGTAGCATATGAGTGTTAATGTTGGCCATGCTCATCCTAGGAGGCATATGTGAAAAATATTCCCCTTCTGCTCAATTTTCTTGGGGTTGGATGGGGTTGTTGTGTGTCGCTCCTTGAGACAACTGGATGCTTTCCTATGTTTCTCTTTTGCCCCTTGGTCGCTCCTTGGATCCATTGAAATTGACTCTTTGCTATGTCTCTCTCATTTCCCTTGGTTCCAAGTTTGATTCATTGAAATCAACTCTTCACTATGTCTCTCGTTGGATTCGTTGAAGCTAGCTCGTTGCTATATTGTTCATCTCCTACCTTTTTGGTGTGGGGGGGAGGGGTTTGATTTTTGTGTGAAAGGTGGGATGGTAATTGAGTTTTTTGTTTGCGTGCTCCTGGAGAATGGCCTTGGGTCATTTGTAGGGTCGTTGACTCTCATCTTCTCTCCATCCCCACTAGGTATCAAATGAGCAGTAATGTTGTCCACGATTGTCTTGGGAGGCATATGTGAACTGTAATGTTCCTTTTTCAGGAACATTTTCAATTGACAAGGAAATCTATTCCAGAGATGGAATGAAGGGGAAATGACTGGATTTGACACCTTCACAAGGACAGATGAACTCTATATGCTTCTTGGCCCACTATCAAACTCTGTCTATAGAATTATTGTCAAAGGAAAATATCCCAAGAGGGAATACAACACTATTGGGAATCTTGCAAGATAACCCAAAGATGCAGCTACAACAATATAAAGACATAAACTGGAAATAGCAGTGAATAACATTATGCCAAAATGTATGAAAACCCTCGAGCCATTTTATTATAAAATAATAGCAGAAAATGGTACAATGAATGCCAAGAGGATAAGGCAAGAAGCCTTTCATGAAAACATAAGCCAAAATACAAAGTGTTGCTCCATAGCAAGATGCCCATGAATAGGAACTCTGCAGTCATAGAAGGGAGACTATTTTAATAAGTGAAAAACAACATGGATATGCATATTTATGGCTCATAAATCATTGGGAGAGAAGATCTAGGCTCCCAATCACTACCTCAAGTCAATCCTAGAAGGATTGGCTCAAATATGCAAAACTGCTAAAATGCCGGAGTTACTAGGTAGCTGCAGCAACTCAATACATGGAATGGAATGGAGAAGTTTGAATGGATAAAGCTGATGAAGAACCCTTTTCCTTTGGAAATATGAAGTGCAAGGCTGATCCCTACACCAAATATCTCACCCTCTAAAATTTCTGCAAAACCCTCACTACAAATGTGCTCCAGCTAGAACGCAATCTATAAGAGTATCTGCGCTGTGACTGATGGAAATGGTTTTCCTCCTGCCAATGATAGTGGAATCTAATCAGATACCATCCTCACTAACCTCCTGGAAGTAGAGAACTTCCCTCCTCTGAAATATCAACTAAAAATGGTGTTGTGGGAAACCTCCAGCAACTCCTAGCTACACTGCACAATAATATGCTACAGACACTGCTCTGATGAAGATGGCTAAAGCTATGTCCTGAATGCTGGAATATGGAGGATGAGTGAAATCCTTCATGAGCTACTCAAGAAGGAGAGGAAATCCTAAACAGGACTCCCTCGTGCCCGAGGGCACTGAAGCTCTGCTGAACAGCAAGAGGCAGCAATTTGTCTCAATAGACAAATAATCAAATGATCTAGGATACTCTCAATGGGCTGCCTTGCTCCTCTTTTAAACTCAATGAGCCTTCACCTTCCTTCCTCTAGAATTTTCCTCCCTCATGGAATATTCCTCCACTAAAACTGCGCTATCCCACTTAGTGCTTTCCAACTCATGCCAACGCAGTTTGACTTGGTCAATTTGGTCTTGTCCATTTTCATTTTAACCCATTTCACACATGACGATGTGAAATCCAACTCCATGATGATCCCTTTTCACATTGTAAGGTATTTTATTCCTGTTTATTACATGAACAGGTCACTTTACCCATTTTTATTCAACAAAATAAAAATATGCAACTATAATGTTCCATTTTAGATTGAGGCTAAAATTGGGAACATTACATGAACAAATTTACCCTTTTGCTCTATGTTCTCAGAGTTGGATGAGGTTTGTGAATGTGGCTCCTTGAGATGGCTGGCCGATCACCTATGTCGTTGTCATGCCCTTTGGTCGCTCATTGCCTCTGTTGAAATTGGATCTTTGATATATTGTTCACCTCATCCCTTTTGGTTCGGGGGAGAGGTTGGATTTTCTCTCATTGGCTCCATGAAATCGACTCTTCGCTATATTTTTCACCTCCTCCCCTTTTGGTTGGGGGGAGGGGTTGGATTTTCGTGTGAAAGGTGGGTTTTCAATTGAGTTTCTTGTTCGGGTGTGTCTGAAGAATGGACTTGGGTCATTTGTAGGGTCATCGACTTTAATATTCTCTCTATCCCCACTCGGTAGCACATGAGCGGTAATGTTGGCCATGCTCGTCCTTGGCGACATATGTGAACAATTCCCCTTTCACTCCATGTTCTCAGAATTGGATGGGTTGTTGTGTGTGGCTCCTTGAGTTGACTATCCTCTTCATTGTTTGGATCTTTACAATGTTGGTTTCTTGTGCTTTTACTCTTTCTATGCCAACATTGTGGGTTGAGATATATACATTTAAGAGGAATGTGGAAGGGTTTTGGTTGTAAGTCACTTCTGTTTATAGCTTTTTTGATTTGGATATGTGAGGAGTGGTTCTCCTTGTTGTAAAATTAAGGTTTGGAATTCCTTTAAGAGTGCACACCGTTTGTCCTTGCATTGGCTTTGAGGTTTTGATATATGTGGTGGCCCATATGTTTGATTTAGGGATCAAATTTTTCCTTGCATATTGTGTGCACAGTAGGATTTTTTGGCTTGGAATGTTGAGACACAAGGTGATGGGTATTTGTTATTTTGATGACGTATGCAATTGTGGTCCTATGGGGAGGAGGCTTGCTAAGTTGATGGTGCAGGATATATCTAGAAGGAGGACTTCAAGGTGGAATGCTTCTACCTCCCTCCTCTATGTGGAGGTGGCTATAGTTGAAAAGTATTAATTTTCAAGTTGGTAAGTCGATGGGGCAATCTACTAGGTTGCTTGTACATAGGGTGTGTGGGGTGCAAGGCTACCTGATGCCTCCTCCTGTTCGGATATGTTCATGCCTTTTGTAGTGAGCCTCTTGATTTGCATTTATTTTCTTCCTATGCCTTCAATCTAGGTTGGCATAGGTGATCAAGTGATCAAGGTCCATTTTTTTTGTTGTCCGGGTGGACTCCTAGGTGGCCTCAGTGCAGGGTGGGGAGGTTTGGCAGGGAATTTTTAAGAGAGGTTGTAGGCTCAGTTGTTCTTGTTTTATTTCCTTCCTTTTTATTTTGCATTGAGGGTTTTGTAGGTGATAAAATGATTAAGGTCCAATCTTGTTTCTAACAAGGTGGAATCCTAGGTGGCCTCGGTGTGGGGTGGTGAAGGTTGGGGTGGCATTTCTAATAGAGGTTTTCGACTTGGTCATTCTCTTTTTACTTCCTTCCTTTCCCTTTGCAGTGAGGTTTCCGCAGGCGATCAAGTGATTGAGGTCCACTATTTGTGCTGTCCGGGTGGAATCCTATGTGGCCTCGCTACTGGGCAAGAAGGGTTGGAGGTAATTTTTAAGAGACGTTGTGGGGTCGGTTGTTCTCCCTTTATTTCCGTACTTAGCCTTCACATCAAGGTCATCGTAGGCGATTAGGTGATCGAGGTCCATTGTTTTTGTAGTCCAAGTGGACTCCTAAGTGGCATCAGTGCAGGGCATGGATGGTTGGGAGGCATCTTAGAGAGATTTTGTGGGATTTTTCATTCTCCATTTGTTTCCTTCCTTTGCCTTCGCATCCAGGTCTCTGCAGGCGCTCGAGGTCCACTACTGCTATTGTCTGGGTGGATTCTGTTAGCACTGGTATTTTCATCCCACCCATCCCACCTTATTTTACTCTACTTTCACCTCATATTCATCATTATAATTTACCTCACTTCATTTCTTAACCATTTTTCCCAAGGGTGTCCAAGTCATCATTGTTCACAAGCACCAAACCCTAATTTCCTGTCCCACTGAGATAAGGTTTTTGATGGAAATGATAAATTTGAGTAGAGGAGGCATAAGTTAGGTCATATAATTAATTATGAGCTCATTCCAGCTCATAAAAATCATTTCTCCATCATTTCTTGAGTATTCATTCCAAGAGTCAAGTCATTTGCCACTCATAGGGTTAGTTTTCCTTCAAACTTTGTTTCTAACAAACAAACGATGAATTTGACAAACGTGAGAGAGGATTTTGTCCACCATAGGTTAAGGAAGAAAAAAATCCTTCATAGTTTACATAGGTGTCATGGTTTTAAATAAATGTAAGAAAAAATAGATGCCATAGGAGAGTTGTTGCACTTCTGGAGTGACCTTGGGAAAATAAAGTTTTCTCATAGCTGGAGTGTCCAAATCATGTGCGTTATAATTCAAATGTTAACTAGACAAATAGATATTTCCCATGAGCTATCATTAACTCAATTTGGAGTTGAGGAAGGCCTAAGAAATTTTCCTACAACATCACTTTGCATTTTTGCACCCTCATTCAACACTTTTTTACTAGTATTGGGAAAATAAAGTTTTACAAGGAAAACCAACTCCAATAAGTAAACCAAAGGTATATTTTCATATTAGATAGGATAATATTTCCAACGCGCTATCCTAAGCCCAATTTGGACACCCGTAAGGCCTCCAAATGTGGTTTGCAATAAAGTGTCGCAGGGGCACTGCGCATTTAGGAGGGACGTTGCGCGTTCACCCAAGAAGTGTCAAAAGCCTCTATTAGCACGTCATTCCACTAGATTGATGCTCAATATTTGAAAAATGTTTCTTGAAGATTCATTTACTAGTAAGTAACCAAGCCATCATCTCCTTGATGTATTGAGGTACTTCATATTCAATTCAAAACCTATTTCTAAAAGTAAAAAACCCTATTTCTTATCAAAATCTAATTCATTCCCTAAAACTAATCCCTAACTTTCACACATTCTCCCTCACATCCCTTTTACCTATCCCCATTCCCTAAAAAATTTCATCCCTATTCACCCTAAGTCGTAGTGTTTTCACTAACCTTGTCTCCCTTCACATTCACATTCCCTTCATTTCCCTACACTCCCCTTCACTTCACATTCCTCCATTTCATTCCATCAGCCTATGGTTTTGACACCAACCATGGATGAAGAGGATAACATAAGTTCTAGTGACGAAGATGAAGGAAAAATCACCAATTAAGTAATTAAAGGCAACGATGAAAATATTAGTGAACTTCAGACTAATCTTTAGAGGGAAAAATATGTGATTGACTTCCTTGAGCAAGAAAATCAGTAGTTGAAGACCAAGCAAGTCATCAATGAGGTGAAGCGTATCAAAGAACAAAGAGAGGTAGAAAATTATAAAGCCTTTATTAAGGAAACATTGGAGATTTTTGTTGAACCTTATGATGAGGAGGATCAGCCTCCAAGATAGAGACCAAGGACTAGAGGGTTGAAAAGAGCTCTAGCCCTAGAGAGACAAAGGGAAGATGAGCTGGCAGACCAAATTACCTTAAATGAAAATATTTCCCTAGAGATCAATGAAAAAAATGAAGCATGGCTTGAGAGGGTCAACCAAAACTTAGAGCAGCTCTTGGCCAAGGCTGAAAAGGATAATGACATTTAGAGAAAGATGTCAAAACATTATGCCATGAGGAACAAAATTGCAAGGGCCAAGCTCAAATGAGCCCATGCAAAAATTCAATCTTTGACCAATCAAGAGAAGAAAAAGAAGTTGGAAATACTTATAGAGATGTAACTTCATGATTAAAACATTAAATGATCAAGTACCCTCACAATTTTGACATGTTTTGGAAAAAAAAATTCATTCTATGAAAATTCTGTGCTTTTGAGTATTTTTTCACATAGATATTTTTCTAAAGGCGTAGCAACCTGGACGCTACACTCTTTTTTGGGACCTCCAAATGATAAATGAACACTACCATTAGGTTTTTATTGATGAGGATATCAATCCTATAAAGTCTCACAGTTTTCAAAGGAGAACTGGTCCATCAAAAGCTCAAAAAACCATCAAAATCTCATGTTTCTGCCTCTAAATCTTCCTTGTCGTTGCACATTTACTAGTCTTGGGAGAATAGGTTTGTGACAGGACCACTTAGCACCATTTTGAAAACTGGAGGTAGTTTTGGAAAATATACTCAAAGGGCTTTCCAATGAGCTATCATGTAGCTGATTTGGACACTGGGAAGGCATCCAAAATTAGCCTTGAACAGAGCTCCATTTTTCTACCTGGACGTTGCGTGTTTTACAAGAAAAATGTACTTTACACATTTTTCAGAAATTTTTGAAGTTTCACTCCTGTTTTACTTTTACTTTAGGAGTTTACTTATGTAAATGGTCAATATGAATGAAAATATCATGTTTTTACATTTATCTAGGGTAAATACATTAGGTAAGTCAACCATTTGAGGTGTAATGAATCAGTTCATTAGAGATAGGAATGAGTCACATTTCGCATCCTACACTATGGCAATCAGTTCAGATTTTTATGTAATATCTCCCATATCTCATGAATTCAAACCCTATGGATTATTAGAGGTGGTTTTGAGGTCTATTTAGCTCAGATCTATAGGAGTCAAGGGTTGGAATCTGTTTCATTTTGCTTTGTGGATCAAGAAGACTTTGTATTTAGTTTTGGCCATTAATACAAGAGGAGTTGCAGCTATATTTATGGGATACCTGTGGTATTAAATGTCGTCCATTTTTTCCTCTTTAGTTACATATGTGTGAATTTTTATTCATTTCCTTTACATTTCTATGATATGATATTTTATAAGTGTGAGATTGAGAATTCATGCTAGTCATGCTCTGTTTTGGATAATTGATGATAATTTGTTTCATGTCTTCTGTCTAATTTGTTTAATGTCTTTTGTCTGAGAGAAATTCATCTTCTATGCTTCCCTCAACCTTCTTACATTTTCTAAAACATCCCATAACCATTTTCCTCAAGTGATTGACATTGTACCTACCTTGCCCCCATTCATCACTGCAACCCTTTTTGTCTCTTTCCCTGACCTATCCTTTCCTTGATCTATTTTCATTATCCATTGATCTACCCAACCAAAACCAAATAAAAAAAAACCCTTGCACTCATTATCTAGCCGAAACCCCTAATGGATCCAACCCTCCTAGATGTGACCCTTTTGGAGAGAGCCCTCTCCGGCTTGATAGGTGTTACACAACATTTTTTCACTCTCCCTGCAATCCCCAAATCGCACATTGGAGGGTCGTTTCTATGAACAATAATTAGTTTCATGCTTTGAAAATACCATCCTTGCATCCCTTTTGATGAAATAAACATTCTTCATGTTAAAATTTCCCTAAGCAGAGCTGTGAAAATCCCTATTTTTTCCTTGGCTCGAGCAGCCCATTACACCCTGCCGCCGACCAGGAAATTTAACACTAAGCCCATGCCACTTGGTTCTATGTGCCAATTAGACACCCGTGCCAAGCTATTTATGGATTTAAAAATAAAAATAAAGGTGGAGGTTCCATTCCAACCACCTCGGGGATGAGTCATTGGGAGTGGTTGAACTAAAACAACCACAGAGTCCTTCGTTTAGTTAGTAGTTTCCACCTCCCTTGGAACTCTCCTAAAGGATAGGACTCCTTCCCACCTTTGTAGGGATCCCAACCTCCTCCCTTTCCTCTATATAAGAAACTATCTTTTTTAGTAGAAGCTAGCTGAACACATTATAGCAAAATAGTTGAATGGCCGAATAGCCAGACTAGAATAATTATACTATAGCTAAGCTACTAGAGAAGATAGAGTAAAAAATATTGTGTTGAGAGAGCTCGAGTCGATGACTTATAAGAGAGCTTGAATCTGAATTCCCTAACCAACATTTGAGACGTGCTTCATCTGAACCCCGTTGGAGGAGACTGCGACGTCAAAGCATCAGTTGTACTCTTCCTTCTACTCATAATATGCAAGAATATTGTTTGGTTCCACTATTGTGTTATGATGTTTATTTGATGTGATATGTTTAGCCCTCTTTGACTAGCTAATAGTTGTGAGTGAAACTATTATGTCGTATGTTGTTCTTGTTTTTTGTCCTATGTGCAGGTATCTGAGCATGACAACGAACGGATCTTTATTTGCCAAGGCAGGAGCGAGATACCACTACTCTTTCTTCAACCTCAATACCGTTGGATTCAAGGTAGGTCAATCTACCATGTCTTTTGTTCATTCATTAACTAGGAAGCAGCACTTTAGCGTGTCCTTTTGTTACTAGACCCACCCTAGGGCTAGGCGAATCGTCTCTGTCAGCAGAGAATATTTACCTTCATAAAAATAGGGCTAGCTATCAAGTCAAAATCTTGGTTTGCAGTTACCTCTGTTGGGATTCCTTCCTCAGCCTTGGGAATCTGGTGGAGTGATAACATACTCCTAGGTGGCCTTGGTGCGATGCGGGGAGAGATTGGGGAAATTTCTAAGAGAGTCTTATTTTTTTTTCTTCCCCTTTTCTGTTCATTGTGGCTGTTGTGGGTGATAAGGCATTTTCCATTCTTACTGGTTGGGGGGTGGTTTTTAACTCCTAGGTGGCCTCAATGCAATGTGACTTGGCGTGGTGTCCCATTGTTTCTCTTTGTGGATCTTGTATCCATCATCCATTGTGTTTGATGTAAGCATTTATTTTGCATGTCCTTGGCATGTAGTGTGTGTGGGCTCTAATCCATTCTTGAGGATGCACGAGGTGCAAGGTATAAAAGCTTTAGGTGATATTTTGACCTCTCTTTGACTTGATGGGTGTTCAGGCTCACTCATGGTAAGAGAGAGCTTTGAATTCCCTTTGAAGTGATAGGGTGCTACCTGGTTGATCCTGCTAGTAGTCATATGCTTGTCTCAGAGATTAAGCCATGCATGTCTAAGTATGAATTAATTTAGAATGTGAAACTACGGATGGCTCATTAAATCAGTTATAGTTTTTTTGATGGTATGATAATACTTGGATAACTATAGTAAATCAAGAGCTAATACGTGCACCAACTCCTAACTCTTTGGAATGGATGATTTTTTTAGATAAAAGGCCAGTGCTGGCTTGCCCACTTCTCCATTGAATCATAACAACTCGACGGATCGCACAACCCTTGTGCTAGCGATGCTTCATTCAAATTTCTGCCCTATCAACTTTCGATGGTAGGATAGAGGCCTACCATGGTGGTGATAGGTGACAGAGAATTACGGTTTGATTCTAGAGAGGGAGCCTAAGAAACAGCTACCACATCCAAGGAAGGCAGCAGGCACGCAAATTACCCAATCTTGACATGGAGAGGTAGTGACAATAAATAAAAATATTGGGCTCATCGAGTTGGGTTATTGGGATGAGTAAAATCTAAATACCTTAACATGGATCCATTGGAAGGCAAGTCTGGTGCCAGCAGCCATGGTAATTCTAGCTCCAATATCATATATTTAAGTTGTTGTAGTTAAAAATCTCATAGTTGGACCTTCGGTCGTAAAGGTTGGTCTGCCTACTTGGTGTGCACCTACCCTTCTGTCCCTTTTGTCGGCGGCATTCTCTTGGCCTTAACTGGCTGGGTCATGGCTCCAATTCTATTACATTGACAAAATTAGAGTGCTCAAAGAAGCCTTATGCTCTGAATACATTAGCATGGAATAACGTGATAGGATTTTGGTCCTATTGTGTTGGCCTTTGGGATTTGAGTAATGATTGATAGGGATTGGTGGGGGCATTCGTATTTCATTGTTAGAGGTGAAATTCTTGGATTTATGAAAGGTGAACAACTGTGAAAGAATTTTCCAAGGATGTTTTCGTTAATAAAGAATGAAATTTGGTGGTTGAAAGACAATCAGATACTGTCCTACTCTCAACCATAAACGACGTCAACCAGGGACTGGCGGATGTTTCTCTAAGGACTCCTCCAGCAGCTTTAGAGAAATTAGAGTGTTTGGGCTCCAGGGGGAGTATGGTCACAAGGCTAAAACTTAAAGGAATTGAAGGAAGGGCACCACCAAGAGTGGATCCTGTGGCTTAATTTGACTCAACATGGGGAAACTTACTAGGTCCAGACATAGTAAGGATTGACAGATTGAGAGCTCTTTCTTGATTGTATTGGTGGTGGTGCATGTCTATTGTTAGTTTGTGGAGCAATTTGTCTAGTTAATTCTGATAACGAACGAGACCTCATCCTGCTAACTAGCTCTATGGAGCTTCCACTTCATGGCCAACTTCTTAGAGGGACTATTGCCATTTAGGCCATGGAATTTTGAGGAAATAACATGTCTTTGATGCCCTTAGATGTTTTGGGCCACATGCACGCTACACTAATGCAGCCAATGAGTTTTTATTCCTAGTTAGAGAGGATCTAGAAATCTTCTGAAATTTCATTATGATGGGGATAAACCATTTCAATTATTGGTCTTCAACGAGGAATTCCTAGTGAGCGCGTGTCATCAACTCGTGTTGACTAAGACCTTGCCCTTTGTACACACTGCTCATCGCTCCTACCGATTGAATGATCCAATGAAGTGTTCATATTGTGTTGACGATGATGCTTCGTCACTGTCGACATTGTAAGAAGTTCATTGAACCTTATCATTTAAATGAAGGAGAATTCATAACAAGGTTACTATAGGTAAACTTGTGGTAGGATCATTGAAAGAAGGATTTTGTTTTTTCATTTGGGTTGTGCAAGTTTCGATTTTCATCTAGGCTCATGTGGTGTGTCTGTAGGAGATCGGGTTTGATGTTTTCCGGGGTGGTGCCTCTTACGAAAGAGACTTGCAACATTCTTAGTTTCCTATCTTTATTTCACACTTGTTGTTTCCTGTACTTGCAAGCAATTCTTGTGCTTGTCCCATCCTTTGTTATTCTTTCTCGTAATGTGTTTTTTTATGGGGTTCGGAAGCTCATTAATTGGGAGCCCCCTCTCCAACGGTATGTTCGGTGGGGCATGGTTGTTTCAGTCGAGGTGCTTGGGAAATACAATGGAAAAATTTATATTCATTCGTCGCAGCAAAGCTCGGTCTTTTTTTAGTTGGAATATGTGGGCCTTCATAGTTGGTTCTCTCCAAAAGCTGGCGGCGGTGGTTTATGTGTTGCTTGGGCAAGCCTTTTTGTTGGTGGTTGGTTTAAGGGAGTGTTCGTGCGTGCGGTTTCTACCTCAACCTTTTTGTGAGGGGAAAATGTCAGGGTGGGGTCAATATGGGATGGATGAAGAGTGGTGCAATCCATTGTGCCGGTGACACTAGTCCTCTCAACTGTTCCTTGATATTCCCTCGCGGAAGGGTTGGGTAATTAAGGGATTTTTGATGTATAAAATGGGCCTCATAAGAAAAATGTACAACCAATAGGATTAAAGATGATGATGTTAACCATGGGGGATGATTCACTATTTTTTAAGTAAAAGGGTAAAAAGATTAAAAAATAATAAAATAAGAAAACAACTTTTTGAACTTGTATTTTAAACTTATCTCCCAAATTATTTACTCAAATTCCAAGTGGGAGTACTTGTTGGATGAAAATTTTAATTCCTCATCCAAGGAGTACCCATGTTGCATAATTTTGATGGTCCCTGCTACATGAAAAATTAGAAATACATGAAAAAACATGGTTGCAATCATGTTTTTCATGTAATTCTCATTTTTCATGTAGTAGAATCCATAAAAAGTATACAACATGGGTATTCCTTGGATGAGGAATTAAATTTCACATCCAACGAGTACTCCTGCTCGAAATGTTAGTAAAAACGTTTGGAGATAAGTTGAAAATACGAGTTGAAAAAGTAGTTTTTTTTTTCCCTCTAAAATTTGATGATGTAATCAAATATTATTTTATTATTTCCACTATTATTTTATAATTTCCTTAGGATACCCATTTTAGACGTCAAAATTCTCCTAATTATAGGTAATGAAAAATCCCTCCCTTGGTCCGAGCTCCATCAAAATTGCAAGTTTCCCCGTCAATGGGCATGAGGTAGCATTATTTTTTCGTGGCTTTAGTGTCAAGGGAATTCCTCTGTAATATTCCAAATTGGAAATAGTAGCAATACAAGACATAATAATGTAAAACACAACAAGTCTGATCATGAAATGAGAGGGGTCAATATGAAACCATTATTTATTAATATATCAGCAACAATATACAATAATGTCTTGAGGAACAAGCCACTCAAGGAATAAGAACAATCCTCCAATTATTAGAACAATCAACACATGAGTTTTTGCCACTGTATACAATACCAGAGATCAGTGAAAGCGCTATCTATATCGGTGTAGCTACTACTAAATACATGTATGAATGAAATATGACTGATATAAACAGAAGAAATTCCCAGCAAAGAAGATGTGGGCTCTAATACAAACTTTCTAGCCAACCCGGAAAAGATTGCTAGAAATTCCAAGAAATACACAATGTGACAAATAACCCTAGGTTTAATATGCCACTACAAACTGGATCTGATATGAACTAAGGCTATGAAATATCTGAAATGGTGATGTCCTCCTCCAATGATATTTCTAAATAGAAGGTTGATCCCTCTACTCAAAAATAAACCCTCCTGATGAGCTCAATGAACCCTGCCAGCAATTGCCTCCAAAAATAATGCAGTTCAGAAAGGTGACTGTGGTGTGAGGGATGGTAGATGGTTGGCCTGATGCCAAAGATGAGAAAATATGCCCAGGATCC
Organism: Pinus albicaulis; assembly: GCA_034641835.2. Taxonomy (NCBI): domain Eukaryota; kingdom Viridiplantae; phylum Streptophyta; class Pinopsida; order Pinales; family Pinaceae; genus Pinus; species Pinus albicaulis. Next base: position 89,799,005 of record MU968359.1, on the reverse strand, counting down.
CTCCTTGCTGATGCTCCAATGGATAGGCTACCTCTCCACTAAAAACCAAGCCCAGAAATGGCTCAATGTGATCCTCCTTTGTTGCACCCTACAACACAGCCTAGCTGTAAAAAGAAACTACGTTGTAGAAAAAGGAGGTAGCTTGGACAAAATTCCAAAATGAAGAAATGAAAATCAAAGAACCTATCCTCCCTTGAGGATGAGGTAGGGATTCCTGATCAAGAACGCCCTTATGCTAAACAACACAACAACCCTGCTAAGCAGCAAGAGGAAGAAAAAGTCAAAGTAGACCAATATCAAATGATAAAATAAAAACATGAATAAAAATGGTTGTTATCCCCTCCATATATAGCATGAGAGCCTCCTCACATCGATTCCCATCCATACTTTCCACCAAGCTCATGCAAGTTGTCCTCCACTAAAACTGCATTGTCTCATCATAAAGACCACTCCTCCATGACAATGTTGTTGATTTGGTCAAAGTTGATTGAATAAACATGATCCAATCCCTGTTCACACCCAAAGGTGCTTAATGCAGCTGCTTATTCTTCCTCCTTTCACATTAAGAGTGTTATTATTCCTTCTAAAGGGGTTTGATGAGTCTCCCCACCCACTTATTCACCTACCTAGTGATAAAACAAAATATAATATTAGATTTAGATGAAGTCTAAAGTTTTGGAATATTTAAGTCTTCCCCTCCAAAATTTTGCTTTTCCTCAAGAAACTGTAAAGGTGGAGAAAAATTCCTCCCTTCCTCTTCTTGTGGCCTCCTCATCAATTTTTCCCACCACAGCTCAACATAATCTGCAATAAATCTGCCCTCCAATGTCTCCTCCCAAGTATGTGAAAATAAATGGTGTACGTCATGAGAAAGTGGAAGGTGCAAGTGGAAACCTTCTTTTTTTCCAATGGCCTCCTCAAGGTAGGAGTGATGATAAACAATGAGAATCTCATCCCCAATGAGAGTCTCCCATACCCATGTTATCATCCAAATGAAATGAGCCATTTTAGGTAGCTCAATAAAGAAATACTCAACCCTTGGTTTGTGCAATGTGTTGGGGTTGCATGGAGAGTTTAGATTTTCCCATCCAAGTTTTTTCTCTCTCCATTTATGGTAAGTATGGGGTTTTTTCTGATCTTCGGCTGAAATGTCATGACCTCCAAGAATGGCCCATGTTACCCCACCAAACTAATAAGCCATGAAGTGCCTCCTCCAAGAACTCAAGTTCTCCAAATGGCTCCTCCCACATGAAGAAAACAGATGTAGAATGGAAATCATGGTTTTCCCATTGTTTCTCATGAGCCATAAAATATGTAAAGTAGGGAGAATCATACTCCCAATGGGCACCTCCAACTCTTTTTCCACTCTCCCAACAGATCTCCCCATCAACATAAGAATATCAGCAAAATATGGAAGCAAAAACCAATGAAAACAAGCTGCCATATGATAACTGGAAAGCGGATCATAGTTCCAAACATGGAATCAACGCAGTGCATCCCTTGCCTGCCTAAAAAAATATATTAAAAAGTGCCCTTCCAGCCACTTTTTTACTACCACAATCTTCCTACAAGATAGGATCATGAAAGTAAAAGGTGGTGCCAATGGTGCACACCAGGAATCATGCCACCTCCCCCACAAACCACCATTATAATAGCCAACCTCAATGCTGCAATTGGCCTTAAGTACATCATAATAGAATGTGAAAGAATGGATAATCCTCCTTGGTACAACATGATGCTCATATAAAGTAGAGTGGTACAAATCATAATCCAAAATTGTACCCACTCTACCATGTAACTTGGTCATTGAGCTGAAATGGCTTAACTAAAAGCTCTCCCTCACCCCCAATGAGTAGGAAAGTGGTTGTGACATCCTCTCCATCACCATCCAGGCTATTCATCTCTCCATATGCTGATATATATCCTGTTGGATGCCCTCCCAAGTGAACTCCACCATAAAAGAATGAAATGCATCAAAGTGCATGGAAAGAAAGTCCACATGTGATGCATGTAGTAGCTTCCTCTTGAGCTCAGAAAATCTAGTCAAGAATACTTTGCCATAAGAATAGATGACCCCTTCGACCACCATGTATCTATCATATCCCTCCGGGTCATCAAGAATCATGCAAGCACCAAGATCCTTGGAGTACTCTACCAAGATTTGAGATCTCCAATATGGATCAATCCTCCTAAGAGACAGCGCTGAATATCTGAAATGTGAATCTCCCCACATGTTTTTGTCTCTCCTTTGACATCCCTCATGCAAAATTCATCCTCCAAAGTGCTGCCATGCCCATCATGCAGATTCTCATGCTCAAATAGAAGTGGTGACCTTTGGAAGTTGGCCTCCCATGAGAAGCTACCATCCAAAGAGAACCTCTTGATCTTGGCCAATGTAAGCATGAGTGGCCTCCATCTACTCCAATGTATGGAGGATTAATTCCTTAAATGAATTACCCTATGTTTCTAAAAATCCATGGAGTAGCTCCCTTTTACCATGAAGGTTCCATCTTCTATCACTGCAGCAACTTCTGTCAGCACAGAATATGTAGTGAGAGTGGGTGATGCTGAAAATGGGAGAATGTATCGCTCCTCCTTGAGTCTACCCTAGACTCTATGCAATGTATTATACTCCTCCAAGGTATTCACCCCTCTAGAATCTATGAGTGGCAAACCAAATGGAAATATGTATCTCAAAAACTCTAGATCTGGTGGCCTCCCAGGTGGAATGCCCCATGTAGTGAGACATCAAAATATGAAGTGGACTGTATATATGAGTGGACTAATTTGTCCCTCTCTTCACTACACAATACAATATCCTTCTTTTGTGCAAAAACCTCCTAAAATAAATTAGGGTGAATTATCATCATCCCTTGATGTTGATCCTTCTTTTCCTCCATCTCACAATCCACAAAAACTGATAAATGATTCTCCTTAATTGTGCTTTGGTTCCCACATGTTGAATCATTTGGAACTCCTTGAAAAGACAAAAGGGCTCTTCTAATGGAAGAAATGGTTCCCTTCCCATCTCCATGTGGTGATGGATCTCCTTCTGATGGTAAAACATTGTTAGCTCTTCTTTGCTCATCATCTTCATCAATATTTGAGAATGCCTATCATCAATGAGAGACCCTTGATCGTGGTCTTCCCTTGAAGGAGGAACCTCCATGTATTCATCTATAGAAGTGGGCTCTTCAAGAAGTGGTAATATTTCCCTTGGAAAGGTATCATGCATGCTTCTATCCCCTTCAACAAAATTATGGAGTGGAGTTGGAAAAATAAATCTCTCAACTCGTGCAAAGTTTTTGAGTTTTTGGGTTAAACAAGAGACGTTTTACAATGTTTAAGATCAAATCCCCTCACTAATTTCTTAGTGAAACCTGCATAACTGTTTATATTTGCATGATTAAATGAAGAAGAACTATAAAACCACCAATCATGGGCCATACCTTTGAGGTGCAGTGCTGCTACTCTAATGGCCTCCTTTTCTGAAACTTGGTGTAGCTAGAAATGGGAATCTAGCTCCTCCACCCAAGCTTTGGCTGTGCACTTTGATGACCCATAAAAGTTAGATATAAATATTCTACCTCTCTCACTTCTATTATGGTTTTTGGATCTTCTCTCTTCCTTGAGTTGGAAAAAACCTTGAAATTCCAAGTGCTCTTTAAATCTCGATGATGGAGACTCATACTCCCGAAGATAGTCACTCAAGGTCTCCTCCCTTGGTGCATCTTCTTCCTCCATCCTTATTGTAGTGAATGTGGGAAATAAACTGCACTGTGGATTTGCATGTGTGTCTAAATGCTCACATCGATCATGTGAATATCTAGGGCTTGTTCCAATTTCAAACCCTCTTGCAAATTTTCTACCCTTCTCCCCTTTCATCTCCTTGAGATCTTCCTTGATATTTGTCATAGTTTGGAAAAGAAGCTGGGAGATCCTCTCTTCCTTCATTTCTCTAAATAATGGAGTCATTCCTTTGTTTCTTCTACATAGATTCTCTTTTATATGAGAATAAGCTTCTCCTTCTAATGACATAATGTCTTGAATGCACAGGCTGAGCCAAGATTATGCTTCGATACCACTGTAACATTCCAAATTGGAAATAGCATAGATATAAGACATAATAATGTAAAACACAAAAAATATGATCATGAAATGAGAGTGGTCAATATGCAGCCATTATTTTATTAATATATCAGCAACAATATATATGAATATATTTAGGAACAATCCACTCAAGCAATAAGAACAATCCTCCAATGATCAGAACAATCAACACATGAGTTGTTGCAACTATATAGAATGCCGTAGAGCAGTGAAAGCATTGTATATATCACTGTAGCTACTATGGAATACATGTATGAATGAAATATGGCTGATAGAAACCAAATAAATGCCCAACAAAGAAGATGTGGGCTCTAATACAAACTTTCTAGCCAACCCGGAAAAGATTGCTAGAAATTCCAAGAAATAAACAATGTGACAAATAACCCTGGATTTAATATGCCACTGAAAATTGGATCTGATATGAAATGAGGCTATGACAGATCTAAAATGGTGATTTCCTCCTCCAATGGTATTTCTAAATAGAAGGTTGATCCCTCTACTCAGAAATAAACCCTGTTGATGAGCTCAATGAACCCTCCCAGCAATTGCCTCCAAAAATAACGCAGTTCAAAATTGTGACTGTGCCGTGAGAGATGGTAGATGGTTGGCCTGATGACAAATATGAGAAAATATGCCCAGGATCCCTACTTTCTGATCCTCCAATGTATAGGCTACCTCTCCACTGAAAATCAAGCCCAGAAATGGCTCAATGTGATCCTCCTTTGCTGCACCCTGCAACACAACCCAGCTGTAAATAGAAACTACGCTATAGCTAAAGGAGGTATCTTGGAAAAAATTTTAGAATGAGGAAATGAAACTCAAAGAACCTCTCCTTCCTTGAGAATGAGGTAGGGATTCCCGATCAAGAACACCCTTATGCTAAATAGCACAGCAACCCTCCTAAAGAGCAAGAGGAAGAAAAAGTCTAAACAGACCAATATCAAATGATAAACTAAAAACATGAATAAAAATGGTTTCTATACCCTCCATATATAGCATGAGAGCCTCCTCCCATTGGTTCCCATCCATACATTCCACCAAGCTCATGCAAGTTGTCATCCACTAAAACTGCGTTGTCTCATCATAAAGACCACTCCTCCATGACAACGTTGTTGATTTGGTCAAAGTTGACTGAATCAACATGATCCAATCCCTGTTCACACCCAAAGGTGCTTAATCCAGCTACTTATTCTTCCTCCTTTCACATTAGGAGTGTTATTATTCCTTCTAAAGGGGTTTTATGAGTCTCCCCACCCACTTATTCCCCTACCTAGTGATAAAACAAACTATAATATTCCATTTAGATGAAGTATAAATTTTTGGAATATTACATCCTCATCATTTCTTGAGCCACTCCCCCTTCTAAGGAAAGAAGGAGAAGGTTATGTCCATGCTTCTCCATTTGTTTTGTGGGTTTTTGGTGCGACTTTGTCATTTCTTGGATGTGTCGATTGTTTCAATAGCATTGTGGTGTGCGCTTTGGTGGATTCACTCTTTTTAGGGTGTGACATTGCACCTGCTGTACCTTAAGAGACAATCCCTTGGCTGTATTAAGGAATCACTGCTTAAGACATTTATACATATATGTCATAGAATTTTAATATCAAGGCTCTCTTCTTAACCACCTTCAGATGTAATCTTATGAAACCCTCAAGAATCAAATGCAATAAATTATTTACAATGCCATTATCTGTTGATATTAAATGGAATGATGAGAAGAATATGAAGGAAGGAAGCCTAAATTGATATGCTAGTAAACAGTATCTATCACTTTAAACTTCAGAAGAATTTTATGACAAAATATTAGTTAAATTGAAGGAGCACCCATTAAGGATTCTAACTCTTGTTCACATATGTAAAAAGAGACCTGTAGCTTTATTACTTCATTTTATTCAAGGACAGAAAAAATACACAATTTAAATTGGAAAACGTATCAATATCAACAAATTCTAGAATCTTGATTTTCATTCATTAATCATTTGAAAACTAAGTACAAAATTTGCAGTCTGAAGGTCCAAAACTCGAAACCCTTTTTCTTTCTTGTCTATCTCTTTAAATACAATAGAAAGTAGTTTGTAACAACTAGAACTAATCCTAATTTCTTCAAGTACTTAGGACTTCATCAACTACCTATTACATGTCACCAAAAATTTCCTATTACAATTACATTCTCTTTAAAAGAGGAAAATAACATGAAACTTAAATCCTAATCTATTTTTTGAATATGAAATAATGATGTTGCTATTGCATTTCCTTGACTGCCTGGTTTATCTTTCTTTGAAGTCGAGGGATCCTTTGGTAGAAATGTCATCTAGGGTCTCACATTTCTTCCATACCTCAATGTTTGTATTAGGTGAATGAACCAGCTTATGATATTCCAATCTAAAGGCAGTGATTCTGTTGAATGATGACTTCTCTGTAAATAAAATTTTCACTAACCATAACAGCTGAAAATGTCTTTGAATGAAATTGATCATTGTTGCTCCTTTAAGAATCTGAGTCTTTTCATAAGTATTTCCCACTTTGATTTTTGGAAACCCCAGTAAGGGTTCATATGAATCCCATGATAAAATACTACCTCCAAGACCCCAGCATGATGGAAAACCCACTCTAGCTCTTTTTTCAAATAAATTATCAAACTGGATCATTGATTCCTTAAGCTCAATCAACTTCTTATCTGTAGACTTCCTACAATCATTTTTTACAATCATCTTATCAATTTCCACAGCATATAAAATCCTATATTCAATTTCATTTTCTTCCAACTCTTGATCAGTTTTGGAACCAATGAAATCAATAAAATTTATTTCCCAAACAACTCTCTTAATTTTCTTTTTCTTGTATACCATAACTTGTTCCTCAAAATCTCTAATGATACTTCTTTATTTTTCTACAATAGTCAGAAAACCCAAAATTGCTTTCATTTCTTCAATGATATCATTCGAGATGATATCCTTAGCCTATATTAGGGATATGTTTCCCTTCAATTTTTCCTTGATATTTTTAATCTCAGTATCATCAGTCTGGAAATATGTTCTGTATTTACTGACTTCCCCCGCTTTGGCTTGTATCATCTTTGTTGTTGTCTCCAAATCAGCTTATGCCTTTTTTCGATCTCTCTCTGCCATCTTCAATTCAGTGGTAAATTGAGATATTTGTGCAACTAGATATTCATTTCCAAATTGAAAAATGAAAGTACAAGTATGATATTTAATGTGATTCTGCAATGATAATGCAGTTTGCTTCAATTTGGTGATTTATTCTTCCTTTTGCAAGAGCTTCTCAAGCAGCTTCTCTTTCTCATTTTCTACTTCTGCAACCTCTGTTGCCATAGAGTGTTCTCCTGTAGGCAACTTCAAATTTTTCTTCAACACAAATATTTCTGATTAGGTACTTTGTAGCAGCTTCTGTATAGTAGAATTTTCATTGGGATCTACCCTAATATTCAAAATAACCTTTTTAAGCTCCTCATTCTGGATTGTTAAAGCCCTAGAATTTTATTTCTCCAACTTCAATTGCTTGATCACTTTTTCAATCATATTTTTAGCCTTGAGTTCCATTGCATTAGTTTTGGTTAATTCATTCACAATCAGTTGACCTGTTTGCATATGTAGATTTACTTTTTCAAGCAATGGAATTTTCTTTACATCTACAGTTAGATTCACAGTATTAAAATTATTGGATGAACCAATAAATATATCAGAGGGATGTAAAAGGGAAATATTAAATTGATTTTTTTTGAGATCCATTGTAGTTAGTAGTATGGTTTGATTTGGGGTTATCTAATACTCAACTGCAGCCTCCATGCTTGCTTTCATTTTTTTATTTCTTTCTACAATCTAAGAAAAAATTTGTTAATTAAGGGCACTTGTTCTTGAGTGATTTCATGTCTTCTTGGTGAAGGAGGGACATTTTTCTCATCTCCCAATTGTAGTGAGAAATCAAGTTGAGCATCTACAGAATCCTCACTGAGCTTTCTCCTCTATTTAGTTATCTTTTCTTCATCCTCTGAAACAATTAGTGCTTCTTTACCTCTCTTATTTGACTTCTATGATATGACAAGAGTTTGTACATTTGAGCTCATTGAACCTGCAAAACCATTATTTTCCATATTTTCTATATCAGGTCTGCATTCATGAATGAATTCTGAATACCCATTTTCAATTCTCCTATTAGAAATAACATTATGAGGCTCATAAGCCCACTTCTCCTAACAGTAGGTGAATTTCATCTAACATCTTAGTGACTTCATCATATGCTTGTCTCATATTAACTATAAAGGACCAACAGTCATTGGAAATTTAAACATATGACCTTTGTTCATTGGCACCAAATGCATTTGATCAACGTTTCAAATTTTCCTAATGAATTCCAAAGCAAATAATATCATGGGAAAAAATACTGGAAGCCTATAAGGTTCTACAGCAGCTCCATAAGGTCTAATTTTCAAATAATCTTCAAATACCTACCAATCACCAAACTTACAATTCGTCCCCAGCTACAAGAACTCTTGAGCCTTTTCCAGGAAGCATGGGGGAGAGATTTCATTCAAAATTCTATATGCAGTAGACATAAAATGATTTTCAAAGTCAAACAAAGCTTCCTCATTCTCTTCTTTCCTTACTATGTCTATCCAAAACTGTAATATTCCTAAATTAGCATGCAATTAAAAGGAATATAATTTTAAAAAAAAAATCTATTTAGATGAATAAATGTACAAAGGAGGTTAATCTAACTCCTAATGAAGAATAAATCAATTCCAAATATGAAAAAGGATAAATCTTGGCTATGTAAATAAACACCCTTATGTGTGAAAGGGGTTAATCATCTTGACTGGGCCAAATTTGACCAGATCTACAGTGTTGTTTAGAGGAGTGCTCATCAATAAGGCACAACGTAATTCTAGTTGAAGATCTCTTGTGTGAAAAGGATGAGTCCAATGAAAGTGGTTTAGGATTTTACACACACTCATATTATAAAAGGAAAGGGAGCACAGCATGAGGAGGTTTTTCATCATATGATCTTTTGATATATTGTCTGTTTAGACCATATAGCTTTCCTTGATTGTTTAGCCTAGATTGAAAATGTTGTTTAGCATTGGAACTTCCTGTTTAGGAATTCCTCCTCCTCGCATTGAGTAGCTCTTGGGAGAGTTTGTATTACAAGTTCCATTCTCTGGCTTGAGGCCAAGCTTCTCCTTTCAATTACAACCCATATCCTATGAGGGTTTTCTTGTCTTTGCAAGCTGCACCAAGTGGAGATTAGATCTCTTCATATCTAAGACATTTCAATGCTCTTTTTCAGTGGAGGAGTACTTTTCTCTATTGGAGGAAGTGTATTGGAGTGCAGGAGCTTCAATTCTTGATCTTGGCATGTGGCCATTAGATATCTATACCCTACAGCGCATTTTCTATCCTAGATCTACGTTATTTTTGTAGTGGTTGTTGCACGGTGTTTGGGTGCACTATTTGGAGAGTTGTTTCTTGAGTTTTGGGAATCTACCCATCCCTTTGAGATCCATTGGAGGAGATCTACATGTTGTATATTTTAGATCTGATCTGTACATATTGAATACTTCAACATTTATGAATATTTCTGCAAATATGCTTTCTTAGATCTCAGATCTACTGCTTATCCTTGGTTCAAAGCTCACAACCCCAAGGGGATCTGAAAGAGGAGCCTTTCTAGCGCATGGATCTGATATGGATCTGAATTTTTATGCACAAATCTACTCTATATATTATATGTAAAATAAAACATTTTTCATCCTAATAAAATAACATTTTCAAGACAGTTTTAGTCATTTATGTAGTTGAAGCACCTCTCTTGAGGGAATTTCTTCTGTATATGTCTTGTATTTTCAACTATGCAGCTCATGGACTTCATTATACATTTTTTTTGCTGCTGTAAATAATTTTGAAGGATATTTTATTTTCCTCGTACTCTTTCTCTTCTGAAACTGTGCTATTTTCTGAGCAGTATTGCTACAGTCCCTTGGTGGGCAGTTTAACTGGGTGTGGGAGATTTGTTTAACCCACCTAGTTTGATTTTTTCTGATCTCATATTTCATTTAGGTCTTAGATACTTAGATATAAGGGATCCAAGGGATGATTTCATATTCTATAGCAGCCATTCCTAGAAAATGCATTTTCCAGTCATGCCTTGCTGACAGTTCCCATTTTGGGATGTTACAGTGGTATCAATGCAGCTATCTTAGCACAGCTTGTGCTTTGCTTATTGGAAAGCCAATATGTATTTTCATGGTGAGAAAATACTGATGAAGAAATTTGGGTACATTGAAGACACAAAATAAAAGGTTAAGATCCCTTTAACTGGAAGTTTTCGAAAGGGAGAGTTATCTAAAATTCTTTCTCAAGCTTTGAATGAGATGAAAGAAGAAATCTCGAGAATGAATAATGAGAGACAAGTGGATCTTTTAAGATTTTCACATGAAGGAAGCCCCAATACTTCATATGTTGGGTGTGAGCATTCAGCCACATCATTAGATCTAAAACGATTTATTAGCCACTTTTTCATGAAGAAGAAAAACAAGGAAGGAGATGTTACAGAGAGAGAGACTCTTGGTGATGATTTTCAGGGGTATGAGGCTCAATCTAAGGATTTAAAAGATCACTTGAACTTCCAAGTGTTTTACAAGGTCAAGGAGGAAGGAAGAAGCAAGCAACATGGTGTGAGAAGATTCTTCTTATCTAATTTTGATGGATCACCTAAATGTCCAGCTAGGGCTTTGCGTGAAGGAGATAGACACCTATGTGCATCAACATCAAGTCTCAGAAAAGGAAGCCATCAAAGTAACAGCACTGCATCTTAAGGGAAAGGCTTATGCTTGGTGGTTGTTTGAGTCCTTTTCCTTAAAGAATGCAAATACATCTACCTCTGCAAGGTTCATTAGAAGAGTAGTGGAAAGGTTTGATGAAGGGTCTCATGGAACACCTTATATGGAGTCTATCAAACCAAACCAAACAAAAATTTTGCATGGTTTGGAAGGGTCCTTAAATTCAGATATATTTCAAGGGGAAGGAAACTTGTATGATGTTTTACCAATGGAAAAGTCCCCATTGCATGAAGATCTTTCTCTTCAAGAGGAAGACATGGGTATTCATCCTTCAAAGGAAGACCAAGATCTAAGGTCTCCTTTTGATGATGAGGCATTTTCAACTATGGAAGAGAAGGTTGAAGATGATAATGTAGTCATGACAAGAGCACATCTAGGACCTCATGAAGAGGAATATAGAGCACTTGCTCCAAGGAGAAAAACTCATGCACTCTTGCAAGAAGTTCCAAAGAATATCACATATGGAGATTTTGGAACAATCCATGTGTAGCATGTGCCATCACCATCAAATGGTGAGATCTTGAAGATTAAATAAGGAAGAGAGGAGGGAAAGCATCACATGATGAGGAGCATATACCCCTCCCTATTTCATAAGTTAGATGCACAATGAAGGCAAGAGGATCTATGCAAGAAATGCAAGGACAATTCTGTCCACACACATACACATCCTGCTCTATGCCTTGATGTCTCTTTACATGGAGGAATTTCACTGGGGATACCTCCTGATGGGTGGAAAACTAAAGTGTTATCTCAACTATGGGTAGCATATGCTTAATTATATAAGGAGGGAGCTCTAGGAGAAACTAGCACAACGTAGAGAATATTTCATGGATTCAAAAGAGAGATCAACAATTTTCTGAATTGGACATTGCTATCTCCCTCTCAGTTATTTGCGCTGAAAAGGGAGAATTGAGAAGTATATGATGGCATGGACATGATTTAATATGGATAATCCATATATTTGGGTCAGCCAATGATATTTTCATTCACAAAGGACATTTCTGAACATGACAAGAGGATATCAACACTCTTGCATGTATGGGCTACATTGAGAAAATTTTGGAAGACAATGACTTTCCAAGGGGAGGTTGACTTCCATCTACTTCAATATCATCTTAAGCAAGTTTAGTTGCAAAGGAAGCAGCAAAATGAAGTTGATAATACTCCAACATGTGACTTTGACATCAAGCATGTCATGGAGGAAAGCCATGCTGTGACAGGGGCTGCATTTCAGATTTGTACAACAATGTCTTTGTTGGGGAGCCTAGATCCAAATTGGGATTCCCTACTTTTGATGGAATACTCCAAGGAAATTTTCACATGTAAGGTTCTTTATGGGAAAATGATAGATGGGAGGTATAAATTAGTTGAGGGAGTCATTTATTCCCATGATCATATCTATTTGGCTAGAGACTCCAAGCTTAAGAAGAAACTACTTGATGCAACCTATGAGATTTTGCTTTCAAAACCCATTGGTTTCATTAAAGAATATCATACTATATTATATGGATTCATGTGGGAGAACTTCAAAGAGGATGTGCACTCTCATATGAGAAAGTGCATGGATCATTTTCTGGTTGAGGAGGAACATAACCCTTGGGAAGAGTTATCATTACCACCTCCTTATTCATTGAGTGTGAGAGGGAGCTCATCCATGAGCTACCTTGCTGATTTGAATCAAGTGTATGATAAGTATTGTATTGTTTAACCTCATGATATATTTATTATATACTTTCATTTCCTTAACACTCATGTGCAGGTCTTGGCTCCAAGAGGGGGCACCTTTTCTTATGGGCTTCTCGAGCCACTTTGGGCCATGAACAATGGTGATGTTGGCCATTCCTTGGGAGATCTTGGAGAGATGATGTGCTCTTCATGGTGTGATTCATTAACACCAACCATCATACACCTTCTCCAAGCATGAAAGAAGGATGGGTCAGCAAAAAAGTGTTGGGGAAAACCCTTGTCATATCATATTGTATGGCAGTTAGGCGTAAAACTGAACTGGTTGCACACGAGGGACCATTGTCCTTCTCCTTTATTGCATATGGCAGCTAGCATGACCTTAATTATGATCCCATATGTTGAAGATGTTATTATATTTGTTGGGGTCATGGTTGAAGGAGAGACACATATGTTGGATGTGTCCTTAGGGAGAGGAATTCCCTGCATTTTTTGCACTACATGTTCTAAGGGGAGCATGGGATAATATATGGCCACTCTATTTGATCACTTATTTCTTTATGATGTGGACCATATGATTTATTGGAGCACTTGGGGCATGCCTCTCATGAGAAATTGGGGGAAACTTTACTATGAATTACCGAGCTAGGAGGTGATTCATTTCATTTGGATGATAGCATGGAGATGGGAATCCTTCATTGATGATGAAATTACCCATGTTTGTCATCACTTCTATATTGAGGAGGCCATTGATCAGCAATGAGGTTTCCATATAGACCTTCCTTTCTTTCATGATGAGAGCCATTTGGTTTATCTACCAAATGCCAACTTGCACACTTGGGAGGAACCATTGGGAGACATAATTATTGATGAAAATATGAAGCAATGGTGGAGACTGTTGAAGAAGGATTCCACAAGAAGAAGAGGGGATATTTTGCAGCACCCTTGCAGTTGCTTTAGGACAAGCAACATTTTGAAGGGGAATACTGTAATATTCCTAAATTAGCATGCAGATAATAGGAACATATATATATATATTTTTAAATCTATTTAGATGAATAAGTGTACAAAGGAGGTTAATCAAAATCCTAATGAATAATAAATCAATGCCAAATATGAAAAATGATAAATCTTGGCTATGTAAATAAGCACCCTTATGTGTGAAAGGGGTTAATCATCTTGACTGGGTCAAATTTCACAAGATCTACGACGTTTTTTGGAGGAGTGCTCATCAATAAGGCACAACGTAATTCTAGTTTAAGATCTCTTGTGTGAAAAGGATGAGTCAAATGAAAGTGGTTTAGGGTTTTTCACACTCTCATCTTATAAAAGGAAGGGGAAGGAAGCATGAGGAGGTTTTCCATCATATTATATTTTGATATATTGTCTATATAGACCATATAGCTTTCTTTGGTTGTTTAGTCTAGATTTCAAATGTTGTTTAGCATTGGAACTTCCTGTTCAGGAGTTCCTCCTCCTCCCATTGAGTAGCTCTTGGGAGAGTTTGTATTGAAAGGTCCATTATCTGGCTTGAGGCCAAGATTCTCCTTTCAATTACAACTCGTATCTTTTGAGGGTTTGGTTGTATTTGCAAGCCGCAGCAAGTGGAGATTAGATCTCTTTAGATCTAAGACATTTCAGTGCTCTTTTTCAGTGGAGGAGTCCTCTGCTCTATTGGAGGAAGTGTATTGGAGTGTAGGAGATTCAATTATTGATCTTGGAATGTGGCCATCAGCTATATCTGCCCTACAGCATAGCTTCTATCCTAGATCTGTGTTATTTTTGTAGTAGTTGTTGCGGGGTGTTTGGGTGCACTATTTGGAGAGCTTTTTCTTGAGTGTTGGGAATCTTCCCATCACTTTGAGATCCATTGGAGGAGATATACATGTTATATATTTTATATCTGATCTGCACATTCTGAATACTTAAGAATTTCTAAATATTTCTGCAGATCTTCTTTCTTAGATCTCAAATATACTGCTTATCCATGGTGCAAAGCTCACAACCCCAAGGGGATCTAAAAGGGGAGCCTTTATAGTGCATGGATCTGATATGGATCTGAATTTTTATGCACAGATCTGCTCTATATCTGATATGTAAGCTACAATAGTTTGCATCCTAATAAAATAACATTGTCAAGGCAACTTCCGTCATTTATGTGGTCACAGCAGCTCTCTTGAGGGAATTTCTTCTGTATATGTCTTGTATTTTCAGCTATGCAACTCATGGAATTCATTATACATATGTTTTGCTGTTGTAAATACTTTTTAAGAATATTTTATTAGCCTCCTACTTTTTCTCTTCTGAAACTACATTATTTTCTGAGCAGTATTGCTGCAGTCCCTTGTTGGGCAGTTTTCAAGCCATACTGGGTGTGGGAGATCTGTTAAACCCACCTAGTTTGATTTGTTTATGATCTCCTATTGGATTTAGGTCTTAGATATTCAGATATAAGGGATCCAAAGGATTATTTTATATTCTATATCAGCCATTCCTAGAAAATTTGTTTTCCAGTCATGCTTTGCTGACAGTTCCCATTTTGAGATATTACAGTGGTATCAAAGCAACTATCTTGGCATAGCCTGTGATTTGCTTATTGGAAAGCCAATATGTCTTTTCATGGTGATAAAATACCGATGAAGAAATGTGGGTAAATTTAAGACACAAAAGAAAAGGGTAAGGTCCCTTTAACTAGAAGTTTGCAAAGGGGAGAGTTCTTTAAAACTCTTTCTCAAGCTTTGAATGGGCTAAAAGAAGAAATCTGGGGAATGAAGAATGAGATACAAGCACATATTTCAAGATTTTCACATGAAGGAAGCCCCACTACTTCATATGTTGGGTGTGAGCATTTAGCCACATCATCAGATCTATAATGATCTATCAACCACTTTTTCATGAAGAAGAAAAAGAAGGAAGGAGATGTGCCAAAGAGAGAGACTCTTGGTGATTATTTGTAGGAGTATGAGGCTCAATATATGGAGTTCAAAGATCACTTGAAATTCCAAGGGTTTTGAAAGGTCAAGGAGGAAGGAATAAGCAAGAAACATGGTGTGAGCAGATTCTTCTGATCTACTTTTGATGGATCACCTAAATGTCCAGCTAGGGTTTGGGTGAAGGAGCTAGACACCTATGTGAAACAACATCAAGTCTTAGAAAAGGAAGCCATCAAAGCAGAAGGGCTACATATTGAGTGCAAGGTTTATGCTTGGTGGTTTTTTGAGTATTTTTCCTTAAATAATGCAAATACATCTACCTATGCAATGTTCATTAGAAGAGTAGTGGAAAGGTTTGATGAAGGGTCTCATGGAACACCTTCTATGGAGTCTATTGAACCAAACCAAACAAAAAATTTTCATGGTTTGGAAGGGTCCTTAAATTTATATCTATTTCAAGGGGATGGAAACTTGTATGATGTTTTTCCAATGGAAAAGTCCCCATTGCATGAAGATATTTCTCTTCAAGAGGAAGACATGGGTATTCCTCCTTCAAAGGAATACCAATACCTAAGGTCTTATTTTGATGATGAGGCATTCTCATC
The DNA here is from genome assembly GCA_034641835.2 of Pinus albicaulis. Taxonomy (NCBI): domain Eukaryota; kingdom Viridiplantae; phylum Streptophyta; class Pinopsida; order Pinales; family Pinaceae; genus Pinus; species Pinus albicaulis. The sequence continues at coordinate 89,782,818 of MU968359.1, read as the reverse complement.
TATGGAAGAGAAGGCTGAAGATGATAATGCAGTCATGACAAGAGCACATCTAGGACCCCATGAAGAGGAAGATGGAGCACTTGCTCCAAGGAGAGAAACTCTTGCACTCTTGCAAGAAGTTCCAAAGAATCTCACATATGGATATTGTGGTACAATCCATGTGCAACATGTGCCATCACCATAAAATGGTGAGATCTTGAAGATTAAAGAAGGAAGAGAGGAGGGCAAGAATCACATGATGAGGAGCATATAACCCTCCCTGTTTCAGAAGTTAGATGCACAAAGAAGGCAAGAGGATCTATGAAAGAAAGGCAAGGAAAAATCGGTCTACACACATGCACATCCTGCTCTATGTCTTGATGTCTCTTTACATGGAGGCATTCCACCAAGGAGACCTCGTGATGGGAGGAAAACTAAAGTGTTCTCTCAAATATGGGTAGCATATGCTTACTTGGCTAAGGAGGGAGCTTTGGGAGAAACTAGCACAACGCATAGAATATTTTATGGATTCAAAAGAGAGATCAACAAATTTCTGAATTGGACTTTGCTATCTCCCTCTCAGTTATTTGCGTTGAAAAAGGAGAATTCAGAAGTCTATGATGGCATGGAAATGATGTCACATGGAAAGTTCATATATTTGGGGCAGCCAATGATATTTTCATTCACAAAGGATATTTTTGAACATGAGAAGAGGATATCAACACTCTTGCATGTATGGGCTACATTGAGGAATTTTTGGAAGACAAAGACTTTCCAAGGGGAGGTCGACTTCCATCTACTTCAATATTGTCTTAAGCAAGATAAGCTACAAAGGAGGCAGAAAAATTAAGTTGATAGTACTCCAACATGTGACTTTGAAGTCAAGCATGTCATGGAGGAGAGCCATGTTGTGATAGGGGCTGCATTTCAGATTTCTACAACGTTGTCATTGTTGGGGAGCCTAGATCCAAATTGGCATTCCAAACATTTGATGGAATACTCCAAGGACATTTTCACATGTAAGGTTCTTGATGGGAAAATTATATATGGGAGGTATAAAGTAGTTGAGGGAGTCATTTATTCCCATGACCATATCTATTTGGCTAGAGACTCCAAGCTCAAGGAGAAACTACTTGATGCAGCCTATGAGATCCTGCTTTCAAAATCCATTGGTTTCATTAAATCATATCATACTATCTTACATGGATTCATGTGGGAGAACTTCAAAGAGGATGTGCACTCTCATATGAGGAAGTGGATGAATCATTTTCTGGTTGAGGAGGAACATAACTCTTGGGAAGAGTTATCATTACCACCTCCTTATTCATTGAGTGTGAGAGGGAGCTCATACATGAGATACCTTGTTGATTTGAAACAAGTGTATGATAAACATTGTATTGTTGAACCTCATGATATATTTACTATATAATTGCATTTCCTTAACACTCATGTGTAGGTCTTGGCTCCAAGAGGGGGCACCTTTTCTTATGGGCTTCATGAGCCACTTTGGTCCATGAACAAAGGTGATGTTGGCCATTCCTTGGAAGATCTTGGAGAGATGATGTACTCTTCATGGTGTGATTCATTAATATCAACCATCATACACCTTCTCCAAGCATGCAAGAAGGATGGGGCAGCAAACAAGTGCTAGGGAAAACACTTTTCATATCATATTCTATGGCAATTAGGAGTAAAATTGCACTGGTTGCACATGAGGGACCATTGTCCTTCTCCTTTATTGCATATGATATCTAGCATGACATTAATTATGATCCCATATGTTGAAGATGTTCTTATCATTGTTGGGGGCATGGTTGAAGGAGAGACACATATGTTGGATGTGTCCTTGGGGAGAGGCGTTCTCTACATTTTGTGCACTACATGTTCTAAGGGGGGAATGGGAGACTATATGGCCACTCTATTTGATCACTTATTTCATTATGATGTGGACCATATGATTGATTGGAGCACTTGGAGCATGCCTCTCATGAGAAATTTGGGGGAAATTTATTATGAATTACCAAGCTGGGAGGTGATTCATTTCATTTGGATGATATCATGGAGATGGGAATCCTTCTTTGATATGAAATATCCCATGTTTGTCATCACTTTTATCTTGAGGAGGTCATTGATCAGCAAGGAGGTTTCCATATAGACCTTACTTTCTTCCATGATGAGATTCATTTGGTTTATATACCAAAGGCCAACTTGCACACTTGCGAGGAACCATTGGGAGACAGAATTATTGGCAAAAATCTGAAGCAATGGTGGAGATTGTTGAAGAAGGAGGCCACAAGAAGAAGAGGGGAGATTTTGTAGCACCCTTGCAGTTACTTTATGACAAGAAACATTTGGGAGGGGAAGACTGTAATATTCCTAAATTAGCATGCAGCTAATAGGAATATAATTTTTGTTTTAAAAATATGTTTAGATTAATAAATGTACAAAAGAGGTTAACCAAACTCATAATGAAGAATAAATCAATGCCAAATATGAAAGAGGATAAATCTTGGCTATGTAAATAAGCACCCTTATGTGTGAAAGGGGTTAATCATCTTGACTGGGTCAACTTTGACCAGATCTACAGCGTTGTTTGGAGGAGTGCTCATTAATAAGGCACAACGTAATTCTAGTTGAAGATCTCTTGTGTGAAAAGGATGAGTCCAATGAAAGTGGGTTAGGGTTTTGCAAACTCTCATCTTATAAAAGGAAGGAGAAGGAAGCATGAGGAGGTTGTTCATCATATGATATTTTGATATATTTTTTGTTTAGACCATATAGCGTTCTTTGGCTGTTTAGCCTAGATTGAAAATGTTTTTTAGCATTGGAAATTCCTATTTAGGAGTTCCTCCTCTTCCCATTGAGTATCCCTTGGGAGAGTTTTTATTGCAAGGTCCACTATCTAGCTTGAGGCCAAGCTTCTCCTTTCAATTACAACTCAAATCATATGAGGGTTTGGCTGTCTTTGCAAGCTGCAATAAGTGGAGATTAGATCTCTTCATATCTAAGAAATTTTAGTGTTCTTTTTCAGTGGAGGAGTCCTCTGCTCTATTGGAGGAAGTGTGGTGGAGTGTAGGAGCTTTAGTTATTGATTTTGGCATGTGGCCATTAGCTATCTATACCCTACAACACATTTTCTATCCCATATCTACGTTATTTTTGTAGGAGTTGTTGCAGGGTGTTTGGGTGCACTATTTAGAGATTTGTTTCCTGAATGTTGGGAATCTACCCATCACTTTGAGATCCATTGGAGGAGATATACATGTTGTATATTTCAGATTTGATCTGCACATTCTGAATACTTCATCATTTTTGAACATTTATATAGATTTTCTTTCTTAGATCTCAGATCTACTGCTTATCCTTGGTGCAAAGCTCACAACCCCAAGGGGATCTAAAAGAGGAGCCTTTCTAGTGCATGGATCTGAATTTTTATGCATATATCTGCTCTAGATCTAATATGTAACCGAAAATAGTTTGAATCCTAATAAAATAACATTGTGACGGTATTTTTAGTCATTTATGTGGTTGCAACATCTCCCTTGAGGGAATTTTTTCTGTATATGTCTTGTATTTTCAGCTATGCATCTCATGGAATTCATTATACATTTGTTGTTGCTATAAATAATTTTGACAGATATTTTACTAGCCTCCTACTCTTGCTCTTCTCAAACTGCATTATTTTCTGAGCAGTACTGCTGCAGTCCCTTGTTGGGAAGTTTTCAAGCTGTGCTGGGTGTGAGAGATCTGTTTAACCCACCTAATTTGATTTGTTTCTGATCTCATCTTGGATTTAGGTCTTAGATACTCATATCTAAGGGATACAAGGGATGATTTCATATTATATAGCAAGCATTCCTGGAAAATGTGTTTTCCAGTCATGCCTTGCTGATAGTTCCCATTTTGGGATATTACAAAAAATACCACTAACTGCCTGTTCTTATTCATATCCATTATATTTAACCCGATGCATGAATTCTTCTACATTTTTATATAAAAAAAGATAAATTAAAGAGATGGAAACCTAAATGAACCCATTAGTGATAAACTCATAAGCTGAGAATTGAGGACGTCTTGCCAATAAGAAGGAATATCCAACACTACTTCTAGCTTCGTCATCAAGGAAAAAATTCCTAGAACTTATTTCTCTATTATACTGTCATCGTATTTTCCCAAAATATTTGAAATGCACCTCAGCATTGGTTTGACTTCTACATTAAAAACCTCCATGGAGAATTCTTTATTTTCACGTGCAAATTGCTTTGTATCTGGCTTCAGGAAAAAGATGAATTAGTTGAACTCTTGACCTGCAAGACTATCATAATGCGCCATCAATGAATCATCAGTGAGTTGGACATATGACTCTAACTCAGGGTAACACAAAGCTTAAGGAATTATTTTTTTTGAGGCTTGCAGAACATTTTCTCCTTGAAAATTCATTACAAAACACTTTCCTGGGTACATGAAAAACACTAGCCAATACACAAATTCAGGAAAAAGGTGCATTCCTGGAACACATGCAGATAATACACTAGTTTTAACCATTGCGGTGTAAATTGGAGAATTTTTATCGTTCAAGAAGACCTGTTGATAAAATGAATGGTGGTATAGAGAACAAACAATATACTAGATGTCCCTCTCAGTGTCCAGGAGATGAATGTGACTGGAAGAACCTGAAAGGGATGGATTCTTAGGCATAATTCAGCTTGGGGTGATAGACAATTTACAAGGTGGCAGACAATAGGGAAAGAAACAACACATACAAAACTTTAGATACAAACTAACAATAATAACCTTACAAAAATGAGAATCCATCTTAAATAGGTGGTACGAGCTTAAGATTTAAATATTGAAAATACATGCCAAAATACTGTTAAAAATACCTCGACGTGGACGATAGTTGTCACCAAATGGCTTCTTACGTAACTATGGGAAGTCTTAGGGTATAGACATCTCTTCAGGTTCATGCCCCGGCAATGAAACTCGAACGTTGATCTGGATCGGCCCCGTAGTCAACTAGGTCAACTACAAAGGCACCCTCCTCGTTAACCCGCACACTAAAAGTGCCCATGGGTTGACACTTTTATTCCCTGTTTGATGAATCATTGGATCCCGTTTCATAACATTCTCACTATTTAGTCTATGTACTAAGACCTTCTTTCACAAAGTCTTAAAGTATTAAACTTTAAAGTTAATGTAACAAATATTGCATTTATACGCTAAAGTACGTGAAACTTTATACTTTAACATATATTTTGATAATTTTCTATTTTTTATATTTTTGAAAATTAAAAATAAAGGATATTGCAAATTAGCTACAACATCTGGCTCCACCTACGGATAGTGTTTTTGTTAGTATGAATTCTTCATCGAAGTGTACGAAAAAGAACCACTTTAGCTACGCATAACTAATAGCCCTAACAACAATAATGGCTGCAAAACATCTTCAGATCTGCAATTAGTAGTTAAAGTGCTGCAACAAACAGATCTATAAATGGAAAGATATTAAGCAGTGAAGTAAAGAGTTTGCTCCATGCATCCAACAGACAAGACGAGAACACGATTTTTGAATGAATTTTTATATTACAGGGCACCTGGGAGGAAACAAGAAGGTGTATCCAGATCTCCTCAATGGGATGGGTTCTTTGTAGTCCTCGGCACTTCAGATCTAAGCTTTCTCTCTCTTGTAGATGTAGAAAAACCCAATGTAGAAGGTAGAGCTCAATGGGAGCAAAATGGCAGAAATGAGACCAAGTGTATAGATCAAGAGTGATCTAATATGCAACAAAAGGTGAAGAATGAAGGGAAAAACCCTCCTATTTATAACAAAATATTGGGTCATTCTAGATCTTGGTGCATGATTAAAATAATGTTAACCAAATCTAGATCCACCTCTATGGAATATTTTATTATTATTTGTTGGAGGGAAAGGGACTTTGACTTGGGTCAAAATCCCTTGATTAGTGAAGAATAAATAAATAAATGATTTATTTATCCTTTTAAGGAAGTAGTTGAGATATAATCAAATAAATAATGATTTATTTAATTAATAGTGGTTGATTTGGTCATATTTAACAAGGAATATTATTTAAATAATTATTCCTAGAAAATAATAAGATAACTATGGGTGTATCTCATTAATTTCTTTGTTTTTGGGTTAAACATGACTGGGAATAATAATTAAATTGTGGTTTAATTAATTATTCCTTTTAGGGTTTCCTTAATTAACATAGTGAAAGCAGTTTTACTTGGGGTAAAACTGGTCTTACATGGTGTACTTGGGTCCATCTAATAAGAAAAGGTGAGATGACCAAAAAATGGTGTAACAGATTGCCCCCCAGCGTGCGAGTGTCAGGAGCAAATCGTATAACCGAAGTACGTTGTAAGAATACAATCACCAGACAACGAAAGGGGATGTCAGAGAGAGAAGTGTGAGGTAGATAGTGTGCTGAAGGACTAGACCCTAAGGAGACGAGACTCGCAGGTGCAACAAGTCTCTTTTTATGAGAGGGTACCTGTGCTGAAGGCGGCGGGGGAGGCATACCTATGCCCGCCGAGACAAAGTACAAAAGAATAGTGTGTCCGGTAAACAAGGGACCGAACCATAAAGTACAACTGGCATAAGCAGGAGCCAGATAAGAATACAATGAAGAGTCTCACATACATGCTGTGCCTGGGATAACAGCCAGGACTAGTACAATAATATCTGAGTACATGAGATAAATACAACCCAAAGGCCCCCTGTAAATGGGGAAGGGCTCACAAAATCTGACTGATACATGCAAATCATGGAGGCGCTGCAGGTGGCTAAGGCCAACATCATCAAAATCTGGAGAGGCATCAAAGGCTGCAATGAAGAGGTCATCCGGGCATGTGGGGGGCTACCTGCAGGGCCACCCCCTCATGAGGGCTGAGACATCTCACACACGCCCGGGAATCATCAAGAGCTGCTGCTGGGTCACTGGACTGTCCAGTATACTCATCTCGATCATGCTGAAAGGAGCTGGAGAAGTAATCAAGTCAAAGGGAAGTGAGGGATCCCCCTGCCTGATCCGAGGCACCGAACAAGAGTGGAAGCTGGAACCAAGGTACAGCGCCCTCTAGACCTTGCTTCTGGAATAAATGCGCTGATGTCGACAGAAGGAGGTCCGCCGTAGGTGAGGCAATAAGAGACCCTCAACTAAGGCACGAGAGAAGAACAATAGAGCGACAGACAGACTGGCACCAATGATGATAGTGGGAAGGGGGAGGATGGAGTGGCGAATGGACGACTTCCCTTGTTAGAGCATAAAGGGCATAAATGACATGGCAGCGACTGACATAATATCGAAAGGGATAGGGGACAGTGGGACTGAAGGTCATGATATGCGACACAAGGGAGGAACCAAGCAAAGAAGGATGGAGGGCTATAGTGGGGTGCAAAAGGACGCAGGATAGACTCCATGAATGCAATGATGACTCGACTTGGATGCTCTAAACAAGGGCGAATGTAGAGTGCTGCCACACAGTAAAGGCCCCAATGGGGGGTCGTAGAAACATGAGTACAAAGTGGGCACTCATGACGAAAATCAACACGAACATGGACAAGTAAGGGGGCGATGTGGTGCCCCAAGTACAAGTGTCGTAAGTGAGGAAATTCGATTTTAAGGAGTGGTGAAGTGACCCTTCGTGGAAAAAATGTGTCCGGGTGAAGTATCAAATCACCAAAAACTAAGTAATACCCATTTGAGAGCTCGGTGAGATCTATCCAGCGGTGCTGACGGTTCGTCGAACGGGGCTACGGTGTGGTCACAGCAGTCGAAAGAAGAAACAGGGGTTCTCTTTTAATGAGGCCGTTTTCCCTCCAAAATCATTCATTTGCTATTGTTGCTGTGGTGAATGTGGAGAGGAGAGAAGGCCCTAAATCTTGCGGCGAACGTAGCGGACAAACCGACCGTTGGAATACGTGAATTTGGATTCAGGATACATCGATTAAGGTAAGAGGCCTAACACTTGCTCTTGTTTTGATGGATTAGATTTGCAGTTTAGAGGCCCAACACCGAAACGACCCCTCCCTCCCTGCGGCGGGTCGCCTTTTTGGGAGCAAAAGTGCGACCCGGGGATCTGGAATTTGAGGCAAAAAGCTACGAGGTGGCATCCGAAATGGGCGGAAAAGCTGCGACACAGGAGGAAAGGAGGAGCTTATTTGTTTGATGGTTGAGGTTGGGTTTTATTATCATCAATTTATAGTTTTGCCGTCTGTTACACAGCAGAGAATGTGTTTTGCGGGTATAGCGGAGTTACGGGTCAAGCTGAGAGAGAGGGGTTGCAGGAACCGCCGGGGCCGCCCCAGAGATCCAGGCGGATCAGGGCGTTCGTCGTGTATTGGCCAGATTTGGGGTTCTCAGGTTTGTGGAGAACCCGTTGATGAGAGCAGGGGAACCATTACTGGCCCGGATTATCAGTTATTGGGATCCAGATCAGGAGATCTTTGTAGTGCAAGGGCACAGGATCGAACTGACGGTCCAGGATGTATACTTCCTGACCGGCCTCCCACCACTGGGGATAGTGGGAGACACGCAGCCAGTGTTGCCGCGGGGGCGACATATCATGGAGTTTGTGGAACGCCATTGTCGACCGGGTCTTCAAGTCAAGGGGACTCGAATATCGATCGGGGATCTAGAGAGGCTAGAAACCCGTGCAGTGGCCGCAGCTGTGCTGCGAATCCTGGGCACCCAGGCGTTCCATCACATCACCGGTGGGCGGATGATGATAGTGGAGAGTGTGTTGAGTGGGACCTACTTTGGGTGGGCCCAAATGATGTTGGTGTCGCTAAAGCGACAGTTGTCGCTATGCAGGCGGCAGGTGAATCATGATTGCTCATATGGGACTTTGTTGTGCGCCTTCTTCTTTGAGAAGATCCCGACCTTGAGGCCTCGTGTGCATCTTCCAGATGGGGGCCCGAGAGAGCCCAGGATGCATCGTTGGGGACAACTACTCTGCAAAGGAGGAGGAGGGGCGGTCGGGTGAACATTTCGACCGGAGTTCTTTGCCCATTGGGATCAGATGCCGTTGTACATAGACGACTACCCTTATAGTGGGATGAGCTACTATGGGGATCTGGATTTGCCACTTCCGGCTGGTCGAGTTTGGGGGCCCGATGGTAAGTGACAAATTGCTATCCTTATATGGGCATGTTTAAAGTTTTTTGAATAGTAAATAATGATACTGATTCAGGGACTTTTGGTATGCAGATATAGCACCGGTAAAACCGGCCGGATATATGGGACGACCGGCAGCGTCTGGAGCTACGGGTCCGAGTGGATCGAGAGCAGCGCAAAATGATGGTGCGGCCGCCCTACTGGAGGACATCCGCCGTAGATGTGAGCAGCTGTTGACCGGAGTATCAGAGCGCGGGTGGCAGGATTTAGACGACCAGTACATAGAGCCATGTGTTGGTCTCCCCTCGGAGTGGCGAGGTATCATGCGGCGCATGGCGATGGCCGGTCAAACTGTGCGGGATCTACATGCTGCAGGGGCAGAGCCATTGGCCCGGGAGCCTCCAGATAGTGATTAGGGGCATATGGTGCCCCTTCTGATGTATGTAGGGGCAGGTGGCGCCCCCTACAATGTATGGAGGGGCATATGGTGCCCCCAGTTTTTGTTTGTAACATGCTATGGGCATGTCGTATGTATATGTATGGGGGGGCGTATGGTGCCCCCAGTTTTTGGAACATGCTATGGGCATGTCATGTGTATCAGAGTAGATGGACTCATCAATATATGGTTTGCGACACATATTATGGATATGCATCGTCTTTTGATGGTTGATTTAATGTTATTGTCTTGTATGAATTGTGTGTGATAAATGCCAATCTAGAACATGGTTTGCAATACTATCTACGTAGTGATTCGGGTCTCTGGGTACATGGTTGAAAGTTATGGTTTCAAACGCACGTATTAAGACTTTTACTCGTAAATAGCGTCTAAACAGCACAGGGTTACGCACACGATAAACACCATTTAGTTGCATGACAAGAAGCAAGGAATCCAAACGAACGTGCAGATGGCGAATGCGATGCAGCAAAGCATCAGCTAGTAGGCCACGCACTGCATCGTATTCGGCCTGATTGTTGGTGGCAAAACCAATGCATACCCCGTTAGACAGAACGAGGTCATGCAAGGGGGTGAAGATGGCCCACCCTGCCGAGGCAAGATTCCTGGAGTAGCGACTTGCACCATCGGCGTAACCGATAAAGGATGTGGACGGGGGAATGCGCAAGGTGGTGTGACGAGACAATACATGAGGGGATGAAAGGAAAGGACGGCAGCGTGAGGGGGCAGAAGTCATCGAGCGGTAATGGCGGGGGGAAGGGGCAGGATGAGCAAAACTCAAACAAGGTGATGTATGAGAGCTATCGGAAACATGGCGAGGACTCGGGCTGCGAAGGTCAACAGAGACACAAGTGGAGTGATCTCGAGCATCAAGGGACACAACGGGGGAGGTTGCAAACGGGCGAGGCTCCGAAGGTCGTGCAGAGGAGGATAGGTAAAGAATGGTGACTGTAGACTCAGTCATCTGGACATCAGGGGGGGGGATGTGGATGGGAGCGGGGGGATCCGCAGGCTGGTCTGCAGCATACTGCGCGAGAATGGGAGAGGCGGATTGATTTTGTTCAACCTCATACTCGCGGATCACCTCAAGGGAGGCACGGTAATGCGTCAGGTGAGGACAATGATGGGAGTAGTGGCCATGGACACCGCACAAAGCACAAGGCTTGTTGGTGCGGAGATTCTTGGGGTTCTTGGAGACGGTCGAAGCAGGAGTGGGAGTTTCAGGGACCGTAGTGTCGGGGAACGCGACTTTTACCATGGGGCGAATACGGGGTAACTCGGTACAAGCATGGGTGGCATGACCGATGACATCACATAAGGCACAAGGCTTCGAGGGTGGGGGAGGAGCCGAGGTGGTTGTGGTGGTTTGGTCTTTGGTTGCCCCCTTGCGGGCTTTTCCTTTCTTCCCGGGAGCCGACTCAGCAGGAGAAGGGTCCTGTGGAGGTGCTGGGGGCACGTCGGCTATGGAGGAAGCGAGGGGGACCGGTTGAACCGGTGTCAAAGCCATGTAAGGTTTGGGGTGACCAGGGGGGGTGGCGGCTGGGGGGTCAAGGTACCAAACCGGAATACCCAAAATCAAGTTAGGGAGAGAGAGGGTGGCCATGACGGGGACAGAATATACTCCGGGAGGGGGAGCCAAGAAGGGGATCTGTCCAGCAGGGTAGTGACCAGGAGGTACGGCTCCAAGATGGTTAAGGCTAGGGGACCGAGCACAGGATAAAGAGGTTCGGGACACGGTGTGCAGGGAGGGCCGAAGGAGGAGAGTCGGGCTGGCCGAGATGGATGGCTAGGAGGCGGGTTGCGGAGGCGGGAGAGGGTGCGGACTGGCCAAGCGGCGAGGCCGTTTGGGCGGCTTTGAGGGCAGTTGCATCGTACGGAGCATTCGACAAGTGGGATCGATGGCGGAGGAGGAATGAGGAAAAGTGCCCGGTGGGTTTCAATCTTTATAGGCAAGGAGACAGTCGAGAATCGTGATTTTGCGGTAGTTCCGAAGGGAATGGCCATAATTCGGAGGAGATATGAGATGGCGGCTCATGATAAGATAGCTGGTCAATGGTGACTATCTTCCCATTATGTGGAAAAGACATCTTGCGGAAAACCGCGGATGGGACAGCAAACATGGCATAGGTGTAACTTCGCCCCAATAGAATGTTGTAGTCTAGAGGGGCGTCAATGACTTCGACGTCAACGCAAACAGTCTTACCAGCTAGGGTGATGGGACAGTTACGAAACAGGCCAATAGGCTGGGAGGCATGACCGTCCCACGCTCGAAGGGTGATCGTGGAAGGGGCCAACTCAGGGGATCCGAGTTGCTTCCAAACCGAAGCGGACATCACACAGGTGGATGCCCCCTCATCGATTATACACCGGGATACAGTGGCGTTCCGGATTTTGACTGGGATTTGGAAAGCAACGGAAGGAGGAAGAGGAGGGTGGTCCGATTGAGTGGCGTCGAAAACAATCATTTGGTCATCAGCAGGATCAACAGCGCCCACGGCAGATAGTAGAGCCTTCCTTTGAGAAGGGCACGACTGGAGGAGTTCCAGTGTGGAAATGGCAGCAAGGGATTGTGCCAAATCATCTACTATACTGTACGATTGAGCGGCTCGACCGGAAGCAGCATTTCGGTGTAATGGTCCCTTTGGAATCTTTGGATGAACCTCAAATTTGGGTTGAGGGATGTGTAAGGGGCCACTGGATGTCGAAAGAGGCTCTGTAGAACCTGAAGATGGAGGCTCGGGAGCAGACTTAGCAGGAGGCATGGGGTACTGGCGAGACCGAGTTTGAAGGTGAAGGTCGACGGAAGGGGACGCTCAGATGTGCATCCTTGGGGATGCAGTGTCAAACGGAACCGGGAAATGGACGAGGTGTCGTTTGCGCATGGTTGTCGGGGGTTGGGTAATACAAATCCTGTTGAGGGAAAGGATCGGTGAACACGGTGGGTTAGGTGGTGGCCACATTAGGAGGGTGTGAGGGAGCGTGTTGTCCACGCAATGTGGCTTGAGACTCCCACATACATACGCATACGGGGTAAGGAGGACAATACGTGAGTGTAGTGGTAGTAAACACCGCAGCAGACGGGGCTTGTTGGTGCGACGGCTTTGTCCCGGCACAGGCGAGATCTTTCGAGGCGATTGCTAGTGTTGGGAGTCCATGCAGAATTGGGTCCTCGGTTAGGGGCGGATGGGTTACAGTTTGCCTCGCCGCTTCTTAGAGAAGAAGGATTAATGCGCGTCCTGTTTGTGCAAATACTTGTATACTGGAGGGGCTGTATGTCTTTGTTGCGCGAGGTTGTGAGGAGGCAAGGGAGGCGGAAGCGCATATGCTGGAGGAGCTGGCGCACCAGGCTGTGGATAAAAGTAAGGGTTGGGTTGGGCGACATTAAGGTAAGCAGGAGGTTGGGCAAAAGGAGGAGGCATGCCGTATCCTGGATACATGTTGCCGGGAGGGGGAAGATTGCTTGAGGTGCTGGCCCCTCCCTGAGGGAGACCATGGCTCATAGGAGGGTGAGCAGATGGGTGGGAAAGAGATCCAGCAATACCGTCGGCGGAATGAGATGCCCCCGGGGCGTTAGCGCCACCGGGCCTGGGGATGTCAGGAAGAACGGTATAAACATAACCAGATTGAGCGTAGATCGGGTCATATTTTAAAGCTATTTGGAGGGTGGCTTCTTCAGATTGAGGAAAGTGAGAGGCGACATCTTTGCCGATGGGAGACGGGAGAGTGCGTAGGAACCAGTCCATGTAAACCCGATCTTCAAAGGGAGGGGCTCGACATAAGCTTCGTCTTCGTCGCCATTCCTGAACATGGGCAGAAAGGCGTGTGGAAGAGGATTGCTTAAATGAAGTCAAGAGCTCCGTACCAGTGTCGTATCGGAGAGGGAGCTGGAAGTACGACAAGAAGGCTTGGGCGAGAGTCTTGAACGTGGTATGGGAGGAAGTGGCCTGTTCGACATACCATTTAGAAGCTTCGCCGGTAAGTGTGCGTTGGAACAAACGAAGACGGATGGAGTCATCGGTAATGGAATTGGAGGAACACCACATGTGGAAAGATCGGACGTGATTGGTTGGATCTTCGCCATTAAGGCCCTCGAACTTAGGGATATCAGAGGGTAGTTTGGTGGGCATAGCGGGCCAGGTAGTATTATGGTGAATTGGGTCGTTAATCAATTGATGGAAATCGGGGAGGCTGAGGCCTGCAATGTACGGCAGCACAGGGGTGGCCGGGGTAGTGGTTGTGGTGGTTCCGCTAGAAGTGGGGCCGGCATTGGGGCCGGGAGAACCGCTAGCGTTAGGCCCTGGACCAGACATAGTGAAGGTAACAGGGGGAGAACCGGAAGGAGAAGGAGGACCCGATGAATCAGGAGAGGAGTCGGAGTGCGGACTCGAAGGTGGACTGGCTCGACGGCGGCGGTGCGGAGCAGGTCGATCAACCGGAAACTGAGGGTGAAGGCCAAGAAGTCTCCGGGAAAGGCGCCTTGGGGGCGCAATGATGACAGGAAGAAGAAAACCGACAAGGGCAGAAAGGGACAAAATCAAGAAGGTCAAGGGCAGAAAAGGGGCAGTGACAATTGATTTTAGAGTCTTTGCCAGGCGGTGTAAACCAGACGCTTCTTCACTTAGGGTCAGTGTGTGGCGTGCGTTAATTTTAATTTTTAAACCCTTTCCGTTGTTTGAGAGCAAGAAAAAGTGTGCGACGTAGCTGAAAATAATCCTACAGAGAACAGAATAAAATGCTGAAATAACAGAAAAATAACAGCTACGTATGCATCTATCTAAACCAAGAAGGTGGGTCTCTCACAACTATGCTGAAAAGAAAGGGAAAAACTATGGAAACACACACAAAGGAAGCTCGATAGATCTAGGGTCAAAGGGGACAGAGATCTGGAGGATAAAGCTGCAGATAAGGGGTGCAGATCACAGCCAAGAGACAGAGGCAAGGTGGCTGGAAAAAGGGAAATCAGCAAAAAGCCGGGGGGGGCAAGGCAGAGGCCTTTAGGGGAGGTCCAAACAAAATGACAAGAGGTGATTTGAAAGGAGAAGAGGCTGATTTCAAAGGATCTGGAAGTGAGGTCACAGATCTGGAAAAAGAGGGGGCTGAAGCTCTGAAACCGACGGCTGAAACAGCTGAAACTCTTCCACAAAAAGTGGAGGGTACTAAAGCCCTAAGGGGCTGGGTTCCCACTTAGATGAGTAAAAACGGATCAGATCTTGGTCAAGGCGGGCTGAGACAGAGGCTGGAAAACCCTGGCAGAGGCTGCAGCAGAACCCAGAAAAATTACAGAAAAATGCTGGAAAAAAGGCAGGTCGCAGGTTCTGACCTGATTTTGGTTGAGGTCGCAGGTTACAGGCTGAAAAGTGCGTCCAGGTCGCAGGTTTTGGGCCAAAAGGTGCGACCCCCCCGTTCCGGCTGTTTCGGCGGCAGATTTTCTGAAAAGTTGCCGTCTCAGTTGCGGCTGGTGTCGCTTACCTGCGCAATAGGGCCAGAAACACACGGAGGTTAGAAATTTTAGGTTTTTAGGGTTTTATGTGAGAAAACTGACATAAAAAGAGAAAAACTAAGCAGCTAAAAAAGAAGCCCTAGGGCCTGAAGTAGCTGGATATGCAGGAATATGAAAAACGACAGCGGTCGTAATTTAAAACCCGTGTGGAGTCGCCATTTGTTAGTATGAATTCTTCGTCGAAGTGTACGAAAAGAACCACTTTAGCTACGCATAACTAATAGCCCTAACAACAATAATGGCTGCAAAACATCTTCAGATCTGCAATTAGTAGTTAAAGTGCTGCAACAAACAGATCTATAAATGGAAAGATATTAAGCAATGAAGTAAAGAGTTTGCTCCATGCATCCAACAGACAAGACAAGAACACGATTTTTGAATGAATTTTTATATTACAGGGCACCTGGGAGGAAACAAGAAGGTGTATCCAGATCTCCTCAATGGGTTGGGTTCTTTGTAGTCCTCAGCACTTCAGATCTAAGCTTTCTCTCTCTTGTAGATGTAGAAAAACCCAATGTAGAAGGTAGAGCTCAATGGGAGCAAAATGGCAGAAATGAGACCAAGTGTATAGATCCAGAGTTATCTAATATGCAACAAAAGGTGAAGAATGAAGGGGAAAACCCTCCTATTTATAACAAAATATTGAGTTATTCTAGATCTTGGTGCATGATTAAAATAATGTTAACCAAATCTAGATCCACCTCTATGGAATATTTTATTATTATTTGTTGGAGGGAAAGGGACTTTGACTTGGGTCAAAATCCCTTGATTAGTGAAGAATAAATAAATAAATGATTTACTTATCCTTTTAAGGAAGTGGTTGAGATATAATCAAATAAATAATGATTTATTTAATTAATAGTGGTTGATTTGGTCATATTTAACAAGGAATATTATTTAAATAATTATTCCTAGAAAATAATAAGATAACTATGGGTGTATCTCATTAATTTCTTTGTTTTTGGGTTAGACATGACTGGGAATAATAATTAAATTGTGGTTTAATTAATTATTCCTTTTGGGGTTTCCTTAATTAACATAGTGAAAGCAGTTTTACTTGGGGTAAAACTGGTCTTACATGGTGTACTTGGGTCCATCTAATAAGAAAAGGTGAGATGACCAAAAAATGGTGTAACAGTTTTTTTCCACAAAACACTAAGAATTTTATATTAGTGCCTTCACTTAAGGCATGGATTCAAATGATGTTTGATGAAAAATGTACAATGAAGGAAACCCAAAATGTACAATGGTGAACCATAAAACTTCAACGTTGGAAGTAATGTTTTAGATACTACCCATCAAACATACCATGCTTTCACTTTTCTTCTCTTTTGGTATCCCATCTTAATACCAAATCTCTAATTCGAAAAAGAATAGCCTTTGCTTTTCTATCAAAAATGGAATTCATCTTTTCTTGATACGTGACCAAGTTTTCCATGAATTTATTCCTCCTCTCACTCAATTCTATCACCTTATTCATCCTTCTTAATAATGCATTAGGTTCTTGTTGCGTTTCTTGAAGAAAATAAATTACTGTTCTATCTTGTTGAGTAGGAAACAAAGCTTCAATACCATATACCAATTGATAAGGGGACTTACCAGTAGATCTTCTAGTAGTCATTTTTACTGCCCAAAGAGAAAATATCAACTTTGAATCCGAGTTTTTATGATTTTCATTAATTGTTTTCTTCAAAATATTAACCAATGTCTTGTTGGAAGATTCAGCTAGCCCATTCCCTTGAGTACTGTAGAATGAGACAAAATGAAATTGTATGTTTGACAAAAATTAATGAATCTGACTGAATTGAATACTTGAGCATTGTCTGTTACAATCTTGAATGGACACCCAAACCTGTTGAAGATGTTTTCCTCTAGAAACTTCATTACTACTAGATCATTTTCCTTTCTAGTAGGTGTTTCCTCCATCCACTTTGTAAAATAATCAGTGGCAGTCACAATTCACTTGAACTGCCCACTTGATGGTGGATTTATTTCTCCAATAAAATCTAATCCCCAAAATCTAAAGGGTTATCCAAAAAACACAGGGAGAAGAGGTAGAGGAGCTAACCTTTTATTTTCTGCAAATAATTGAGATTTTTGGCAGCTTCTAACCAATTTGTATACATCAGCAAACAAGGAAGGCCAGTAAAAACCTGATTCGAGGATTTTATGAGTAGTAACCTTCCAGCTATAATGGCCTCCACACAAACTTTCATGGTATTCTTTAATAACTTTCATTGACTCTCCTTTTGTCAAACACAACAACAAAATATCAGCAGGATCCTTCCAATACAATCTATCATCAATTATAACATAAGGCCAATATTTGATTTTAAGAGCTCTGTACTTTGTTCTGTTTATTGAGGTTGGACAAGAGAAAAAGCACAAGTAGTGAGTAATATCCTTATACCAATCAGATCAGAGAAACTTGTATTTAATTGATGAATTTGTGCTACTTTGACTCATTTCATCAACAACTTCATCCAAGGGTGCAAGAAAATTAATTCCCAGAGCTTGAAAATTAGATTCTGTTAGCAGCTTTGTGAAGCCCTGTCCTTTTACCAATTTAGTAGGTTTAATGACTAAGTCATACTCCTGGATTTTAGCAAACCAATTTCCTCTTTTTACTTCAACATCACTTTGAACTAACACATATTTTACAGCTGAATTAGGTACATATGCAACTATTAAAGATTGCAACACATAAGTTCTAAAGGATTTTAATGCTTTAACTAATGCATATACCTATTTCTCCAATATATTGTATTTGAGATCTGCATCTTTGAGAACTTTACTAAAAAATGCCATAGGTTTCTCTTTTCCCTCTTCATTCTTCTGCAGCAACACATCAGCAATGGTAGAAGGTGATTCAAATGAAAATATTTGGAAAGGATTTTGATAATTTGGACTGATAAAAACAAGAGCTTCTTCAATCCTGGCAAAAGACCCTCTTTCATATTTGTCCCATTTTACTTCAGCATTTTCCTTCAGCATATATGTTATGTTTTTGACAATCTCATCATAATTTGGGACAAATCTTCTCAGGAAATTAATGTTTCCTAGAAACCTATGGATATCCCTCTTACTTCTAGGCAAGGGAATTGTTTGTATAGATTCAACTCTTGCTGGATCAATTTTAACCCCTGATTTGAAACTATATGTCCCAATAACTTTTCTTCTTCCAAAGAAAACAAATATTTCTTAAGATTCAATGATAACCCAAAATTCCTGCATTTCAGGAAATCCTTCTGCAAATTCTCTAAGTGCTCATCATCAAAACTTGAAAAAATAGTCACATCATCCAAATATATGACTACAAACTTGTCACCCACAAATTTTATGTCCATTTCCCTTTGAAAAGTGAGGCTTGCATTCATGAGACCGAATGGCATCCTGGCATACATGAACGTTCCCCAAGGTGTGATAAAATTTGTTTTTTTCTGATCTTCCTTTTTAACAACTACTTGGTTGTACCCAGAGAAACCATCAACCATAGATAATACATAAGCTCCTGTCACTTTTTGTAAAAGATAATCCATCTTTGGCAAAGGATAATTATCTTTTAGTGAAACTCTATTCAAATTCCTGAAATCAACACATAGCCTTATCTCTCCATTGTTTTTCCTCATAGGAACCAGATTAGAAACCGGGTCTGAATATCTAAGTGGGACTATGATTTTTTCTTGCAGCAATTTCTTCATTTCCTTTTCAATTGGGGCAAGGAGCAATGGATTATTCTTCCTTAATATTCTTCCTATGAGGCTTCATCCCATCCTTTAATGGTATTTTATGCTGAATAATATTCAGATCATATGTTTTCAAATCATCATAGGACCATGAAAATACATCCATATACTTTTTGAAAAGGTCAACATACCTTTCTTTATAATCCTTCAAAACTCCTTTGAATATCTTAACAACCTTGGGCTCCTGCTAAGTTCCTAGATTATAGTCCTCCATCTCACCTTCCTGAGATACCTTCTTTTTATCCAGTGCTATATCATTTGCATCAAACATCCTTTCAATAGGAACCAAACCTCTGTGTAATACATTTTATTTCAATTGTATTATCTTCTAATCACCTATTGATTGCTTAATATTTGTCAAACCCTCATTTTGATCAGTCTGCTCACTTTCCTGATCTATTTCACTATATTCAAAGTTTACAATCATTTTTATAAAATGATTTATCTTATCATCATCTTTTAAGACCTTCCAGTGTTTAACATTATTAGGGATTGAGGGTCTATGCCTCAATTCAATCTCATATCTTAGTTTAGGATTGATGGGTGGCTTGAATGTACTGGCTGCAACTGCTAGTGAATTTTCCATTCTGTTTTCTTCTCTTGGAATGAAATGAATATTAAAAGCTTCAAAATAATTCTTAATAACGTCCTATACCTCATTCTTGTATGGTCTCAACCCTAGATGCTTAGTTTGACACAAATTTTTAATCTGTCTTATAATCAACTCAGAGTCACCAAAAATGGAAATACATTGAATTCCCATTTTTTTAGCAGTTTGGAGAGACAAAATTAATGCCTCATACTCAGCTACATTATTTGTTGATTCAAATTCAAGTTGAAAACAAAATGGCAAAAGATTACCTTATGGATAAATTACTAAAAATCCAGCTCCTGTGCCATCCTTAGAATAGGCACCATCAAAATAACACTTCCAAATTTTATTTGAATCCATCTCCTTGTGTACAATTGCTGAAGAAAGTTTCTTTTGTGAGTCTTCAACAAATTATGCATCTTCATGCAACATAAAGCAAGAGAGATCTTCCTTCTCTTGGCCATAAATAGGCGAATTTCCTGCATCTTTCTCTGTGACAGTCTTAACAAATCTTGTTTCTATGTATAACCTTCTTTCTTCCCCATTAAACACAAGAATGATAGCATGTGTGAAGTCTAATTTTAAAACACCTTTGATATTCGCTCCCCAAGATCTGGACAAGAGCATACCAAATCTAGTTGGAATATTTGCAACTACTACATCCATCATAATACTTTTGGCTGGAATTTGGGCCAGTGATACTACCATATCTTTGATAAGCCCAACACACTTCACCCATTTTGAATCAAATTAATAAAGGTCTCTATAGGGCTTAGTGATTAGTACATGTAATTATTTCATTACAGATAAGGGAATGAGATTATGTGATGCACAAGATTCTAACATACAATTATGAAGAATAAAATCATGAAGAAGCATTGATATATAAAATGAGGGAACGGAAGAATCTACCTCTTCCACATGTGGACCAAAAGTGACCATTGGTTTTTCCTCTTGCAAATTCACAGTATCAACAATATCATCAGATTGAGAAAGATTAATAAATTCTTCAATTTCCTTCTTGTAACCAGGTGTCTTAGCTAACTCAAGCAGGGGTACTTGAATTTTCATCTTTTCTAATTCTTTGGATAGAATGAAGGTTTAATTTTGTTTAATAATATTCTCAGGTTCACCTTGATTTCTGTTAGGATTAGCATTCTTCTTAGGTATATTAACAATCTTCTCCAAAATATTAGAATCAATAGACTTATTCGGGGAAGCCTCGGCCTGTTGTTTTTCATTTCCACTCACTAAATTCATAGGTTGTTTCCCCTTGTATGATTGTTTTACTAAGTTCTTTGGTTGTGGAGTTTCCATTGGAGAAGGGACTAACTCTGGCTCTTTTTCCTCATCATCCTGAGTTCTTAATATATTTTTTGATCTTAATTAATACTTATTATGCAGCTCTTCTTGCATAAAATCTGTGAATTTCTTACAATACTCATCCATTTCTTCTTGATCAAATGACACATCAGCTTCTATGCATTCTTCTTCACATTCCTCATAATACTCATCATCTTCCATATAAACAACAGATATATGATCTTCAACTTCTTTCTGATCATCTTCAGTTGGCTGTGAAGGTGCTACTTCTATATACAAAGGTTCTTGAACTTGATCCTAATCTCTCCTTTTCTTGTGCAAAATCTTCAAGGTCGTATTTCTAAACTATGGATTAAAAACTCCCCTGTTTTGCTAGGCAAGTTTCTTACTGTCCAATTCCATCTTCACTAATTAATTTTTCAATTTCTTGATAACCTTTGTCATGTCATCAATTCTTTGATCCTGTGATGAATCTTCTTTGGCCTTAACTTTACCTTGAATTGATTGCTTTCCTTGTATTTTTATAGCAGCAGTCATGTTTTCTTCAATCTCCAAAGCATCTTTTTGGATTTTTTCAAGAGTAGCAGATCTTCTCTCTCTCAAAGTGAAACTAAAATCTGATACAAAAGCCCCAACAAAAACAACTCTTGCTACAACAGGAGGAGGATTCATTTCTGCAGGCAAACTATTACAAAATTTATTGAATATTTTAATGAAATCAGTGATATTCTCATTTGAATTTTTCTTGATAACATTAAAATCTATCAATGAATAACCATGATCTCTCTTTTCCCCCATATTTGGATGAATTTTGTTTCTAACTCATCCCAATTATTAATTGAGCTATTTGGAAATCCTTTAAACCATTTTCTTGCCTCTCCATTTCGGGACTGTAAAAAAAGCCTCATTACTACATCAAGATGTTCAACATTTAAATTTTCAGCAAAAGTTCAAAGCAAAGGCAAGTGTTGTTCTGGACTTACTTCATCTTCACCAATAAATGTAGGAAGCAACTTAAGGTATTCCTGGGGCATTTCATTCATAGGTTGTGGAATATTTGATGGTGCATATCTATTCATCAAGAAAGCAGGGACAGGGGCTGCCATATTTATGCCTTGATTAACTGCTCCTTGAGTGGGTGGGGTTTTTATACTAGTTTTAAATGTGGATGGATGAGGTGAAACAACTGATATGAGAAGGGGCTGATGAACAATAATAGAAGAACTAGCAACTATATTAGGCTGAGATTTTGTAAATGTGAATGAGACAGACTCAAAAGATTGTTCTTCTAACTTTGGTTCTTGGAAATGAATAGGTGGGGAGAAGGATTCTTGTTCCGAGAAAATGATTTTCCGGGAAATATACTTGGACGAAAGGTTATGGGAACTATTTCTTGGTGCAGAAACTGTAGCATCAGGTGTAGAAAGTGTTCTTTATTTCTGGTGTTTTTTAGAAACCAACTTTTTAGGATCTGAAAAAATAGGAGCTTTCTGCTGAGAGGTATTTGACCTTGTATGCAACCTTTTATATGTCAGAGTTATGAAATAAAGACATAGCCTGATATTTCCTCTTGTCTGAACAACCAGAGGAAATATGAATAAAACCCAGGGAAAGAACTTTGCCTCTTCCTCCCCATTAACGGTGCCAAAAAATGTTGTACCTTAAGAGACAATCCCTTGGATGTATTAAGCAAGAAATTCTTAGGATATTTATACATGTATGTCATAGAATTTTAATTTGAAGGGTCTCTTCTTAACCACCTTCAGATGTGCTGTTACTAAACCCTCAAGAATCAAATGCAATAAATGCTTTACAATGCCATTATCTCTTGATATTAAATGGAATGATGAGAATAATATGAAGGAAGGAAGCCTGAATTGATATGCTGGTAAACAGTATCTATCACTTTAAAATTTAGAAGAATTTTATGACAGAAGATTATTTAAAATGAAGGAGCACCCATTAAGGATTTTAACTCTTGTTCACATATGTAAAAAGAGACTTGCAACTTCATTACTTCATTTTATTCAAGGATGGAAAAAATACACGATGTAAACTGGAAAATGCATTAATATGAAAAAATGCCAGAATCTTGTTTTTCATTCATTAATAATTTGAAAACTAAGTACAAAATTTGCAATCTGAAGGTCCAAATCTCAGAACCCTTTTTCTTTCTTTTCTATCTCTTTAAATACAATAGAAATCAGTTTGTAATTGTTGGAACTAATCCTACTTGCTTCAACTACTTATGACTTCGTCAAATACCTATTGCATGTCATAAAAAATGTCTTATTACAATTACACTCTCTTTAAAAGAGGAAAATAACATGAAACTTAGATCCTAATCTATTTGCTGAATATGAACTGATGATGTTGCTGCTACATTTCCTTGATTGGTTAGTTTATCTTTCTTTGAAGTCGAGGGATCCTTTGGTAGATATGTCATCCAGTCTCTGCATTTCTTCCATACCTCAATGATTGTCTTAGGTGAATGAACTAGCTTGTGATATTCCAATCTAAAGGCAGTGATTCTATTGAATGATGGCCTCTCTATAAATAAAGTTTTCACTAACCATAACAGCTAAAAATTTCTTTGAAGGAAATTGATCATTGTTTATCCTTTAAGAATCTGAGTATTTTCATGATTATTGTCCACTTTTCTTTTTTCCAACACCCGTAAGGGTTAATATGAATCCCATGATAAAATACTACCTCCAAGACCCCAGCATGATGGCAAACCTACTCTAGATCTTTTCTCAAATAAATTATGAAACTGGATCACTGATTCCTTAAGCTCAATCAACTTCTTCTCTATAGACATCCTGCAATCATTTTTAAAATAATCGTATTAATTTCCACAACATGTAAAATACTCTCTTTAATTTAATTTTCTTCCAACTCTGGATCAGTTTTGGAATCAATGAAATCAATAAACTTTCTTGCCCAAACAGCTCTGTTAATTGTATTTTTCTTGTCTACCATAACTTGTTCCTCAAAATATCTAATGATACTTCTTTCTTATGCTACAACAGTAAAAAAAACCCAAATTTCTTTCATTTCTTCAATGATATCATTTCAGATGATATCCTTAGCCTATATTAGGGATATGTTTCCCTTCAAATTTTCCTTGAGATTTTTAATCTTAACATCAGCAAGTTCGCAATATGTTCTGTATTTATTGACTTCCCCCTCTTTGGCTTGTATGATATTTGTTGTTGTCTCCAAATTAGTGTGTGCCTTTTTGCGATCTCTCTTTGCCATCTTCAATTCAATGATCAATTGAGATATTTGTACAATTAGATCTTCATCGCCAGATGGAAAAAAAAAGTACAATTATGAGATTCAATGTGCTTATGCAATGATAATGCAGTTTTCTTCAATTTGGTGATTTCTTCTTCCTTTTGCAAGAGCTGTTGAAGATGTTTCTCTTTCTCATTTTCTACTTCTGCAACCTTTGCTGCCATATAGTGTTCTCCTGTAGGCAACTTCAAATTTTTCTTCAGCACAAAGATTTCTAATTTGGCACTTTGCAGTAGCTTCTATACAATAGACCTATCATTGGGATCTACCCCAATCTTCAAAATAATATTTTTGAGATCCTCATTATGGATTGTTAAAGCCCTGGTATTTTCTTTCTCCATCTTCAATTTCCTGATCACTTTTGCAAGAACATTTTTAGCCTTCAGTGCCATTGCATTAGTTTTGGCTAATTCATTCACAGTCAGTTGACCTATTTGCATATGTAGATTTACTTTGTCAAGCAAGGAAATTGTCTTTATATCTACAATTAGATTCAAAGTATTAAAATTATTGGATGAACCAATAGACATATCAAAGGGATGTGAAAGGGAAATCTTAAATTGATCCTTTTTAAGATCCATTGCAGTTAGCAGTCTAGTTTGATCTGGGGTTATCTGATACTCCTCTTAAGCCTCCATGCTTACCTTCATTTTATGATTTCTTTATGCAATCTGAGCAAACATTTGTTTAATTAAGGGCACTTGTTCTTGCATGCTTTAATGTCTTCTTGGTGAAGGAGGGACATTTTGGTCATCTCCCAATTGTAGTGAGAAACCAGGTTGAGCATTTACAGAATCCTCAGTGAGCTTTGTCCTCTTTCAAGTTCTCTGTTCTTCATCCTCTAAATCAATAATTTCTTCTTTACCTCTCTTATTTGAATTCTCTGATATGATAGGAATTTGTACATTTGAGCTCACTAAACCAGAAAAACCCTTATTTTCCATCTTTTATATATTAGGTCTACTTTCATGAATGAATGTTGAATACCCATTTTCAATTCTTCTATTAGAAATCACACTATGATGGCCATAATCCCACTTCTCTCCTAACAGTAGGTACAATTCATATAACATCTTAGTCACTTCATTAGTTTCCGTTCTCATATTAATTATAAATGGACCAACAGTCATTGGGAATTTAAACATATGACCTCTTTTGATAGTCACAAAATGTATTTGATCAACATTTAAAATTTTCCTAATGAATTCCAAAGCAAATAATCTCATGGGCACAAATACTAGAAGCCTATAAGGTTCTACACCAGATCCATAGAGTCTAATTTCAGAATAATATTCAAAGACATACCAATCACCAAACTTACAATTCATCCCCAGCTGTAAGAACTCTTGATCCTTTGGCACGAATCATGGGGGAGAGATTCCATTGAAAACTCTATATGCAGTAGACATTTGCAAAGTCAAACAAAACTTCCTCATTCTGTACTTTCCTTACTATGTCTGTCCAAAATACCACTAACTGTCTCTTTTTATTCATATCCATTATATTTAACCCCAGATGCATGAATTCTTCTACATTTTGATATAAAAATAGATAAATAACAAGTGAGGGAAACCTAAATGAACCCATCAGTGATAAACTCATAAGCTGAGAATTGACAACTTCTTGTTAATAATAAGGAATATCCAACACTACTCCTAGATTCATCATCAAGGAAAACATTCCGAGAACTGATTTGTCTATTGTACTGTCATCGTCTTTTCCAAAAATATTTGAAATGCACCTCAGTATTGGTCTAAATTCTACATCAAAATCCTCCATGGAGAATTCTTTATTTTCAAGTGCAAACTGATTTGTATATGGCTTCGGGAAAAAGATGAATTGGTTGAAATCTTGACCCGCAAGACTATCATAATGTGCCATCAATGAATCATCAGTGAATTGGAAATATGACTCTGACTCAGGGTAACACAGATCTTGATGAATTAATCGGGCTAATACTTGCAGAACATTTTCTCCTTGACAATTCATTGCAAAACACTTTCCTGGGTACATGACAGACACTAGACAACACACAAATTCAGGGAAAAGATGTGTTCTTGGAACGCATGAAGAAAATACACCACTTTTAACCATGGCAGTGTAAATTGGAGAAGTTTTATTTTTTAAGTAGACATGTTGATAAAAAGAATGGTGGTCTAGAGAACAGACAATATCCTAGATGTCCCTCTTAGTGTCCATGAGAGGAATGTGACTAGAAGAACCTAAAATGGATGGATGCTTGGCCATAATTTATCTTGGGGTGATAGACAATTGACAAGGTGGTAGACAACAGGGAAAGACACAGCACAGACAAAACTTTAGATACAAACTAACAATAATAACCTTACAAAAATGAGAATCCATCTTAAATAGGTGCCGCGGGCTTAAGACTTAAGTGTTGAAAAGACACACCAAAAGACCATTAAATATACCTCGATGTGGCCGATAGTTGTCACGAACTGGCTGCTTACATCACTACAGGAGGTCTTGAGGTACGGAGAGCTTGTCAAGTTCATGCCCCCATACTGAATATTGACCATTGATGTGGATTGGCCCCGTAGTCAATTGGGTCAACTGCGGAGGCACCCTCCTCATTAATCCGCTCGTTGAAAGTGCTCATGGGTTGACACTTTTATTGCCTATTTGATGAATCATCGGATCCTGATTCATAACATGCTCGCTATTTAGTCTATGTATTAGGACCCGCTTTCACAAAGGCTTAAAGTATTAAACTTTAAACTTAATGTAACAAATATTTCATTTATATCCTAAAGTACATGAAATTTTATACTTTAACATATGTTTTGATAATTTTCTATTTTTTGTATTTTTGAAAATTAAAAGTAAAGGATATTAAAAATGATCCAAAAAAACACCGACGGCGTATTTGTGTTCGTTGGATTTATCAAGCATTGAGTGTCAGCCTATGATAACTCCTCTTTGGAGTTCAATTATTTGCCCCCCCCTTGAATTTTTGGCTAGAAAGGTTGTTGGGTGTCTTGTACATGAAGGGGTGCAATAGCAGGGTGGGTTTGCTATTAGTGCATTTTTTTTTTTAATCCTTGTGTGGGTTAGGGGTTCGTTTACCTTTCAGTATTAACGTGCTCCAGACAATCGTCTCGTCATGGCTCTCGGATTTTCTATGGTCAAGTTTAGGTTGTGATTTGTCTACTTGGTTTTTTGATTGCCACTTGTTATGTTATGTACATAGAAAGGATGTTGTGTCGTAATGTATGTGGAAGGGTGCAAAAAGGTGGGATTTTTTTGATTGGGTGCCTTGTTTTATTTCTTTTCAGTTAAGCCAACATCTCCTCGCATGGTGGTGGCCCTCTGTTTTTCTATTGTTTCTTGAAATTTGGCCCCCTTTTTCTCAAATTGGATTTTTATCGCGAGTGTTATGTGGGTGATGTTTGGTTTTTCATTATTTCATGTCATTTTCTTCCCTTTCAGTCCCTAGATTTATGGAGAAAAGTGGGAATTTTTGTGGGTCGGTGTCTGAGAAGGATGAAAAGAAGTTCAAATGCCCGAGGTGGCCACCCTAGTCCTTCTTGGTCATCTTTCCTTGTATTTCTCCCCTTTTTTCTAATGAACAGGGATTTGAAAGCTTGTACTATATTTGAGCCTCCCCTTGGGAGTCGTTCTTGTCCCTAGATTTACAGAGAAAAATGGGAATCGTTGTGGATTGGCATTTTTGGAAGGATGACAAAGTAGTGCGAGTTCTTGGGGTGGAAATCGTAGTCCTTCTCGAATCATCGATCTGTGCAGTTCCCCCCTTTTTGTGAGGGCACGGGGCCTTGAAATCCTATTTTGTGTTTGAGCCTCATATTCTCTGCTAGCAGCCATGTTTTGGTTCTCTTTTTCTTTTCATTTCTTTTTTCGCGTTGCTTTTTTCCCTTCCTCCTTTTGGCCTCTATCTTTACGAAGAAAAGGGTGAATTGTTGAGGATTTCCATTCGCAAAGGATGAAAGGTAGTGCGAGCTCCTGCCGTGGCCATCCTAGTCCATCCCAATCATTATTGCTTGCGATTCCTCCCCTTTTTCGAGGGTGCGAGGCTCATGAAGTTTTTTCTTTGTTTGAGCCTCCTCCTTTGAGCCGATGGAATTTTTTTTTTCTCTTTCTTTCATGTGATTTTATTACTTTCCTTGTTCTGGCCCCTAGATTTATGGAGCAAAAATGGGGAGTTTTAGTGGTTTGATGTTCGTGAAAGATGAAAATAAATGCTAGTTTTGGGGTGGCCACCCTAGTCTTTCTTGGTTATCATTATTTAATATTCTACCATTTTTGAAAAGGCACAGGGTTTGGAATGCTCTTCCTATTTGTTTGCTTGATATTTCCCTTATGAGGGGGTGGGAGCCACATTCTCTTTCTTTTCTATTATATGCATATATGTTTTTTTTTCCTTCCCTTCCTATTTTTGGCCCCCAACATCATTACAGAGAAAGGGTAGAACTGTTGTTGTTGGGTCTTCGAGAAGGATGAAAAGTAGCGGGAGCTCTAAGGTTGGCCACCCTACTCCTTCTCGATCACCGTTCCTTGCAGTTCCCCAATTTTTTGAAGGGCATGGGATTTGGGGGGCTTGTTTGAGCCTTCCCTTTAGTGAGTGGTTTATGGAGTGTAGTTGTCTTGAGCAGGGAGGGGGTTTGTTGCTTGTTGCAATGCATAGTACGTTGGGTTGGGCTTTAGCCATTTCTTGTGGGGGTGCATTTTTTTGGCAACACATGGAAAAGACTCTCAAAAATAGACATCTAGGCTCTTGTTACAATCAAGAACGTGGCGAAATGAAATACTTAGTGTCAATTGCAGAATCCCATGAATCGTCGATTTTTTTAACGCAATTTGTGCTTGAGGCTTCGATCAAGGGCACGTTTGTCTGGACGTCGAATCCCAATCAAACATGCCCCTTGAAATATGCTAGGGAGTAGTGGAGGTGGTCATCTGTGCCCAATTTGGTGTGGTTGGTTGAAATGTGGTAGAAGATGTTTCGTGGTGTGCGTCGACAAGCGGTGATACTGTCCCCTTTGTTGGGAAGTCTGCGTTAGCTGATATGGGCTTTATGTGGCTTCCTTGGAACTTTATTTTCTCTCTCTTTTCCTCGCATTGGGTAGGAAGGATTTAGCTCCAAATTGTGACCTCATCTCAGGTGAGAACACCTATTGAGTTTAAGCATATAATTAAGCAGAGTAAAAGAAACTTACAAGTATTCCCCAAGTAGCAACGAGTGAACTCGTAAGAGCCCAACATGAAAATCAAGTGGCATCATCACCTAAATTGTAGTCTGTAGAAGCTTCCTTAGTGGCGGACTTGGGCCAAGTCCCTTGGAAGGGGGCGCCTGAGATGGTGATAGCCCCATCGGGCCGGGACCCTCCCGCATCATGAGGCATTGTCAGTGATTTAGGTTGTTTGGGAATGTAACCCTAATTGGGTGGTAAATTCTATCCAAGGCTAAATACTGGAGAGAGACTGATAGAGAACAAGTACCATGAGCGAAAAATGAAAATGAATTTGGAAAGAGAGTTAAAAAGTTCTTGAAATCTCTAGCAGCGAAGCAGATGGAGGTTGTCGATGCGTCTCGGTCAGATGTGGAATGACTCAAGCTAGTTCGCCGCTTGACTTGAGGTGCAAACCAACACGGACTGCTGCATCATCATAAGCATGAGTGGAGTACCACTTGTCATTTTTCCATTGTGATGGTCGAGGAATGAAGCGCACGCCCTTGTGGTGGGCCGTGTGCACCTGTGCACTCGCGGTGCTGGTTCACGGGCTTTCTATTCGATCCGTCTTGAAACACAGACCAAGGAGTCTAGCATGTGTGCAAGTCGGCGGGTTTGATACCTCTCTATGTGGGGTGCATTTTCGACTAACCTTGAGCTTATTTGAAGGGTTTGAGTGTGAGAACACCTATTGGGACCCAAAATATGATGAACTATGCATGAGTAGGGCGAAGCCGGAGGAAACTCTGGCGGAGGCTCGTAGCGATACTGACCTGAAAATAATTCGTTTGACTTGGGTATAGGGTAGAAATACTAATCGAACCATCTAGTAGCTTGTTTCCTCTGAATTTTCCCTCAAGATAGCTAGATATCACACGCGAATTTTATCAGGTAAAACAAATTATTGGAGTGTGTAACAACAGACCTGCTGAATCAACTAGCCCCAAAAATGGATGGCGCTGAAGCGCACAACCCATACTCGACTGTCGAAGAAATTTCCTAGCTTCGATGAGTAGGAGGACATGGGGGTCATTGAGAAACCTCGAGTGTGAGCTTGGGTGGATTGGCGCTCGGTGTAGATCTTGGTGGTAGTAGAAAATATTCAAATGAGAAATTTGAAGATTGAAGTGGGGAAAGGTTCCATGTGAATAGCACTTGGACATGGGTTAGTTGATCCTAAGAGATGGGGAAGCCTTGTATCAAGGGTCCACTCTACATGAACATCGAAAGGAAATTGGGTTAATATTCCTGAACTGGGACATGGCGGCAGGCAACAACATTACAAAATTCGGAGACGTTGTCGGAGGCCCTGGGAAGAATTACGTTTTATTTTTAACAACATTCCCACCCTGGAATAAATTCACCCAGAGATAGGTTCCAATAGTTTGAAGAGAACCAAACATCTTGTGGAATCCAGTGCACCCTCAATGACCCTTGAAAATATAGAGGACCAAGTACTGTTCATGCCCAGTCATACTCATAACCGCATCAAGTCTCCAAGGTGAACAACCTCTTGTCAATAGAACAATGTAGGTAAGGGAAGTTGGAAAAATGAATCCATAATTAAGGGAAAAGGATTGGATCTAAGGGCTAGGCCTAGGAGTTGGTGCCCTCAATGAGTGGTTTTTTGGAAGTCTACTCGAGCTACTCTTGCGGCGAGGGCAGGTAGTCACGTGTCGATTGGGCTACGAGCCTAGAATGCCCCCTCGTGAGAGATTTTCCCAAGGCGGTGAACAATTGACTCATAACTGGTATGGAAAAGGGGAATATGAATCTTTAATTAAAACAAAGCATTGCAATGGTCCCTATGGATTCTAATGCAATGTGATTTTTGCCCAGTGCTCTGAATGTCAAATTGAAGAAATTCAAGCAAGCGCAAGTAAATGGAAGGAGTAACTATGACTCTCTTAATGTAGCCAAATGCCTCATCATCTAATTAGTGGTGTGCATGAATGTATTAATGAGATTCATAATATCCCTATATAATATTTAGAAAAACCATAACCAAAGGAATGGGCTTGGAAAATCAGCGAGGAAATAAGACCCTGTTGAGCTTCACTTTAGTCCGATTTTGTAAAATGACTTGAGAGGTGTAGAATAAGTGGGAGGAATTTTTGGCGTAAGTGAAATACCACTAATTTTAACATTATTTTACTTATTCCATGGGGTAGAGATGGGCATTGTCCCTATTTGTTTCCTTAAGGCACGTTTCAGTGAGTCGATCCAGGCATAATACATTGTCAGGTGGGAAATTTGGCTGGGGCAACACATATATTAAAGGATAACGCATCTTTCCTAAGATGAGCTCAACGAGAAAATAAATCTTGTGTGGAATAAAAGGGTAAAATATCATTTGATTTTTATTTTCAGTATGAATACAAAACCTGAAAGCGTGGCCTATCGATCCTCTAGACTTTCAAAATTTGAAGCTATATGTGTCAGAATTACCACAAGGATAACTGGCTTGTGGCAGCCAAGCATTAATAGCAACATTGATTTTTGATCCTTTGATGTCAGCTCTTCCTATCATTGTGAAGTAGAATTCACCAAGTGGATGATTGTTCACCCACCAATAGGGAACATCTGCTGGGTTTTGACTATCATGAGACATGTTAGTTTTACCCTACTGATGAACCACATTGTAATAGTAATTCAGCTTAGTACGAGAGGAACTGTTGATTCACACAATTAGTCATTGTGCTTGGTTGAAAAGCCAGTGGCGCAAAGCTACCATGTGTCATATTATGACTGAATGCCTCTAAGTCAAAATCCATGCTAGAAATGATGCATGTCATTCTTCTACTGTATCTCGGCATACAGTAGGGGCGTCTCTTTGTCACCACTAGGGGCCCGTGTCATTTTCAAACCGTGATCATGAAGCACCTTGGTCGGGGCAGCTTTGAAGTTCAATTTCAAACGGTTGTTGAGAAGAATCCTTTGCAGACGACTTAAATATGTGAGGGGGTATTGTAAGTGGCAGAGTGAAATTTCTGCCACGATTCGCTGAGATTTAGCCCTTGGTTGCTTCGATTCGGAGCTTTTCTTTTGTCACTTTATTCAAAATTCAGAAAACTATCGTTGTTGCACCTTTTTCCCCCCATCCTTCATTCAAACATCGTTTCTTCTGTTTGCATCTCAAAAATGCATTTCTTGCCTGGGGGCCACAAAATTTGGGGTTTCCATGCCACGAATGCAAGAGAGATCACTAGTCTGTGGAACTTGTGGTGGGTTGTTACATGTTGCGGCATGGCTAAAAGCCCTGCTACCCAAGTTTGGGGAACATGGCGAGTGTGCCTCCATTTCGTGGCACGACGTGAAACCAACCCAAGCCTGTAGAACTTGGGGTTTTTGTATCCTCCCATGCCCCCGAGGGAAACACGCTAGGGAAATTGGGGATTTTATGCTGCGTAATGTGCAATACCATCGCCGAAGTCTTGCGAACATGGTGATTGGGGATTCCATTTCGCGCCACACAGAAAAAGGTCGTGCCCAAGCCTGGGAAACTTGGGTTTCCATGTCCCACGCTTGACAAAAATTGTGGCTTTCCATGTTTTACGGCTCACTGGAAACTCCATATTTTCACTGAATCCCTAGTCTAGGGAATTGGTGTTTCCGTGACAATGGAAACCGTCGCCCAAGTCTAGGGAATTGGTGGTGTTTCTAAAATGCATCCCAAGCCTCTGGGGAACTCTAAGTTTTTTTGATGTTGCTATAAGTACAAACCCATTTTCCAAGTCAATGAAACTTGGTGGTTTCCATTTTTCCACATGACAAACAACCGTCCCAATTTGGAGAAACTTGGGGTTTCCATTTCGTGGCACAGTGGAAAATTTCCCAAGTCTAGGAAACCTAGGGTTCCCATGTCCCACCGTGATGGAAACCGCAATGACAACATGGGGTACTTGAAGGTTCTATGCCACAATGTGACGGAGACCGTCGCCAAAGTATGAGGAACTTTTGGTTTCCATGTCGCACCATGGCTTTGGGGAACTTTGAGTTTCCATGTCATGGCACCAAAGAAACTATCACCCAGGTCTGGGGAGCTTAGGGTTTCCCATTTTTTGTGGCATGATGGAAACTACCCAATTTTGAGAAAATCAGGGATTTCCACATCTCGCCATGATAGAAACCATGGCCTCAGTGTGAGGAACACGGGTTTCCAAGTCGTAGCATGACAGAAAACTGCCCAAGTCTACGAAACTTCAGGATTTCAGTTTTGTGGCACAAGAGAAAATGCCTAATTTTTGGAATCTTGCACTTTCCATTTCCCGCCCCGATGAGAAACACGACCAGGGTGCAGGGAACTTGGGTTTCCATGTCACAGCATGACCGGAATTGCCCAATTTTATGGAACTCGTTGTTTCCATTGCATGGCATGATGAAGAACCAGCCAAGTCTGGTGAACTTGGAGCTATCATTTCATGGCACGATGGAAACCGCTTCCCCGGTCTGTCTCTAGACCTTTGGGTTTTCATGCTTCGTCATGAAGGAAGTTGTCCAAGTGCAGGGATGTAATATTCCAAATCAGGAAAATGCTACAACAATGAGAATATCTCAATATATTCTAAAGTTGGATACCCAGCAATATGAAAACACAAAAATGGAGCAGCAACAACAATCAACTCATAAAAACATGAGAGAAATCCATATCTATCTTATTAAGAAACAACATCAACAATTGAGTACAAGATCTTGAGGAAAATGCTACTCAAGATAAGCAATACTCAACCTCAAGAGACAAGTACATAAATCATCGTGAAACCACTGCTACACAAATGTGTCCAAGCTATGACACTGTAGTTTTATAGAGAAATTTCATGCTACATATGTCAAATACATTGATGTACAATTATATGGCCCAATACAACATTGGGAGTAAAGATCTTAGCTCTCAAAGACTACCTCAAGTCAATCCTGTAAGGATTGGCTATAATACACAAAACCTGAAAAATTCCGGAGTTGCTGGGTAGCAGCAACAACTCAAGAACTGGAAATAAGTGGATAAGACTGAAGATGCTCCAAACAATGACAAGATCTTCTCCAATGGATCTCTAGAGTGAAAGGCTGATCCTCTCACCTAAGATCTCACTCTCCAAACAATCTGCAAGAGCCCCACTGCAAATTCTCACTAAAAATAACGTAGTTACTGGATGAAACTGCACTATAGGGGAAATGGAAAGAGTTGGCCTGATGCCAAGATATAAAATAAGTGCTAAACCCTTCCTCACTAGCTTCCCAAAGGAATTGAGACTCCCTCCTCTGAAAATCAACTTCGGAAATGGTGTTGAGATCCTCCACTGCAACACCCTACAACACAGAATTATGTTGCTACAACAATAACGTTGTCCTAGAGGAGGATAATTTGGCCATGAGCCCAAAAATGTGGACAATGAATAAAAATCCCTCAAGAGGCCTCTCAAGAAGGAGAAGGAATCCTAAAAAATAATTCCTCCGGAAACTCTTGCTAAAAAACAAAGAATGCACAATGTCTGAATAAACAATGAGATCAATAATCCAAGCATGAGAAACAATGGTTGCCTTGCCCTCCTTTTAAATAAGTGAAAGCCCCTCTCCATGGGTC
The DNA here is from genome assembly GCA_034641835.2 of Pinus albicaulis. Taxonomy (NCBI): domain Eukaryota; kingdom Viridiplantae; phylum Streptophyta; class Pinopsida; order Pinales; family Pinaceae; genus Pinus; species Pinus albicaulis. Next base: position 89,747,993 of record MU968359.1, on the reverse strand, counting down.
CCACTCCTCTTAGGGTTTCCTCCACCAAATAACCCTCTTCCCATTCATACTGTGTTGTTTCTCTAAGTGTTCTCCACCTCTTATCCCAGCACTATTGACTTGGTCAAACTTTACTTTTTCCACTTGCAAATAACCCTGTTCACACATGAGGTTGTGAAACCAGCTCCAATGATGATCCCCTTTCATACTATGAGGGATTTTATTGGGATTTTCATTATGCATGGGCATCCTTACCCATTTATTCTCCCCCTAGGTGAAATTAGAAAAAATTAATATTCCAAATTATTGTAGGAAAATTTTGGAATATTACAGTCCTCCCCTCCAAAATGTTGCTTGTCCTCAAGAAACTGCAAGGACAGAGCTAGAAATCCTCCTCTCAAGGCATGGAGTCTATAATGTGTTGAGGAATGTCTTCCTCATGTGGATATTCCATCCCCCAAGCAATCAACCAAGCAAAATGAGTTACTTCCCAACATGGCAACTCTTGAAAGTCATCTTCCACCTCTGGCTCTAGCAATGTAGGTGGGCTAAAAATATAATATTGGTAGACAAAATATCCTACCCCACACTGTCCTCCTCTCCATTTAGGATAAGTATAGAGTGTATGTTGATCTTGGGCTACAATGACATTTCCCTCAAATGGAAAGATGGATATTAGACCTCTAAGGATCTCTCCTCCAACGCTATGAAACATGTTGGCCCGAATCATCTCATATGTGATGAGTTTGAAGTCATCGTCATATGGCATCACATTCCTCATATGGCTCACCTCATAAGGAAATAAATGAGATGTTGTAGTGGCCATACCATCCTCCATGCTCCCTCTAGAACAAGTAGTGTAAAGTGTGTGGGAGTTCTCTCCCTCCAAGAACACATTCATCCAATGTGTCTCTCCTCCAATCATGCCCCCAAGAAAAGCTCTAGCAATATCAACCAAGGGAACCATAAGGAGAATCATGCTGGATGCCATGTGAAGTAAAGGAGAAGAAAAATGGTCCCTCAAATGTAGCCAACACATTTTGACTCTCCACTGCTATAGTAAATAAAATGATGGGTGGCCTTCCCACCATCTACTTGCTACCCCAACCTCTTCACAAGTTTGGAGAAAGTGAATGATGTAATGTGCAATGTTAGTATGTTCTCCATGACAAATCTCCTCCCCATATTCACTTATGGATTGATCATCCATAATGGCCTTATGTAGACCACCAAATCTAGAAGGAAGAATATTCTTCCTTTGAGAAAATCCCTACACATATATGGTTAAGAGATGCATATATATAGACAAATCACTATGAAATTCAACAATACTCTTATGTTGGAACGGGGTCTCCTAACGAGCTACAAAACTAGTCCATTTTGGTTATTTTTATTATATTTAGTATATCATAGGGATTTTGGGGTGGGTCAAACCCCCAAAAGATTTGTAATGGGGTTAAAGGGTAACCTAGGGGTTCAAAAATGATGGGTTGCGGACCATAGGAATGTTAAAGCTAGATTGTTATAAATAGAGAGGCATTTCGGATTGTAATAGGTAGGATTTGATGAGCTATTGATGTGATCTGTTGGGTAAGCGATCTACTTGGGCTTTTGGGGAACAGACTCCTACTGGATGTGTGTGCGGAGATCCTATTCCAGCTGTGTGCGGACCCTACTACTGTGTGCGCAGGCTGGGAAGGGAATTGTAAGTGTGATGAATGAATGAATATGCATGACTATTAGATCTGAATCTATGAGTACTATTGAATGGATTGTTGATAATTACTATGTTATGCATTTTCTGTCTTTGTGCTGCGAAGTTCTTGAATTATTGGATATATTCTTCTTTGGTTATATCATGCTGCGAAAGTCTGTGTATTGAAGTTGTTAGCCCCCTATAAATTCCTTGACAAGAAAGCAGGGGGCTAAATTGTTTTTGAGCCTTAAAGGAATGAATTTTTCTTGAAAAACACATCATCCTTGAAGCTTCCTTATGCCTTGTGTCCTTTGATAAAATATCCTCCGTTGTTTCCATCCAGAAAGCCTCACTGATTGTAAACATTGTGCTCCAAAAGGCCTTTATTTACCCCTTGTACCACTGCAGAAATCTCCATTTCACCCCTTTTTTCCCTTTTTTCAAAGCCTCCCTTCCACCCAAAAATCCCTCCCCTAGTCCTCCTAAACCATCCTACAATCCCCTTTAAATAACGCATACACCCTTGGTTTGGCCAAGCAACCCCTTTTTCCTCTATCGTTATCCCTATTTGGATTTGATTTTCATTAAAAACGAGCCAAAAAACCCATTTTCTACCTTTGTAATGGGCCAGCTGCCTTGAAATTTTCCCCACGTGACCCAAGCACCGAAACTAGTTGCTAGCCCAAAAAGAACTTAGCACGTTTGGTTATCGGAAGCGTTTCTAACCGTTGATTTCCCGGCCATCCAACAGTTCATATTCATCCACCCCGGTGGTCCCCGCGCCAAAACACTGTGTAGAAACCGACGGTACCTATCGCACTGCCTTTGGGAGGTGGGCGGTATTTTTCATTTCGGAGTGATTCCACTCTTCGTATGATGCATGGCTCCGTGCACTATTCATAAACTGCAATCCATCGTGCATTAACGTTCGTCCACAAATCTGGCATGATATTGTTGTACACCGTCTGATCTGGGGCGGGCCATCCGACAGTAGTCGTACGACAAAGTTGCGCGGGAGTTAACCCAAGGAAAATAGATCCCCTGGCCCACAATATGTCGCCCTCCGATGCGTCCTCAACCATCAATCTCTTCCTCAGATCGGACGGTCCAGATTTAATGCACGCCCGCCATTGACTCGGTCCCGCCACGTCACCCATTCCACGTGTTTCATCACATTTTTCGCCCGTCCCTTTATATATATTCAATTCTGAGATCAAATTCTAAGGTTCAACATTTAAATTTCCATTATCACCACCTTCAACTGCATCTCCCGCTGATCCACTACATTCTGCCACAGCATCCTCTACATTCATCGTCCTCGTTCGTGCCACGCTACCATTTTTGTAGTCATCCACACCACCCTCCCCATGCATGTTTTCTTAATGTGTTTTCGTGTTTTGCAGCGTTTCAGGTGGTGAAAACCTCCTCTGTTCACAGTCACTGTCACAGTGGCGAAGCAAAGAAGAGCATGCGCAGAGATTGTATTTATGAAGAAAGCCTGGGAAGGAGCCATGACAGGATGTGCATTCAAAGAACGGAGCTAAACTCTTTCCAACCTTCTAGAACCATTTAAAGTGAAGACTTTGCAGACAAAGAGTATCAGTGAAAAGCAGAGATTTTAAAGGCATGTAATTGAAGATTTTGAGCCTTAAACTAACAATTTAAAGGCAGGGTGCCAGATTTAAATCCCGTGGATCACTCATAAGGTCCAGCGCTCAGAAGACAATATCATCAGGGTGTTTAAATCAACAGAATGTTTCCTCCTGAGAAAGGACATAGTACACATTATTGTTTCAGTCTACATTGTGTCCAAGTGAAGTTTTCCCCCCTGACAGTAGTCCTATGCCATCAGAAGCATTTGTTACATAGTATGGCAGACCTGAGTCATTGATTTGTTTTTGTTTAGTTCACCAGAGTGTTGCAGCAAGTACATCAGAGACATACATTGAGTAAATTTCAGCCTGACGAAGACTACTCTTTCTTCCAAAGAGTACTGAAGATGAATGCCCAGAATTTAAACAGGATGGGGCTTCGGCCCTGTTTATTTTCTGAGTTTTAATGCTTCATTTAGTTTTTCACCTACCTCCTCTACTCTCTTCAGCTACAAAATTCATGAAGAAACTCATTGTTGGGGTTGGTGGTTTTTGTGCTGTTGCTGTTAGTGGGATTCATTCAACTGTTAGAAATAGTCTTGGGAGAGAGTAACAGAGTAGCTTGTAATCTAGTAGGCTAGGAGGAGAAGTTTGGATTGTATTCAGCCATTGAGCTCAGTGTATGTGACTGGTTTCACACATCAATTAATCAAGAAATTTCACAGGATCCTGGTCTATTACTATGGGTGATGTTTCTCTTATCATATTGGTTTATTAAATTTGCATGTTGTTCATTGGTATTCTGGGCATGCATCAGAAATATGGCATAGGATTTACCCTTGTTAGGTACCCTATGTTTCTTCTCTCCCTGCCTTCGATGTTTTCTACTAATTGTGAATCTAAGAGTAAATTCAGCTAATTTAACCAGATATAGCACATTTCTATAACTGTTGATGTCATAAATTCAGACCTCTGTAGGATGTTCTTCTGCAGTTGAAAGAAGAAGTTAAAACTTCTTTCTAGTCATGACCCAAGCTCTGTCATGTTGCTATCTCTATTTTCCCCTTGGGCATCTTAGTGACTGGAGTTAATGACCTACATTGAATCTGTTACCCCTTTGTCCCTCCATTGGCACACTTTGAAGTGCATCCATCTAAGCAGTCTGAAGTTAAAATAACCCTAGACGTCTATAAGCATTTACAGTGTCTTTCTTCTTTCACTGAGTAATTCATCAACATTTCATCATCTAACTAAAAATATTTGGTCTGAAGTAACACCTGCTAAACTGTGTTGCACATGTAATTACCTTTCATGACTCCATAGCCCAATGGATGGCACAACCTTAACCTATTTTATTTTTTTGAAACGTCCTACTGCTCTGCTCCTTTCTTCCCATTACCTTCTCAGTCTATGATCTCGTGACTCAACCCAGCAGCCAACCAACCAAATTATTTTAAACCCCCTTTGTGCTTCATAACTAGCCGAACATTTCATTTGAGCTCCAAAGATATACCATTCTTTGTTTTATTAGAGAGATCCCTCTCTAGGTCCAGCAGGGCTAGAAACTAGGGCCCCAAAGTGGTTCTGATGTTGTCTCATATTTTGGTCTTGCCAATCTGGCCAAAACAGGGAACTCCAACATAATGGCGACTCCACTGGGGAATAAAGACCACTTAGCCTAGATTGGCTTTTAATTGCTGATGGTGGACAACAGCCTGCTCCAAATAGTCAAATTCATCCACCTGGCGACTCCACACTCCATAACTCCCAAAAGACCAAATGAATCCACTGGTAGAAGACTCTGAACTGGTTGAGAAGACGTAGTGACCATCTTTGCAGAAACATGGATCCAGACATGGACAGAGATACAAAGCTAGATGCTTTGTGTGGTCAATTAAATGGAATAGCAGACATGTTTGGTAAAGTGCTGGAGATGTATATGGCTAATTTGAATGCAAATGATTATTATTTAGAACAACCCATGCCTCTTCGAGATCAAGAACAAACTCAAGACCTAGATAATGAGAAAAACATGTATGATGCTCTAGGATATATAGAAGATGAAGAGGAAAACGAACAGGAACCCCCTGATCACCTATCTATGTATTGTACTGTGCTAACCATAGAATATCACGTCCTATTGGCAAAATCTAATAGGGAATTCTACTTTGAGGAAACAAGAGACGACATAGAAGATGCAGAATTTGATGTGGAAGAAGAAAAAACTCATGAGCCTTGTAGCCTAACCGAGTATCATTATGATCATGAGGACTTGTTTGAATTTAAAAGAGATCAAGAAGCATCAGGAAATCCTCAAGATTCCTCTGCAAGCACAACTAAAGATATTCTAGAAGAGGTTCAAGAAGACATCGTGCCTCCAAATCAACTAATACAAGAAACAGAGAGTTGCTACACTTCTGCTCAAAGGACCACAATAAAATATTCTCCTTTTATAGAAGAAGAGATTGATCAGATATTAAATCAGCATCCCACCTCTGAAGTCTTTTATATAACACACACTCCTCATTCATCTCCCAAGTTTGATTGTACAGATCTAGAAAGCTCCTCTATAAATCAGAACGAAGAAAGACCCGTTGAGCGTCCAGAATGGTTGACTTGGTCGACCCAACCTATTTATGACACTGATGGGGAGAGCTACGAAAATATGATAGCAGATGAAGATTCCTTGAATATTCATTCTACTTTACCATAGATCATTAGTGAGATTGGATACCAGCAGCCTCCCTTTTTAGAAGATGAGGAGGTAAGCAAAGAAGAAATTTCTGAGAAGATTGAAATGAATGGGTTTTCTCTTGAAGAAGAGGAAGCAAAGGAACATGCCCCTACACAAGAATACATGGATCTCTTCACAGAGCTCGCCCCACCTGATCAGAACATCCCAGAACTCCAAGAGGATAGCACTGCCATATATGATGAGTCCTCCAGTTCAGAAAATGGAGAAGTTGAGGGAGAAGTAAATAGTCTAGTTAGAGTAGGGTAGGTAGTAAAAGCTCAATAAAGCTCAATATGTGAGCATGTAGTTAGTTGTTTTAATTTTTTAAAAGTCCAGCAAGCCAGATACTCTAATCCTGTCTTGACTGTTTTTCAATTTCTGTCTTAGAATGTAGAGAAGAAATCTGCTAGACAGTCTAATCCTAGTAGATAGTAGTGTAGGTAGAGAAAGTTATGAGGCCAACAGTCTAATCTAGTCTCATGGAGAAATAAGGGTAGAAATAGAATAGGTTTATTTTCTTGTTTGTAAAAAATAAATGATGTAAAGGGTCTTCTAGTCCAAATGCACCCTGGAAGAAAAAATGGTAGGATTGTAGGATGGGTAGGTAGATTGTTTGAGATTTTTCCTGCTGATTTGATGTCTTCACAGTTTGTGGTAGTTGATCCAAGAGAGAAAATGGATGGGTCAAGCAGCAGGCATCTGGCCTACACCAAATATCATTTCTAAATTCTTGACTCCTTCAAGAAGAATCCATCCCCATGTGGATCCACTGTTAGCCCCCTATAAATTCCTTGACAAGCACGCAGCGGGCTAAATTGTTTTTGAGCCTTCAAGGAATGCATTTTTCTTGAAAAACACATCATCCTTGAAGCCTCCTTGTGCCTTGTGTCCTTTTATAAAATCTCTTCCGCTGTTTCCATCCACAAAGCCTCACTGATTGTAAAAATTGTGCTCCAAAAGGCCTTTATTTACCCCTCGTACCACTGCAGAAATCTCCATTTCACCCCTTTTTTCCCTTTTTTCAAAGCCTCCCTTCCACCCAAAAATCCCTCCCCTAGTCCTCCTAAAACATCCTAAAATCCCCTTTAAACCATGCATACACCCTTGGTTTTTCCAAGCAGCCCCTTTTTCCTCTATCGTTCTCCCTATTTGGCTTTGATTTTCATTAAAAACGAGCCAAAAAACCCATTTTCTACCTTTGTAACAGGCCAGCCCCCTTCGGCCAGATCCCTTGACCTTTTCCCCATGTGACCCGGGCGCCGAAACCAAGCGCTAGCCTAAAAAGTGCTTAGCTTATTTGGTTATTGGGATCATTTATAACCATTGATTTCCTGGCCATCCGACGGATCATATTCATCTGCCTCGGTGGTCCCCATGCCAAAACACTGTGCAGAAATCAATGGTATCTATCGCACCACCTTTGGGCGGTGGGCGATATTTTTAATTTCAGAGTGATTCCACTCATCGCATGACGTGTCGCTCTGCACACTATTCATAAACCACCCTCCATCATGCATTAACGTTCGTTCACAAATCCAGCGCGATATTTTTGTACACTGTCCGATCTGGGGTGGGCCATCTGACATTAGTCGCACCATGAAGTTGCGCAGGAGTTAACCCAAGGCAAATAGATCCCCTATCCCACCATCTGTCACCCTCCGATGCATCCTCAACCGTCAATCTCTTCCTGAGATCAGATGGTCCAGATTTAATGCACGCCTGCCATTGACCCAGTCCCGCCACGTCACCCATTCCATGTGTTTCATCACATTTTTCACCCGTCCCTTTATATATATTCCATTCCAAGGTCAAATTCTAAGGTTCAACATTTAAATTTCCATTCTCGCCACCTTCGATTGCATCTCCCGCTGATCCACTACATTTCGCCACATAATCCTCTGCATTCATCATCCTCGTCCGTGCCACGCTGCCATTTTTGCAGTCATCCACACCACCCTCCCCATGGATGTTTTCTTAATGTGTTTTCGTGTTTTGCAGGGTTTCAGGTGGTGAAAACCTCCTTTGTTCACAGTCACTATCACGGTGGTGAAGAACGCAAGGAAGAGCATGTGCAGAGATTGTATTTATGAAGAAAGCTTGGGAAGGAGCCATGATAGGATGTGCATTCAAAGAATGGAGCTAAACTCTGTCCAACCTTCCAGAACCATTTAAAGCATGGAATTTGCAGACAAAGAGTATCAGTGAAAAGCAAAGAGTTTAAAGGCTTGTAATTGAAGATTTTGAGCCTTAACCTAACAATTTAAAGGCAGGGTGTTAGATCGAAATCCCATGGATCACTTAGAAGGTCCAGCGCTCATAAGACCATATCATTAGGGTGTTTAAATCAGCAGAATGTTTCCTCCTAAGAAAGGACACGGTACACATTATTGTTTCAGTCTACATTGTTTCCAAATGAAGTTTTCCCCCCTGACAGCAATCCTATACCATTAGAAGCATTTGTTACACAATATGGCAGACCTGAGTCATTGATTTTTTTGTTCAGTTCACCAGAATGTTGCATCAAGTACATCAGAGACATACATTGAGTAAATTGCAGCCTAACGAAGACTACTCTTTCTTCCAAAGAGTACTGAAGATGAATGCCCAGAATTTAAACAGGATGGGGCTTCGGCCCTCTTTCTTTTCTGAGTTTTAATGCTTCATTTAGTTTTTCACCTACCTCCTCTGCTCTCTTCAGCTATAAAATTCATGAAGAAACTCATTGTTGGGGTTGGTGGTTGTTGTGATGTTGCTGTTAGTGGGATTCATTCAACTATTAGTAACAATTTTGGGAGAGAGTAACAGAGTAGCTTGTAATCTAGTAGCCTAGGAGGATAAGTTTGGATTGTATTCAGCCATTGAGCTCAATGTATGTGACTGGTTTTGCACATCAATTAATCGAGAAATTTCACAGGATCCTGGTCTATTACTCTAGGTGATGTTTCTCTTATCATATTGGTTTATTACATTTTCATGCTGCTCATTGATCTTCTTGGCATGCATCAAAAATCTGGCATAGGATTTACCCTTGTTAGGTACCCTATGTTTCTTCTCTCTCTGCCTTCGATGTTTTCTACTTATTGTGAATCTAAGAGTAAATTTAGCTAATTTAACCAGTGTAGTGGTTCCATATGCTGCTAGCTGATGTATGAATTTGAGGTTTAGTGCTTGGATGTTCTTGCTGGTGTCAAAGTAGGGAAGGTTAAAAGTCCTTCTCCGATCTGTAGACCCCAACTCTGTATTAAACCTTATCTCTGTTTTTCCCTTGGAGAATGATAAAGCTGACCTGGAGTCAAATGACCTCTGGTCCAATCTATAAGTTGCCCCTTTGTCCCTCCATTGAAAGCTGCCTTTGAGTATGTCTAAGCAGGTCTGAACTTAAATTACCTCTAACCTAATCTATAGACAGAAATTTGGTGTCTTTCCTTCTTTCACTTTCAATCCTTAATGTTCCATTTCATCATCTATCTAAAAATATCCTTTAGTGTAGATGACTTGCCCTTTGAAAGCCTTGGCTATTTTTTTGCATGTAATTACCTTTCATGACTCCATAGCCCAATGGATGGTAGAGCCTTAACCAATTCTCTTTTGCCGAAACGTCCTACTGCTCTAATCCTTTCTTCCCACTATCTTCTCAGTCTATGATCTCATGACTCAACCCAGCAACCAACCAACCAAATTATTTTAAACCCCCTTTGTGCTTCATAACTAGCCGAACATTTCATTTGAGCTCCAAAGATATACCATTTTTTGTTTTATTGGAGAGATCCCTCTCCAGGTCTAGGAGGGCTAGATCCTAGGGCCCCAAAGTAGTTCTGATGTTGTCTCATCTTTTGGTCTTGCCAATCTGGCCAAAATATGGGAACTCCAACATAATGGCGACTCCACTGGGGAATAAAGACCACTTAGCATAGATTGGATTTTAATTGCTGATGGTGGACAACAGCCTGCTCTAAACAATAAAATTAATCCACTTGGCGACTCCACACTCCATAACTCCCAAAATACCAAATGACTCCACTGGTAGAAGACTCTGAACTGGTTGAGAAGATGCAGTAACCATCTTTGCAGAAACATGGATCCAGATATGGACAGAGATAAAAATCTAGATGCTTTATGTGGTCAATTAAATGGAATAGAAGACATGTTCGGTAAGGTGCTAGAGATGTATATGGCTAATCTGAATGCAAATGATGATTATTTAGAACAGCCCATGCCTCTTCTATAACAAGAACAAACTCAAGACCTAGATAATGAGAAAAACATGTATGATGCTCTAGGATCTATAGAAAATGAAGAGGAAAATGACCAGGAACCCCCTAATCACCTATCTATGTCTTGTACTGTGCTGACTAGAGAATATCACGTCCTATTGGAAAAAGCTAATAGGGAATTCCACTTTGAGGAAACAAGAGACCACATAGAAGATGCAGAATTTGATGTGGAAGAAGAAACAACTCATGAGCCTTGTAGCCTCGCCACGTATCATCATGATCATGAGGAATTGTTTGAATCTAAAAGAGATAAAGAAGCATCATAAAATCCTCAAGATTCCTCTGCAAGCACAACTGAAGATATTCTAGAAGAGGTTCAAGAAGACAAGAAAAAGCCTTGGAAGTTGCCATGAAACTTGAAGCGGCACCTAAGGATGACACAAGGGAAGGCGTTCAGCAAATTCAGGAGCAGCTCGGGGCCATGCAAATGGAAATATAGAGCTTACGGATGGAAAAAGGGAAGGGGGTAACAACGGACCTTTGGTGCAAGGATTGCCAGGTGGTGGGACTACATGATACAACCCAGTGTCCATGGGTCAATAGAGGTGAATTGAAGAAACAATGGTGCGGGTTTTGCCGATCTATAGGACATGATGAGAAGAGTTGCCACACATATGACTTACTGGTAGATTAGGGAATCCTCTATAGGGTAAAATCTGATCCTCCCTCTCTGAGATCCCCCGCGAGATTTGGTGGCTCCCCTGCACAGGGTAGGGTGGCGGGGAGGAAGCGCTAGACGAGGACGGGGCCAACTGATCTGCTACAACTTCAGATAGGTATGGCACTTCACCCAGGACTGATCAAATCCCACTAGGCGGACCTGTAAATACTACTGAAAGTTGGACCATGAACTCGAATACTACCCGATTTTGCTAACAAAGATGAAGGACAAACAGTCTACTCCCACGCGAAATATAAAGAAAGTCAAAATGAAGCTAAGGAGCATAACGTGTATCATGGTCACCCAGAAAGTACGAGAGGAGCTTGTTTTTTGGAAGGAACCAACTCCCAGGAAGCAGGAATCAACGGGATCCCCTGTGCAGCTGCCAGAAGAAGAATTTGAAACCTTTTTGAGGGCATGCTTGAAGCTCCTACACAGCCTGCAGGTGGGAGAAAGTCTTCAAGTATTACTGCAGGACTGTGTAGATCAGCCTAGCATGACGACTAACGTTAAGGAAGTACACAAATTACACAGCTATAAAAGACACATTGGGCGATAGATGTGCTTGACAGCATAGATTGGTGACTATGAGATAGATTAGGTTATTCTTGATCTTGGATCTGATGTGAATGTTTTACCAAAAGAAACCTAGAAACGAATGGGAGAACATAAACTAGAGTGTTCCACCATCTAGCTTTGAATGATGAATCAAAAAAATATCATCCCTCTATGATGCTTGCCAAGGGTTATGGTTGATGTCGCAGGAGTAAAGGTCCTGGCTGACTTTGACGTCATAGAAATTGTGGAAGATACAGACCCCTATCTTGCGCTCCTGGGGATAGACTGGGCTATTGACGTAGGAGGTGTCATTAATCTAAAAAAATTTAGCATGGTGTTTGAGAAGAATGGGACACATGTAATAGTACCACTGGATCTTGCTAAAGGTGCACGATATACTGAACCAACATATGAAGATGAGGAGCTCGATCACATCTATAATATGACATCACAGGACGAGGACTAGGATAATCCTGCAATAGGTGGAGTATTCAACTGGGAGAAGAACAGGGAGTACTTTTCTAATATAGATGAAGAACTTGAGAAGTGGAAGACTTGGATACATAATGATTCAACCCTATGATGCCCTCAGGTTGCAAGGACTCTCTACTGCATCACTTCGGTGGTAAGGGACCTTCCCCACTTTGATGGGTCTAGTACTATCCAGGACTTCATAAGAACATTAGAAGCTAGGGTTCCCAAGGATAAATGACTCTGGGTGCTCAATATGGTGCTACATAGCACACCTAAACGATGGTGGGATACCCACAAGAAAGCATTCCTAGATTGGGAGATGTGTCGGGATAGGATGGTGTTGTGATTCACACCCCCTACTGATGTGCGAATGAAGATATTCCTGGGGCCCAGAGATCCCCATGCACATCTACGTATATGGACAATGAAGTGGGCCAACCGAACCATAGACAAGTGGATCCATCTATTTATACATGCCCTGGGCCCCATCCCCACTACTTGGTACTTAGATGCCGAATTACATCAGTGGACCCACCATTGGGAAATATTAAAAGAGGACTTCCTCGGAACATTGGGACTCATTGGAGGAACATAAATGCTTGACAAATCCCTGCAAGACATTGATGCATTCATCTTTAAAAAGCCTCACCCCCACACCCCACCATCCATTCTGACATGGGAGGCCCAGATGCAAGACATAGTCAACTGTCGGAGCTTGACGATTAATGAAGAGGAAGATAACCCGCGAAATCTCTCTGTTCCATAATCTGAAGGGGAATGTGTCATTATCGGACCATCACTCTTAAATGTCGATGTGACGCAACCTCTTCGGCTACACGAGGTTAATATTGGGACAGATGAACACCATAAACTGGTGAAAATTGGGGACTATTGGGATGAAGGCACTGTGGGCAAAGTCGTCGAGCTACTCACGGAGTACTAGGACTTATTCCATACAAATGTTTCTGAGCTCAAGGGAATCATGGGGGACCTTGGCATTATGCGCATCACCCTAAAGCTGGGCGCACGACCTATCAAGTGGCGGCTGTATCGGTTGAATCCTACGTATAAACAAAAGGGAAAAGAAGAGCTAAACAAAATGATGACCGCCGGTATCATTGAACCAGTTGAACAGTTAGATTGGATCAGCTCGATGGTCGTTCGGGAGAAAAAAAAAAGAAGGAGAAATACATATCTGTGTGGACCTTTTAAAACTAAACGATGTCTGCGTTCATGACCCCTTCGCTACTCATTCTCCGATGAAATATTGGATAGCGTAGGTGGCTAGGAGGCCTATTCCTTCACAGATGGATTCTCGAGATACCATTAGATCCGAATTGCAACAGAGGATCATAGCAAGACCAATTTTGCTACCGAATGGGGCTCCTTCCAGTACACATTCATTCCCTTTGGTCTTAAGAATGCACCTGCTATCTTTTTAAGGGTCATAGTGGGCGTGTTCAAATAATTTATCCATAAGTTTCTGGAGGTTTACTTCCATGACTAAATGGTGTTTGGCTTAGTAAAATATCATGTCTCAAACCTGCGATTAATGTTGGATGCGTGTCGAAAGCACCAGATCTCTCTGAATATCAAGAAGTGCATCTTCTGCGTGCCGTTCAAAATCTTGTTGGGTCATATAGTCTATATGTAGGGTATTATGGTTGATCCTGCGAAGATATCTATAATTATCAACCTGGCAACCCCTACAATAGAGAAAAATTTGCGCTCCATTCTTGGTCACACAGGCTATTATAGGAAATTCATTCAAGGATATGCCCTGATCACAACACCCATGGAATAGCTGCTAAAGAAAGATGTCTCTTCCTTTGGAATGATGAATGTCAAAAGAGCTTTGAACTGCTCAAGGAGAATATGATTTCTGCGCACATATTAATATCCCCTGACTGGTAGAAATAATTCCATGTACATGTTGATGCGTTAGGCATTGCCTTGGGTTTTGTCCTTACATAGCCTGGTGAAGGGGATATTGATCATCCGGTTGCCTTTGTCAGTCGAAAACTCTCAGGTGCTGAACACAATTACTCTACCATTGAACGCAAAGGACTGGCTATGGTGTATGCGCTGCAAAAATATTGACACTATTTGTTGGGGGGACACTTTAAGATGTTTACAGACCATTCAGCTTTGAAATACCTGGTCAAAAAGCCTCTATTTTGAGGGGAGATTTGCCACTAGTTGTTGTTGTTTCAAGAATATGATTTTGAGATCATTGTGAAGCCTGGAAGGTTGAATGCAGTCCCGGATCATCTGTCTTGTATTGAGACAGGGGAAGAACCCATTAACTTGGATGAAGGATTACCTAATGTGCAGCTATTTACCATTAAAATGGTGGATGACCAGCTTGCTGATATCCTTGAGTTCCTTACTATGGGTATGGCCCCTCCTGCGTATTCGGTGCAACAAAAAAAGGAGTTGGTCACTCGAGCGGTAGACTTTACTATCATTGTAGGACAACTATACAAGCTAGGCACAGATGAAATACTTCGTAGATACATATTGGAACATTAACGACCCGCTGTCCATGCAGACGCCCATGAGGGAGTCACTAGTGGCCACTACGCAAGCAGGGCTACAACGCAAAATATTCTGAGGGCTGGCTTGTGGTGGCCTACCTTGCATCAGGATTCTTACACCTATTATAGAACGTGTGATACCTGCCAATGAACTGGTCGCCCCTCACAATGCGATGATATGCCGTTACAACCCCAAATGGCCCTACAGGCTTTTGATAAATGGGCCATTGACTTTATTGGACCCATTAATCCACCAGGAAAGAAAAATGGCACGCGCTACATTATCACTACCACTGACTACGTAACACAATGGGCTAAGGCATGGGCTGTAAAGGATTGTACCATCGATATCGCTGTGCACTTCATATTTGAGCAGATCCTGAACAGGTTTGGCTGCCCGAAAATCCTAATGAGCGATTTAGGTACGCATTTTTTTAACCAAAATATTCAAGCTTGGAACGATGAATTCTGGATCCACCATGCCAAGAATACACCATATCATCCCCAAGCTAATGGTATGGTGGAAGCTTTAAACAAAATTTTGGAGCAGGCACTAACGAAGGTTTGTAATGTCGATCGTAGTGACTGGGATATTTGCATCCCCTTGGTCCTCTAGGCTTACCAAATGACCTGCAAAAAGTTGACCGGTAGGACACCTTTCCGAATGGTCTATGGAAAGGAGGCCATCATGCCCACAAAATACGTTGTTCCTAGCCTATGCATTGCAGCATTTAAAAATATGGCAGACTCTAATATCATAGAAGAACGCCTGGCACAACTAGTAGCATTGGAAGAAGATCGGTTTATTGCTCAGTTTCAACAGCAGGTACAAAAAGCTAGAGATAAATCCTGGCATGATCGACATATTCTCCAGAAGACATTTGTCACAGGTGATCTCGTCTTGTTATACGAAAACCAATTTGCGAAACATCCTGGCGAATTCTAGCAGCACTGGCTTGGTCCCTACATAGTTCAGAAGGTTACGGATGACGGAGCAGTCCAGTTAGCTACCCTGCACGGTGACCTCCTACCTGGTTTCATCTTATAACTTGGTTTCGTCCAGTTAGATACCCTGTGCAGTGACCTCAACTCAAACCATATTGGGATATGAATCATGGGTTCGCAGCAGTGTCATGACTCAGGACGAGTCACAAGATTGTGTTGGGGGACTATTGGAACGGGGTCTCCTAACAAGCTACGAAACCAGTCCATTTTGGTTATTTTTGTTATAGTTAGTATAGCGCAGGGGTTTTGGGGTGGGTCAAAGCCCCAAAAGCATTATAATGGGGTTAAAGGGTAAACTAGGGGTCCGAAAACCATGGGTTGCAAACCATAGGAATGTTAAAGCTAGATTGTTATAAATAGAGAGGCATTTTGGATTCTAAGAGGTAGGATTTGATGAGCTATTCATGCGATATGTTGGGTAAGCGATCTGTTTGGGTTTTTGGGGAGTGGACTCCTGCTAGCTGTGTGTGTGGAGATCCTAGTCTAGCTATGTGCAGACCCTGCTGCTGTGTGCACAGATTGGGAAGGGAATTGTAAGGGTGATGAATGAATGAATATGCAGGACTATTAGATTTGAATCTGTGAGTACTATTGAATGGATTGCTGATAATTACTATGTTATTCATTTTCTTTCTTTGTGCTATGAAGGTCTTGAATGATTGGATCTATTTTGCTTTGGTTATATCATGCTGCGAAATTTTGTGTATTGAATTAAATCTAGATCTGTTCTGTTTGGGTTATGTAATGTTGTGTTGATGTTATAAAAATAATATACTTATAGAAATAGTGCACGTGGATGCAATTGGATACATATTTAACCCTGCGTAGAGACGAGGTAATCTAAATAGAACATAGCCCAGCTTCCCTTACCCTTCCTTTCTTAGGGTGCAGAAACCTGGTTCCAGCACCCACCCATACTACTTCGGGTAAGACTGTGACCTGCGCAAGCAGGTCACTGCCAAAAGGGCTAATAGTATGGGGGTTTGTTGGCAAATCTTGCACACCGAACCTAGGTCAGGACCCCTCAAGCCAACATCTTACCATATGTTTTTCTCATATAAATGAAGTAGCTCATAGATGAGTCTCCCCTCATCCTCAAAGGGAAAAGAGTTGATTGTGCTAACTCCTCCATTTCCTCATGATCCATGGAGTGCCTCGTCAAGTTCTTCAAGTTGTCCTTCCCACAAGAGGTAAATAAATGTAATGTGGAATTCATGGTCATCCCATGGTTCCTATTAAAACTTAAAAAATCTATCGTAGGAAGAATCATGCTCCTCATGGGCATCCTCAGTCTCAAGCTCACTATCCCATCAAAGCTTCCCATGAACATAGAAATACTAGCAACACATGGAAGCAAAAACCAATAGAAACAAGTTGTCACATGACAACCAGAAAGTGGATCAAGGTACCATACAAGGAACCAGCATAGTGCATCGCCTGCTTGCATCAAATTAAACAAAAACAAGTGCTTTTCTAGCCATTTTTTTTTTGTCGTAATCATTTTACAAGATATAAACATGAAAGTACAAAAAGGTGTCAATGGTGCACACCAAAAGTCATGTGGCTTTCCCCACAAACCACCAATGAGATAGCCAATCTCAATGCTACAAATGGCTTCAAGTACATCATTATACAATATGAAAGAAGGAATAATCCTCCTTGGTACATTATGCTGCTCATAAAAAAACAAGAAGTACAAAACATAAGGTGAAATTGTACATTCTCCATTATGTACTCGAAAACTTGAGCTGAAATGGCTCAACTGATAATGCTCCCTCACTCCCAATGAGTAGGAATGTGGATGTGACATCCTCTCCATCATCATCTGGGCTCTACATCTCTCCATATGCTGAAATATGTCTTGATAAATGCCCTCCCAAATGAACTCCTCTACCAAGGCAAGATATGCATCAAAATTCATGGAAAAGAATTCCCCATGTGCTGCATGTAGAAACTTCTCCTTGAGACTATAATATTTGGTCAAGAAGACTCTACCATGTGAATATATGACCATATCATCCACCATATACTCATCATATCTATCCGGGTCATCGAGAATCATGCATGCACCAAGATCCTTGGATTAATCTACCAAGAGTTGAGATCTCCAATGAGGATCAATCCTCCTAAGAGACAGTGTTGGTGATCTAGCATGTGAAGCTCTCCTCCTACTGTTTTCTGCTACTTTGACATCCCCCATGCCAAATTTCTCCTCCAAAATCTCCACCTCTCCAAAATCCAAGAGCGATGAATCCAAAGACAAGATTTCTTTCATCAATGATAGATCTGGTGGCCTCCCTGGTGGAATGCCTCTATGCAGTGAGACATCAATGTCAAGAGTGGAATTTACATATGGTTGGGCAACCTTTCCCTTGCTCTCACAGTGCAATACAGTTTTCCTCCTCTTTGCAGTAGCTCTCTGAAATAGAGAAGGGTGTGTGCTTCTCATCACATGATTATGTTCTTCCTCCCTTCCTCCTCCTTCTAGCTGCAATGCTGCACAATCATGTTTCTCACTGATTGTGATTGGACCCCCATGTATGAGATCCTAGGTACTTCCTTGCAAAGATGGAAGAATATATTTAGTGGGAGCAAGAGCTCCTCCTCCCTCTGCATGAGGTGCTAGATCAAATCTAGAAATGAAAGCGTTGTTTCCCTTAGTCTCCTCATCATGAGTGGGTAACTCTCCAATGATTGGATCCTCTTTTGGAAAAGGGATCTCTTTGCCTGCTTGTGTAAAAATACAAGATGAAGGTCTTTCCTCCAACAAAGTATCATGTAAGATATCAGCCTCCTTCATGGCCCTCTGAAGCGATCTTGAGTCTAAGGTTTCTTCTGTTAGCCACCTATAAATTTGTTATACCAGAAGGTGGCTAAATGATTTTTCAACCTTCAAGGAATAGGGTTTATTGCAAAAAAGTGTTACCGCTTGAAGACTCATAAAGGCATCTGGTCATTAGTCTTAAAATCTTCCCTATTGTTTCCATTTCATACTCTGAAATTTTGTTGTTTCCATAAGTAAAATACTGCTGCAAAGACCTTTTTCCCTCCTCCCACCACAGAACTAACCTTCACTTTTTACCCCTTTCTTTCCATAAAAATCCTCTATTTCTCATAAGTTCCCTTCTTCTATTCATGAAAATCCATTTTGTAAGGTTTAAAACTCACTTTTTTAGCCTTACTGAAACCCTCGAATCCCTTTGAAAACATTGAAAAACCTTGTAAAAATCCATTTTCGATCACATTTTTCTTTTGTAAAGTCATAAAACCCATTTATCTAAATTTTTGGTCTAAATATCTAAAGTCATGTGTTAAATGAAAATGGGTAGATTAAAAAGACCAATCGCGCAATCGCATTGGAGAAAAAATAAATGGGTTGACTGAAAGACCGCATCAAAATTTCCGATGCGATTGAGTCCTTTTATTATACTTCCGCCCCACCACTTTTCATTTCATATACCCTGTGCCTAGGACCGAGAGATAAAAATCCCAAGGCGCTTATCGCATCGGGAAAGTTTAATGGGTAGATTAAAAAGACCAAGCCCAAGGCTCCGATTACGATTGGCTCTTTTGAATATATATGCCCTGGGCCCATCATGTTCAATATAACTAAAGGCCCCACAGTCGGGCGCCTATCCACTTTATATATCCCACCCCCGAAGCATAAAAACCTTTGTATTTTATTAAATTTTTGTTTTTTCATAAGATATAAATGGTTTTTCGCCGGTGCAACTAGAAAAGATATTGACCGTTGATATAATCCTTAGATAAACGACCCGCGCAAACTCGCATTGTAACTTTTCATCAGTCGCATTTATTTTCCACCCCTGATCACCAATCCCCGATTGATTGTCCGTCGTTGATCTAATCTTTAGATCGACGGTCTGTGCTGTCTCGCATCGCAACTTTCAATTGGTGCATTTTCTTGCCAGCCCCGATTGCGATCCCCCGATTACGATCCTCCAATTGGATCTGGACTGTCCACGTGTCCAGATCGGACGGTCCAAAATCACTCCGACTCATTCATTTCCCCACTCTTCTTTAACCTCCTTTAAATAAATCTCCACTGTCGGATGATTGCCATCCAACGGTCACACTCCTCCCCGAAGCCTCCAAAGTTGTTAAACCTAAAACGTAGGATTTTCTAATATTTTGTGTATTTTGCAAGGATAAATGGTTTTTTCTATTTGTTCGAAAGAAATGCCAAAGGCCGAGAAATATGTTTCCTGTGCCTTTGATTTATCAATGGAGACCATTCGCAAGGGTCGGATTCAACATTTTATCAATGCTTCATGGGCATTGATGCCTTTAAAGCCCAGCTTGGCCCTACACATCGACAAAAAACTTTTTTATTAAAAATACAGTTAAAAGAGTATCAATGTGGAAGAACAGAGCGCAACAGAACATAAGATTGAAGACAAATTTGGGGATTACGGCTAAAATTTATTATCAAAAGCCTTATCCTCCAAATTAAATCAGATTTAAAGGAAATCATAATGATCTATCAGACAGAAAGGCCTCCACTACCACATCTGAGGCGAATTGACTCCTCCCAACTACCACAAAGCCACCTGTGCCTCGAAACATTCAAACAGAGGCCAAGTTATTGATCAATCAGATATTTGCCTCAACGCAGCCGAAGAATTAATTATGCCAAAGGAATTTAATATAAAATATCAGCAGAGTTATTTCATTCATGACACAGAACCTTAGAAGTCAACAAAGCTCCCACTGAGCTTTAATCTTAATTTTAAAGACATTAATGCAGACCAACACCTGTAAACTTCTTCATTGAGCCCCTCAAAGGCCGAGAAGCCACTAAGTCTATATTAATTGATCCTGCAGATATTTTTTCAAATCTCAACTCCTCATTCTTCTATAAATAATTCTGTAGAGGATTAGAAGTGGGTTCGTTGTTGGTTGATCACAAGTTGTAATACTGAAACTCTCTGAAATAATACATAGTCTGTTGAATTTGAAGAAGAAATTGAAGTCTTGGAAGCCCTGATGATGTTGTTGCATGCTTGTGACTGAGAAGGCTCTATCATTGGATCCATGAGCTTGGTTGTTGGTGAATTATTCTGAACTGTTTAATGTTTTTCCCCTGTTTTCATTATGTTCCATAACTTCTTACTACAGTAGGTTGAAAGTTTTAGGCTAAGAAATGACTCCTGGAAGCACCTTAGACCTGTTCATCCTTCATTGTTTTATGTTTTCTTCTGCTGAAGTATTTTAGAGTCTTTAATCTCTCTCTTTAGTCTTAATGCTCGTTTATTTCCTTAATAGTTCGAATAGTTGGTTTCAGCATGATTTATGGTTTTCCATGCTTGTCTGCTGCCACTTAAAAACTATTATTGAAGTCTCCCTTTGAATTTTCTTGTTTACAGTGAATCAAGGAGGTCTGTTCCGATATTTGCCTTTTTCCTTGCTTAAACAGTTGCCTTGAAGGTCTTTATAGTTGTAATCATATATGTGTTAGGTGTTCCCTCTTCTATGACCGCAATTATCAGTAAATATTTTATGTTTTCTAAGTCATTTGAAATAAAATCTTTGAGGAAATAGGGTGATCCCCGAATATTAGATTTCATTTTAAAATTTGTTTTGGAATCATTGTTTGCTTAAAGGTGTGATTTGTAGAATTCATGGTTAGCCCTGTCTATCAGAAAGCTCTTTATTGTTCAAATTTTGTTTCCCAATTCCCTTTGTTGAGAAATAAACTTCTCTTTCCAAATCATTGATTTCCATCTCATTCCAAAAACCAAAGGATCCTGTGGCCAAGTTAGATTTGCCCTTTGATATCCCATATCCATTGATGAGTATGTTATGACCTCTTTTTTACTCCATTTCCCAATGAACCAGATGTTTCTCCATTCTATATATATTTCCTAGATCTTTCATTTTCTGCTATGTCAACCCAACCAAACAAACAAACAAACACCTGCACTTAATAACTAGTCTAAAATCCATATTCTAAGCACACAAGATAAACCTTTGCAAACAAACATTTGAGAGATCCCTCTCTGAGAACAGGAGGAATAGATCCTGGAACTCTAAATATTGGTTCTGATGTTTCCTTGTCTTTTGATTTGTCAAACTATCAAAACACGAGACCCCAACATAATGGCGATCACGGTGGGACACTGAGTAAAATATTCAAAATTAAACACTCACTGTCTAGTATAACATAAGTAACCTCCCTTAAGCACTACCTAACAAATGGTAATCATGATAGGACTTAATTGAATCAGTGAAAAACTAAGTAACCCTTAGGAGTCTCATAAAGCCTTATCAAACCTTGAAGGATTCAGTTACCAAGCCATAAGAGTGAACTCTGTATGTTTTGAAACTCTAGCTAAGTGTTAAGTCAGATCTAGGATACTCTCATAACCTATAAGATCAAGAAACTCAGAAAAACCCAAAAACATTTTAGTTTGGCTTCATAATAAACATGGTGGTGGAACCATCCAATATCTTACCTTCATAAAAACTAAAAGTTTCCACCTGATGACCCCACTAGCCCCAGTAGGCCTATTACTCATCTAGGTTCCCAAATCTCTTTAATATTCTGTTAACCAGCCTTGAAGAAAGTTTAGAAGCCTAGTCCCATATTAGACAAAACATCCTAAGAGGTGAAGCTTCCAAAAATAGTCCCTAAAACCCCAACCTCTCTCATTTTTGAAAAACCATCTGGCTTCACATTGTTGGGAAATATACTGAGAGGGGGGGTGAATCAGTATATTGTGCAGATAATCATATTTTTACTTTTTCCTTCCTAAAAACCCATACGCTACTTTACTGAAGGAAACTAGCGTATATACGCAGATATCCTTTACAGAACTCGCGTATGTCCAGAGATCTAATTATGTGTTTTGAATCTTAACTCAGATCATTGCATTATTCATTCATCAGATATTTCAGAAATAGTAAACAGGTGCAGACAGAACAGAATAATCATCACACATATGCAACACACATGAACACCAGGATTTTTAGGTGGAAACCCAATTCAGGAGAAAACCACCACTGTCGTTATTTCAGCCTTCAAAATTTATTATTAAGAAAACTTCTTACAATCATGCACTGGTTCAGACTCAAACCAGCACGCAGGCACCTACCTATAGAAGGCTACAACCGTCTCTCATTTACCAGCCTCTCCTGGAAGGGAGCTACAACCCCCTGCACTCGTTTACTAGCCTCTCCTGGAAGGGAGCTACTACCCCCTGATAACTTCTACTGGCAGAAAGCTTCCACTTTCATACTGAAGGCTTCAACCCTCAGATCCACTGCAGACCACGTTTCATCAATTTTCAAACTGGATCAAACAGCTCCAACACAACCCTTTACTTGTCAATAAACAACCTTTTCCCAAAGCATCAAACATAACAGTGAAACCACTGTACCCAGAATATCAGATATAACCCAGACTTCAGAATAGATATGCAGAAACACATTCAACCTTCAGCAACCATTAGATCAAAAATCATACGCGCTTTTATTTAATCAGATCTGTGTATATATGCGCTTTTCAGAAGACGAACCCGCGTATACTTTAGTACATTTTCCAAAGAAAACCCTAACTGCGCATACGCACTTTCCTTTCCACATACCCGCGTATACACGCGCTTTTCATGAAACGAACCTGCGTATAGATCTATAAAAGATAAACTTTGCAGTACAGACTAGATCTATAAACTTACCCAGATTTCTTCAATCTCTTCAACAGGATTGCGCCAGGTCTTCTTCACTTCTTTTTAGATCATCCTTGACATTCACCATTTCTAGATCTAGAGATCTTGAGCCTTCATCATGTTCATAGGAGCATCATAGATTCAGATCTATCAATTAGGAACAGAGTTCACCCATACATACATACTTCATAGTGAAGTATTCATCAAAGCCCAGGCTCATGCACACCATGCACAATGATTTTCTTCTCCTTAAATAGGTTTACCCTTTTTCAATACCATAAGCCAAAACCACATTACTTTCGATGGTATTCCTGGGCGGGGTCACATAGACGAATCATTACTCAATACAATGGGTCAATACCATGGTGGTTACCCCTGGTTTTACATATTTAGAGCGCTTTTTCCCATACGCGACTTGGAACATTATTTCCCGCGTGCATACGCTACTTTGTCTAGACAAAACTGCGTATGCCTTGAGACATACTCTTTTCATGATGTTCTAGCACATACTGACATTCCTTCCATCAATACCTTCTGTTCTCATTGTATATACATCAGATTTACATAATTTAACGAGTTTATCAATACATATTCCATCAGGGACAACTTCATCAAGTAGGTTGCCATCATCTTCATCAAGTGGGTTGCCATCAAGGACAATACTCAGCATCATATTGCCAACAATCTCCCCCTTTGGACTTGATGGAAACCACGATGGTGTTTGATCACCACAACAGATAGATACATTAAGAATACAATGACACCATGTCACTCTCCCCCTTTGAAATCAAGGGCAAAGGGCGGATCAAAACCAACACAAGGATTTTCTCCTCATGTAGAAGGAAGCGTTCTGCAGATCTGATATGTACTGAAGTTACCATGCTCCCCCTGAGTTCATGCTGAAAGTTCAAACATATTTTTCAATGAAGTACATGAATCTATGACCTTCCTATCCCCAAGGACTCATACATACATCAAAGATCCAACCAAGTGGATTTACATAAGAGACTAAAATACCCAACCAAAAAGGGTTTACACATTTTGACTCAACTACCCAATCAAGTGGGTTTACAAATTTGAACAAGTCCTTACATGACTGAATATTACAATTTGTCATCATAGGTCTCAACATGACCTTTTTCATCAAATTACAAATATGACCTTTTATGACCACTATCATAAATACCGCAAGAGAGATCATATTTCAGAATCATAAGCCAACAATGCATAATACCCAGCAAGGCTATTGCTCCCCCTGAACCTGTACATCAGTTTACTCCTTCATCTCCCCCTTAGCTTGTGCATCCTGAACACTTTTCAACAGAAGATCATCAAGGCATATTTACCCAATATCAAAGAATGAGACATAAATATAAGAGATAAAAACTCACCAAAGATACCATACAGCATCAGAGATATCAAAAAGTGCTGCAGATGTGCTGTAAAATGCTGACCCCAACCAAAAATTGTTAGCAACTGACTATACGCGGCTTTCTGTGGATAAACTCGCATATATATGCAACTGTCTTTCAGGAAACCCGCGTATTCAATTTGATCTTCTAAATTTAAGCAGTTCTGATTTTCTTCCCAGCAGAGACTAGCCCATCTTCTGCCTGAGATATTTGAATGCTTTTCTGGGCAGAGGTTTGCTAAATATATCAGCAACTCGTTCTTTGGAGGGAACATACTCCAACTTCACCTTTTGTTCAAGCACTTGTTCACGTAAGAAGTGATACTTGATGGGAATGTGCTTGGTCTTTGAATGCATAACATGATTCTTTGAGATACTGATGGCACTTGTATTATCACACATAATGGAGATAGGAGGGTACATTTGATTTGAAAATCTTTCAAGGTTTGCATCATCCAAAGGAGTTGAGTGCAACAAGACGCGGCAGCCACATATTCTGCTTATGCTGTAGATAAGGCAATAGAATTTTGCTTCTTACTGAACCAAGATACCAACCGGGGCCCCATATAGAATGCACCACCACTAGTGATTTTCCGATCATCAATATTTCCAGCCCAATCTGCATCCGTGTAAGCATGAAGAGTAAGATCAGCATTCTTTGGATACCATAGTCCAAAGTCTTGAGTTCCTTGTAGATATTTGAATATTCTTTTGACAGCCTGAAGGTGAGACTCTTTTGGATTAGCTTGGAATCGTCCAACAATCCCAACTGCATGCATAATGTCTGGTCTAGTCCCAGTGAGATAAAGTAGGCTTCCTATCATTGATCTGTATTCTGGTTGATTCACCGCGGGAGAATCATCATGAGAACTGAGGTTACATCCGGTTATCATTGGTGTACTTATATTTTTTCATTCTTCCATGCCATACTTCTTCAAAATTTGCTTAAGATATTTTACTTGTGATAAGAATATTCCATCTACAGTTTGATGCACTTGCAACCCAAGAAAGAATGTTAGTTCTCCAAGTAAGGACATTTCAAATTCTTGCTGCATGACAGAAGAAAATTTCTTACTCATAGATTCTGCATTACTCCCAAAAATGATGTCATCAACATATACAACCACAATCAATAGTTTATCATTTTCAACCTTTGTGTATAAGTTGCTATCAGCAGACCCCTTTGAAATTCCTTGTTGATGAAGATATTTGTCAAGACGATAATACCATGCCCTTGGAGCTTGTTTGAGACCATATAGAGCCTTTTTAAGTCTACAAACAAGATTTTCATCATTTCCCAAAATGAATCCTTCTGGTTGTTCTATATAAACTTCTTCTTCTAGATCACCATTGAGAAAGGTAGATTTAACATCCATTTGATAAACTTTGATTTGTTGAAAACTAGAAAAAGCAAGAAACATTCTTATGGCTTCAAGTCTAGCTACAGGAGCAAAAGTTTCTTCAAAGTCTATACCTTCTTGTTGAGTATATCCCTTGCAAACCAGTCTAGCTTTGTTTCTTAAAACATCCCCATTCTCATTTAACTTGTTCTTGAATATCCATTTAGTTCCAATGACATTTTTATCATGTGGTCTTGGCACCAATTCCCAAGTGCGATTCTTTTCAATTTGATCAATCTCTTCATTCATGGCTTGAATCCAACATTCATCTTTGCAAGCTTGATTGAAATTGTGTGGTTCAATTATGGATAGAAATGCCAGATAGCTAGAAGATCCCACAAGAGTCCTCCTTGTTTGTACACCTGATTCCTTGTCTCCCAAAATTTGAGATTCAGGATGATTCTTTTGAACATATCTGGATGGAGCCTTTTCAGATAAATCATCTTCAGGTTCTTGATTGGATCCACTGTCTATATTATTTCCATTTGATGTAGAAGGCCAAAAATCACCATCATCTTCTTCTGTTACTTGTTTTTCTTCTTTAGGAGCTGCAGGAGAGTCATCAATAACAACATCAATACATTCAACAATCCTTCGAAGCGTTTTATTGTAACATTTGTATGCTCTGCTTGTAGATGAGTAACCAAGAAGTATCCCTTCATCTGATCTAGGTTAAAACTTGCCAAGCTTTTCATCATTATTTTTGATAAAGAATTTGCTTCCAAAAATTCTAAAATGCTTTACAGAGGGAGAATTACCATACCAGAGTTCATATGGAGTTTTGTCACTATTTACCCGAATATGTGCCTTGTTGAGAATGTTTGCTGCTGTATGTGCTGCTTCTCCCCAGAACATGTCAGGAGTTCCAGAATCATCAAGCATAGCTCTAGCTATTTGTTGAATTGTTCTATTCATTCTTTCTGCTACGCCATTTTTTTGTGGAGTGCCTGCTACAGAGAACTGTCTTTTTATGCCATGTTGTTCACAAAATTCAAAGAATTCATTTGATGTATATTCTCCTCCTCGATCAGATCTAAGACACTTGATTTTTAGATCTAATTCATTTTCTACCAATGCTTTGAAGATCTGAAATTTTTCAAACGCTTCATATTTGTGTTTAATCAACCCGATCCAACACATTCTAGAGTAATCATCAATAAATAAGATATAGTATTCTTCCCCACGTGGTGACTTTTTCCTCATAGGTCCACATATGTCAGTATGAATGAGTTCAAGAGGCTTACTTGATGATCCTTCTTTGGCATTAAATTGTACTTTGGTCTGCTTACCGAATTGGCAAGATTTGCATATGATACTCTCTGGTAGAGTAATATTGGGAAGACCATGAACAGCTTGAAGTCTGCTTGCTTTGTTGATTTGAGAGAAGCTCAGATGCCCCAGCCTTCTATGCCATAGCCAATTTTCTGAATATTTTCTCAAGTAACATTGATCTTTGCATTTCTTCAATACATACAGGTTGCTTGGAGTTCTTTTCCCTTTTATAATAGTTTTACCTGTATCAATATCATGAACCACACATTCTTTTGAACTAAAGACAATTTATGTTCCTTGAACACACATTTTACTTACACTTAACAGGTTATGCCTTAATCTATCCACATACATGACATCATTAGCCTTCACCTTTTCTTTTAGAAACACAGACCATTTTCCTTTAATTACAGCAGGAGTATCATTTCCAAATGTAACTTTATTTTCCTTTTCTAGAGCATTATATGCAAGAAGTTTGCTTTTGTCACCTGTCATGTGTCTTGAGCACCCACTATCAATGTAACATTGATTTTCTTCACCTTCTGAAAATAATGCTATCCCACAATTTTCAACCTGTAATTCCTTCTTTTTCCATACTTTGGAATTTGAAGGAGAATGTTGTTTTGGCTGGACTTTGCTCTTGCATTCAGATTCTTCATGGCCAAAGTTATTTCAATAAGCACATTCAACTTCATTTTGAAGAAGAGAAAATTTGTTATAGGTGTTCTTCTTTGGTTTAATATCCATCCTTTTCTTTCTTGCTTCTCTTGTCATGATGTTTTTATATGCAACACATTGAACAACTTTATGACCAAAATTGTGACATGAGAAACATTGTCCATTGAAGTAGAAATTTCTGCGATCATGAAATATTCTATTTGAATTTACCTGTTGATTGTTGCTTCTTTGAGAGATATTCCTTGTATTGTGATGATCATGCTTTACCTGTAAAGATTCTTTATTCCCTTGTTGAGTGGCTGAATGAAGTAAACCAGTTGTAGCTGCTTTTAGATAACTTGGTGCAGAAGCCTGAGAAGATTCTCCGGTATATCCAAGACCTGTCTTAATAAGAGGAGAACGTTGAACCTTGATAATCTCATCTAAGGTTTCATATCCTTTAGAAAATCTAAGATTCATAGTCTTTACTTTCTCAAGTTATTTTCTTAGACTTACTACTTCACATTCTAATTTTTCATTATGTTTCTTTGCTTCTTCATTCTGCCTTTTCAGAGTCTCTATGATTATTTTACTTTCTTCCAAGCATATTTTGAGTTGATTTTTTTGATCAAGAAAATCATTGTCATCTAGAGCATCCACAAAAGCATCCTTATTGTCTCTAGAATTATTTTCAAATGCCATGAGAAGTCTAAGATCTTGTTCACATTCTTCCTCACTATCAGATAACCCATCACTGTCTTCATTTGTATAGTAGCTTTTCTTAGAGCTAGATTGGTTCTTATTCCTTCTTGCTACTTCTTTCTCTTTAGCATATGTTTCTTTATAAGGACATTTTGCAGCATAATGACCAACTCTTCCACAATTGAAACATTTGAAAGGAAGCTTACCTTTGAATCTTCTGGTTCCTAGTTGGAGTCTTCTCACAAAGTTTACCTCATCTTCTTCTGAGATATATCCTGATCCTTCCGATTTTTGAACTTCTTTCCCTTTTGTAGAAGCTTTAAAAACAGCTTCTTTGACTTCAGATGGTCCTTCTCTCCTCATTTCATATGCAGTCAGTATGCCATGAAGTTGCACCACGGAAAGATTTTGAATATCCTGTTTTTCTTCAAGGGCAGAAACTTTTGATTCAAATTTTGCCGTTAGCGATCGTAAAATTTTCTCAACCAAAGTAGTGTCGGATATTGTTTCACCCGGATTTCTCATATGATTTACAACATCATCAATACGTAGAAAGAAACTAGCAATACTCTCATCACCATGCATCTTTAAATTTTCATATTCAATTCTGAGAGTTTGGAGTTTTGCACTTTTTACCTTTGCATCACCTTCATAACTTAGAATGATTTTGTCCCATATTTCCTTTGCCTTATTCAGCTGCATGACTTTGACAAATTCTGAGTCAGTTAGACTTCCTGTTATAGCATTGACCGCTTTTGCATTTGATTCATAATTCTTCCTTTCAGTTGGATTTGTTGGTGTACTGGCTGGATATTGATATCCTTGTTCAACAATGGCCCATACATCAGCTCCCATAGACTGAAGATAGGATCTCATCCTCACTTTCCAGAAGATTAAATTGCTTCCGTTGAAGAGTGGGGGCTTGATAGATGTTGTTCCCTCATGATTGCTCATCTTGCTTGATCTTCCTTCTAGCGGCTAAGCTTTTTCAGAAGGACCTGCTCTGATACCAATTGTTGGGAAATATATTGAGAGGGGGGGTGAATCATTATATTGTGCAGGCAATTAGATTTTTACTTTTTCCTTTCTAAAAACCCATACGCTACTTTACTGAAGGAAACTAGCGTATATACATGGATATCCTTTACAGAACTCGCGTATTTCCAGAGATCTAATTATGTGTTTTGAATCTTAACTCAGATCATTGCATTATTCATTCATCAGATATTTCAGAAATAGTAAACAGGTGCAGACAGAACAGAATAATCATCACACATATGAAACACACATGAACACCAGGATTTTTAGGTGGAAACCCAATTCGGGAGAAAACCACCGCTGCCGTTGTTTCAACCTTCAAAATTTATTATTAAGAAAACTTCTTACAATCATGTACTGGTGCAGACTCAAACCAGCACGTAGGCACCCACCTGTAGAAGGCTACAACCTTCTCTCGTTTACCAACCTCTCCTGGAAGGGAGCTACAACCCCCTGCACTCGTTTACCAGCCTCTCCTGGAAGGGAGCTACTACCCCCTAATAACTTTTACTGGCAGAAAGCTTCCACTTTCATACTGAAGGCTTCAACCCTCAGATCCACTGCAGACCACGTTTCATCAATTTTCAAACTGGATCAAAAAGCTCCAACACAACCCTTTACATGTCAATAAATAACCTTTGCCCAAAGCATCAAACAGAACAGTGAAACCACTATACCCAAAATATCAGATATAACCCAGACTTCAGAATAGATATGCAGAAACCCATTCAACCTTCAGCAACCATTAGATAAGAAATCATACGTGCTTTTATTTAATCAGACCCGCGTATATATGCGCTTTTCAGAATACAAACCCGCGTATACTTCAATACATTTTCCAAAGAAAACCCTAACTGCGCATACACGCTTTTCTTTCCACATACCCGCGTATTCACGCGCTTTTCATGAAATGAACCTGCGTATAGATCTATAAAAGATAAACTTTGCAGTACAGACCAGATCTATAAAATTACCCAGATTTCTTCAATCTCTTCAACAGGATTGCGCCAGGTCTTCTTCACTTCTTTTCAGATCATCCTTGACATTCACCATTTCTAGATCTAGAGATCTTGAGCCTTCATCATGTTCATAGGAGCATCATAGATTTAGATCTATCAATTAGGAACAGAGTTCAACCATACAGACATTCTTCAGAGTGAAGTATTCATCAAAGCCCAGACTCATGCACACCATGCACAATGATTTTCTTCTCCTTAAATAGGTTTACCCTTTTTCAATACCATGAGCCAAAACCACATTACTTTCGATGGTATTCTTGGGCGGGGTCACATAGATGAATCATTACTCAATACAATGGGTCAATACCATGGTGGTTACCCCTGGTTTTACATATTTATAGCGCTTTTTCCCATACGTGACTTGGAACGTTATTTCCCACGTGCATATGCTACTTTGTCTAGAAAAAACCACGTATGCCTTGAGACATACTCTTTTCATCATGTTCTAGCACATACTGACATTCCTTCCATCAATACCTTCTGTTCTCATTGTATATACATCAGATTTACATCATTTAACGAGTTTACCAATACATATTCCATCAGGGACAACTTCATCAAGTAGGTTTCCATCATCTTCATCAAGTGGGTTGCCATCAAGGACAATACTGAGCATCATACCTTGAAGGATTCAATTACCAAGCCATAAGAGTGAACTCTGTATGTTTTGACACTCTAGCTAAGTGTTAAGTCAGATCTAGGATACTCTCATAACCTATAAGATCAAGAAACTCAGAAAATCCCAAAAACATTTTAGTTTGGCTTCATAATAAACATGGTGGTGGAACCATCCAATATCTTACCTTCATGAAAGCTAAAAGTTTCCACCTGACGACCCCACTAGCCCCAGTAGGCCTATTACTCATCTAGGTTCCCAAATCTCTTTAATATTATGTTAACCAGCATTGAAGAAAGTTTAGAAGCCTAGTCCCATATTAGACAAAACATCCTAAGAGGTGAAGCTTCCAAAAACAGTCCCTAAAACCCCAACCTCTCTCATTTTTGAAAAACCATCTGGCTTCACATAGGATCAACACTAGATCCCGTCCAGACCCAAATCATCCTTTAATCGTTGAAAATCCTGAGAGAATTTTGTGGTAGACTTCTAACTCTAAAAATTCAGCTGCTAATAGGAGTCTCTTAAGAACAAATTATGTCCCTAAAAACCTTGTGGTCTTAGAGGATTCACACTTTGATTTACATCATACAAAGAACATTTTTAGAACCAGATCTCAAGGTGACTTAAACCAAACTGACCTTGATATTGCAGATTTGCAACAAAGCTTTAGTAGAGAAGCATCACCTTCCACTCCTCCTGATTCCCAGCTTCTTCATCACTTTAGTATTTTCCATAACAAGTCTGCTCAAAATCAGTTTGCTGGCCCAAGTATTTCTTCCAATCCAATTCATACTACCACTGTGCAAAACACTCCTATTCAGCCCACTTTCACTACTATAAATCCACCCTTATTTCCGGCCATGGCAACATGGTATACCCCATTATTGTTACCAGAATATCTAATTCCCTTACCAAATGATTACCAATCTAAAATCCCTCACTTCACTGGAAAAGAGTCTACAACAGCCCAACATCATGTAGATAGGATGGAAGATGCATTTGATTACATGGAGATAGAAGAAGAAACTGCGAAGATGAGGATCTTCGCACAGAGTTTAGGAGGAGATGTAAAGAAATGGTTCAAAAACTTACCTCCTAATAGCATAAATTATCTCCCTTCCTTGCATCAAACATTTATCAACAAATGGGAACTCAAAAAGAATCCTCTCCAAATACTAGCAGAATATAGCAGCCTCAAGAGAAATCAAGGAGAGAGTATTCCTGACTACTCCACTAGGTTTAATAGCATTTACAATGCTCTTCCACCTCACATGAAACCTCCTCAAGGCATGGCCTTAGTAAGATATCCCAAAGGCCTTGATGTTGATATGATGTATCAGTTAAGGGAGAGGGATTACTTAACCTTAGAGGACATGAAGAAAGGAGTTGTAAGCGTAGAAGTAAACATAATTGAGAAAAGAAATAGGTTGAGATCAGAGAAGAGGGTAACGTATAAATATGACACTACACCCTCCACATCTAGCTCGAAGACAGAACAAATGTTGGAAGAGATCATGAAAAGGATGAGCATACTTGAGAGAACACAGCCAAGAGAAAATCAAAACAACTCCCAAAAAAGAAATAGAAATCAGAGTTATAGAAGAGACAACAATCAAGATAAGAAAAAAGAAAGTGACCAATAAATTACACCTCCCTTTCAACATAACTATGTACATCAATATGAGGAAGATAGGGAGTTGGAAAGGTTGGAAGAATCTCATGTAAACTTGATTGGATCCGATAGTGGGGATGATGTTTTCCTCACCGAGGAAGAACAAGATTTCTTCTCTTCTGATCAAAATACGAACACCTATGAAGATTCTGATGACTATAGATTGGGTTTTGAAAATGAAATCATGGAGGTACACAAAAAATATGATCTTAGGAGCAAGGGAAACATAGATAATTCAAAGGATAAGAACACTAGCATTGCTGTCAAGAAAAATGCAGAAAACCAGCCCAAAAAGACAGCAGAGAAAACCAACATTTTGGCTAAAAAACCAGACTTAAACAGAGATAAAGGTGTCCATCCAAATGTTGAACAGATTACCCCTAGCACTTCAGCTATTGGTCCTAGTAAAATTGTCCCAATTACCAGTCTGTTGACGGGAAAATTTGTCCGGCCAACCGTAGGGGATCTCCCCGGTAGAAAGTCCCAATTAGACCTTAGACCGTTTGGAGTAGGGATCCCGTCCGGGGTGTGGGTCCGGCTACCGCTTAAGACGCCTTCCCTTAGGTCTCAAAAGAACCTGATTGAACCAGCGGACATACACTTATTCACGTGATACAGACTACAGGATTGATGTATTAGACCCGAATCAAACACTATGCGTAGCAAGATTATGAATAAAGCATGTACACCTCAAGAGATGTCATTAGCAACACATCTTTTGGGGGTAATGCTTATAAGGTAGTCTGACCACAAAAGGAATAGTCTTTTATGATGAGATATCCTTTTACTTCTGAAAGATGAAACGAAATGCTAACAAAATAGTTCATTAACATTCATTATTAGACAGATGATAAAATGAACATCATTGATACAACACAGATAGCCATGACGCATAAATGATGACATAAGAGTGCAGCTTCATTAATCATAGGATGTTCTGAAACTGTACAAGGAATACACACAGTGTTTACACAGCAAAACACATCATAACCATAGGGTGTTTTAACAAGTATCTCTATATTCATATGCGTAAGAGTATAATCCTTCAATACAATGCCATGTAGTTCTCTGTTTCCAAAAAGAAAAGCCCTTTTTACAAGCTCCCGTAGGAGTATTTATAATGCTAAAACTGCCCGTTGGGCTTCCTTGACTGTTCAGCTTCTTGACCGTTGGGTTTCCTTGCGACCCATACCTTTTGCGACTTGCGACCTGGGCTTTCGTTGCGACCTGCGACCTGGGCTTGCCGTGGCGGCCTGCGACTTGACTGGGTCGCGGGGTCGCAAGTTGTAAGAAAATTGCTAAGGTGCGACCTTGCGACTAGGTCGCTGGGTCGCAGGGTCGCGGATCGTGTAAAAACCGAAGGCATGCGACCTTGCGACTTTGCGACTAGGTCGCTGGGTCGCAGGGTCGCAAAAGGCGAAAAATCGAAGAGATGCGACCTTGCGACCTTGCGACTAGGTCGCTGGGTCGCATGGTCGCAGATCGTGTAAAAACTGAAGGCATGCGACCTTGCGACTTTGCGACTAGGTCGCTGGGTCGCAGGGTCGCAGATCGTGTAAAAACCGAAGGCATGCGACCTTGCGACTTTGCGACTAGGTCGCTGGGTCGCAGGGTCGCAAAAGGCGAAAAATCGAAGAGATGCGACCTTGCGACCTTGCGACTAGGTCGCTGGGTCGCATGGTCGCAAAAGGCGAAAAATCAAAGAGACTCGGCCTTGCGACCTTCGGTCCCCCCTTCTGCATTTCTCTTTCAGCGTTATCATAACCTGGTTCTTTGAAGGCCTGGCTTAGTCCTCTCCCTGTGAGACAGCAGCCTCTATCTACCAGCAGTGTTACTTCTGCATTAAGGGAATTTGCATGAAGTAATATGTTACCTGCAAGAAAACCAAAATGATTAACATAGTCCCTTTTCTTCTCATATACTTGCAGATAAATGAATTTATATTAGCCCTGTATGTACATATAATTATCCATGGATATTAAGGAATCAACACAAGACTGCAATAATCTATCACGACTAAAATCAGTTGGGCCCCTGTGTGGTCCAGTTTTCTCAGATTGTAAACATGGAGATTCCCACGGCAATTTCTGGCTGCCAGAGAGTCTTCACCCGCTCTCGTGGAGGCTCAGCTAATCACTGTAAACCGCGATCTTATAGAACCGATCACTAAGGATGTAATAGGCTTCAGACATAAAATGTTCTCCAATTTTGGTATGCAAGTGCAGAGAGCGCTGGTGGATAAGATGGCTCGTCTTTGAATATAACAATAGCTACTTTCAAGGGTGGCTCTGCATGCTTCGAAAACCATCCAGCTGCAGCACGGCCTAATTCATGATGTGCTACAGTCCTTCTTTTTTCTTCCACCGAAAACTCTATCAATAGCTGCCTCAACGTATGACATATTAATTTCGGTCTGTTCCCACTCCAACTTCATTTACATGTGCGAGCACACTTAACCAGTATGCGCTGATGACAATGTCGAACACAAATAAATCCTCGAAAGGAACCTTGGCACATGAATTTGCTTGTTGCAGGGATTTGGCGTTGGCACATGCTTCCTTACACGGTAAAACCCGTATGATTGCCACTAGAAACTTTTGTCGATTGTACAGCGAAACAGAAGGCAAACATCCATAAACCATGCAGGATTGCGTCTGGCCCTGCACAGAAGAGTCTTAAAATACGCTTATGAAACACAGCCTTCGTAAATATATCCACTTGTGTTGTTATTCTCTCTGCCAGAGTGTTAATGAATTCGTGGGCATTGTAAGACTTCTCCGGTGGGGTGGCATGAATTGTGAACCAGTGCGATTATCACTGTTAGAATACATAATACGGCAAATCTTGACAGCCGACGTCCTTAGCAAGTATTTCACGCATAGTGTGGTTAACATCTTTCTTTTGCCGAATCCAAGAACAAGTGGTTGTTTCCCACGAAACTCACGTTCCTCACTAACGGTTGCGCTGGTTCGACGGAGCGTTTCCCGGTGTATTCTGCGGCAATGACGCAGTTGACACAGCTGAATCCTTGCGCGAGCAGTCTGGACGGGGTTAGGTTGCTATTATTATTATCTTATTCATGCTGGATGATAACAAATACTGCCTGCCTTCATCGAGACGCTGTATTAACGAGACAGTCCACGTGGTGTCGTGCGCGGAGAAAAAGACATTGATATGGCAGTTACTACATATCGTGAATGCATTCTGGGGAGCCGTTGCTCGGCACTAGGGAAACTTTCTCCGCTGACAGCCATTCTATATTGAAATGCAAACGAAAGGCCGGAATCAGCTGGACGAGGACGTTGAACCTACTCTCTCGTCTGGATGATTTCTATTTTTCTCTCCGAAATATCTGGATAAAATCTCGCCGCAGGCATATCTGAGCCATCTGCAATGTTTCCATAGTTTGCTCCGCCCTGACTTTGAAACGGTTACTGACTGTCGACTTAAACATGCCAATACTCATAGCAGTCTGCTCTACACTTCAGTCCGAACGTTTGATCGCCACGTGTATGTATGGATGTTTACGTTGGCTTTATGCAACGTAACTTTGCACGTTCGGTTCTATGCATGTAAACGCGACTTTGGTATATCATATATCTGCCCTAAAGATTTTGCGTGAGTCTTATTCTTGCAGCGCTCAAGAAAACTTAGATTATCATCCCTGCACTATAGTTTTTATACACGCCACCGCACCTTTGCACCATATTACGTGTCCATGCAGCGAAACATTGTAACGTTGAAAGGTTTCAGTTTTAACCGCCATGTAACATATACACATTTCCGTAGGGCTTCATGCAACGCAAACTTCGCACATCCTGGTCCGCCATATTAATCATAGAATTGACCACCTTCAAACGTATAAATCGGAGCATGCCATAATATGTTTGACTCCATGCAACGTAGAGAGTGAACGAAAATGCCTTTCGGCCCAATACCTCCATGATCAACCATACATTTGACCGTTGCGTTATGCATATGGCTCGAAACACCTATCGTAATATGAAAATAGGAAATGTGCAACCCTTTTTACGTCGATTGTTCTACATGTTTGGACTAATCAACGTAAACGCTACCTTTGACCATAAAAAATATATATGCCACAAGCTTTTGAGTGTAGGTCGAAACTTGCCATAGAAAGTTTCCATATGGCAATGCTTTACTTGTAAGGTTGGGCTGCCACTTAATATGGTTTGGGAACTTTGTTGTTTTGCGCTATGCATTAATATACAAAACAATCACCTTGGTCCATTTGCGCGCTCTACGATGTTATTACTTAGCTTTGCTCCACGATATACTATGGTTTTTTCCGAACCATATGAGTTCTTACCCTTGGTTTTCATCACATCATATTTAAACTATAACCTTCATCCACATAGTTGCGCCCATCTATAATGTTTTGCATAGCTTTTTGGTTCCATGATCTTTGGTGGTTTTGAAACTACATGTTTTCGAACTTGGTCTTAATTCGAACATTCACTTTACCTCATAATATGAAGCCTTCTTGTTTTGAAAGATCGTGAGTCGAAAAATGCTACTCAAGCCACATTAATGACCCTTCTAATATTGAGCCTCTCTGCTTTGTAGTTATATAGACTATTTGCATATGCATCAAGGTGCCAGTCTTCCAAAGGTGCATGCATTTAACCATCACCTTTTAGGTTCAATTTGCAGTTCCCCATCCCTCATGGTTCCGCATGGATAAGCCTTATGGATATGAAAGAGCAAGGCGACTAGGGTTTTAATACCATTTCCTTGTTTCGCTTTGTACTCCTTGCAGCATCAATAATTTCACACCATGTAGCTAAGGATCCATAAATGCTACTTCCAGAGATGTGCTCACATATTTGAAACTCTGTCGTTGGCTTGCCACACCAACACATATGCTTTCGCACTGCCACTTGGCACGATAAAGCCTTGAACGAGAATGTCACTCCTCAGTGAGATCTCCTGATTTTGCTTTGTTCACCGGGCCATCATTAATGTTAGACTTGTCGAAATGGCGACAAATGTTCCTTTGTATACAGACATCGACACGGAGCAGGCATTGTGCAGGATCTCCATAATTCCGGTGTGCACTAATGAAGAACACCTTCTGTGTTGGTGACACAAAAGGATCTTTTTCTGATCGACACATATCACATTATTCTCCTTTTAACAGTACTGGTCACTTGCTCTTCCTCCTCCCCAGTTCCGCAACTTTGGCCTCGTTGTTGAGCTCAATTCCATTTCCCTCGATGTCGTGTCACGACTAAGGAGTCTGTTACCCGTGGGGTCGACCTGTGTAGAACATTACGACAATCATAATTATTCTTTGATAATGGTGCCCACAGATAAAACATATGAGACTAGCAATTGTAACAGAGGTATTCAAACCACATGATTAATGACCTACAGCGACAGGGCCTTTAATTGTCAACAAACACAAGTTTTCCCATTTAAAAGGATGTATGGCAAGCTCATTACACATGACGCGACTGTGATACGAGTGTTCGGTCGCATGTCGGATGATCCCTCCCACACATGGCGTGATTGCAGCGACAACATCAAGTCATGGTGACGCGACAACTCATGAGGGGTTGGGGATAGGTCGCCAGGATGGAGTTGATTCGTGGGGTCGGTGAAAGACCTTGACAACTAAGCGAGCATAGGGGGACCCAAAATTTTAAATATACCCAAAATTTTGGGTGGTGTTGTAGCGGCTACAACACAGTCCAAACAAGGTTCAGCAAATTAAAATTGCTGAAAAGAATTCAATTGAAAAAACAGATGTAAATACAAACAATTCAATTATTCCTTTCAGCCTTGAGGGACAGATTGCCAAGATAAAAATTACCATCCCCCTAGCTGAACTAGTAACCCAAGAGGTGTATAAAAACAAATTTTTGAAAGCTTTGAACTTAGGAAGTGATACTGACACTTTAAACTTGAAAGATGACAAACCTGAGTTGTTGTTTGGTCTAGAAGTTGAAGGAAAATACCAAGAAGGGGTTGTCCCTCCCTTCTATGTTAGCTTGAACATACATGAGAAAATTTTACACAATTTTATGTTAGACTCAGGAGCTTCACACAACCTAATGCCCAAAGTAGTGATGGAAAGCTTAGGCTTAGAAATTAATAAGCCATACAAAGACTTGTATTCCTTTGACTCGAGCAGAGTCAAGTGTTTGGGTTTAATCAAATATCTATGTGTTAACTTAGCCCAAATCCCTGCTAAGAGTTTAGTCATGGACATAGTTGTAGCTGGCATTCCCCTTAAGTATGGCATGCTATTATATAGATCTCGGGGAGCCAAACTTCAGGGAAGCCTTCAAATGGACATGTCTTATGCCACCATTTCCGTTTTTAACCAAAACAGAAGACTATACAGGGAATCCCACATGAAGTACATGGTGAGCAACATAGACAAACCAAACAACTCTCCAATCTATTATATTCAATCAATTTTAGATTACTTTATCTTATGTAACAAAGATGAAATCACTCAGCCAGATAAGGAAAACATGGACCCAATCAGTTCCCTAGAACAATCAAATCGTCCCTTCAATCAGATTAAAAACATTACCAATCAACAGCAACATGAAAATGAAAATAGGAATGACATACATTGGACCCTAAAATTTGATGGATCTTGTAATAAAAAAAGTGCAGGAGCAAGTGTGTGGATTCAAAATACAAAACAGAGTTTTTCAAATAAATTGGATTTCCCATGCACTAACAATATTGTTGAGTATGAAGCACTTCTCCTAGGCTTACAACTGCTTAAACAGCTAGAAGCCCAGAGGATATCAATATTAGGAGATTATGAACTTATCATAAGACAAATCAAAGGAGAATACTCAGCTAAAAATCCAAAACTTAGGGAATATCGAAATGTTGCCCTTGACCTATTGAAAACCTTTGAAAAGTATGAACTTATTTTCATTGCAAGAGAACTAAATCATCTAGCAAATGAACTCGCTTTCAATGCCACAAATTTCCAAATACCTTAAATAAATGAACAACCCAGTGTGAAGGTAAAACACAGGCCTGCTGTGCCTGATAATGAAGTTCACTGGCAAGTATTTGATTCTGACAAGCACATAGATTTATTGAAATCAGAAAATGATTCCAGCATACCAATATCAAAAACCAGCTATAAAGAAAATTCTTTGTATATTGAACAAATCCCAGAAGTTGAAATGATGTATACTACTGATATAAATCATTATGAGAATCCTTTTGAAGAAGAGATAACTGAAAACGCAGACCAAGAAGACTTGGAAGTTTTACAATGCAAAAATGATCAAATTCCAAGAGGTCTCACACCTTGAGAACACCTTTTCGATTTTAACGATGTAGCCAAAGAACCGAGAATGGAGCCTATTGATCATGATCATCTCCCTAGTAAAATTTCCATGGACCATTTGGTTTAAATCCTATAATTCCTCTGCCCTGCCTTGAAAAGTTCCTTAGTTGTCTATCGTTGTTTTCTCTTAGCTTCGAAATCACATTTTAATGGCTAAAGTCAGTATTTGGAAATATATTGGTCCTAGCCCCTTCTGGCCTTAGCCCTCTTCATTATTGTTCTCCATGTAGCGCGGGAGCTAGACCATGAGCCAAATGAAAAAGCACTTACCCTCTGTGGCCGCCAGACGCGCTCTCAGCTGCCTGATCAATCACAGATCAGCGCATCGCAGCCAATCACTCTTGTGGTCCCCGCCTCGTGTTCACTGCTCAAAAATTGGCCTATTTATTTCGCACCACTTTTCAAGGGCTGGCGGTTTTTCTTAAATCGCAGCGATTCCACACGTTATGCGCCACATGTCCTTGAGTACGGCCTCAATACCGCCCTATTTCGCGCGTTAATGTTCAGTCGAGGACGCGTAGCGGAATTAATGCCAACCGTCAGATCGGGAGGCCCTCATCCAACGGTCATCACACTCTGAAGCTGCGCAGGATTTAACATAAATAAAATGTGCCCCGTGGCCCACCATCACATCAGCACCCTACACAGTTTAAACCATTGATCTCATTTAAGGATCGTGCGGCTCAGATTGTTTGTTTGCCCAGCTGTTGACCTGGTCCACCTCTACGTCACAAATTCTATGTGTCATTTGCGTTCTCCTATACCATTCATATGTTTCGTTTACGTGTCATATTTCATGTTCCCTCCTGAAACACCAATTATTCCTGATAGCCTAAATCTTCAAGAAGAAAGACCCATGGTAGTTTTTGGCCCACATGTCGAGGAGATAGATCC
Source organism: Pinus albicaulis (assembly GCA_034641835.2). Classification (NCBI taxonomy): domain Eukaryota; kingdom Viridiplantae; phylum Streptophyta; class Pinopsida; order Pinales; family Pinaceae; genus Pinus; species Pinus albicaulis. Next base: position 89,706,763 of record MU968359.1, on the reverse strand, counting down.
CTCTACTCCTCCATTTTATGTGTCTCTAGTGGTTCATGACCTGCTGTTACACAACTGTATGCTAGATTCTAGAGCTTCCCATAATCTTATGCCTCTGTCAGTCATGGAACAACTAGGACTACAAATCACACGTCCATATAAATACCTCTACTCGTTTGACTCCAAAAGAGTTAAATGCTTAGGGATGATTAAAGATTTAGTGGTCAATTTGGCCCAAATTCCAGCAAAAAGTGTAGTAATGGACATCATAGTAGCTGATATCCCAACTCATTTTGGCATGCTATTGTCAAGGTCCTGGGGAACAAAAATCGTTGGGTCGCTCAAATTAGACTTAACATATGCTACTATTCCAATTTTTGGTGGTCAGGAAAGGAGTTCATACAGAGAAACCAGATTTGTCAAAATGGTGACCAAAGCTGACAACTCTGAGAACTCACCAATCTATGGTAAGGAAGGATATTTCTCATGCTTAATGCTGAAAGAAGATCAAAACTTTGCTCAGGAACCATCATTCTGCCAGATCAATATTGAGCAGCCTTCAGGGAACCATGAAGCAGGAATCTTGACTTTACATTTTTATGGAGAAAATTCAAGAGAAGGAAATGGAGCTGGAGTATTATTAATCTCTCCTACAGGAAAATGGATCCCACTGTCTTTTAAATTGGAATATGAAGCTACTAATAATGTAGCTGAATATGAAGCACTGCTATTGGGATTACAAATAACCTGGAGCATGGGCATATAGTGTTTAAAGTTTCTGGGAGACTCTGAGCTGGTGGTCAGACAAATCAGAAATCAGTGTCAAACAAAACATCCTCGGCTGAGGGCTTACAGGAATGAAGTGTGGGACATGGTGGAGAATTTCTTCTCAGCATTTAATATCCATTTCATGCCCTGGGAGTAGAATATAATGGCAGATTCACTCGCTGTGGCTCCTAGTACATTCCGCCCTCCCCAGAACCCTCTTTAAGATATGAAGTTGAGGTGTGTTACAGGCCATCAATTCCGGACAACATCAAGCACTGGCAGGTATTTGAGGATGATGAATAGATGAAGATATCTCTGGAGACAGTGGGGGAGTTCAACATGGAGATTGATGACTGTGAAGAGGATGAGACTGAAAATGTTTCAGAAAATAAATGGGAGGAGAAAATGGCAGGAAGTAAAGTGTTGCAGCTGAAAGGAAACATCATTCCTAGAGGTATGGTGCCTCTAGAAAGACTATTTGACAAGAATGATGTCCCAGGGAAAACTAGTAAAGTGGTAGAGGAAGATCAGGTGGAAGATCTAACTTTGGGCACTGATGCTGAGCCCAAAGTTGTAAAATTGTAAAAGAAGATACCAGAAGAATACAAGCAAAAATACCTAAAATCATTTCAGTCATACAGGGATGTGTTTGCATGGTCCTATCAAGACCTTAAAACTTTTGATATTAGTATAATGCAACATAAAATTCCTCTGAGGGAAGATGAAACACCTTATAAGCAGAAGCTTAGACAGATAAATCCTCTGCTGCTTCCCTCCATTCAAAAAGAAATCAAGAAGCTCTTAAAGGCTAAAATAATTTTTCCATTGAGGTACTTTGAATGGGTAGCAAACCTGGTCCCTGTGTGAAAGAAGAATGGAGAAATAAGGTTGTGTGTGGATTTCCGAAATTTAAATAGAGCATCTCTAAAAGATAACTACCCATTGCCGAAGATGGACCACATACTGCAGAAAGTGGTTGGGGCCTCTAGAATGTCAATGATGGATGGTTTCTCTGGTTACAATCAAATGGCTGTACTTCTAGAAGATCAGAAGAAGACTGCTTTCATCACACCATGGGGTACATTCATGTATGCTAGGATGCCTTTTGGATTGATTAATGCAGGGGCCACTTTTCAGAGGGCCATGGACATAGCCTTTGTTGGAGAGCAAGATAAATTCTTGGTGGTCTACCTAGATGATATCACAGTGTTTTCAAAGAATGACAATGAACACATTGAGCATTTACGAAGAACCTTTGAAAAATGCAGAAGTTATGGCCTTTCTCTCAATCCCCAAAAGTCTTTATTTGCATTAGAGGAAGGCAAGCTTTTAGGGCACATTGTGACTAAAGATGGGGTGAAAATAAACCCTAAAAGAGTTGAAGTTATAAAGGGTATTCCTCTCCCCAGGAATAAAAAGGAAGTGCAGGTGTTTTTAGGACATATAAATTTTCTGAGAAGATTCATTCCTAACTATGCTGAGATAGTTAGGCATATAAATGATATGCTAAAGAAGAATAACGAGGTGAAATGGTCGCAAGAATCACATGAGGCCTTTGCTAGAATTAAAGATGCATTTGCTGAAGGTCCTGTGCTAGCTGGACCAGATTATACTAAACCATTTATGATCTTTTCTTTTGCATCACCTCAAATAGTAGTTGGAGTGTTATTATAGAAAAATGAAGAAGGATATGAGCAACCCATAGCTTTTTTCAGTTAGGTGCTGCATAATGCAGAATTGAAGTATAACATACTGGAGAAGCAGGCCTATGCCCTGGTGAAATATCTCAAAGATTTTCACATATATATTTTCCAATCTCACATCACTGCATTTGTACCTACTGCAGCTGTAAAGGATATCCTTGTTCAGGGAGATAGTCAGGGAAAAAGAGGAAGGTGGATTGTTAAAATACAGGAGTATGATCTAGATATCTGCCCTACCAAGTTGATCAAAGGACAAGGGCTTGCAAAAATTCTATCTGAATCAAACTATTAAGCTCTAGGCATAAATTTGTCAATGATTGCAAGTGAAGAGTCTGAGAGAGAAAAAGAGCAGCAAGTATTGGAGAAGGCTACTCAGAAAGCACACATAAAATATCTCACCAGTCCATGGTACAAAGAAATAGTGGAATATCTTTTGACACTCAGCTGTCCTCCTAGTTGTGATAAAGCAAAATACAGGGCTTTAAGATTTAAATCACAAAAGTATATAGTTGCTAATGGCCAGCTATATTGGAGGGACCCTTCAGGCATTTTACTCCTCTACCTTACAGAGGAAGAAGTAGAGAGTATAATGATAGAATTTCATGAGGGAATTTGTGGAGGCCATTACAGCTGGAAAGCTACAGTTCATAAAATCCCAAAGGCCGGTTTCTATTGGCCAAAATTATTTGGAGATGTTTTTGCTTGGGTCAGAGCATGTGATAAGTGTCAAAAATTTGCTGAGAGACAGAAATTGGCAGCGCTGCCCCTGATTCCAGTTCATGTGAACGAACCATTTCAACAGTGGGGAATAGATTTTATAGGTGAAATTCACCCACCCTCAAGTGGCCAAAAAAAATGGATATTAACTACCACAGATTATTTCACAAAATGGGTGGAAGCCATACCTGCAAGGAATGCTACAGATACTGTGATAATCAAATTCATGGAAGAAAACATTATATCCAGGTTTGGCTGCCCTGCTAGAATAGTGACTGATAACGCACAGGCTTTCAAATCTGCCAAATTTGTGAATTTCTGTCAACAGTATAATATTTCACTTAACCACTCCATAGCTTACTATCCACAGGGAAATAGTTTGGCTGAATATTCTAATAAAACCTTAGTGAGGGCCTTGAAGAAAACTATAAGTGAAAATCAGAAGAATTGGGATTCCAAATTAAAATTTGCTCTATGGGCTAACAGAATAACAAGCAAAAGAGAAACTGGGAAATCTCCATATGAATTGGTGTCTGGACGAGCAACAGTTTTTCCTGTGCAGCTGGCTTCACCAGTAGCACGTTTCATGCAGGAAAGTCAGGAGGAACCAGATGATATGATCAGGAGAATCAATCAATTGGTAGAATTAGAGGAAACATGGGGCCAAGTGAATCCGATATTAATATAATATCAAGAGAAAATGAAACATATATTTGATCAGCATGAAAAAGACAGGAAATTGCAGATTGGGGATCTAGTTCTAAGATGGGATGTACGAAGGGCTGATAAAGGAAAACATGGAAAGTTTGATCCACTGTGGTTCAGCCCATTTAAAATTGTGGAACAGGGAGGCAATAACACGTTCATATTGGAGAATTTACAGGGAGACTTTCTTGATGCCCCTGTAAACGGCCAATTTCTAAAACCCTACTTCCAATCCTGATTCAGGTCAAGGTGGCCTGACTGTGTCATATTGTATATTAATTTTTGTTTTATTCTTGTATGAATGATGCAAGTGTTATAATGAATCACGAAGAGAAATGGTTTTTAAGGGCAGAGTCTGCACAAAAAGATGTTCAGGTGGTATGCAAGTTCTCGACACGTCCAAGGATGAATGTGTTGTCCCCAGATGGAGCTAATGTTGATCATGGTCATCTCCCCAGTAAAATTTCCATGGACCATCTGGTTTAAATCCTCTAATTCCTCTACCTCGCCTTGGAAAGTCCCTTAGTTGTCTATCATTGTTTTCTCTTAGCTTCAAAATCACATTTTAATGGCTAAAGTCCGTATTTGGAAATATATCGGTCCTAGCCCCTTTTGGCCTCAGCCCTCTTCATTATTGTTCTCCATGTAGCACAGGAGCTAGACCATGAGCCAAATGAAAAATCGCTTACCCTCTGTGGCCGTCGGACGCGCTCTCAGCCACCCGATCAATCACAGATCAATGCATCGCAGCCAATCACTCTTGTGGTCCCCGCCTTGTGTTCACTGCTCAAAAACGACCTGTTTATTTCGCACCACTTTTCAAGGGCTGGCGGTTTTTCTTAAATCACAACGATTCCACACGTTATGTGCCACATGTCCCTGAGTACGGCCTCAATACTGCCCTATTTCGCGCGTTAATGTTCAGCCGAGGACGCGTAGCGGAATTAATGTCAACTGTCAGATTGGGAAGCCCTCATCCAACAGCCATCACACTCTGAAGCTGCGCGGGATTTAACATAAATAAAATGTGCCCCGTGGCCCATCATCACATCACCGCCCGACGCAGTTTAAACCGTTGATCTCGTTTAAGGATCATGCGGCTCAGATCGTTTGTTTGCCCAGTTATTGACCTGGTCCACCTCCACGTCACAAATCCTACATGTCATTTGCGTTCTCCTACACCATTCATATGTTCCATTTACGTGTCATATTTCAATGTTCATGTTATGAAATTTTGCCACATTCATCGTCACTCCACTGTATTTTTCACTTCCACCCTTCATTTCTCTGCCACCCTGCATCTCCTCATCGTTTCACTCAGTCTACATCACCATTCTGTGGTCACAGCCGTGTCCACCCCCCTTGTGTCTGGTTTTCTTTAACGTGTTTGTCATTTTTGTAGGTTACAGCGACAAGAATCATCATTAATCTCCGCCTCCATTACAGAAGTCGAAGATGCATCCAAGGATCGGCTTGCAGAGGGAGAATTTATGAAGAAAAGCCCCGGGTAGTTGCCGTGATAGGGGTTTCATTAAAGAAGCCATGGTAAAATTCTACCCAAAACCATCTGGCGCAATTTAAAACACATATTTTTCACAGACAGATCTATTAATGATATGACAAAAAGTATCAGTCAAAGGGCAAGGAATTCAACATCTAGAGCTGAAGATTTTAAGTAGCAATTTAGCATTCAGAAGGAAAAGAGTACAAGTGCATAAAATCATATCCTCCAAGTTTATCTTCAATATATTTTTCTCCCAGGAAAGTACAGAGAGTTACATATTTTATTCTTCATACCTTACCACTGGAGAAATTCGCACCTACAGCATTTACTTCATGAAGCCACCACAAAGTACCTGCAGCATCCTAGGGCCGCCAAACAGCATGGGCGGTCATCTTTTTTACCAATTTTTTAATGAGTCAATTAAATGTCTTTACCTACTTATTTTATGATTTTTCTTCTTCTTCCTCTATAAAAAACAAAAGGAAAGACATTGAAGTGGTTCCATATTTTTATCAGAGAATTGTGCAGTGAAAGGCATTTTGTTGTATACACTTTGTAAAAGCTCTTATATAAAGGCTCAGAGCCCGTAGGGTCTTAGTGAGGAGGATTTCTATCTGTATTAGAGGATTCTGGCCATTGGTATACCATAGTATGTAACTTTCTTTATGTGTTTAATACAACATTTCATTTTATCCATCTTCTTGTATCATGTACTAGAATGTGAGTGGCTCACTGATTTTAGGTAAGGATTTATCCTAGTTGATACCCATACTTGGATCATTCAAGTGCTTTAAATATGGCTCAGGCATGATATACTATTCCATTTTCATTTCATCCATCTTTCTGCTATATTAGTTGTTTTGGGAGGGTGCTTTTAAAACGCCATTGTCATGTATGGATTCTTAGATTGGTAAGCCCATATATGGTTCTGTTGTGTATCTGGGTATCAGACCAAAGATAACTAATATCTTCTTATATTTCTTTCACTGCATACACCTTCTGATATTTGATTTTTGTGGCATATTACTTGAATCGGCCCTCTTTATAGTAAATTGTCTCTTAGTTGTCTGATGCTTTTATACTGGAGTTTTTCATCTTATCTCTACAACATTACTTTCCTTGTGGCAGTTTCTGTAAGTTCTGGTCCCATTTAAATTAATTTCCTTGATTCCAAGAGATAGTAGGAGAGCCTTTGGATTGACACCCAAGTTTTATTATATGCTCCCTGCTATGCTAAGATGTCCTAGGCACTGGTCTATAGCAACTCTAGGCTATCTCTAGGAGAGACAACAATTGTCGACAACAGAGCCTGTGGAAACCAACGTAGAAGAGCATAACATAGGCAGTCTAGCAAAACCCAAGTTGATCAAACTATCTAGCACTCTCCTAGCTCAAATAAAATCACAATACATAGAGCTGTTCAAAGAGTTTAAGGATGTGTTTTCCTGGGCATACACAGATCTGAAGTCTTATGATACCAACATCATTCAGCACAAGATTCCCCTAAAGGAAAATCAAAATCCTTTTAAACAAAAACTAAGGAGAATAAATCCTCTCTTACTACTTTTAGTTAAAGCAGAGATTTAAAAAATGCATGATGCTGGAATCATAGTACCCATTATATTTTTAGAGTGGGTATCAAACTTAGTTTCTGTTAGAAATAAAATAGGGGAAATTAGGCTCTGTATTGACTTCAGAAATTTAAATAGAGCCTCTTTAAACGACAACTACCCCTTGCCCAATATGGGCCATATAATTCAAAGGGTATTTGGGTGAAGAAGGATATCCCTATGAGATGGGTTCTCGGGTTACAACCAGGTGTTAGTGCTCCCAAGTGATCAAATCAAAATTTCTTTTACCACACCTTGGGGCACCTTTATGTATGTCAAAATGCCTTTCGTATTAATTAATGCAGGGGCCACCTTCCAAACGACCATGGAAATAGCCTTTTCTAAAGACATTGGCTATTTTATAATCATTTACCTTGATGAGATAACTATTTTCTCAAAAACTAATGAAGAACATTTGATTCACCTGAGAAATGTTTTTGAGAAGTGTAGGAAATTTGGCTTATCATTGAATCCCAAGAAGACACTCTTTGGTCTCCAAGAAGGTAAACTTCTTGGCCATATAATTTCAGAGGATGGAATCGAAATACACCCTACAAGGATAGATGGCATATTACAGATCAGCCATCCAAGGAGCCTCAAAGAATTGCAATCTTTCATTGGAAAGATTAATTTTCTAAGGAGGTTTATTCCTAATCTTGCTGAGCTATTAAAAAACATTAAAAACATGCTTAAGAAAAATTTCGGTGTAAAATGGACTCTACCAGCTAAATAATCATTTGAACTGGTTAAACAAGCTCTTACTGAAACACCAGTCCTGATTAGTCTAGATTTTACCAAAGACTTTTACATATTTTCCTTTGCATCTGAACATACAATAGTTGCAGTTTTACTTCAAAAGAATGATTTGGGGCAAGAACAACCAACATATTTCTTTAGTAGGGCCTTAAGAGATGCTCCTCTCAAATATAACATCATGGAGAAGAAAGCCTTAGCATTAGTGAAAGCATTAAAAGACTTTAGGGTCTATATTTTACACTCTCACATAATTGGTTTTGTTCCACATACTGTTGTCAAGGACATTCTAAGTCAAGACCCTGATGGTAAAAGGGGAAAATGGATTGCAACTATTCTTGAATATGACTTAGAAATCAGGCCCACCAAACTTATGGCTCATTCTAACTTCCAAGCATTAGAAATCAACATGGTAGATGTGTTGGAAGAAATAGAAGAATCCACTGCTCCTTTTATTGAAGAAAAATTTCTGAATTCTCCTTGGTATGCTGACATTATTTATGTGCTTTTATATTTAAATTCCCCTCCTTCTTTGTCCAAAACTAAAGCTAGATTTTTGAAACAAAAGGCTTCAAGTTTTTGTATCTTGGATGGGATATTATATTGGAAAAATATTGTTGGAATTTTTCTTAAATGTTTACTTGAAGATGATGCAAGAAAAATCATGCATGAGTTGCATGATGGAGAATGTGGAGGTCACCTCTACTGGAAGCCCACATCAAACAAAATTCTTAGATCTGGTTACTATTGGCCTACCCTTTTCTCAGACACTCAAAATTTGGTCATGTCTTGCCATAAGTGTCAAATTTTTGATGGAAAAAGAAAACTTCTTCCCTTACCCTTACATCCTATCAGAGTTGAGGCACCTTTCCAACAATGGGGTTTAGACTTCATTGGGGAAATCCATCCATCCTCCTTAGCTCAACATAAGTGGATCCTCACAGCCACTGACTTCTTTACCAAGTGGATAGAAGCTATACCTTCCAGAAATGCTAATGACTCTGTCATTATCAAGTTCCTTGAAACAAATATCCTATCCAGATTTGGTTGTCCCAGAAAAATCATAACAGACAATGCTGCTGCTTTTAAATCTAAGAAGATGGTTGATTTATATTACAAATACCACATAACCTTGGGCCATAATCCCAAAGGAAATGGATTAGCCAAATCTTCCAACAAGAGCCTCATCAATATCATTAAAAAATTGTTGGAACAAAATCAAAAATCATGGCACAGTAAACTGGTTCATGCCTTATGGGCTGATAGGCTAACTACAAAGAAATCAATAAACATGTCCCCCTATCAGCTATTCTATGGTATGGACGCAGTTTTTCCCACCTCATTAGGAGTTCCAGTTATGAAACTGCTTTGAGAAGTGTAGATTGAAGAGAATGATATGCAGAGGAGAATCAATCAAACCATCCATTTGCAGTAGAGCAGAGAAGAAGTTTATGAAAAAACACAGTTAGTCCAAGAAAATATGAAGAAGCTATTTGACAAAAGGACCAAGGCAAAAAATTTCCAAATAGGAAATGTTGTTCTTAAATGGGATTCAAGAAGAGAAGAGAAAGGAAAACATGGAAAGTTTGAGAACTTGTGGAAAGGGCCCTATAATATTCATGCTGAGAGGGGTCATAATGCATTTTTCTTGAAATAATTGAATGGGGAAGATCTTTATGGAGGTCCTGTCAATGGCAGGATGCTCAAGCATTACTTCTGCCAATAATCATAATTTCGAAGAATTCTATTTTGTCATTGTAAATATCATAGTCTGAAACATTGCATTCAAAGTTATGAAAATCAAAAATACAAAAACAGAGAAAGAAAGAAAAGAGGGCAGATTGTAAAAAACAATAAAGGTATAGCCCCATACCAAAAAGAGAAACAGATCTAAAAGTGTGAAAGCTTAAATTCCACTCCTAAAAAACACACTTCTAGTTAGTCAAACAATTTAATCTTGACTAGCTAGCTTTAAATTTTCTGCTGATAGGATAGTGAATTCGATTTGCCAAACTGTTTAATATTGGCTTATCAGTAGGTAGATTAGGCTAGAAATTAAAGGTTCAAACATGCTCAAAATATTAACCTAAGTTTCCAAACAAAGAATGACTCACATATGTTTAAATTTCTAATTCAAAACAGGGTAAAACTGGTTCTAATCATCTCAAAACCTAAACCAGATAACAAAGGAAAAACAGCTCAAACAAACTTAAAAACAGAGCTGAAGAAAAGATAAGGATGTTCTTAAAACTTTTAGATCTTAAAAGCCTTCTTCATTTTGATTTAATTTTCTGCAAATAATAATCTATGTGCAGCCTATTCTTATGCCATAGATCAGCATCAATTTAGACCTTTCAATCCTGACTTGTATGCTTTTTAATTTTCTTCTTTAGAAATTAGAACAATAAAAATCTGTTAGACTGTTTAATCCTAACAAACTAGTAGATTAGGTAGAAAATCATATGGGCTCAACTGTTTAATCTAACTCCATTGAGAAATAAGAATTAGAACTAGATTAGACTTTTTTCTTTAAAAAAGAATAAAATGTTGAAAGAGAGCTTGCCATTCCAAGTGCACTCTAAGGAGACAAAATGTTAGATCAATAGGATTGGGTAGGTAGAATGCTTGTTGATAAAAGATCCATTATTTTCCATGGCTATTAGAATTTCCAGAGAGAAATAAGATCATTCAATCAAAGAAAGGTAGCCCAATGGATTAGGCACTAATCAGCCTCCCAGAGAAAGCAGGTCGGAAGTTCTTGATGCCTTCAAAGAAGGCACCATCCCCAAGTGGAGCCACTGTTAGCCACCTATAAATTTGTTATACCAAAAGGTGGCTAAATGATTTTTCAGCCTTCAAGAAATAGGTTTTATTGCAAAAAAGTATTACCTCTTGAAGACTCATAAAGGCATCTGGTCATTAGTCTTAAAATCTTCCCTGTTGTTTCCATTTCATACTTTGAAATTCTGTTGTTTCCATCAGTAAAATGCTGCTACAAAGACCTTTTTCCCTCCTCCCACCACAGAACTAACCTTCTCTTTTTACCCCTTTCTTTCCATAAAAATCCTCTATTTTTCTTAAGCTCCCTTCTTCCATTCATGAAAATCCATTTTGTAAAGTTTAAAACTCACTTTTTTAGCCTTACCGAAACCCTCGAATCCCTTTGAAAACATTGAAAAACCTTGTAAAAATCCATTCTCGATCGCCTTTTTCTTTTGTAAAGTCATAAAACCTATTTATCCAAATTTTTGGTCTAAAGAGCTAAAGTCACGTGTTAAATGAAAATGGTTAGATTAAAAAGACTGATCGCGCAATTGCATAGGAGAAAAATTAAATGGGTTGATTGAAAGACCACATCAAAATTTCTGATGCGATTGAGTCCCTGTATTATATTTTCGCCCCACCACTTTTCATTTCATATACCCTGTGCCGAGGACCGAGAGTTAAAAATTCAAAGGCGCTTGTCGCATCGGGAAAGTTTAATGGGTAGATTAAAAATACCCAACCCAAGGCTCCGATTGTGATTGGCTCTTTTGAATATATATGCCCTAGGGCCATCACATTCCATATAACCAAAGGCCCCATAGTCAGGCACCTATCCAATTTATATATCCCACCCCCGAAGCATAAAAACCTTTGTATTTTATTAAATTTTGGGTTTCTCATAAGATGATAAGGGTTTTTCGCCGGTGCAACTAGAAAAGATATTGACCCTTGATCTAATCCTTAGATCAACGGCCCGAGCAAACTCGCATTGCAAATTTTCATCGGTCGCGTTTATTTGCCACCCCCGATCGTCGATCCCCAATTGATTGTCCTCCATTGATCTAATCTTTATATCGACGGTCTGCGCTAACTCGCATCGCAACTTTCAGTCTGTGCATTTGCTTGCCACCCCCGATTGCAATCCCCCGATTACGATCCTCTAATTGGATCTGGACCATCCACGTGTCCAGATCGGACGGTCCAAAATCACTCTGACTTTTTCATTTCCCTGCTCTTCTTTAACCTCCTCTAAATAAATCTCTACCGTCGGATGATTTCCATCCAACGGTCACGCTCCTCCCCGAAGCCTCCAAAGCAGTTAAACCTAAAAACACAGGGTTTTCTAATATTTTGTGTATTTTGCAGGGATTAATGGTTTTTTCCATTTGTTCGAAATAAATGTCGAAGTCCAGGAAAGATGTTCCCCGTGCCTTTGATTTATCAATGGAGACCATTCTCAACGATCGGATTCAACATTTTATCAATGATTCATGGGCATTGATGCCTTTAAAGCCCAGTGTGGCCCTGCACATCGACAAGACACTGTTTTATTAAAAATACTGTTAAAAGAGTATCAGTGTTGAAGAAAAAAGCATAGCAGAACATAAGATTGAAGAAAAATTTGGGGATTACGGCTAAAATTGATTATCAAAAGCCTTATCCTCCAAATTAAATTAGAGTTAAAGGAAATCATAATGATCTATCAGACAGAAAGGCCTCCACCGCCACATCCGAGTGTAAATCGGATTCTCCCGCCCACTGTTAAAGCTGTTCGTGCTCAAACATTCAAACAGTAGGTCGGTTAGCTCATCAATTTTATTTGCCTCAACGCAATCAAGTACCACTCCACTAAAACGAATCTAATAAGTAAAATATCAAAGTAGTTATTTCAATAATGACACAGCCTTAGAAGTCAAAAGTTCCCACCGAGCTTTAATCTTAATTGAAAAACATTTAATACAGAGGACACATATGTAAGCTTCTTCATCGAGCCCCTCAAAGGCCGAGAAGTCATTAGTCTGTATTAATTGCCCCGGGAGATCTTTTATCCTCTCCCACCTCCTCATCCTTCTATAAATACTGCTGTAGAAGATGAGAAAATGTTGGTTGTTGTTGATCACTAGTTGTAATACTGGAACTCTCTAAAATAATACATAGTCTGTTAAATTTGAAGAAGAAATTGAAGTCTTGAAGCCCTGATGATGTTGTTGCATGCTTGTTACTGTGAAGGCTCTATCATTGGATCCATGAGCTTGGCTGTTGGTGAAGTATTCTCAATTGTTTAATGTTTTCTCCTATTTTCATTCTGTTCCATAATTTCTTACTACAGTAGGTTGAAATTTTTAGGCTAAGAAATGACTCCTGGAAGCACCTTAGACTTGTTCATCCTTCACTATTTCATGTTTTCTTCTGCTGAGGTATTTTAGAGTCTTCTAATATCTCTTTAGTCTTTGCCAGTTTGCTTATTTCCTTAATAGTTTGAACAGATGGTTTCATGATGATTTATGGTTTTCCTCGCTGTCCGCTCACTTGAAAATTGTTATTGAAGTCTCCATTTGTGTTTTCTGACAGTGAATCATGAGGCCTATTCGATCTTTTCCTTTGTCCTTGCTTAAACAAATGGCTTTGAAGGTCTTTATAGTTGTAATCATATATGTGTTAGGTGTTCCTCTTCTATATTTCAGCAATTATCAGAATCTTATGTTTTCTAAGTCATTTGAAATAAAATTCAGGAACAGTGGCCCTGACCTTGATCATTTAAAGTTGTTTCTGAATCATTTGTTTGCTTAAAGGTAGATTTAATTCATGGTTAGCTCGCTTATCGTGTGTTTCTTTATTGTTCAAATTGTGTTTCCCAATTCTCTTTGTTGAGAAAGGACCAAACTTTTCCAAATCATTGATGTCCATCTCATTCCAAAAACCAAAGGATCATGTGGCCAAGTTAGATTTGCATTCTGATATCCCATATCCATTGATGAGTATGTTATGACCTCTTTTTGACTCCATTCCCCAATGAACCAGATGTTTCTCCATTCTATATATCTTTCCTAGATCTTTCATTTTCTGCTATGTCAACCCAACCAAACAAACAAAAAAACACCTGCACTTAATAACTAGTCTAAAATCCATATGCTAAGCACACAAGATAAACCTTTTCAAACAAACATTTGAGAGATCACTCTCTAAGAAAATGAGGACTAGATCCTAGAACTCTAAAGATTGGTTTTGATGTTGCCTTGTATTTTGATTTGCCAAACTATCAAAACACAGGACCCCAACATAATGGCAATCATAGTGGGACACTGAGTAAACTATTAAAAATTAAACACTCACTGTCTAGTATAACATAAGTAACCTCCCTCAAGAACTACCTAACAAATGGTAATCATGATAGGACTTAATTGAATCAGTGACAAACTAAGTAACCCTTAGGAGTCTCATAAAGCCTTATCAAACCTTGAAGGATTCAGTTACCAATCCATAAGAGTGAACTTTGTATGTTTTGACACCCTAGCTAAGTGTTAAGTCGGATCTATGATACTCTCATAACCTATAAGATCAAGAAACTCAGAAAAAACCAAAAACATTTTAGTTTGGCTTCATAATAAACATGGTGGTGGAACCATCCAATATCTTACCTTCATAAAAGCTAAAATTTTCCACCTGGCGACTCCACTAGCCCCACTAGGCCTATTACTCATCTAGGTTCCCAAATCTTATTAATACTGTGTTAACCAGCCTTGAAGAAAGTTTAGAAGCCTAGTCCCATATTAGACAAAACATCCTGAGAGGTGAAGTTTCCAAAAACAGTCCCTAAAACCCCCACCTCTCTCATTTTTGAAAAACAATCTAGCTTCACATAGGATCAACACTAGATCTCGTCTAGACCCAAATCCTCCTTTAATCATTGACAATCCTGAGATAATTTTGTGGTATACTTCTAACTCTCGAAATTCAGTTGCTAATAGGAGCCTCTTAAGAAAAAATTATGTCCCTAAAAACCTTGTGGTCTTAGAGGATTCACACTTTTATTTGCATCATACAAAGAACATCATTAGAACCAGATCTCAAGGTGACTTAAACCAAACTGACCTTGATATTACAGATTTGCAACAAAGCTTCAGTAGAGAAGCCTCACCTTCCACCCCTCCTGATTCCCAGCTTCTTCATCACTTTATTCTTTTCCATAACAAGTCTGCTCAAAATCAGTTTGTTGGCCCGAGTATTTCTTCCACTCCAATTCATACTACCACTATGCAAAACACTCCTATTCAACCCACTTTCACTACTGTAAATCCACCCTTATTTCCAGCAATGGAAACATGGTATGCCCCATTAGTGTTACCACAACCTCTACTTCCCTTACCAAATGATTACCAATCTAAAATCCCCCACTTCACTGGAAAAGAGTCTACAACAACCCAACATCATGTAGATAGGATGGAAGATGCATTTGATTACATGGAGATAGAAGAATAAACTGCGATGATGAGGATCTTCACACAATTTTTAGGAGGAGATGTAAATAAATGGTTTAAAAACTTACCTCCTAATAGCATAAATAATATCCCTGCCTTGCATCAAACATTTATCAACAAATGGGAACTCAAAAAGAATCCTCTCCAAATACTAGAAGAATATATCAGCCTCAAGAGAAATCAAGGAGAGAGTATTCCTGACTACTCCATTAGGTTTAATAACATTTACAATGCTCTTCCACCTCACATGAAACCTCCTCAAGGCATGGCCTTAGTAAGATGTCCCGAAGGCCTTGATGTTGATATGATGTATCAGTTAAGGGAGAGGGATTATTAACCTTAGAGGACATGAAGAAAGGAGTTGTAAGCACAGAAGAAAACATAATTGAGAAAATAAATAGGTTGAGATCAGAGAAGAGGGTAACTTATAAAGATGAAACTACACCCTCCACATCTAGCTCAAAGACAGAACAGATGTTGGAAGAGATCATGAAAAGGATGAGCATACTTGAGAGAACACAACCAAGAGAAAATCAGAACAACTCCCAAAACAGAAATAGAAATCAGAATTATACAACTATCATGATAAGAAAAAATAAAGTGACCAACAGATTAGACCTCCCTTTCAACAGAACTATGTAGATCAATATGAGGAAGATAGGGAGTTGGAAAGGTTGGAAGAATCTCATGTAAACTTGATTGGATCCGATAGTGGGGATGATGTTTTCCTCACTGAGGAAGAACAATATTTCTTCTCTTCTGATCAAAATACGAACACCTATGAAGATTCTGATGACTATAGATTGGGTTTTGAAAATGAAATCATGGAGGTACACAAAAAATATGATCTTAGGAGCAAGGGAAACATAGATAATTCAAAGGATAAGAACACTAGCACTGCTGTCAAGAAAAACGCTGAAAACCAGCCCAAAAAGATAGCAGAGAAAACCAACATTCTGGCTAAAAAACTAGGCCTAAACAGAGATAAATGTGTCCAGCCAAATTTTGAATAGAGTACCCCTAGCACTTTAGCTAGTGGTCCTAGCAAAATTTCCCAATTACCAGTCCAAACAAGGTTCAGCAAATGAAAGTTGCTGAAAATAATTCAATTGAAAAAACATATGTAAATACAAACAAGTCAATTATTCCTTTTAGCCTTGAGGAAGAGATTTCCAAGATAAAAATTACCATCCCCCTAGCTGAACTAGTAACCCAAGAGGTGTATAAAGACCAAGTTTTGAAAGCTTTATACTTAGGAAGTGATACTGACACTTTAAACTTGACAAGTGACAAACCTGAGTTTTTGTTTGGTCCAGAAGTTGAAGGAAAATACCAAGAAGGGGTTGTCCCTCCCTTCTATGTTAGCTTGAACATCCAAGAGAAAATTTTACATAATGCTATGTTAGACTCAGGAGCTTCACACAATCTAATGCCCAAAGTAGTGATGGAAAGCTTAGGCTTAGAAATTACTAAGCCATATAAAGACTTGTATTCATTTGACTCAAGTAGAGTCAAGTGTTTGGGTTTAATCAAAGATCTGTGTGTTAACTTAGCCCAAATCCCTGCTAAGAGTTTAGTCATGGACATATTTGTAGCTAACATTCCCTGTAAGTATGGCATGCTCTTATCCAGATCTTGGGGAGCCAAACTTTAGGGAAGCCTTCAAATGGACATGTCTTATGCCACCATTCCCGTTTTTAACCAAAACAGATAACTATACAGGGAATCCCACATGAAGTACATGGTGAGCAACATAGACAAACCAAACAACTCTCCAATATATTATATTCAATAAAGTTTAGATTACTTTATCTTATTTAACGAAGATGAAATCACTCAGACAGATAAGGAAATCATGGACCCAATCAGTTCTCCAGAACAATAAAATATTCCCTTCAATCAAATTCAAAACATTACCAATCAACAGCAACAAGAAAATGAAAATGGGAATGACATACTTTGGATCCTAAACTTTGATGGATCTTGTAATAAAACAAGTGCAGTAGAAGGTGTGTGGATTCAAAATACATAATAGAGTTTTTCATACAAATTAGATTTCCCATGCACTAACAATATTGCTGAGTATGATGCACTTCTCGTAGGCTTACAACTGCTTAAACAGTTAGAAGCCTAGAGGATATCAATCTTAGGAGATTCTGAACTTATCATAAGACAAATCAAAGGAGAATACTCAGCTAAAAATCCAAAACTTAGGGAATATCAAAACGCTACCCTTGACCTATTAAAAAGCTTTGAAAAGTATGAACTTATTTTCATTCCAAGAGAACTAAATCATCTAGTAAATGAACTCGCTTTCAATGCCAGCAATTTCCAAATACCTGAAATAAATGAACAACCCAGTGTGAAGGTAAAACACAGGCCTGCTGTGCCTGATAACGAAGTTCACTAGCAATTATTTGATTCTGACAAGCACATAGATGATTTCTTGAAATCAGAAAATGATTTCAGCATACCAATATCAGAATCCAGCTATAAAGAAAATTGTTTGTATATTGAACAAATCCCAGAAGTTGAAATGATATATACTGTTGATGTAAATCATTATGAGAATCCTTTTGAAGCAGAGATAACTGAAAACGCAGACCAAGAAGACTTGGAAGTTTTAAAATGAAAAAATGATCAAATTCCAAGAGGTCTCACACCTTTAGAACACCTTTTCGATTTTAACGATGTAGCCAAAGAACCGAGAATGGAGCCTATGGAAAGCAACGTAACGATGTAGCCAAAGAACCGAGAATGGAGCCTATGGAAAGCAACATAGAAGAGCATAACATAGGCAATCTAGCAGAACCCAAGATGATCAAACTATCGAGCACTCTCCCAGCTTGCATAAAATCACAATACATAGAGTTGTTCAAAGAGTTTAAAGATGTGTTTTCTTGGGCATACACAGATCTAAAGTCTTATGATACCAACATCATTTAGCACAAGATTCCCCTCAAGGAAAATAAAAAGCCTTTTAAACAAAAACTAAGGAGAATAAATCATCTCTTACTACCTTTAGTTAAAGAAGATATTGAAAAAATGCATGATGCTAGAATCATAGTACCCATTAGATTTTCAGAGTGGGTATCAAACTTAGTTTCTGTTAGAAAGAAAACAGGGGAAATTAGGCTCTGTATTGACTTCATAAATTTAAATAGAGCCTCTTTAAAGGAAAACTACCCCTTTCCCAAGATGGAACATATACTTCAAAGGGTAGTTGGGTCAAGAAGGATATCCCTTTGAGATGGGTTCTCAAGTTACAACCAGGTGTTAGTGCTCCCAAGTGATCAAATCAAAACTTCTTTTACCACACCTTGGGGCACCTTTATGTATGTCAAAATTCCTTTTGGATTAATGAATGCAGGGGAAACCTTCCAAAGGGCCATAGACATAGTATTTTATGAAGACATTGGCTATTTTATAATCATTTACCTTGATGACATAACCGTTTTATCAAAAAATGATGAAGAAAATTTGATTCACCTGAGAAATTTTTTTGAGAAGTGTAGGAAATTTGGCTTAGCATTGAATCCCAAGATGACACTCTTTGGTCTCCAAGAAGGTAAAATTCTTGGCCATATAATTTCAAAGGAGGGAATCAAAATAAACCCTACAAGGATAGATGGCATATTACAGATCAGCCATACAAGGAGCCTCAAAGAATTGCAATCTTTCATTGGAAAGATTAATTTTCTAAGGAGGTTTATTCCTAATCTTGCTGAGCTATTAAAAAAATTACAAACATGCTTAAGAAAAATGTCAGTGTAAAATGGACTTTACCAGCTAAAAAATCATTCGAACTGGTTAAACAAGCTCTTACTCAAACACCAGTCCTGATTAGTCCAGATTTTACCAAATACGTTTAAATATTTTCCTTTGCATCTGAACATACAATAGCTGCAGTTTTAATTCAAAAGAATGATTTGGGGCAAGAAAAACCAATATATTTCTTTAGTAGGGCCTTAAGAGATGCTCCTCTCAAATATAACATAATGGAGAAGCAAACCTTAGCATTATTGAAAGCATTAAAATACTTTAGGGTGTATATTTTACACTCTCACATAATTGATTTTGTTCCACATACTGTTGTGAAGGACATTATAAGTCAAGAACTTGATGGTAAAAGGGGAAAATGGATTGCAAATATTCTTGAATATGACTTAGAAATCAGGCCCACCAAACTAGTTAAAGGGCAGGGGTTAGCAAAACTTATGGCTGAGTCTAACTTCCAAGCACTAGACATCAACATGGTAGATGTGTTGGAAGAAATGGAAGAATCCACTGCTCCTTTTATTGAAGAAACATTTCTGAATTCTCCTTGGTATGCTAACATTATTTATGTGCTTTTATATTTAAATGCCCCTCCTTCTTTGTCCAAAACTAAAGCTAGACTTTTGAAACAAAAGGCTTCGAGTTTTTGTATCTTGGATGGGATATTATATTGGAAAAATGTTGTTGGAATTTTTCTTAAATGTTTACTTGAAGATGATGCAGGAAAAATCATGCATGAGTTGCATGATGGAGAATGTGAAGGTCACCTCTACTGGAAGGCCACAACAAACAAAATTCTTAGATCTAGTTACTATTTGCCTAACCTTTTCCTAGACACTCAAAATTTGGTCACGTCTTGCCATAAGTGTAAAATTTTTGATGGCAAAAGAAAACTTCTTCCCCCCGAAAAGAAAGTACACCCAAGGGAAAGTTTAATGGGTAGATTAAAATGACCAAGCCAGAGGCTCCAATTACGATTGGCTCTTTTGAATATATATGCCCTGGGCCCATCACGTTCCATATAACTAAAGGCCCCGCAGTCGGGCACCTATCCCCTTTATATATCCCACCCCCGAAGCATAAAAACCTTTGTATTTTATTAAATTTTGGGTTTTTCATAAGATATAAAGGGTTTTTCGCCGGTGCAACTAGAAAAGATATTGACCGTTGATCTAATACTTAGATCAACGGTTCGTGCAAACTCACATCGCAACTTTTCATCGGCCGTGTTTATTTGCCACCCCCGATCACCGATCCCTGATTGATTGTCCGTCGTTGATCT
The DNA here is from genome assembly GCA_034641835.2 of Pinus albicaulis. Classification (NCBI taxonomy): domain Eukaryota; kingdom Viridiplantae; phylum Streptophyta; class Pinopsida; order Pinales; family Pinaceae; genus Pinus; species Pinus albicaulis. Next base: position 89,686,721 of record MU968359.1, on the reverse strand, counting down.
AATATTTAGATCGACGGTCTGCGCTGACTCACATCGCAACTTTCAATCAATGCATTTTCTTGCCACCCCCAATTGCAATCCCCCAATTACAATCCTCCGATTGGATCTAGACCATCCATGTGTCTAGATCGGACGGTCCAAAATCACTCTGATTTGTTTATTTCCCCGCTCTTCTTTAACCTCCAACAGTCACGCTCCTCCCCAAAGCCTCCAAAGTAGTTAAACCTAAAAACACAGGATTTTCTAATATTTTGTGTATTTTGCAGGGATTAATGGTTTTTTCCATTTGTTCGAAAGAAATGCCGAAGGCCGGGAACGATGTTTCTCGTGCCTTTGATTTATCAATGCAGACCATTCGCAAGGGTCGGATTCAATGTTTTATCAATGCTTCGTTTTCATTGTTGCCTTTAAAGCCCAGCATGGCCCTGCACATCGACAAGACACTATTTTATTAAAAATACAGTTAAAAGAGTATCAGTGTTAAAGAACAGAGCATAGCAGAACATAATATTGAAGGTAAATTTGGGGATTACGGCTAAAATTGATTATCAAAAGCCTTATCCTCCAAATTAAATTAGAGTTAAAGGAAATCATAATGATCTATCAGACAGAAAGGCCTCCACCGCCACATCTGAGGCAAATTGACTCCTCCCAGCTACCACAAAGCCACCTGTGCCTCAAAACATTCAAACAGAGGTCGAAGTTATTGATCAATCAGATATTTGCCTCAACACAACCGAAGAATTAATTCTGCCAAACGAATCTAATATAAAATATCAGCAGAGTTATTTCATTAATGACACAGAGCCTTAGAAGTCAACAAAGCTCCCACCGAGCTTTAATCTTAATTATAAAGACATTAATACAGACGAACACCTATAAACTTCTTCATCGAGCCCCTCAAAGGCCAAGAAGCCACTAAGTCTGTATTAATTGACCCTGGAGATCTTTTTTCAGATTTCACCTCCTCATTCTTCTATAAATACTTATGTAGAATATGAGAAGTGGGTTGGTTGTTGGTTGATCACTAGTTTTAATACTGGAACTCTCTAAAATAATACATAATATGTTGAAGTTGAAGAAGAAATTGAAGTCTTGGAAGCCCTGATGATGTTGTTGCATGCTTGTGACTGAGAAGGCTCTATCATTGGATCCATGAGCTTGGCTGGTGGTGAAGTATTCTGAATTGTTTAATGTTTTTCCCGTGTTTTCATTATGTTCCATAACTTCTTACTACAGTAGCTTGAAATTTTTAGGCTAAGAAATGACTCTTGGAAGCACCTTAGACCTGTTCATCCTTCACTATTTTATGTTTTCTTCTCCTGAAGTATTTTAGAGTCTTTAATCTCTCTCTTTAGTCTTCATGCTCGTTTATTTCCTTAATAGTTCGAATAGTTGGTTTCAGCATGATTTATGGTTTTCCCTACTTGTCTGCTACCACTTAAAAACTGTTATTGAAGTCTCCCTTTGAATTTTCTTGTTTACAGTGAATCAAGGAGGTCTGTTCCGATCTTTCCCTTTGTCCTTTCTTAAATAGTTTCCTTGAAGGTATTTATAGTTGTAATCATAGATGTGTTAGGTGTTCCCTCTTCTATGACCGTAATTATCAGTGAATATTTTATGTTTTCTAAGTCATTTGAAATAAAATCTTTCAGGAAATAGGGTGTTCCCCAAATCTTAGATTTCATTTTAAAATTTGTTTTGGAATCATTGTTTGCTTAAAGGTGTGATTTTTAGAATTCATGGTTAGCCCTGTCTATCAGAAAGCTCTTTATTGTTCAAATTGTGTTTCCCAATTCCCTTTGTTGAGAATTAAACTTCTCTTTCCAAATCATTGATGTCCATCTCATTCCAAAAACCAAAGGATCCTGTGGCCAAGTTAGATTTGCCCTCTGATATCTCATATCCATTGATGAGTATGTTATGACCTCTTTTTTACTCCATTTCCCAATGAACCAGATGTTTCTCCATTCCATTTATATTTCCTAGATCTTTCATTTTCTTCTATGTCAACCCAACCAAACAAACAAACAAACACCTGCACTTAATAACTAGTCTAAAATCCATATGCTAAGCACACAAGATAAACCTTTGCAAACAAACATTTGAGATATCCCTCTCTGAGAACAGGAGGACTAGATCCTGGAACTCTAAATATTGGTTTTAATGTTTCCTTGTCTTTTTATTTTCCAAACTATCAAAACACGGGACCCCAATATCTTCCATCACATGTAAGGGTTTTATTTTTTGATAGGTTTTTTTTTCCTCCACATGTGCTTCAGAATTATTCCCACCAAATCTTTCCATCAAAGTTTTAATTAAAATTGCATAGGAAGAAGTATTTGCATTCTTTAAATTAAAGGAATAAAATAACCACCATGCATAGACCTTACCTCCAAAGTGCAGCACTGCTACTCTGATGGCTTCATCTTTGGAAATCTAATGTTGCTACAGAAAGGTGTCTAGCTCTTCTACCCAAGACCTGGCTGAACATGTAAGGGAACCATTAAAGATAGATAGAAGAAAGCTATCCATATTATGCTACTTTCTCCTCCTCACCATGATCTTGCAAAACTCAGAAAAAGTAATATGATCTCTAAACTTCTGAGTTTGAGATTCATACTCATGCAAGAAACCACTAAGAGTTCCTTTCTTCGGCATTCCTCCTTGTTCTTTTCCTCTTATGGCAAAGCTGGCTATATGACTGCGCTGTACCTCATAGTGTGTGGCTGCATGATCACCCTCCCTATAAGAAAAACTAGAGTTTGACTCAGTTTCAAACCCTCTTGGATATCTTGTACATATCTTCCTCCTTATCTTCTCAAATTCTTCATGAATGCTCTGTATAGATCTTGGAAGAAGCTTTGTAAGCTTATATTAATTTTTCTCTCCACATAGTGGAGCCTTCATCTTCTCTCTCCTTGATAACATGATCATTGAGATCCACTGGTTGAGCCAGAGATCATGCTCTGATACCACTGTAATATTCCAAATCAGGAAAATGCTACAACAATGAGAATATCTCAAGATATTCTAAAGTTGGAGACCCAGCAATATGAATACAAAAAAATGGAGCACCAGCAAAAATCAACTCATAAAAACATGAGATAAATCCATAGCTATCTTATTAAGAAATAGCAACAACAATTGAATAGAATATCTTAAGGAAAATGCTACTCAAGATAAACAATACTCAGCCTCAAGAGACAAGTACATAAATCATGATGAAACCACTGCTACACAAATGTGTCCAAGCTATGAAAACACTTTTTTATAGAGAAAATGCATGCTACATATTTCAAATAAATGGAAGTACAATTATATGGCCCAATACAACATTGGGAGTGAAGATCTCAGCTCCCAAACACTAGCTCAAGTCAATCCTGGAAGGATTGGCTATAATACACAAAACCTACAAAATATCAGAGTTGTTGGGTAGCAGCAGTAACTCAAGAACTGGAAATAAGTGGAGAATACTGAAGATGCTGCAAGCAATGACAAGATATTCTCCAATGGATCTCTAGAGTGAAAGGTTGATCCTCTCACCTAAGATCTCACCCTCCAAACAATATGTAAGAGCCCCACTACAAATGGTCACTAAAACTAATGCAGTTACTGGATGAAATTGCATTGTAGGGGCAAGGGAAAGAGTTGGCCTGATGCCAAGATCTGAAATAAGTCCTGAACCCTTCGTCATTAGCTTCGCAAAGGAATGGAGACTCCCTCCTCCGAAAATAAACTCCAAAAATGGTGTTGAGGTCCTCCACTACAACACCCTACAACACAGAATTATGCTACTGTAGCAATAACGTTGTCCTGGAGGAGGATGCTTTGTCCATGATCCAATAAATGTGGAGAATGAAGAACAATCCCTCAAGAGGCCTCTCAAGAAGGAGAAGTAATCCTAAATAGTAATTCCTCCAGCAACTCTTGCTAAACAACAAAGAATGCACAATGTCTGAATAGACAATGAGATCAATAATCCAAGCCTGAGAAACAATGGCTTCCTTGCCCTCATTTTAAACAAGTGAAAGACCCTCTCCATGGGTCCCACTCCTCTTAGGGTTTACTCCACCAAATAACCCCCTTCCCATTCATACTGCGCTGTTTCTCTAATTGTTCTCCACCTCTTATCCTAGCATTCTTGACTTGGTCAAACTTGACCTTGTCCACTTGCAAATAACCCTATTCACACATGAGGGTGTGAAAACCATCTCCAATGATGATCCCACTTCATACTATGAGGGATTTTATTGGGATTTTAATTATGCATGGTCCTCCTTAGCCATTTATTCTCCTCCTAGGTGAAATTAGCAAAAAATAATATTCCAAATTATTGTAGGAAAATTTTGGAATATTACAAGGGAAGGTTGCGTTTCCTCGCCCTACCGTGATGATAGTTGCCCATATTTGCAAAATATAAGGTTTTCATGTCCCTGTTGAATGGAAATCCCCAATTATACGCCCGTCGCAATGCAAAACACCCCTGTAAAACCCACAAGCCAAGGATGATGACCAAGGGCATTGGAAGCATTCGGTGTACATGCAATGAATGGCGGTTGACGAAGCGATGAAAACCACGACGAAAGCTTAGATGGGTGCATCTATGAATGAAAAAATCATTGGGATATTGTGTGATGTTATCATGGTGACCGTGCAATTTTTAGGAGCGACGTGCATAAACACATCCAAAAATGGCTATGTTGGCTTGGAGGTTTATAGGGTGGTTGTGGTGGCAAGCTGACGTTAAGGAGGAAACATCACATCATAACCATGGCTCTATGGGTGTTTAGTGGGTTGACCTTATATGGGTCAAGCCCCACCCATGGAATTAATATGTTTGAAAAAACACATATAAAAGGAGGACGTGCGATGGATGATAAAGGAAAGCAAGCAGGACATAAACATCTTGTTGATTCCACCATTGGCAAGCTAAGGCATGAGCTACAGCAAAGGTAAAGGATGGAGGGAAAATTCATAGCAAGGAAATAGAGTTTGGGTTAAGTGAGGTAAAAACACATTCACATTCACCCGTAGGTTGAGTCAGGTTCCTTTCATAGGGCACATGTGGTGCATTGTTGAGGGCAGGGTCGTGTTAGGTTCCTTGTGTAGGATGCATGTAGAATAGTGTTCAGGGCGGGTGCATTCAGGTCGAGTCAGGTTTGTTCACCGCACCCATGTTAAAGATGCACGAAATAGTTTTTGAAGGTGTGAAGGTCATTCAAGAGGGTCAGGTCGGGTCGAACGTGACCCAAACATGTTCAGGAAACATGTGTAGAACATGATTCCAGTGACTCGTGTGCAGAAACATGTTGAGGGTGTCGAGGGCATCTATGACCCAAGTGACCCACTTGAACCAAAATTCATGCAGACTTCATAAAAATGTTTTGAAAGGGAATTTTAGGGTTCCTTTGGATTTTTTGCACTATTGGGAAGCTGTTAAGGCTAGACCAAGGTACAAGCGCATTTGGCAAGAAGCGTAAATGGTTTCTGCAGGCTTGGTTATATAATTATTGAAAATTGTACATATTTATTGAAACATAATATCAGGAAGAATTATTAACGAGAATTTCCCCTCCCTTGAATGTATGGGCGTTGATGTGGTTTGATGATGATGTTTATTTTTGTTTTATTTCCACACAAGAACACTTTGGAAGATTAATTAAACAAGTGTTGAGTTAGGTGTAGTCTACTTATTGAGTATTTTAAAAGAGAAAAATAAGGTAGTGTTGCACCCATCTATAGAGTGGTTAGGATACTACCACAGGTACAGGGGCATGACAGTTGGTATCAGAGATACCTTTTCATGAATTTTTTTATTATTGAGCAAGGATACAGTTGTAGTGTTGCAGGTGGTATTGAAGCTTGATTTATGAGTTTGTTTCCTTGGAAATGAACTTCAAAGAAATTAAAGAGAGGTCAAAGCAAGTGGCAATGGAGTTTTATGAAATGAGTCAGACCATTGATACATTGTGCAAGAGGAGGACATCTGACATGAACAAAGATGGAATCTTTCTACTTATGAAGAAAGTGAAAATTCTTCAAGCAGAAATGGACAAGGTGGAAGAAGAGCGAAGGAAGTTACTTGATAAACTTCTCGAACTTAGAGATCTTGGAAAGATGAAGCATGGTGGCATGAAGTCAAGGAATAACTTGATGAACAAGTTAGCTTGTTAGTCATTAGTAAATTTTTCTGATATCAAAGGATGACTAACTTATAGATCCTATATTTCTAGAAACAATATTTAAGGAAACCATTGTGAGTTCTAGAAATGTCACTGCCTTCATCATCCTACACCTAAATGTTCCACTATAAACTTTATCTTTTTCCTTCTCAAAGTTTACCCTGCTGCAAATAAAACTCCATTTTCTTGGCTTGTTTGCCTCATTTCATCACCTCACTTACACCCTCATTCATTCCATTTTTCCCCTCTCAAAAAGAACTCAAAAATCCCCCTCACACATCATTTCATTCTAAAAAACCTTTAAACAATGTAAAAACCCTTTTTACATTGTTTAAACTTAACTATTTGGCCTTTCAGACCCTTTAAAAACCTAACCAAAACCATGTTTTGTGTTAAACCCGCCCTTTCTTATGAAACAAGCCCTTTAGTCCCTCTTTCGGCGTAAAGCCTTAGCCCCCTTACCCTCATAAAACCATTTTCTCCACTACATCTTAGCCCCTTCCCTATTCTAAGCTCCTCTGCCCATGTTTTTTTTTACATACCCCCGCTAAACCTTTTAAACCCACCAAAACCTTTGGAAAAATTAAAATCAGCCCCCCCTTTACTTCACCCTGCCTCTTCGTCTTTTCCTAGACCATCTACACTATTGATCTTCAGTCCTACACCCTGATCCGACAACGGTCGCACCCCATCACTCTGCCCATTCATTATATGACCCCGCATGCACAATGAAGCTGCCTACATCATTGCGCCCAGGCCCCACCTTTCACTCAGCTCTGCCATCCAACCAGAACATGCCACCTATCACTGGGTTCCACCTTCCAAACTTCTGCACCAGTCTGCAAACCCCTTCGCATTGTTGATCTCACCTCTTGAGATCCGACGGCTGAGACCATATATCGCACATATTCTTGTGTCAAGCTTTAACCCTCCTAACCTACGACATAAAAGCGGTATTAACCCAGACATGTGTCAACTGCTAATTGTAATCACATCCGATCAGCGCAAAACCACTTACCGCCTGCTTCCCACATGATAAACCACCATGATCTTCCAAAACCATATTTCTCCCACTGTTGTGGAGGTAAATCCCCTCTATAGAAAGAGGTGATCCCACTAGCCCTAGATTAGGTCTAGCAACAATTGAATCATGCAATGACGTTGGTTCCTAGTTATAAGAAAGACAAAGATCGCGATAAGTAGCCTACCTTAAATCCCACGCTATTGTTGTCAAGGAAGAAGTGGCGCTCCTCGTCCCTAGCCTGACAGATCACAATCCCTCTGTTTGACACATCTGGATACTTGTAGACATGAAGAGAAACGATGACATACAATGTAATATTCAAAGAATATAAATATATATCAGTCAAAGAAGATATAATTCGTTGCATTACATAAAAGACTAGACACACGAATGGAACCAAAATTAGAGTCGCTTATATTATAGATGAAAAAAAGGGAGATTACAACCAAATTCTTTGACGCTATGATCTTCCTTCGGCGAGACTTGCAGCAGAGCACGTCTCAAAAAAACTCGTCAGGGATTTGACAGAACTCTCTCTCTCACAGGGTTCTCGTCGGCTCTCCTATTGATCGTCACTAAGCTATCATTTCCTCCCCAAAAGCTCATCTAGCTTGCAAATGGAGAGGGCAAGCTTTTATAGATGGAGGAAGGGAAGTTGGGATCCCTATAATCATGGGATAGGTCCTATCTCTTAGGAAGGTTCCATGAGAGGTGGAAAACCACTTCCTATACATGGAGATATGGAGCTAAACCACTCAACTTCTTTTGATGATTCATTCTAGAGTTTGTTAGAATCAAGCTCTTGCCATTTATTTTTTTCAAAGATTCCTTAATAGGCTTGGCACAAGTAAAACACAGGGACAAAGCTCCAATTGGCACGCCCTCTAGTGTGGATTTTCCCCATTGGCAGGAGGGATGAACTGGCTAGTCGCACCCAGGCTAAAACATCTATTTTTAGGGTTTTTCAGATTAAATTTTCTTCAGGATATTGTTTTTCCTTATGTAGGAGGATGTCATGAAAGTGTTTTCAGGACATTTTACTATTCACAGGTCACGGGAATAGTCCTCCAATGTATGGGATGAGGGATTGCAGGGATGGTGAAAAAATCTTGTGTAACACCCCCTCACACCAAAATTTGAATTTCTTCGCCTCTCCACCATGTTCCACCTCTTGAACCCCATTCCCCACACCTTCTCCCACTCTTCAAACCACATTTGACATCCTGAAACCCTGAAAAGCAATAAACCCGCCCCCGCAGGCTTTAAACTGACAATTTGTGTTATGTGCAGGTTGTTCATGGGGGTTATGCCCCAAAAATGTATTTTTAAAGTCAAATAAATAATATAATTAATGGAAAATTCAGGGGGTTTTCATAAAGGTTTAACCCTCGATGATCATGGTCATCAATGGGTTACAAAATCCTCTAGTACCATGAAGAAACCCTCCCTACACACAAAAGACAATTACAGTCAGAGGAAGCAATGAAGGATAGAAGGATCAAAAGTATAAATCCTAAATCAAAAGATAAACACAGAGGATTATCCCTTAAGAGAATGATTAAAGATAAAATGCCAAGGTTTAAAGACAAAGGATAAATGAACAAAACATTCATAAAAGCATAATAAAGGATAGAGACAGTAAAGAAAAATATGAAGGCTAAATTAAGGATCAAAGGAATAATTACTGAGTTTTATGATTAAAACAAAGATAGATAACCCAAAGACAACTTCGAATAACTCAACAAGGAAGAAATTACTCCTCTAAAGACTAAAATTCCATCTATAGCATGATTTATTCCCATAAAGGCATTTGGCAGTTATTCCACAGTCAGAGATGTTTTATATCTGTCAAGGCAATTATTGTAAAATTTATTGTAGGCCTTAAAATTCAAAAAAATTTCCTCTCCTTTAAAATTTAAGATAGGAGTTATTGAAATAGAGAAGTAGCTGCAGATATTTCTACCTTAATCCTTGCATAGTTTTCAAGGTTAGGAATGCATTTACTCGGTAATTAATGACACTCAAACCCTATCTTGAGCTCCACCTCCTCATTTGCAGCATAAATGATGCATATAAACTCATTTTATTGTTGGAATTTGAAGACTCTTTGAATTAATACATAGTTTCTTGGAAGTTGAAGGAAAATTGATGTCTTGGATCTTGTGGATGCCCTGCTTTGTTTGTTGATGGAGGAGGCTAGATCACTGGATCCCTGAGCTTGGCTATTGGTGAAGTGCTTCTATCTATTATTGTTATTTCTTGTTTTCAATATGTTTTCATATTTCTTTTTTACAGTAGAGTAGATGTTTTAGGCTAAGAAATGTCTTCTTAAAGCACCTTAGTTCTGTTTACTCTTCACTATCTTAATGTTTTCTTTTGCAAGTTCTGATTGGAGGATTCTTAATTTCCCTCTAGTTCCATCTAGCTTGTTATTTTAGAAATAATTCAATAGAGTATAACCAAGGAGTTTCTCTTTTGGTAATTCCATGTTCCTTTGAGTACGGCTTGAGAGGTTGTTTTAAGGATTGATTTCAATAGAGTGACACTAGGAAATTCAGTGGTGAGTCCATGCTCCTTTGAGTACAATTTGAGAATTGTTTCTAAAACTTCTTTAAAGTATGCTTAGTAGAGTCTAAAACTTGGAAGTCTATGGTGCACCCTATCCTATGGTCTTCCTTTAAAATTTTCTTTGAATATCCTTAGAGAGTTAGTCAAAAGAATATTATATTATTCCTGTCTGATCTTAGGCTGCTCTTATTGTTATCTTACATGTTTTCTTTATTTGAAAGTAGTCTTTTGATTGTTGGATGTTTGTCTGAAAGGTTTACTTATTAAAATTTTGTCCAAAGAAGTCTATGGTTTGCCCTCTCCTTTGGATTGCTTCAGAGTAGTTACCTTGAAATATTTCTCTTGTTAAAAGTACATGATAAAGGATCCTCCGTTGCCCTTTGTCCTACTTTCCTTTCTCGTCCTTAATGTTCATATCATTATCCTAAAAAACTTGAAGATCCACTGGCCAAGTTAGATATTACCTATGATACTCCCCGATCCTTTAATAAACTTATCATGACTTCCATTTGACTCCATTGCCCAATGATTTAGATATTTCCTCATTCTACCTATGCTTCTTTATCATTATGTCATGTTAGCCACCTATAAACTTTGTTATATCAAAAGGTGGCTAAAAATTTTTGAGCCTTCAAGGAACAAATTTTATTACTAAAAATTGTTGGCTCTTGAAGACTCTTGAAGGCCTCATGCCTTTTCCTCTGTCTGAACTTCACTGCCGTTCCCATTTTACGCTTAGAAATCTTGCTGATTTCCAAGCCAGAATACTGCTGCAAGCACCTTTTCCCTTTTCCCTTCTTCCAAAAATAACCCTCATTTGCCCCCCTCTTTCTCCATAAAACTCCTCTATTTTTATGATTCCTTTCTCCCTTTCGTGAAAATCCTCTTTACATGGTTTAAATATCATTTTTAAACTATATTGGAACCCTCAATTTCCTTGGAAATCCATTGAAAAACCATAAAAACCCAAATTTGGACATATATGGGTCCTAGCCCTTTTTTCCCTTTGACCCTCAATAATATAATTTTCCATGCACTCAAAGGCCCCGCAGCCAGGTGCCTGCTCATGTTATATATATATTCCGCCCCCCCCGGCGCCGAAAATATTAAAACCTTGTGTTATTTTCAACTTTGGGTTTTTAATTATTTTCTAAATTTTTCCACCGGTTCAAACCCCAGTCAATCTCCACCATCGATCTGTTCTGAAGATTGACGGTGTGGAGCCTGTCACCCCAGTGGTCCCCGCCATCCACTAACCGATTGTAAAACCGCGTGGTATCTATCACACCGCCTTTGGGGCGAGGGTGGTTTTTCCCAATCGAAAGTGATTCCATACGCTAGCCAATGCGTGTCCTGTGCACTATTTGGAAACCGCCCCCCATCGCGCGTTAAGCATCGGACGTGGACCCCGCGCAATATTGGCATCCACCGTCCGATCTGGGGCAGGCCATCCAACGACTATCGCTCACCAAAGATGCCCGATAGTTAACCGGGCTACGACGTGAAATCCAATTAATTTCCACCTTCAATTTGATCTGCAGATCGACGGTTCATATTTCATCACCCACTTTTGTCGCCCAGTCAACATTTCCCGTTTTGACTTTCCATTTTCCGCTCCCGACCGTTGATCTCTGGGCGATTGACGGCCCTGATTCAAAATTTTCTTCCGCCTTCACTACTTCTTCTCCCAATCAATCCTGACCGTTGGATGATGCCATCCAATGGCCACGCTTCCTCCACATGTCCTCCGCAACAATAAACCCATATATGCAGGATTTTCTAATATTTTTTGTATTGTACAGGGTTTCTATGGTTTTTTCGCCATAACTCAGGAAACTTCAAAAGAAAATGGTGACGATCCTCATGCCCCCAATTCAGCAAATAAAATCCTTCGCAGGATCGAGATTCATGTTTCATCAGTGTTTCTTCAGGCATTGATGCCATATCGCCCCTGCGTAGCCCTGTACATCAACAAAAACCATGAATCGGGCGTAGTCAGAGAGTATCAGTGATGAGGACAAAAATTTATTAGAACAGAGGATTGAAGACATATTTTGCGGGGATCATGGCTAAGAATTTTTATCAAAATCCTAATCCCCAATTTAAAACACAGTTTAAATAATATCTTAAGTGTTTTATCAACAGGAAAACCTCCATCGCCATATCTGAGGTAAATTGATTCCTCCCAGCTACTGAAATGCCACCTGTGCCTCAAAGTACTCAATCAGAGGCCGAAGTTATTGATTAAATGAAGATATTTGCCTCAGCGCAGCCAGAAAGTTACTTCTGCAAGGAAAATTAATGCAAAGGATATCTGCAGAGTAACCCCGACATCACACAGAGCCTCAAAGGTCAAAAAGAGCTCTCTTCGAGTTTGAAACTTTATGTAAATCATTTAATACAAGATGGACACCTATGTAAGTTTCTTCATTGAGCCCCCCAAAGGCCAGAAACCATTAAGTTTGTATTAATTTTCTTGAGAGATCTTTTATCAGATCTCACCTCCTCATTCTTCTATGAATACTTCTGTAGAAGATGAGAAACTGTTGGTTGCTGAACTTTGATATACACTTGAGCTTAAATTTCTGATTGTAAATAGTGATTCAATGGCTCTTGGAGCTCTACTGGTGATAGATATTTTAGGCTGAGATGTGTAGATGGATGCTAAACTAAAGCATTGGACTTAAAGCTGTAATTGGTTTGGAGCATTAATACAAGTTGATTTATGGGATCCTGGTTTATGTTGACGATGATGTTTTTCTCATCATAACTTTTCATTTTGTTTCTATTTTCACTGTGTTCCAATTTCTCTTATAAAGAACAACATGCATAGAGTTAGGACCTTCTGTACATCAGTAACCTTCTCTGACTGAAAATATTTATCTGAATTTTTTCTTTTGAACTGTGTTATTTAGGAATGATTTAATTCAGTTCAAGCATAGGAATGCTGGCGTTCCCTCTTCTTATTGTCTTAGCTGAATGTTATTCTTAAATGTTATTTTCAGTATATGTTTAGTGAAGATGAACTGAGGAAGATATGGTGAGCCCTGGTCCCAGTTTTATCTCCACAGCTGTTTGAATGTTTCCCTTGGAATGTGTTAAAAGCTGGCTAGCTTAAAAGTACTTACCAGATCTTAGGCCATTCTATGTTATCTTTTTGTTTGTCTTGAAAGTAACCAAGTAAAGCAGAGCTAGGAGAGGATTTGTGGTGAGCCCAGCCCGCTAGTTCCTACTCCAAAAGTTGCCTTCAAGTTTCCCTTTGTTTTAAAGTGTTTTCCATTGAAAGTGTATCAAAGGCTGGCTAGTTTAAAAGTACTTACCAGATCCTAGTTTTCTTTCATGTTTTTCTTAAGTGTATGTCAAAAGCTGGCTAGTTTAAAAGTACTTACCAGATCTTGGGCTTCTCTTTGTTCTGCATCTGTTTATTTCTCCTACTTATTGTATCATTTCATTCCATAAATAAAACTTCAAAGATATCCTTAGACATAGACGACTTGCCCCATGGACCACTCTTGCCTCTTGTTGTTCCAATTAAACCCTATTATGACTCCATAGCCCAATGGACTAAAACATGATATTATCTATCTTTTTGGCCGAAGCTTATTCTCATTACTTGCAACTTCTCACATTTGAAACTCTTTGCATTTATGACTTTTCACCTCAAACAATATTCATGCTCAACCATCCAAAAACAAACAAACCCTTTTCCTTCATAACTAGCCTAATATCATTACCCCAAAATTCAAAGACAAATCCATCTTTGCACTTATTGGAGAGATCCCTCTCTAGATTCAGGAGGGCTAGATCCTAGAATCCCAAAGTGGTTGAAACGATGTTTCTCCCTGAGATCAGACTTTGCCAATCTTGCTGATTACAGATTCCCAACATTTATGGCGACTCCGCTGGGGAATTTTTGAGTTCATAGTTTCTTTGCTAGCTTTTATAGACTCTTTAGTTTTGCATACAACCACAGAAACTCAGAAAAACAAAAAAATATTTCAGATTGGAATTAAATAAACATGGTGGTGGACCATAAAACCTTTTACCTCCAAAGGAGCTAAAAAATTTCACCTGGCGACTCCACACTCTGAAACTCCCAAAAGACCAAATGACTCCACTGGTAGAAGACCCTAAACTGATTGACCAGACACAATGACCTATTTCTTGGTTTACAAATACGATTCCAAGAATACAACGAAGATATGCCCCAATGAGTAGAGATCATATCCCTGGGTTTTCACATAATATGCCCCAGGTGAATTGGGATGACAACCTGCTTGTTTTTCAAGGTGAAAGTTTGATGACCCTCTATTACATCTCATCAAATTTCATATACATGTATGGAGGTTGAAAGTTTAATGGCATGAATACTTCCTAATGAAAATGTTCATGTTAACATTAGAAGGAAAATCTAGGGATTGGTATGAATGCTTAAGATCTAGTAGTTTGTTTTCTTTAAGAGACCTTAAATATGTGTTCTATGAGAACTATAAAGAAAACACTACATCATTATCATTGGGTGGAATATATTATGATCCATCACAAAACATCACCCAACACATTATACATAATGAGGAAGCTTTGGAAGAGATGCATCCTGAAGATCTTTTAATAGCCATTCATGAGTTTAATCTCCTATTGAAAAATTTTAAGAACATAGATGAATTAGTTGAGGAAGATATGACCCAAGAAATAAAGAAAATCCCTCAAGACATCCCTGAAAACTCAAATATTAATTCATCATCCCTTATAGCCGAGGCTCAAGAAGACATCCAGCCTCAAAATCAGTCTTCACAAGAGATAGAGAACTGTTGTACTTTTGTTCAAAGGGACATGGAAACTTCTTCCCCTTTGACAGAGAAGGAAATAGACCAGACTATTTATAAACAGTCAGTATTTGAAACTTTTTACAAAAAAAACACTCTTGCCCATTCACAAAGAGAAATTTGTTGTACATATTTAGAAATTTCTTTTGTGGATCAGAACAAAGAAGGACCTACTGATATCCTAATATGTTTCACTGATGAAAATGTTTATTCTAATAAATTTTCAAACTTCAATCAGTCTTATGATGATGATGATTTCCAATCAGAAACTAATCATGCAGGGAAACCAACATTTGATTGGTGTTATGATTTTCACCATCATCAGCTTGAAAGCCACAATCATTCTTTTCAATCCATCATAAAAAGCTTTCACTTAATTGGGAATTAGCAGCCTTTCAACTTAGAAAGTGAATATAAGAGTAATGAATAAATTATTGAGCAAGAGAAAACCATTGAATACACCCCCACTCAAGAATATAATAACCTCTTCACAGAGTTTAGCCCACTGAATCCAAGCATACCAAGGCTACAAGAGGACAACACTGCCAAATACGATGAGTCCTCCAGTTCAAATGATGATGAAGAAGAGGGAGAGAAAAAAATACAAGACTATCCTCCTGTGGATATACCATCTTCCCAAGAAGAGACTTCTCCCTTCATTAATGTCAAACTATCATCCAAAGAACCTGAATGTATATTAGAAGCAAGCATATGTTTAGAGAAAGAAAATATTTCATTGTTTTCTACTGTGCAGGTTAAAGATGACGATACTTCCAAGCTTCATACTGAAGAGATAGTCCTCAAAGCTGATGTCTTGGAAGTAGATAATCTACCAATTGTGGAGGACCAAAAGGAAGAAAAACTCCATATTTTCTTTGTTGATCCTTTGGAAGAGTGTGTGGAGGTCTCGACTGGCTCAAATTATCAAGCACGGATCCTTTACAAGAGCTAGGGACATGAAAAGTTGTCTCCGTCTATGGTAGCCCTGATATTGAAGGATAGTCTTCAATATGTTCTATGGATACCTCTGACAAGTAGCCAGAGTTTCTTCTTCTTCTTGACATTATTCAGCTGGCTGCATCGGCATTTTTGTATCATATGATAAATTTAAATACTCCATGTTTAGAATAGGTTAGATAGGAATGTCAATAAAGATAAGTTCTAAGCATGTAGATTAGTTGTTGTTTTCTGCTTTGAAGAAAAATTGAAGATTCAAAAATATAAAAACAAAGAAAAGAAAGAAAAGAGGGCAGATGGTCAAAACAAGAAAGGTATAGCCCCATACCAAAAAAGAGAAACAAATTCTGAAAGTGTGCAAGCTTAAATGCCACTCCTACAAAACACACTTCTAGTTAGTCAAACGGCCTAATATTGACTAATTAGTTTTAAATTTTCTGCTCATAGGATAGTGAATTCGATTTTCCAAACTGTTTAATCTTGGCTTATTAGTAGATAGTTTAGGATAGAAATTAAAGGTTCAAACAAGATCAGAATCTGAACCTAAATTTCCAAAGAGAGATGACTCAAATCTCTTTTATTTTCTGAGTCAAATAAGATGTAAATATGGTTCTAATTAGCTAAAAATCTGAACCAGAGAAAAAAGGAGGAACAACTCAAAAAAAATTCAAAGCAGAGTTGTTAAAAAGATGAAGGAAGTGCTTTCAAATTTCCAATCTCAAGCCTTCCATTTTTTGTTTTAAATTGAGTGCAAAATAATGTCTATGTGTAGTTTGTTCTTATGCCATAGACCAGCATCTAGTTATACTGTTCAATCCTGACTTGAGTGATTTTCAATTTATGTTGTAGAATTTAGAGAATAAAGTCTGTTGGACAGTTTAATCCCAACAGACAGTAGATTAGGTAGAGAATAAAATGGGCTCCACTGTTTAATCTGGGTCCATGGAGAAATAAGGAGTAGAAATAGATTATATTTCCTAATTTCAAAAGAATAAAATGTTGTAAAAGAGTTTTCCAAGCCAAGTGCACTCTAATGAAGAAAAAATGTTAGATCAGTAGGATTGGGTAGGTAGAAAGTTTGTATTGATGAAGATCCATTGTTTTTATGGCTGCTAATATGTTTTCAGAGCACATCATACACAGAAAGAAAGGCAACCCAATGGATGAGGCAACTGATCAGCCCCCCAGAGAGCATAATGGATGTGGCACAGGTCAACCTCCCAGAGAATGCAGGTCTGAAGTTCTTGATGCCTTCAAGAAGGCACCATCCCCAAGTGGAGCCACTGTTAGCCACCTATAAACTTTGTTGTATCAAAAGGTGGCTAAGACTTTTTGAGCCTTCAAGGAAAAAATTTTACTAGTAAAAATTGTTGGCTCTTGAAGACTCTTGAAGGCCTCATTCCTTTTCCTCTATCCGAACTTGACTGCTGTTCCCATTTTACACTTAGAAATCTTGTTCATTTCCAAGCGAGAATACTGCTACAAGCACCTTTTCCCTTTTCCCTTCTTCCAAAACTAACCCTCATTTGCCCCCCTCTTTCTCCATAAAACTCCTCTATTTTTGTGATTCCTTTTCTCCCTTTTGTGAAAATCCTCTTTACATGGTTTAAAACTCATTTTTAAACTATATTGGAACCCTCAATTTCCTTGGAAATCCATTGAAAAACCATAAAAACCCACATTTTGGACATATATGGGTCCTAGCCCTTTTTTCCCTTTGACCCTCAGTCATATAATTTTCCACGCGCCCAAAGGCCCCGTAGACGAGTGCCTGCTCATGTTATATATATATTCCCCCCCCCCCCACCCTCTGCCGAAAATATTAAAAACTTGTGTTATTTTCAACTTTGGTTTTATAATTATTTTCTAAAGTTTTTCGCCGGTTCAAACCCCAGTCAATCTCCACCGTCGATCTGATCTGCAGATTGATGGTGTGGAGTCTGTCACCCCGGTGGTCCCCGCCATCCACTAATCGATTGCAAAACCACGCGGTATCTATCGCACCACCTTTGGGGCGAGGGTGGTTTTTCCCAATCGGCAGCGATTCCATACGCTAGCCGACACGTGTCCCGTGCACTATTTGGAAACCACCCCCCATCGCGCATTAAACATCGGACATGGACCCCGCGCAATATTGGCATCCACCGTCTGATCTGGGGTGGGCCATCCAACGGCTATCGCTCACCAAATATGCCTGGCAGTTAACCGGGCTACGGCGCGAAATCCAATTAATTTCTGTCGTCGATCTAATCTGCAGATCGACGGTTCATATTTCATCGCCCACTTTCATCGCCCAGTCAACATTTCCCGTTTTGACTTTCCATTTTCTGTTCTCGACCGTCGATCTCTGTGCGATTGATGGCCTTGATTCAAAATTTTCTTCCGCCTTCACTACGCCTTCTCCCGATCAATCCTGACCGTTGGATGATGCCATCCAACAGCCACGCTTCCACCACATGTCCTCTGCAGCAATAAACCTATATATGCAGGATTTTCTAATAGTTTTTGTATTGTGCAGGGTTTCTATGGTTTTTTCGCCATAACTCAGGAAATTTCAAAAGCGGAGGGTGACGATCCTCCCGCCCCCAATTGAGCAAAGAAAATCCTTCGCAGGATCGAGATTCATGTTTCATTAGTGTTTCTTCAGGAATTGATGCCATATCTCCCCTGCGTAGCCCTGTACATCAGCAAAAACCATGAATTGGGCGCAGTTAGAGAGTATCAGTGACGAAGACCAAAATTTATCAAAATAGAGGATTAAAGACAGATTTTGCGGGGATCACGGCTAAGAATGTTTATCAAAAGCCTAATCCCTGATTTAAAACACAATTTAAATAAGATCTTAAGTGTTTTATCTACAGGAAAACCTCCACCGCCATATCTGAGGCAAATTGATTCCTCCCAGCTACTAAAATGCCACCTGTGCCTCAAAGTACTCAATCAGAGGCCGAAGTTATTGATTAAATGAAGATATTTACCTCGGCGCAGCCAGAAAGTTACTTCTGCAAGGAAAATTAATGCAAAGGATATCTGTAGAGTAACCCCGACATCACACAGAGCCTCAAAGGTCAAAAAGAGCTCCCTTCGAGTTTGAAACTTTATGTAAATCATTTAATACAAGATGGAAACCTATGTAAGTTTCTTCATTGAGCCCCCCAAAGGCCAGAAACCATTAAGTCTGTATTAATTGTCTTGAGAGATCTTTTATCATATCTCACCTCCTCATTCTTCTATAAATACTTCTGTAGAGGATGAGAAATTGTTGGTTGCAGAACTTTGATATACACTTGAGCTTAAATTTCTATTGTAAATAGTGATTCACTGGCTCTTGGAGCTCTACTGGTGATAGATAGTTTAGGCTAAGATTAGTAGATGGATGCTAAACTAAAGCATTGGACTTAAAGCTGTAACTAGTTTGGAGCATCAATACAAGCTGATTTATGGGATCCTGGTCTATGTTGACGGTGATATTTTTCTCATCATAACTTGTCATTTTGTTTCTGTTTTCATTGTGTTCCAATTTCTCTTATAAAGAACAGCATGCATAGAGTTAGGACCTACTGTACATCAGTAACCTTCTCTAACTGAAAATATTTATTTGAATGTTTTCTTCCGAACTGTGTTATTTAGGAATGATTTAATTCAGTTCAAGCATAGGAATGTTGGCGTTCCCTCGTCTTATTGTCTTAGCTAAATTTTATTATTAAATGTTATTTTCAGTATATGC
The DNA here is from genome assembly GCA_034641835.2 of Pinus albicaulis. Classification (NCBI taxonomy): domain Eukaryota; kingdom Viridiplantae; phylum Streptophyta; class Pinopsida; order Pinales; family Pinaceae; genus Pinus; species Pinus albicaulis. The sequence continues at coordinate 89,667,434 of MU968359.1, read as the reverse complement.
TTAGTGAAGATGAACTGAGGAAGATATGGTGAGCCCTGGTCCCAGTTTTATCTCCACAGCTGTCTGAATGTTTCCCTTGGAATCTGTTAAAAGCTGGCTAGTTTAAAAGTACTTACCAAATCTTAGGCCATTCTGTGTTATCTTTGTGTTTGTCTTGAAAGTAACGAAGTAAAGCAGAGCTAGGAGAGGATTTGTGGTGAGCCCGGCCTGCTAGTTCCTACTCCAAAAGTTGCCTTCAAGTTTCCCTTTGTTTTAAAGTGTTTTCGATTGAAAGTGTATCAAAGACTGGCTAGTTTAAAAGTACTTACCAGATCCTAGCTTGATTTCATGTTTTTCTTAAGTGTATGTCAAAATATGGCTAGTTTAAAAGTACTTACCAGATCTTGGGTTGCTCTTTGTTCTGCATATGGTTATTTCTCCTACGTATTGTATCATTTCATTCCATAAATCAAACTTCAAAGATATCCTTAGACATAGACAACTTGACCCATGGACCACTCTTGCCTCTTGCTATTCCAATTAAACCCTATTATGACTCCATAGCCCAATGGACTAAAACCTACTATTATCTATATTTTTGGCTGAAAATTATTCTCATTAATTGCAACTTCTCACCTTTGAAACTCTTTGCATTTAGGAATTTTCACCTCAAACAGTATTCATGCTCAACCATCCAAAAACAAACAAACCTTGGCCTTCATAACTAGCCTAATATCATTACCCCAAAATTCAAAGACAAATCCATCTTTGCACTTATTGGAGAGATCCCTTTCCAGATTTAGGAGGGCTAGATCCTAGAATCCCAAAGTGGTTGAAACGACGTTTCTCCCTGAGATCAGAATTTACCAATCTTGCTAATTATAGGGAGATAACATGTCCAACCAAAACAATCAAAACAAACCTTGCACTTAATAAGTAACCTAAAATCAACCCTTAAAAGCAAACACGCACATATCCTTTGCAAATAACCTAAGATATCCCTCTCTAAGTCTAGGAAGGCTAGGTCCTAGAACTCTAAATACTGATTCCATGTTGCCTTGTCATTTGGTATGCAAATCTGCCAAATCACAGGACCACAACATTCTGGCAAACAAGGTGGGAACTTCTGAGTATATAGTTGCCTGAATACCTCTTAAGACTCTTTATACCCTCAATTTGACTTAGAAAATCCATTGAATCTGCCACCTCATCGCCACATTAACAATCTGGTGATCACGGTGGGACATTCTGAGCCAGTGACAAACTAAGTACTCCTTAGGACTCTAGAAACCATAAGAACCATATAAAACTCAGAAAACCCAAAAAACTTCCCTAATTGGTTTTATTACTTGTTGGTGGTGGACCATAACACATTTTACCTTCCAAAAAGGTAGAAATTTCCACCTGGCAACTCCACTAGCCCCAGTAGGCCTATTTATCCACTAGTTCTTTTAGATTCCCTTAATATTGTATCAAATCAGTCCTAAAGAAGTTTAGAATCCTAGTTCCATATTTTAGCAAGGTAATAAACACTAAGAGAGGTTAAAAAATTTGAAAATAGTCCTTAGAGCTTTCAGCCTCTCTACATTTTGAACTTGAAATCAGGCTTCATATAGGATCAATACTAGATCTCATCCAGACCCTAATCCTCCTCCAAAAGTTGATGATCCAGAAAATATTTTGTGGAAAACTTCTAAAGCTGAAAATTAAACTACTGGTAGGACCATCCAAAGAACAATATTTCTCCCTGAAAACCTTATAGCCTTGAAAGAGCCTCACTTTGACTTGTCTCACACAAAGAACCTATTTAGAACAAAGTCACATAGTGATATTGACGAATCTGACCTTGAGCCCAAAAATTTGCAACATAACTTTAGCAGAGAAGTCTCTCCTTCCACTCCTCCTGATTTTCAACTTCTCCACCACTTCAGTTCTTTCCATAAAAAATCTACTCATAGTCAGCTTGCTGGTCCAAGCACTTCCACCACCCCCATCCACACGTCTGCGATTCAGAACACTTATTTTCATCCAACTTTCCCTTTCACAAATCCACCTCTTGTAAATCCCCCATTTTCTTTTACCATCGCAGCATGGTATGCCCCATTAGTGTTACCACAACCTCTGGTCCCTTTACTAAATGATTATCAATCTAGAATTCCCCATTTCATTGGAGTTGAATCTACTACTACCCAACAACAAGTAGATAAAATGGATGATGCCTTTGATTACATGGAAATAGAAGAAGAAACCATTAAGATGAGAATATTTTCCCAAGGTTTAGGGGGATAAGCCAAGAAATGGTTTAAAGGCTTAACTCCTAATAACATAAATGATCTCCCTTATTTATACCAAACATTCATAAAAAAATGGGAAGTTAAAAAGAACCCTCTCCAAATCCTTTCAGAATATAGCAACCTCAAAAGAAACACTGGGGAAAGTGTCCAAGACTATTGCACTAGATTCAATAGTGTTTACAATGCACTTTCTCCCAACATGAAACCTCCACTAGGCTTAGCCTTAGCTAAATTTCCTGAAGGGTTTGATCCAAACATGGCCTACCACCTAAGAGAAATAGACCCCTTGAATTTAGAAGATATGAAGAGGGCAGCTATTAGTGTGGAAGCAAATCTTATTGAGAAAAGAGCTATATTGAAATCAAAGAAAATAGTTACATATCAAGATGAAACAATGGCATCAACCTCATCATCTAATGCCAAAATTGACAACTTAGTGAGGGTAATGGAAAGAATGCTTGAAAAGATAAAATTAAATGATAGAGTACCTCCTAGAGAAAACCAAATCAATCCCCAAAACAGAAATAGAAATACTAATTTTATAATAGATCCTATTCAAAATAGACAAAGAGACAATGACCAACAAATTATGCCTCCCTTTCAAGAAAAATATGTAGATCAAGAAGAAGAAAGAGAAATTGAAAGATTAGAAGAAAATCATGTGAATCTGATAGGATCTAACAGTGAGACAAATGTTTTCCTCACTGAAGAAGAACAAGGTTTCTTCTCCTTCGAAAAAGTCGAAAGAATCATGACGATTCTGAAGATTACCAATTGGGGTTTGAAAATCCAATAATGGAGGTGCACAGACAATATGATCTTAGAAGAAAAAGGAACCCAGAAATTTCCAACGATGAAAACATCGATACTGCTGTTAGGAAAATTTCAGAAAATTATCCTAAAAAGAAAGAAAATAGAAATAACACTTTGACTAAGAAAACTGGCTCAAATAAGGACAAAACCAATCAGCAAAGTGTTGACCCAAGCTGCCTTAGTACTTCTACTAGTGGCCTTGACAAATTTGTCCTAAATAACAATCCTAATAAAACTCAGCAAATTAGAATTGCTGAAAAGACTATGCTTGACAAAACATATGTAAATATTTCAAAAACATTAGTCCCTTTCAGCCTTGAAGGTGAGATTTCCAAGATCAAAATTAGCATACCCTTAGCTGAACTAGTAACCCAGGATGTATATAAAAACGAAATTTTGAAAGCTTTTAATATAGGAAATGATACTGATACATTAAACCTGATAGATGATAAACTAGAACTATTGTTTGGTCCTAAAGTAGTAGGAAAATACCAAGAAGGAACCATTCCTCCATTTTATGTTGAATTAAATATACATGATAAGATTTTACACAATGCCATGCTAGATTCTAGTGCCTCTCACAACCTTATTCAAAAAGTGGCGATGGTGAGATTAGGCCTAGAAATTACTAAACCTTACAAGGACTTATATTCCTTTGATTCAAGCAGAGTAAAATGTTTAGGCCTAATCAAGGATTTATGTGTCAATCTGGCACAAATTCTTGCTAAGGGTCTAGTTATGGACATAGTTGTTGCTGACATTCCCCCTAAGTATGACATGCTTTTATCTAGTTCATGGGGAGAAAAAATTCAATGAAGCCTTCAAATGGACCTGTCTTATGCTACCATACTAGTTTTCAACCAAACTAGAATATTATATAGAGAATCTCATATGAAGTTTATGGTAAGCAACATAGATAGGCCAAACAACACTCATGTGTATTCTATTCATTTAGATTTAGATTATTTTATCTTGTACAATGAAGATGAAATTAGCCAACAAGAAAAAAAGAATGAGATAGGATTGAGTTCACCTGAAAAATTAAATCAGTCCCCAAAAGAAGAATCTAACAACCCTAACCTTAGCAGTCTCGAACATCAGAAGGATAATAAACATGAGATAGAAACACTGTGGGAAATGAGTTGTGATGGCTCTTGTAGCAAAACAAGTTCTAGAGCTGGTGTATGGATACACAATACAAACCAAGGAAATTCTTATAAACTTGATTTCCAATGCACCAATAACGTTGCAGAATATGAAGCTCTCCTCCTTGGCCTACATTTTCTTAAAGATTTAGGGGCCAAGAAAATGTCAGTACAAGGACATTCAAAGCTGATTATTAGGAAAATAAAACGGGAGTATTCAGCCAAAAACCTGAGATTAAGAGCATATAGGAATGCTAACCTGGATCTCCTAAAAACCTTTGAAAAACATGAACTCACCTTCATCCCTAGATCTCAAAACAATATTGCGAATGAACTTTCCTTTGCTGCCAGCAATTGCCAAATCCCCCATGAAAATCAACAATTCACTGTCAAAGTAAAAAACAAGCCCACAGTCCTTAACAATGAAGACTATTGGCAAGTATTTGAAGGTGATGACCACATTGATGATTTTATACAATCAAAGAATGATTTTTCTGAAATAACACCTGGTTCAAGCCATGAAAAAGAGTGTTTTGATGAAAAACAAGTCCATAAAATAGAGATGTCCTCTACTGCTGATATAAATCAATTTGAATATGTTTATAAAGAAGAATTACTAAAAAAAATAGACCAAAATGACATTGAAGTTTTACAATGTAAAAATGATTCAATACCAAGAGGTCTTACACCATTAGAAGAGTTGTTTGATTTCAATGATGTGTCTAAAAGACAAAAAATGGAGCCTACAGAAACCAATGTAGAAGAACATAACATAGGCAACATAGATGAACCCAAAATGATCAAGTTATCTAGAACTCTCCCTTCTCATATCAAACAAGCATATATTGAACTTTTCAAAGAGTTTGGAGATGTGTTTGCATGCGGGTACAAAGATATGAAAGCATATGATACCAGCATTATTCAACACAAAATTCCTCTTAAATAAAATCAGAAACTTTTCAAACAAAAACTAAGAAGGATAAACCATGTTTTATTACCTTTAGTTGAGAAAGAGATTAAGAATATGTATGATGCTGGAATCATAGTGACCCTTAGGTACTCACAGTGGGTGTCCAACCTTGCGTATGTTAGGAAGAATACCGGGGAAATTAGGCTTTGCATTGACTTTAGAAATCTGAACAAAGCCTCCCTGAAAGATAATTATCCCTTCCCTAAAATGGACCACATACTTCAAAAGGTGGTTGAATCTAAAATAATATCACTATTGGATGGTTTTTCAGGCTACAACCAAGTGCTAGTACTCCCAAGTGATCAACACAAAACTACTTTTACGACACCTTGGCGTACATTCATGTATGTTAAAATGCCATTTGGTCTAATGAATGCAGGGGCCACATTCCAAAGGGCCATGGAAATAGATTTTTCAAAATACATAGGCTATTTCATAATCATTTACCTCAATGACATTAATGTCTTCTCCAAAAGTAATAAACAAAATTTGAGAATTTGAGAATTTTTTTTGAGAAATGTAGAAAATATGGCTTATCCTTGAATCCCAAGAAGACACTCTTTGGTCTCCAAGAAGGAAAACTTCTTGGACACATAATTTCTGAAGAAGGAATCAAAGTATATCCTAAAAGGATTGAAGGTGTATTGAAAATCAGTCGTCCTAGAAACCTCAAAGTGTTACAATCTTTCATTGGGAAGATAAATTTTCTGAGAAGGTTCATCCCCAACCTTCTTGAATTTTTGAGGAATATCAAAAACATGCTCAAAAAAGGAAACATGGGTTAAATGGACCGTAGAATCAAAAAAATCATTTGAACTGGTGAAACAAGCTCTCACTCAAACACCAGTTCTTATTAGTCCTAATTTCACTAAGGATTTATACATTTTCTCATTTGCCTCTGAACACACCATTGTTGCAGTCTTGTTTCAAAAGAATAACATGGGCCAAGAACAACCAATATCATTTTTCACTAGAGCCTTAAGATATGCTCCACTCAAATATAATATCATGGAGAAACAAGCCTTAGCCTTGATAAAAGCATTGAAGGATTTATGAGTCTACATTTTACACTCTCATATCATTGCTTTTGTCCCACATATAGTTGTCAAAGACATTTTAAATCAAGACCCTGATGGTAAAAGGGGGAAATGGATTGCAATTATCTTAGAATATGATTTAGAGATTAGGCCTACCAAGCTAATAAAAGGAAAAGGATAAGAAAAAATCATGGCAAAATCTAATTTCCAAGAATTAGATATAAACACAGTTGATGTTTTAGAAGAAAGAGAAGAATTCATAGCTCCATACATTGAAGAAATATTTTTGAATTCACCTTTGTATGGTGATATCATTTATGTTCTTCTCTATCTTAATACTCCTCCTTCTCTATGAAAGACTAAAGCTAGATTCTTGAAACAAAAAGCTTTAAATTACTGCATTTTAGATGGAGTATTATATTGATAAAATGTTGTTGGTATATTTATTAAATATTTTCTTCAGGATGATGCAGGAAAAATCATGCATGAGTTGCATGAGGGAGAATGTGGAGGCCATCTTTACTTGAAGACAATGGCCAACAAGATTCTTAGAGCTGGCTACTATTGGCCCACCCTTTTCCCAGACACTCAAAAACCAGTCATGACTTGCTATAAGTGTCAATTTTTTTATGCCTATAAAAAGCTCATACCTTTAACTTTGCATCCCATCAGTGTTGAGGCTGCCTTTCAACAATGGGGTTTAGACTTTATTAGAGAAATTCACCCAACCTCATCTGCCCAACATAATTGGATCCTTATTGCCACATATTAATTTACCAAGTGGATAGAATCCATCCCTTCTAGGAATGCTACTGACTCTGCCATTATCAAGTTCCTTGAAACTAACATACTATCCATATTTGGTTGTCCTAGGAAAATTTTTACAGAAAATGCTGCTGCTTTCAAATCCAAAAGAATGGTTGATATCTGCTACAAATATCATATCACATTGGGCCATTCCACAAATTACTACCCCCAAGGTAATGGATTAGCTGAATCCTCCAACAAAATTCTGGTCAACATTATAAAAAAGCTATTGGATCAAAATCATAAATCATGGCATAGTAAGTTGGTTCATGTATTATGCGATGATAGGCTAACCACTAATAAATCAATAAATATGTCCCCCTATCAGCTAGTATATGGCATAGATGCAGTCTTCCCTACATCTTTGGGAGTCCCAGTCATAAAACTTCTCCAAGAAGTACAAAGAGAAGAAAATGACAAGCAGAGAAGACTAAATCAAACTATTCATTTATAGCAGACAAGAGAAGATGTATACAAAAGGACATAGGTAGTTAAATAAAACATCAAGAAGATATTTGACAGAAGGAGCAAATCAAATAACTTCCAAGTTGGAGACACAATTTTAAAATGGGATTCAAGGAGAGAAGATAAAGGTAAACATGGCAAGTTTAAGAATTTATGGAAAGGACCTTATATCATTCACTCAATTAGGGGTCATAATGCTTTATTTCTACAAGGGATGAATGGAGAAGAACTATTTGGAGGTCTTGTCAATGGCAGGATTCTCAAACACTATTTTTGTCAAGAGTCCTAGCTTCAAAGTTTTCACTCATTATACATAAGATAGCATGAGAAAATTCAAAGAAAATAAAAAAACAATGAAAGAAAAGGAAAGGAAAAAGAGGGAAAATCAAAATAGGTACATCCCCATAACCAAAAAATAGTACTACTAGAAGTGTGCAAGTCTAAATGCCATTGTTGATTCAAAATGATATCTAGTTCAGTCATCTAGCCTAATCATGGATGATCATGCTTTAATTTATGTTGATAAGTTAGTAGAAACAAAAATTGTCAATATTATTTCAAAATTAAATTATCAATAATGATTGATTAGGAAAATATAAAGATCCTGGTTCCACATGCTCAAAATAGAACCAAAGGGATAGGTGAAGATATATTACAAATGACAAAATTATGTAATATCCAAAAATAAGGATTTTATACAACAATAAGAATACCCTAAGGTATTCCAAAGTTTGATAACAATAACAAATCAGCTTATGTAGTGTATTAGAATACATAACCATCAAATAACAATGATGGCAGCTAACTATGTCTTCATACAATGCTTCCAAGCAGGGAAAAGCAGTAATATTGGCCCCAAAAACATTATTTTCTAAAGATGTAGTTATAACAGTGGAAAATAATGGTTGTTTCCCTTAATATATGTAATATAGGACATGCATGCAAAAGTGTTTCAGAAACAAATGCCTTTAGCCTAGTTAAATAGGCCTCCCATGCTCAAAACAGCTTAAAATTGACAAAACCCCAAGATTGCAACACAAAGAATTTGCTGCATAAGATATTGCGCATTATAATGGAGATAAAACTAAAAAAATAGAAATATAAATCATATATTCTATTAGATTACTCAATGAGGCATCAAAATAGAGATCTAATCTCTTTTATACAGATCCAAGAAGACACAGTAAGGGTTTCTTGATAGAAATGATATAAAAGAAAGAACTGCTGCAGATATATGGCTGAATCATGCTGTATAGCTGAATATCTACATAAAAATGGCTTAACATGCAAATAAATGGCTGTATACTCTTCCTCTAGCTTTCCGGAGAAAAGGTTGATCCTTCTCTTCAGAAACTAGCTCACAAAAATGGGGTTTTGACCCCTCCCACTGCACACCTTAAGAAATAACGCAGTTTTCTGAAGAGACTATGTTTTTGCTGAAGGTAAATTCTTGGTCCAACACTAGGTAGTGTAAAATTAAACTTTGAAACCTCCTCTTATATTTCTTAGACAAGATCTCCAAGAAAGAGTAGGGAATCCCCACCCAGGAAAACCCTTTCACTAAGCAGTGCAACAAACTTAGCTAAATAGCCAAAGTATGTAGGAAGTCTAAACATGCCACATAAAATATAATCTCCAATATTCCCATATTATTTCCATCTCCTCCATTATATAATTTATGAGCTTCCTCACCAAGTGTCCCACCCACTGTGAGGCTGCTTCCATGCAAAGGTTCCTCCATCACAATTATGTTGTCTTCATTAGTGAGGGTAATCCTTTTATAGCACAATTTGATTTAGTCAAGCTTGACTGGATCAATCTTGATAGGATCATCCTTGACTGAGTCTTCATGCCTTGTCTCCTTTCACACTCAAGGTGTCTTCATTTTGACTAGCTAGCTTGATTTTCATTCACATTGAGCTGTCTTTACTTAGGATCCACTATTTAAGGATAAATCATGTTTACTTGGTCAAACTTGACCTTGTCCACATAGTTTAGACATTTTTCACACATGTGGATGCTTGATTTGGCTATTTCATGATCCCTTTTCACACTATGAGGGATTTTTATTCATACTTAAGCAATTTATGAGCCTCCTTGCCCATTTATTCATCCATATAGATTTTAAAAGAAAAATTAATATTCCTATTAGCTACATACTAATTTAGGAATATTACAGTCTTCTCCTCCCAAATGTTGCTTGTTCTCAAGCAACTGAAAGGGTGCTACAAAATCTCCCCTCTTCTCATTGTGGCCTTCTTAAGACAGAAGTAATGACAATCATGGGGAATTCTATAATCAATGAAGGTCTCCCACCTCCATACTATGATCCAAATTTTGAAAGAAGGTTGGGGATGAACCATCCAAATTTTGAAAGAAGGTTGGGGATGAACCTTCTCAGAAAATTTATCTTCCTAATGAAATATTGTAACACTTTGAGGTTTCTAGGATGACTGATTTTCAAGACACCTTCAATCCTTTTAGGATATACTTTGATTCCTTCTTCAGAAATTATGTGTCCAAGAATTTTTCCTTCTTGGAGACCAAAGAGTGTCTTCTTGGGATTCAAGGATAAGCCATATTTTCTACATTTCTCAAAAAAAATTCTCAAATTCTCAAATTTTCTTTATTAGTTTTGGAGAATACATTAATGTCATTGAGGTAAATGATTATGAAATAGCCTATGTATTTTGAAAAATATATTTCCATGTCCCTTTGGAATGTGGCCCCTGCATTCATTAGACCAAATGGCATTTTAACATACATGAATGTACGCCAAGGTGTGGTAAAAGCAGTTTTGTGTTGATCACTTGGGAGTACTAGCACTTGGTTGTAGCCTGAAAAACCATCCAATAGTGATATTATTTTAGATCCAACCACCTTTTGAAGTATGTGGTCCATTTCAGGGAAGGGATAATTATCTTTCAGGGAGGCTCTGTTCATATTTCTAAAGTCAATGCAAAGCCTAATTTCCCCGGTATTCTTCCTAACAGACACAAGGTTGGACACCCACTGTGAGTACCTAAGGGTCACTATGATCCCAGCATCATACATATTCTTAATCTCTTTCTCAACTAAAGGTAATAAAACAGGGCTTATCCTTCTTAGTTTTTGTTTGAAAAGTTTCTGATTTTATTTAAGAGGAATTTTGTGTTGAATAATGCTGGTATCATATGATTTCATATCTTTGTACCCACATGCAAACACATCTCCAAACTCTTTGAAAAGTTCAATATATTCTTGTTTGATATGAGAAGGTAGAGTTCTAGATAACTTGATCATTTTGGGTTCATCTATGTTGCCTATGTTATGTTCTTCTACATTGGTTTCTGTAGGCTCCATTTTTGGTCTTTTAGATACATCATTGAAATCAAACAACTCTTCTAATGGTGTAAGACCTCTTGGTATTGAATCATTTTTACATTGTAAAACTTCAATGTCATTTTGGTCTATTTTTTTTAGTAATTCTTCTTTATAAACATATTCAAATTGATTTATATCAGCAGTAGAGGACATCTCTATTTTATGGACTTGTTTTTCATCAAAACACTCTTTTTCATGGCTTGAACCAGGTGTTATTTCAGAAAAATCATTCTTTGATTGTATAAAATCATCCATGTGGTCATCACCTTCAAACACTTGCCAATAGTCTTCATTGTCAAGGACTGTGGGCTTGTTTTTTACTTTGACAATGAATTGTTCATTTTCATGGGGGATTTGGCAATTGCTAGTAGCAAAGGCAAGTTCATCCGCAATATTGTTTTGAGCTCTAGGGATGAAGGTGAGTTCATGTTTTTCAAAGGTTTTTAGGAGATCCAGGTTAGCATTCCTATATTCTCTTAATCTCAGGTTTTTGGCTGAATACTCCCCTTTTATTTTCCTAATAATCAGCTTTGAATGTCCTTGTACTGACATTTTCTTGGCCCCTAAATCTTTGAGAAAATGTAGGCCAAGGAGGAGAGCTTCATATTCTGCAATGTTATTGGTGCATTGGAAATCAAGTTTATAAGAATTTCTTTGGTTTGTATTGTGTATCCATACACCAACTCTAGAACTTGTTTTGCTACAAGAGCCATCACAGCTCATTTCCCACAGTGTTTCTATCTCATGCTTATTATCCTTCTGATGTTCGAGACTGCTAAGGTTAGGGTTGTTAGATTCTTCTTTTGGGGACTGATTTAATTTTTCAGGTGAACTCAATCCTATCTCATTCTTTTTTTCTTGTTGGCTAATTTCATCTTCATTGTACAAGATAAAATAATCTAAATCTAAATGAATAGAATACACATGAGTGTTGTTTGGCCTATGTATGTTGCTTACCATAAACTTCATATGAGATTCTCTATATAATCTTCTAGTTTTGTTGAAAACTAGTATGGTAGCATAAGACAGGTCCATTTGAAGGCTTCATTGAAGTTTTTCTCCCCATGATCTAGATAAAAGCATGTCATACTTAGGGGGAATGTCAGCAACAACTATGTCCATAACTAGACCCTTAGCAAGAATTTGTGCCATATTGACACATAAATCCTTGATTAGGCCTAAACATTTTACTCTACTTGAATCAAAGGAATACAAGTCCTTGTAAGGTTTAGTAATTTCTAGGCCTAATCTCACCATCACCACTTTTTGAATAAGGTTGTGAGAGGCACTAGAATCTAGCATGGCATTGTGTCAAATCTTATCATGTATATTTAAGCCAACATAAAATGGAGGAATGGTTTCTTCTTGGTATTTTTCTACTACTTTAGGACCAAACAATAGTTCTGGTTTATCATCTATCAATTTTAATGTATCAGTATCATTTCCTATATTAAAAGCTTTCAAAAGATCCTCCCAAATACTCATGAGAGGGATGTCCCAAGTGCTCCAACCAATCATATGGCCTACCTCATGGTCAAATAAGTGATGTACCATGGTAGCCATATCTCTCCCCATGCTCCCTCTACAACATGTAGTGCAGAAAATGTGGGAAATTCCTCTCCCAAAGGACACATTACACCCATGTGGCTTTCCTCCAAACATGTTATCAAGAGTAAGAGAATTTCCAACATATGGAATCATGATTAGAATCATGCTAGCTGCCATATATGATAAAGGGGAAGGAAGATTTTTTCTCATGTGCAACCAGCGCAGTTTTACCCTTAACTGCCATAGAATAGGAGATGAAAAGTGCCTCCCCCAACACTTGTTTGCTGCCTCACCCTCCTTTCATGCTTGCAAAAGGTGCATAATAGTAGGTGAAAAGGATTCACACCCTGAAGAGTGCTTCTTCCCTTCAAGGTTCTTCAAGGCATGATCATCATCAATATAGTTCATGGCCTTAAGTGGCCTATGACACCCATCATAAATAGTTCTCTCTCTTGGAGCAAAGCCGTATAAGTTAATGTTAGAAAAATGCAAGCATATAGGAAATACATCATAATTTTTAGAGATGCAATCACTTCCACATACTTTTTTCTCATTAGTGAGGTGACTCATGGATGAGTTCCCTCTCACTTTCAATGAGTAAGGAGGTGTGAATGATGACTCTTCCCAAGAGCTATGTCCCTCCTTATCTAACAAATAATCCATGCAATTATTCATATGAGAGTGCACCTCTTCTTTGAAACTCACCCACGTGAATCCATCTAAGATAGTATGATATGCTCTAATGAAACCAGTGGGTTTGGAAAGAAGGATCTCATAGGTTGCATTTAGTAGTTTCTCCTTGAGCTTGGAGCCTCTAACCAAATAGATATGATCATGGAAATAAATGACTCCCTCAACTACCTTATACCTCCCATCCATTACCTTCCCAGAATAATCTCACATGTGAAAAGGTCCTTGGAGTATTCCATCATGAGTTGGGAATCCCAATAAGGATCTAGGCTTCCCAAAAATGACAACGCTATAGAGGTCTGAAATGCAGCCCCTGTCATATCATGGCTTTCCTCTTTGACATGCTTGATGTCAAGTCACATGTCGGAGCATTATAATATTCCTCTTACTTCCTCCTTTGCATCTGATCTTGCTCAAGACAAGATTTAAGCAGATGGAAATCAACTTCCCCTTGGAAATTCCTTGTCTTCCAATACTTCCTTAATTTGGCCCATGCATGCAAGAGTGTTAACATCCTCTTTTCATGTTCAAAAATATCCTTTTTGAATGAAGATACCATGGTATACCCCAAAGATATGGAGTTTCCATGTTCCCTCATGTCCATGCCATCATAGACTTTTGATTTCTCCTTTCTTAGCGCAGATAACTAAGTGGGAGATAGCAATGTCCATTTCAGAAAATTTCTTACCTCTCTTCTGAATTCATGAGAGATTCTATGTGTTGTGCTAGTTTCAACCAAGGCTCCTTCCTTAGCCAAGTATGCAAATTTTGCCCATATTTGAGAGAACACTTTAGTTTTTCTCCAATCAAGAGGTTCTTGAGGTGCTCTTGTTATGACTGCGTTATCATCTCCTACCTTTTCTTCCTCCTCTTCAATATTTGAAGTTTCCCCATCATCAATAAGAGACCTTATATCTCGGTCTTCTATTGAAGGAGGAATATTCATGCCTTCCTCTTGAGAAGAAATCCCTTCATCAAATGGATATCTTGACCTTGGAAAGGTATTAAACAAGATTAAACCCTCTTCCATGGTTTTCAAAATTGGACTTGGATTTATAGACCCTTCCAACTCATGTAAAATATTTGTTTGATATGGTTTAATAGTTTCAATAGAAGATGTTACACACGAAGCCTCATCAAACCTCTCTATTAATATTTCAATAAAATTTTCATAAGTAGGTGTATTTTCATTTCTTAAGGAAAAATATTCAAACAACCACCAAGCGTATGCCTTACCTTCGAAATGCATCACTGCTACTTTGATGGCTTCAATTTCTGAAACTTGATGTTGTTGCACAAACTTTTATAACTCCTCCACCCAAACCCTAACTGCGCATTTAGGTGATCCATCAAAAGTAGATATAAATAATCTACCCACACCATGCTGCTTCCACTTTTTGCTTCTGTCCTCCTTGATATTGCAAAATACTTGGAAGTTCAAGTGATCTTTGAACTCCTTAGATTGAGCTTCATACTCCTGCAAATAATCGCCCAAGAGTATATCTCTTTGGCACATCTCCTTTCTTCCTCTTCATGAAGAAATTACTGATATAACGTGGTAGATCTGGTGATATGGATAAGTGCTCATATCCATAAGATCAGGACTTAGAACCTTCCTCTTTTATAGATGTAGCTGAGGGATTTTCAGGTCTCTCCGTCCTCATTTCTTTGATGCCCTTGCTTCCACCTTGTAGATTTGGAAAGAGAAGTTTTGAGAACCTATTTTCTCAAAAAAATGAAGGTTTGTTTTGATATCTCTTGTAGATCTCCTCCTCCCCATGATAATACTCCATAATTCTTGAAGCTCACAGGCTGAGCCAAGAAATTTTTTCTGATACCATTGTAATATCCCAAAATAGGGATTTTCTACAACAACAAGAATACCCTAAGGTATTCCAAATTTTTAGAACAATAATAAATAAGCTTATGTAGTGTATTAGAACACATAGCCATCAAATAACAATCATAGTAGCTAACTATGTCTTCATACAATGCCTACAAGCGGGGAAAAGCAGTAATATTGGCCCCAATAACGTTATTTTCTAAATATGGAGTTATAACAGTGGAAAATAATGGTTTTTTCCCTTAATATATGTAATATAGGACATGCATGAAAAATATTTTCAGAAAAAATGCCTTTAGCCTAGTTAAACAGTCCTCCCATGCTCAAAATAACTTAAAATTGACAAAACCCCAAGACTGCAATAGACAGAATTTGATGCATAAGATATTGCACAGTATAATGGAGATAAAACTCAGAAAATAGAAATATAAATCATATCTTCTATTATATTACTCAATGAGGCATAAGAACAGAGATCTAATCTCTTTTATACAGATCCAAGAAGACTCGGCAAGGGTTTCTTGACAGAAATGATATACAAGAAAGAAATGCTACAGATATGTGGTTGAATCAAACTTTATAGCTAAATATGTGCATAAAAATGGCTGAACATGAAAATAAATGGTTGTATAATCTTCCTCTAGCTTTCTGAAGAAAAGGCTGATCCTTCTCTTGGGAAACTAGCTCACAAAAATGGGGTTTTGACCTGTCTCACTGGACACCTTAAGAAATAACGCAGTTTTTTGAAGGGACTATGTTTTTTATGAACTTAAATTCTTGGTCTAGCACTAGGTAGTGGAAAATGTAGCTTTGAAACCTTCTCTTATATTTCTTAGACAATATCTCCAAGAAAGAGTAGGGAATCCCCACCCGGGAAAACCCCTGCACTAAGCAATGAAAAAAACTTAGCTAAACAACCAAAGTATGTAGAAAGTATAAACAGAAAAAATAAAATATAATCTCCAATCTGGCCATATGCTTGCCATATCCTCCATTATATAATTGATGAGCTTCCTCACTAAGGGTCCCACCCACTATGAGGTTGCTTCCATGCAAAGGTTCCTCCATCACAATTACGTTGTCTTCATTAGTGAGGGTAATCCTTTTACACCGCAATTTGATTTTTTCAAGCTTGACTGAATCAATCTTGATAGGATCATCCTTGACTGAGTCTCCATGCCTTGTCTACTTTCACACTCAAGGTGTCTTCATTTTGACTAGCTAGCTTGATTTTCATTCACATTGAGCTATATTTATTTAGGATCCACTCTTTGAGGATAAATCATGTTGACTTGGTAAAACTTGACCTTTTCCACATATTTTAGACCTTGTTCACACATGTGGATGCTTGATCTAGTTATTTCATGATCCCTTTTCACACTATGAGGGATTTTTATTCATACTTAAGCAATTTATGAGAATCCTTGCCCATTTATTCATCGATCTATATTTTAAAATAAAATTTAATATTCCTATTAGCTGCATGCTAATTTAGGAATATTACAAATTATAAGCCTTATCTTTATAAATTTACTTTTATATAAATAATGATTGTGTGCAACTTGTTTCAATTCCACAAACCATGGTGAATCAGACTGTCTAAACTTGATTTAAAAACCATGCTTTAAATTTCATGTCACTAGATAGAGAATAAATACTGCCAAATAGATTAATATTGGCATTCAAATAGTTCAGGTAGAAAATGAAAAGAGTTCAATAGTTTAATCTGAGCTCTTAGAAGAAATAAGGATAGGAGTAGATAATTTATTTTCTGTTTTCAAAAATAAAATGTCAAGAGTTTTACAATACAAATGCACTCAAAGAAGAAAAATGTTAGGAAAAGTAGGATTGGGTAGGCAAAAATGATCTTTAAAAAAAATCATATGTTGCAGATTGATCAGATAGTCACTTCAAAGAAATATCAGCAATAGAGGAAAAAGGGAAATCTTCCCAATGGACAAGGCACTGATCTACTGAAACTCAGATATTTGATAAAACTAAGGTTCTGGACACCTTAGAAGGAAAGTTTCCCTCCCCAAGTGGTGCCACTGTTAGTCATTAGTAAATTTTGCTGATATCAAAGGATGACTAAGTTATAAATCCTATATTTCTAGAAACA
Organism: Pinus albicaulis; assembly: GCA_034641835.2. NCBI lineage: Eukaryota > Viridiplantae > Streptophyta > Pinopsida > Pinales > Pinaceae > Pinus > Pinus albicaulis. The sequence goes on along the minus strand of MU968359.1, from coordinate 89,650,361 downwards.
ATATTTAAGGAAACCATTGTGAGTTCTAGAAATCTCACTTCCTTCATCATCCTACACCTAACTGTTCCACTATAAAATTTATCTTTTGCCTTCTAAAAGTTTACCCTTCTTCAAAGAAAACTCCATTTTCTGGGCCTTTTTGCCTCATTTCATCACCTCACTTACACCCTCATTCATTCCCTGTTTCCCCTCTCAAAATACCCTCAAAAATCCCCCTCACACATCATTTTCTTCTAAAAAACCCTTAAAAAATGTAAAAACCCTTTTTATATTGTTTAAACTTAACTATTTGGCCTTTTAGACCCTTTAAAAACCTAACCAAAACCCTATTTTGTGTTAAACCTGCCCTTTCTTATGAAACGAGTCCTTTAGCCCCTTTTTCAGCCTAAAGCCTTAGCCCCCTTACCCTCATAAAACCATTTTATCCCCTACATCTTAGCCCCTTCCCTATTCCAAACTCCTCTGCAAGGCCACCCAGGGCCCCGGTTTACCTTGGTCTCAAACTCAAACTGTGTGTAAATGCATCCAATTTTTCTTTTGCAGACCTTTTCCCTAGTCTGGGAAATCTCACAACCTCCCTTTACGCTGGAAAATTTAAACAAATAAGTCTGGGTTATTTTAATATCTCAATTCATAGAATTGAGATATTAATTCAACACTCCTCAATAGTTATAACCCGACAGTCCATTATGTATACATATGCACCAACTTCGCATATACAACCATTATACGCGACATAATACTTTGGATATTAGAACCATATTAATTGACGCTCAACATGTACATATATTTCCAACCATATACAATATACCACTCGGGCTTTGGTTAATTATCAATCACCACTATATATTAAAGTCTGGCCCGCACCAACATACGACAATTACCTCGATTAACCGTCGATCCGATCGAAGGGCTCATGTTCCATCACGCTGCAACATCTAATCGGACGGATATCAATCAAATACACACACCCGTACCTTAATTTAACCTCCGTGCTAATTCTAAAGGCGATCACCGTGCAATTCACCTTCCTTCAGATCAACAGTATGTGTCAATATCGCACCGTGTCTTTGGTCGATGGTTAATGCGCGATGGCATGCAGTGGAGGCGGTTTTGCAATGTCGCTCAGGGAAACATGTCGATCAATCTATGGAATCACTCCCAACTCCTCAAATACCGCTTTCGCTACAAAGGTGGTGAGATAAAACCCATCGTCTGGCTCCAAACTGTCGTCACTGTTCATCGGGTCATGGTTCCACTTCTCCACTCTAGGTTCCGCCTATTCAAATTAACGTAGTTCAAATGCGCCTTCACTCCTCGTTATACAGTGCTCGTCCAATGAACACCACTATCGTTATGCATGGGTTAAATCCATGCCTCTATTTTGGCCTACACTCACGACTCTATCACTCCCCTGTCGACAGTGTCGACAATATCTACATCGATTCTGCTAACTGTATGTAGAGCACCATTAATCCCATCACAGGGTTCTTAATTATCACGGATTTTGATTATTCTCCATCAAGATGCATGCATATATTCACAAATAAATTATTCAAGAAAATCAGATATACATTCACACATAAATTAAATCCACAAGGCACAAATATACTGAAACATTTCTTATTTACACAATGGATTGAATTACAACCACTGGCTGGCCAGATCTTCAATTTGATGGCCTTACTCCCCTATGCAGCTCTGCAGGTACAGGTAGGTCTAGGTGCAGGCTCGTGCAGTTCTGTTTATGTCTCTCAACTCTATCACAGGGTTTATACATATTGGAAATCAATCGATTCACTTCCTTGATGACTCTTGGATTCCTAAAGCTAGCCTAACTTCTGAAACTGACTATCTCTTCAGGTGCCCACCTTTCACTCAACTCTACCATCCAACCACAACCTGCCACCTGTCACTGGGTTCCACCTTCCAAACTTGCCTGCTAGTCTCCAAACCCCTCCACACCGTTGATCTCACCTCTTGAGATTCGATGGGTGAGACCGTATATCGTGCATATACTAGTTATGGACATAGTTGTTGCAGACATTTATGAGGATGGAGGACACTCGCTTAGGGAGTCTTCATGAAGATATGAATTGTGTTTCAATTGAGCATTTGGGAGATGGATCGTATGCAGTGATGAGCAAGAAGATGACTTCTTTTCCAATACCATGGAGGACCTTTCCTTGGATGAATATGATAGAACCTTGTATATTGGAGAAGCAAGGAAAATTTCTTGTTGCAGACCTTGATAAGGAAATTTGTGACCTCGCTCTAGTATGTTCAAATGCTCATAACAAGGGTGGAAATTGATGATATTTGTGATAGATATGGGTCATGCTTAGCCACATGGAAATTGGCTAGGTTCCCGACATGACTCATGGAATCCCTTCGTGGTAGGGCACATTTTTTGGGTAGACTACTTCATGGCTTACAACTAGGAAGGAACTCTTGGTGCACCTTTAGTGGGGGAGAAGCCTTGAAGGAAGTACTCATGATGATGATGGTAGAAGTGACCAAGGGCACTTAACCTATACACTATACACATGATGATGACTAGAGTTGAGATGAGTCTAGTCTTGATGGACACATGGGCAACAAAATTCATGTACATTGACATGAGGGCATGGTAGGACATTGGAGACATTATGCAAGTGCACTTACTAGGTGCCACTTATGAGAATCATGGAGGAGTTTCAAGTAGGATGTTGAACATGATCAATTGTTGGTGATACATGAAGATATTTTATAGATGGGCTGATGTATGTTGTTCACTTTGAGCAACAAGACATTGGTTCGATGAGCAGCATATGAGCACATTCATATGACTTGCAGTGTGATAAAAAATTGTGGTTGCACTCGTGGCCAATACAAGTATTTCTTCCAATACTTTGGATAGGATGCTGCATGGTAGTTCATGATGGATTTTCATTCATTGGAGGCTTCATACTACAATGATCTTGTAGTATCTGGTTCACTAAGGAGTTGAGATCAAGATTGGTCTTGATTTTGATGCACTCTGGGATGCATAGCTTTGAGCACGTTTATAGGGTGTGTTTATGAGGAGTCACTTGATGGAGATGATCAACTGGGCACTTTGGAGCTTGATGGATATGCAGTGATGAGATGCCTTGGTGGTATAAACTTGGGCATGGGTTGAGCCTTCTTGAATTAACTTTAGTACACATGTTGGGTGCATATTGTAGATGGGGTGAATATGGCACATTGTTGAGAGGATGTTATTGACTTGACTTGAGGAGGACCTTTCACACGTGGACGATGCTCGATTGTTGTGACTGTGTTTTTAACATCACATGGAGATTGGCATCATGGGTAGCACATTTTAGATAGATATGGCTTGCTGGATGGACAACATGTTGCGAATGAGATGAAGGTCACTTCATGGACCTGAAAATGGCATACTTTACACTCATATGGGATGGATTCTTGATTGAGTTTATGGATGTGACATGATTCTAGAGGAACAACTAATGCAAGGTATGAGGATGTGGATTCTCATGATGAGAACGTATTTTTGGATTGGTCACCTGACTAGTTCAATTTATGAGGGATATAATAATGTGTAGAGTTATGCTATATACATAATAGGTTTAGTTACGTTGAGTTGGTTGGATTAATTGATGCAGAGATTCACATGATATTGGTGATATGTGATGGGTTGACACGATATATGTTGCAACAGCATGCGGCCATGATGGAGAGATTGAATTCCCACGATGGTATAGCACGTGGTGATTGTGACGGATGTGTTGATGACCATGGATTGAGGAGATATTTCCATTGGATATGTTAGACATGAACCTTGATGGTTTATGCAACGATATTGTGCGATGATACATTGCGAAGAAAGCTGCAACGATATATGACGAAAATATGATGCGACGATTATGGTAGCACTATTGGGGACGATTGTCTTATTTTAAGTGGGGGAGTATGTAAGACACACAAGTCAAGGATGATGACCAAGGGCGTTGGAAGAATTTGGTGGACATGTGACAAAGGATGGTCGACGAAATGACGAAAACCTCAGCCTATAAAAGGTCTGAAAATCCTCCCTTGACATTCTTCCCAACTTGCCATGTATTTTTATACATCTTCGACCCTGACCAATCTCTTGCCACTGCTAATGTTTCACTGATACAAACCAATATAATTTCCAAGATTTGATGCCAAATGCAACCCTATTGATGTATTCCTGCTTCAATATATAATCTTCAAAAAAGCTCAAATCGCCCTGAATCGAGCTTTGATACCATCTGTCATGAAGTGGTAGTGTTGCCAGTGCTTCACCAGCGTGAGGGTGCCCAAGGAAATGCATTTGGGTGGGTTGGGTTGGTTCATGTTGTGTGAGGGATTTCACATCAAAAATTCTAAGTTATGATCATGGGTGTGCCTTGTGCACATTCTGGAGGGTCAGATCATGCGGTTCGGGTAGTGTCATTAGAGTAGGTCGGGTGATGCATTCGAGTGGGTCGGGTTGTGTTGTTCGGGTCACACACTCAGGAAGACCGGCTCATGTGTTCGGGTGAGTCAGGTCATGTCGTTCGCGTCATGCATTCAGGTGGGTTGAGTGGTGTGTTTGGGTGAGTTGAGTCATGTGTTCAGGTGGGTTGGGTCAGGTCGTGTGAGGGTGGTCATGTTAAAAATGCTAAGTTCTAATCACCCATGTGCCTTGTGCACATTCGTACGACCCGTTTTTAGTTTGCTACCTTGTGCCTTTATTTCGACGGGTTGGGTCCTACCATGGGAGGGTGCCCAAGGAAACGTGTTCGGCTCAAGTCAAGTCCTCTAAGTGAGGTCGTATCAAAAAAGGTAACTTGTGACTGCCCCTGTGCCTTGTGCATGTTCATGAGACCCATTTGCCATTTTATCCCTTGTGCCTTCGTTCAAGCGGTTCGGGTAGGATAGTGTGTGGGTGCCCAAGGAAATGTGTTCGGGTTGGTTCCTGTCATGTGAGGGCACCCAAGGAAATGCGTTCAAGCGGGTTGAGTTGGGTTAGGTCTTGTGAGGGCGCCTAAGGAAATGCGTTTGGGTTGGATCATGTGAGAGCACCCAGGGAAACACGTTTGGGTGGGTCAAGTCGGGTCATATCATGTGAGGACACCCAAGGAAACGTATTCGGGTAGGTCAGGTCGTGTCGTGTCATGTGAGGGTGTTCAAGGAAACACATTCAGGTAGATCGGTCGGGTCGGGTCGGGTCATGTCGTGTGAGGGAATCTAGGGGAATGCATTCAATAAAATCAACTAGGGTCAGGTCTCTTTGGGTCCTGTGATGGCAGCCATATAAAAAAGGCTAAGTTGTGACCGCCCGTGTGCATTGTGCATGTTCATTGTAATATAAAAAAATAGGGCAGTTATAAAATAATGAGAATATCTTAAGATATTATAAAGTTGGATATCTAGAAATACTTGAACACAATAATTCAAGCTCTATCAATTTACTTATTATATCAAATTAGGAGCATATTAGCAAAACTATGTCTCCATATGTTATCTCCAAGTGGGGAAAAGTAGTGATCTGGACCATAAAAATGCTATTTCTATAAAATAAAATTGTAACTATGATAAATGGGACTTGGATCCCTTAATTCATGCAATATACATCTCACATATAGAATGGGAGCTAAAACAAATCATTCTAGCTAAGTTAAATAGATCTCTCGGTTCTTGTATGGCTTAAAAACACTGAAAACCCATAGCTTAACCCATATAGAAAACTTTAAAGAAAGAAAAATGTAATTAAAATAATATTTCTGTAGAAATATGTTGTAGACAATATATCTGGAGTTTATTTAGCCAAATCATAGAGAAAAACAGAGATCTAGCCTCTTTTATACAATGTAAAGATAACCCAGCAAGGATTTCTTGGAAGCTCAAGTACAAAAGGAATAGATCTGAATATTCAGCTGCAAAATAATACATTCCCCTACAAAATTACATGAAAATATCTAAATAAATTACAATAGGGATAAGAATCCCTTTTTCTAGCTTTCCGGGGGAAGGGTTGGCCCTTGCCCTAGGAAAGTAGCCCAAAATCAAGGTATTAAACCTTGCTGTAGCTGCTCTCTGAAAAATAACACAGTTCCTGCAAGGGAAAATGCTGTAAAAGTGCAGAGATTCTTTGGCCAAGTGCAAAGATGTGGAAATATGCCTAGGAGTCCTTCTTACTGATCCTCCAATGGATAGACAAGCTCTCCACTGAGAAAAAGCCCAGATTTTTTTTTAAAGAGATCCTCCTTTTCTGCACCCTGCAACAAAACCCAGATCTAAACAGAAATTGCACTATAGCTGAAGGAAGTAGCTTGGCCAAAATTCCAGAATGAGGAAATTTAGCTCAAGAACCTCTACTTCCCTAAGGATGAGGTAGGGATTCCTGACCGGGAACACCCTTGTGCTAAGTAGCACTGCAACCCTGCTAAATAGCAAGAGGAAGCAAAGTCTCAACAGACCAAAGAAAATAATAATCCAAGCATGAATATAATGGTTGTCCTCCTCTCCATATATAGCAAGTGCTCCTCTCCACAATGGGTCCCATCCATATGTGCCATCTAGCCCATGCAATTTGTCCTCCATTAAAACTGCGCAGTCCATCATGGAGATACAATGTATCTAGAAAATGCATGTGGACTTGGTCAAATATGACATAATCGACATGATCCAATCATGTTCACACCTGTAGGTGCTCAATCCAGCTGCTTATTATTCTCCTTTTCACCTGAGGAATGTTATTTTTCCTTCTAAAGAGGTTAATGGGTCTCCCTACCCATTTTATTCATCTAATGATAACTATAATGTTCCTTTTAACTTGAGGCTAAAATTTGGGATCATTACAGTCCTCCCCTTCAAAATGTTGCTTGTCCTCAAGAAACTGTATAGAGAGAGAAAATTCCCTTCCCTTCTCCTCTTGTGGCCTTCTCATCAATAGTCCCCACCACTTCTCAAGATAATATGCAACAAATTTTCCCTCCAATGTCTCCTCCCAAAGATGCACGACCAAATGGCTCACATCATGAAAAGGTGGAAGGTGTAAGTGGAAACCTTCTTACTGTCTCATGGCCTCCTCAAGGTAGGAGTGATGATACACATGGGAAATCTTATTCCCAATGAGTGACTCATTCACCCATGCTATCATCATCCAAATGAAATGAGCCATTCTAGGTAGCTTATGAAGGAAATCTGCAACCCTGGTTTTATGAAATGTGTTGGGGCTGAATGGAGAGTTTATATTTTCCCATCCAAGTAGATTTTCTCTCCATTTATGGTAAGTATGGGGGAGGTTTCTGATATTGGGCTACAATGTCATGGCCTTCAAAAATTTCCCAAGCTACCCCACAAGATAATTCAGCCATGAAGTGCCTCCTCCAAGAATGCAAGTTCTCCCAATGGCTCCTCATACATGAAGGAAAGACGTGTGTTGTGGCAATCATGGTGTGCCCATTGTCTCTCCTGAAAAATGAAACATGTAGAATAGGGAGAATCATACTCCCAATGGGAATCTCCATCTCAAATTCCACTCTCCAAACAAATATTCCCATGAATATAAGCATATCAGCAATATATGGAAGAAAAATACTATGAAAAAAAGCTTCCAAATGACAACTGGAGAGTGAATCATAGTTCCACACAAGGAACTAGCACAGTGCATTCCATGCCTGCCTCAAAAAAAAAAATAACAAGTTCTTCACCAGCCACTTGTCTGCTACCATGGTCATCTCATAATATGGAAACATGAAGATACAATGTGGTGTCAATGGTGCACACCAAGAATCATGTGGCTTCCCCCACAAAGCACCAATAAGGTAGCCAAAATCAATGCTACAAGTAGCTACAAGTACATCATCATACAATATGAAATAAGGGATAATTCTTCTTGATACATCATGCTACTCAAACAAGGAAAATAATTACAATACAGAATGTGAAATTATACCTCCTCCATCATGTACTTGAGATCTTGAGCTGAAATGGCTCAACTGGAATTTTTCCCTCACCTCCAATGAGTAGGGAACTGGCTGTGACCTCCTCTCTATCACAATCTGGGCTATGAATCTCTCCATATGCTGTAATATGTCATGCTGGATGCCCTCCCAAGTGAACTCCTTTTTCAAAGAAAGATATGCATCATAATGCATGGAAAGGAAGTCCTCATGTGCTGCATGTAACATCTTCTCCTTGAGACTAGAAACTCCAGTTAAGAAGAATCTGCCATGAGAATATATGACCATGTCATCCACCATGTATCTATCATCTCCATCTAGGTCATCAAGAATCACGCAAGCACAAAGATCCTTGGAGTACTCTACCAAGAGTTGAGACCTCCAATATGGATCAATCCTCCCAAGAGATAGCAATGGTGATCTAGCATGTGAAGCTATCCTCATGTTGCTACCTGCTACTTTGACATCCCCCATGCCAAAGTATCCCTCTAAACTCTTCACCTCTCCAAAATCCAAGAGTAGTGAACCAAAATACAATATGTATCTCATCAAATCTAGAACTGGTGTTCCATGTAGTGAGACATCAAAATCTAAAGTGGACTGTATATATGAGTGGACTGAGATGTCACTCTCTTCACTGCGTAGTGCAGTCCCCTCCTTATGTGCAAAAACCTCCTGAAATAGATAAGGGTGAATTATCATCATCCCTTGGTGTTGATCCTTCTCCTCTTCTTCCATATATGAGAATTCCTCATCCTGAATGAGAGACCCTTGATCTTGGTCATCTCTTAAAGGAGAAGACCCCATGTCTTCACAAATAGAAGAGGGCTCTTCAAGAAGTGGGGATCTTTCCCTTGGAAAACTATCATGCATGTTTTTATCCCCTTTCAAAATATGGAGTGGAGTAGGTTTAATAGGTCTCTCCAACTCATGCAAAGTGTTTCAGTTCTTGTTTTTAACAAATGATGGTTCACAATGTTTTCTATCAAATCTTCTCACCAGTTCCTTAGTGAATCCAACATAAGTTTTTAGATCTGCATGAAAAAATTAAGTAGAATCATTAAAACACCAATCATGGACCATACCTTTGAGGTGAAACACTACTACTCTGATGGCCTCCTTCTCTGAAACTTGGTGTAGCTAAAAATAGGAATCTAGCTCTTCTACCCAAGCTTTGGTTATGCACTCTGCTGATCCATCAAAGTGAGATAGGAAGATTCTACCTCTCTTTCTTATTTTATGGTTGCTGGATCTTGCCTCCTTGAGTTTAAAAAACCCTTGGAATTATAATTGCTCTTTCAATCTCCATGATTGAGATTCATACTCCTGAAGATAGTCACTCAAGGTCTCTTCCCTTGGTGCATCTTCTTCCTCCATCCTTCTTGCAGTAAATGCAGGAAATAGACCGTATTGTGGATCTGCATGTGTGGTTGAATGTTCACACCCATTAGTTGAATAGCTATGGCTTGCTTCAAACCCTCTCATAAATCTTCTACACTCCTCCCCTTTCATCTCCTTGAGATATTCTTTGATATTCTTCATAGCTTGGAAAAGAAGCAAGCAGAACCTCTCTTCTTTCATTCCTCCAAATAATGGAGTCATGCTTTTGTTTCTTCTACACAAATTCTCTCTTATGTGAGAAGCTTCTCCTCCTAATGGAATAATGTCTTGGATGCACAGGCTGAGCCAAGATTATGCTCTGTTACCACTGTAATATCCAAAAATAGGGCAATTCTACAACAATGAAAATATCTTAAGATATTCTAAAGTTGGAGATACAATAATACTTGAACACAATAATTCAAGTTGTGTAAAGTTACTTATTATATCAGATTAGGAGCATATCAGAAAAACTATGTCTCCATATGTTATCTCCAAGTGGGGAAAAGCAGTGATCTGGACCATAAAAATGCTATTTCCAGAAAATAACCCTGTAATTGTGATAAATTGGACTTGGATCCATTAATTCATGCAATATAAATCTCACATATAGAATGGGAGCTAAAACAAATTATTCTAGCTAAGTTAAACAGATCTCCCAGTTCTTGTATGGCTTAAAAACACTGAAAACCCATAGCTGAACCCATACAGAAAAATATGAAGCAAGAATAATGTAATTACAAGAGGGTTTCTATAGAAATATTTTTTAGACAACAGATCTGGAGTTTATTTAGCCAAATCACAGAGAAAAATAGAGATCTAGCCTCTTTTATAGAATATAAAGATAACCTGGCAAGGCTTTATTGGAAGCTCAAGTAAAAAAGGAATAGATCTGAATATTCAGCTGCAAAATAGCACAATCCCCTACAAAATTACATTAAAATATCTGAATAAAGAATAATAGGGATAAGAATCCCCTTTTCTATCTTTCTGGGGGAAGGGTTAGCCCTTGCCTTAGGAAAGTAGCGCAAAATTAAGGTATTAAACCTTGCTGCAGCTGCTCTCTGAAAAATGACGCAGTTTCTGCAAGGGACTGCACTATAGAAGTGCAGATATTCTTTGGCCAAGTGCCAAGATGTGGAAATATGCTCGAGAGTCCTTCTTATTGATCCTCCAATTGATAGACAAGCTCTCCACTAAGAAATAAGCCCAAAAATGACTCAAAGAGAGCCTCCTTTGCTACACCCTGCAACACAACCCAAATCTAAATAGAAAATGCATTGTACCTGAAGGAGGTAGCTTGGAAAAAATGCCAGAATGAGGAAATGTAGCTCAAGAACCTGTCCTTCCTTGAGGATGAGGTAGGGATTCCCGACTGGGAACACCCTTGTGCTAAACAACACTGCAACCCTGCTAAACAACAAGAGGAAGCAAAGTCTCAACAGACCAAAGCAAATAATAATCCAAGCATGAATACAATGGCTATCCTCCTTTCCATATATAGCAAATTCTCCTCTCCACAATGGATCCCATACATATGTGCCACCTATCCCATGCAAGTTGTCCTCCATTAAAACTGTGTAGTCCATCATGGAGATACAATGTATCTAGACAGTGCATGTGGACTTGGTCATTTATGACTGAATCAGCATGATCCAATCCTGTTCACACCTATAGGTGCTTAATTTAGCTACTTATTCTTCCCCTTTTCACATGAGGAATGTTATTTTTCCTTCTAAAGAGGTTAATGGGTCTCCCTACCCATTTTATTCATCTAATGATAACTATAATTTTCTTTTTACCTTGAGGCTAAAATTTGGGAACATTACATTCATGTGACCCATTTTTTATTTTCTCCCTTGTGCCTTCGTTCGGGTGGGTTAAGTTGTGTTGGGTCGTGCCATGTGAGGGCACCCAAGGAAATGTGTTTAGGCTGGGTCAGGTCAGGTAGTGTGAGGGAGGCCATATAAAAAATTCTAAGTTTTGATTGTCTGTGTGCATTGTGCACGTTCGTGCAACTCGTTTTCCATTTTCTCCCTTGTGCCTTAGTTCGGGCGGGTCGGGTCCTACCATGCGAGGGTTCCCAAGGAGATGTGTTCAGGATGGGTCGGGTCAGGTCATGTGAGCGCACCCAAGGAAATGCGTTCGGGTCGGGTCAGGTTGGGTCGTGTGAGGAAGCTTGTAGAAAAAATGTTAAGTCATGACCACCCATGTTCCTTTTGCATGTTCATGCAACCCGTTTGTCATTTTCTCCTTTGTGCCTTTGTTCGAGTGGGTCGGGTCGTGTCATGTGAAGGTGCCCAAGGAGATGCATTTGGGTCAGGTCAGATCAGATCGTGTTAGGGAGGCCGTATCAAAAATCCTAAGTTGTGACTACCCGCATTCCTTTTACACGTTCGTGTGACTTGTTCGCCATTTGCTCCCTTGTGCCTTCGTTCGGGTCAGGTTAGGTTGGGTCACGTCGTGCGAGGGCACCTCAAGAAACATGTTTGGGTCGGTTCATGTGAGGGCACCCAAGGAAACGTGTTCAGGTTGGGTTGGATTGGGTTGCGTGAGGGCGCCCAAGGAAACACATTCGGGTCAGGTCGCATCGTGTGAGGGAGCCCTATGAAATGCGTTCAGGTCGGGTCATTTCATTTGAGGGTGGCCATATAAAAAATGCTAAGTTGTTACTGATCAGGTGCCTTTTGCACGTTTGTGAAACCCGCTTGTCATTTTCTACCATGTGCCTTTGTTCAGTCGGGCATGCCATGTCACGCCATGTGAGGGCACCCAATGAAACTCGTTCGAGTTAGGTCATTTTGTTTGAGGGAGACCGTATAAAAAATGCTAAGTTGTGATTGCCTGGGTGCCTTTTCCACATTTGTGCAACCCTTTTTTTGTTTGCTTCCTCGTGCCTTTGTTTGGTTGGGTGCCATGTTTCACCTTAGGCCTGTCATATCACGACATGTTCAAGCGCCCAATAAAAAGAATTTGGGTCGAGTCATTTTGTTTGTGGATGGCCATATAAAAATTGCTAAGTTGTGACTGCCTAGGTTCCTTATGCACGTTCGTGCAGTGCATTTTCCATTTTCTCCCTTGTGCCTTCATTCGGTAGGGTGCGTCATGTCACACCATGTGAGGGAGCCATAACGAATTGGGTTTCGGTTGGGTTGTTTCGTTTGAGGGCGGTTGTATGAAAATTGCTAAGTTGTGATCGCCAATATTCCTTGTGCATGTTCATGTGTCTCGTTTTCCATTTTATCCCTTTTCCATTCATTTGGTCGGGCACGCATTGTGAGGGTTCCTAATGAAACACATTCGGGTCGGGTCATTTCGTTTGAGGGTGATCATAGAAAATTTTCTAAGTCGTGACCGCCCAGGTGCCTTGGCCACATTTTTGTAGCCCGTTTTCCATTTTCTCCCTTGTGCCTTCATTCAGTCGAGCATGTTGTGTTGCGCCATGTGAGGGCACATGACGAAATGCATCCAGTTCAGGTTGTTTCATTTTAGTCGTATCAAAATTGCTAAGTTGTGACTGTTCGGGTGCCTTGTGCACGTTCGTGCGGCCCGTTTGTCATTTGCGCTCTTGTGCCTTCGTTTGGTCAGGCACACCCTTTTGCACCGTGTGAGGGTGCTCGATGAAACGCGTTCGGGTTGGGTCATTTCATTTAAGGGCGACCGTATAAAATTTGGTAAGCTATGACCACCCGTGTGCCTTGTGCATGTTCGTGCAGCCTGTTTTCCATTTTCTCCCTTGCGCCTTTTTTCAGTATGGCGCGCTGTGTGATGGTGCCTGATGAAACTCGTTTGGGTCGATTTGTTTCGTTTGAGGGTAGTGATATAAAATTTTCTAAGTTGTGACTGGCCGGATGACTTGTGCACGTTCAGGTGGCCCATTTTCCATTTTCTCACTTGTTCCTTCATTCGACCAGGCGTGCCCTGTTCCACCCGACGAAACGCGTCCAAGTCTGGTCGTTTTTTTTTAGGGAAGCTATATCATATATGCTAAGTTGTGACTTCCCAAGTGCCTTGTGCATGTTCGTGTGACCTGTTTTCTACTTTCCCCCTTGCCCCTTCGTTCCGTTGGGCGCGCTGTATCACGCCGTATGAGGGTAACTGAAGAAAAGAATTCAGGTCGCGTCATTTCATTTGAGGGCAGCCATATAAAATTTTCTTAGTTGTGACCACCCGGGTTCCTTCTGCATGTTCGTGTAGCCCGTTTTCCATTTTCTCCCTTGTGCCTTCGTTTCGTCAGTCGTGCACTGTCGCACCGTGTGAGGGCACCCGGTGAAACTCGTTCAGGTTGGCTCATTTGGTTTGAGGGTGGTCGTATCAAATTTTCTAAGCTGTGACCACGCGGGTGCCTTATGCACGTTTGGGTGGCCCATTTTCTATTTTCTCCCTTGTGCCTTCATTCGGCCGAGCGCACCGTGTCGCGTTGTGTGAGGGACCCCGACGGAATGCATTCAGGTAGGGTCATTTTTTTTTTAGGGTGGCCGTATCAAATTTGCTAAGTTGTAATGGCCTAGGTACCTTTTGCATGTTTTTTTGGGCCATTTTCCATTTATTCCTTTGTGCCTTCATTCGGTCAGGCAAGACGTGCTGCACTGTGTGAGGGTGCCTCACAAAATGCGTTTAGGTTGGGTCAGCTCGTTTGAGGGCAGTCGTATCAAATTTTCTAAGTTGTGACCACCCTAGTGCCTTGTGCACATTTGTGTAGCCCATTTCCTGTTTGCTCCATTGTGCCTTCATCCAGTCGGGTGTGCCATGTTGCATCATGTGAGGGCGCTTGATGAAATGTGTTCAGGTAGGGTCTTTTCATTCAAGGGAGACTGTATCAAATTTTCTAATTTGTGATTGCCCGGGTGCCTTGTGCATGTTTGTGTGGTCTGTTTTCCATTTTCTCCCTTGTGCCTTCATTCAGTTGGGTGAGCTATGCCACGCCATGTGAGGGCGCTCGATGAAATGCGTTTGGGTCGAGTCATTTTGTTTGAGGGCAGTCGCATCAAATTTTCTAAGTTGTGGCCACCTAGATGCCTTCTGCACATTCGTGCGACCTGTTTTCCTTTTTCTCCCTTATGCCTTAATTTTCTCGAGCATGTCATGTGAGGGCACCCAACGAAATGTGTTTAGGTCGGGTCATTTCATTTGAGGGTGGCCTTATCAAATTTGCTAAGTTGTGACTGCCTAGGTGCATTGTGCACGTTTGTGCAGCCCATTTTTCATTTGCTCCCTTGTACCTTCGTTTGGTCGAGTGCATCGTGTCGCACTGTGTGAGAGCGCCCAACGAAAGGTGTTCGGTTTGGGTTGTTTCATTTGAGGGAGGCCGTATTAAATTTGTTAAGTTGGGACCATCTGAGTGCCTTGTCTACGTTCGTGCAGCCCGTTTTTCATTTTCTCCCTCGTGCCTTTTTTCGATCAGGCACGTCATGTCACACTGTGTGAGGGAACCCAATTAAACATATTCAGGTTGGGTCATTTCATTTGAGGGTGACTATATCAAATTTTCTATGTTGTGACTGCCTGGGTGGCTTGTGCACATTCATGCGGCCCATTTGACGTTTGCTCCCTTGTGCCTTCGTTAAGTTAGGCACGTTGTGTCACGCCTCGGGCGTGCCATGTCACGATGTGTGAGGGAACCCAATGAAACATGTTTGGCTCAGGTCATTTCGATTGAGGACAGTCGTATCAAATTTTCTAAATTGTGACCACCTGGGTGCCTTGTGCACATTCGTGTGGCTCATTTTGCATTTGCTCCATGGTGCCTTCGTTTAGTTGGGCACATTGTGTCGCACCGTGTGACTGCACCTAACGAAATGCGTTTGGGTCAAGTCGTTTCATTTGAGGGTGGCCATATCAAATTTGCTAAGCTGTGACCACCCAGGTGCCTTATGCATGTTCAGGCTACATGTTTGTCATTTTCTCCCTTGTGACTTCATTCAGTCGGGTTTGCCTTGTGAGGGCACCCGATGAAACATGTTTGAGTTGGGTTCTTTTGTTTGAGGGCAACCGTATCAAATTTTCTAAGTCGTGACTTCCTGAGTGCCTTGTGCATGCTCGTGCAACCCGTTTATCATTTTCTCCCTTGCGCCTTCATTTGGTCGGGTGGGCCATGTCGTGCCTTTTGAGAGCTCTCGATGAAACACATTCAGGTTAGGTCATTTCATTTGAGGGAAGTCGTATAAAAAATGCTAAGTTGTGACCGTCTGTGTGCCTTGTGCACGTTCGTGTGACCCATTTGTTATTTTATCCCTTGTGCCCAAGAAAACATGTTTGGTTTAGGTCAGGTTAGATCGGGTCGTTTGAGAGTGCCCAAGGAAACGTGTTTGAGTCAGGTCAGGTCAGGTCAGGTCGTGTGAGGGTGCCCAAGGAAACACATTCGAGTCAAGTCGCGTCGTGTGAGTGTGCCTTATTAAACATGTTCGGGTCGAGTCGTTTCATTTTAGGGTGGCCGTATAAAAAATTCTAAGTTGCGACCCACTTTCTATTTGATCCCTTGTGCCTTCGTTCGATCATGTGTATAGTGTGAGGGCACTAGATGAAATGCATTCAGGTCAGGTCATTTCGTTTGAGGGTGGCCATATCAAAATTGCTAAGTTGTGACCACCAGGGTGACTTTTCCATGTTCGTGTGGCCCATTTGTCATTTTCTCCCTTGTGCCTTTGTTTGGTCAGGCACTATGTCATGCCTCGGGTGTGCCGTGTCGCGGCATGTGAGGACACCGGATGAAATATGTTTGGGTTGGGTTATTTCGTTTGAGGGTGGCCATATCAACATTGCTAAATTGTGACGGCCCGGGTGCCTTATGCACGTTTGTGCGGCATGTTTTTTGTTTCCTCACTTGTGCCTTTGTTCGGTCGGGTGTGTCGTGTCGCAACTCGGGTGTGTTGTGTTGCGCCATGTGAGGGCGCCCGACGAAATGCGTTTTGGTCAGGTCGTTTCATTTGAGGGGGGCCATATCAAAATTGCTAATTTGTGATCACCTGTGTGCCTTATGCACGTTCGTGTTGCCTGCTTGTCATTTTATCCCTTGTGCATTCGTTCATTCGAGCGTGCAGTGTCACGTCATGTGAGGGCACCTGATGAAATGAGTTTGGGTCAGGTAGTTTTGTTTGAGGTCAACCATATAAAATTTACTAAGTTGTGACCACCCAGGTGCCTTATGCATGTTTGTGTGGCCCGTTTTTCATTTTCTCCCTTGTGCCTTCGTTCTTTCAGGCGTGCTATGTCGCGCCCTATGTAATATCCCAAAAGGGAGAATGTAGTAATACTTCACACAATATAAGAACTTATAGCAAGATAAATAATAAATATTAAGACAACATTAGAATTTACAGAGAAACTGATTCATTTCATTATATTGGAGATGATTCAGTTACACAAGTAAAAAATATAGGTATATCTAGCCAAAAATATGTGCTAGGATCACCGTGAAAACATGTATGCAATAGGTGCAACGTAACTGGAGAGGCTCTGTAGCAAATATTGCATTGTCCCTTCAATAGAATTTGAACATATAGTTGTAGGCTGAAAATGGAAATGCATATATAATCAAAATTGGAGCTCAGATGAAGCCAAGATTTAGGATCTGGCCAATGTGATGGATTCCCAAGATAACCCAGAAAGGATTTTCCAGATCTACAACTTTGGAAAATCACCTCCCTAAGATTTTATCCTTGATCTGCTGGGAAATATAGATATGAAGCTAGATCTAACAAATATATTGCTAAAATATGATAACAGATCAGATCTATGCTTGAATGGTTTATCCCTTCTTCATATCTATGAGCTAGAAGCTCTAGATCTAGCTCCTCAATCCTCCAATGATGATTGCAGCTGCTGCAACACAACTGCCTCTAGAAATTGCGCTATGAGGGAAAGAGAGGCCTTCTGCTTGTTAAAAAATGCTGCGATAAACTCTAGGATGATGGTAAGACTAATGGAAATGTGAGGGAATGATCCCTCATAGGATTGCTAGCTAAAATACTAGAAACTTCCTTCCTCCCTTTAGATATGCAAGGTAGACAACGTAATTCCTGAAGGAAGTACTGCTACTGGGAGGTCAATAAATTTTGGCCTGGTGGTAGATCTATAATGTGGCTCTAGGAGTGCTGACCTATAAACCCAAGTGATGGGAATAATCCCTCACCTTGTTCTCCAGCTAAAGTACTGAAGACAACTTCCACCTTCCAAACCGATCTTCAGAAATCTGTAGATTTCTAAATATGATTGTTCTGCATAAAGTAGAGAAGAGGTGTGGCACCAATTCCTGATGTATAATGAAGATAAATCCTCTTTCTGGAGCTACATTAAGAAAGAGGTGGGATTCCTGCTTAGGAACACCCTGTGCTAAACAACACCTGCATTCTCTACTAAACAGCCCAAAAATGCAGTGGAATGTCAATTGACAATTCCGGATCTAAAAGATCATACATCAAATAATCCAAGATGCCTTTTCACCTTTGCCTTCATCTTATTTATAATGTTTGAGCCTTCCCAAGCCTTTCTCTAATCTCAATTGCGTATTCACATGTGGAAAAAATCCTCCAAGTGGGACTGCACTGTTTGACCAAATCAACGAACAAGTCTAGGTGCAATGGACACCTCCTCCATCATGTGTGCTTCATTTTGACATGATATTCCATCAATTGATCATGAATTCTTAATGATCCTTTCTTTGACATATTTAATATCTTATTTGACTGAATCAACCCTCCATGATCTTTCTCATTAAATGAGACATGATCTCCACTCTCATTCACATTAATAGTTGCTCAACTACCTCATTTTTTAGATCTAGGCTTAATTAGTCCACATTCACACACAAAAAGTGGATCTTATTCATCTTTGGGGTCTGTGGGTCCCCCCACCCTTTTATTTACTTAATTCATTAATAAAATTAAGGGCTTTAATATTCCAAGTATGATGTTCAAATTTGGGAATATTACAGTCCCCGCCTGAAAAATGTTGCTTGTCCTAAAGAAACTAGAAAGGTAGATGCACAACCATCTATTCCCTCCAAAATGGCATCCACATAAGGAAGGATTTTCCCATTTTCTGCAACATATTATGCATTTTTGGTTCCATAGTTGTCTTTCAAAAATACAAGGGATGATTTCCAACTGCATGGTTAGATTTCCTTCTCTTATCAGGAAGCACAAGGTGACAATAATATGATGTCCAACATTATCATAAATACATGAGATACATAAAAATATGTAGATCTTTCCATAAAGGAAAAGCTTCATCATAAAATACATTCCTCCATCCCATGTTTCATGAATTTGATTGAGAATTATCATGTTCTTATTATTAGCCCTGTTGGCCTTATTGGACCTAAACTTCATCATTCCATCATTATGAAAAAGAAGAAGGGAAGGGACTATATGGGTAGAAAAATATGTCAAACTATATTATCCTAATAGTAACCACTAGAGTAAGGCCCTTTGCTGCTATCCTCCATCTCCTCCATGTAAGATGGACAAGCCAAACTCCCCCCAAAACAACCAAAGAAATAAGAGATCTTGCTTCTTTCTCTCCTCCTCGTGTGCATCATGAAGAAAAAGCATAATAATGGACATATGGAATGTCACATCATCCCAATACAAAGAAACATCATCAATGCATATCATGAGATAATTATGCCAAATTCTACACAATACAAAACACATAGACATACGAGATGTCATGTGGTGGAAAAACTCTCTCAGGTGAAACCAAAATGAACATGCCTTACTTTGCTACAATTTATCATTGACACACAAGACATGATTCAGAAAATGATGAGCTATTGGTTGGTAACCATACTCACCCAAGAGCAGCCAGCGCATCCATGCCTCCCTCTTCATTTGATATGTGTTTTTCAAGGTATGGATCCGAAAAATAGGAGCCTTTGGAGAGTGACAGAAATATCCCAATGGAAACCAACGTAACCAAGCTATCTGGCCCATGTAAATATGCAAGTGATCATGTGACCCCTTGCTCATCATCCTCATCCACTCACCCCAATATGGAAGATGAGTGATGTGTTGCAGAATCATGGTATCCTCCCTTTGTAGAATACCATCTCCCCCAAACCAATGAAGAACCTTTCACTTCATGAAATGTTGAAGTGAACCTCCAATGAGATCTCTTAGTGAGACCTTCTTCTCATATATGGCCTTCCAAAACCAATGAGGCTCTAGATCTATAGTAGGTAGAAGTATCTCTCTAAGCTATGAGATGCTCATTGATAAAGTGTCATCAAGAATGGAGAAACGATTTCTCATATCTAGATGTCTACCATTCATCATCTTGCCTTCCATTGCTTTATGAGTGAAGCTACCTCCAAAATGATCCAATAATAATGGGGCCCTTTCTTTTCCACAACCACTAAGTGACAGCACTGTAGGTCTGCAAGGTAATACATATGCTGTCTCAAAGTAAGGCACAATACTGATCTCATAATCAGCCATTGTACATAGAATAATGCTAATCCCATCTTCTGAAACTCTACATCTCAACTCAAATGGTTTAATGTAGCTCAACAATGATGAATAGGGATAGTTTTCACTCTCCTCCTTAATTAAATCAAGGGTCATCTGTGTTGTGATATGTCTCTGCTTCAAATCATCATTTTGTTCTAACCCTTGGTTATGCATTGATCTTGAAACAATATGTGCTGAAATTTTATGCATACCTTGTATCAACTGATATGTGGGAACCTCTTGACAGAACACAATAGTTCCTCCAACCGGGACAATGGTGTCTCCAACTACTGGTAAGAGGGATGGCCACTTTTCTTCAAGTGTACCAGTGCTGGTATCTTCTTCCTCCTCCTCATGAATCTCCTGATCCATGCGTGGGACTCCATATGTCAAGAGCTCAAGACTACCTTGCAGAGATGCAAGTGTCTCTTCTCTAGATACAATTACTTCTAGAGCAGGTGGTGAAAGTAGTGACCTCTTGTCCAGAGTGAAAAGATTAACATTCTCCTTGGTTTCCTTCGAAGATGTCTCTTTGTAGCACATCTATGTCTTTTCCACATCAAACTTCTTCCTCAACTTGTGAAAGAAATATGAATACTTGGTCACCTTTGCATGCTCTAGGTTGCCAAACCACCAATATTTTGTTTCATCTAACAGATGAAGTGCTGCAATTTGAACAGAATCTTCTTCAACCACAAGATGTAGCTTGAAAAATGAATCTAACTCCTCCTCCAAGACTTGACATTGCTTAAGGAAGATCCATCAAATGTAGGAAAATAGAATCTCTTATGCCTCTTCCTTCTATTTCTACTATAGGATCCTCTTTCTTCTTTAATATGGAAGAATTATTGGAGAGTTAGCTTCTCCTTGAAATCTCTATACTGTGCTTTGTACTCTTCAAGATATAGAATAAGAGTCTCATGAGTCTCAGGTTCATTCCTTTCTTCACTTCTATACCTCACACCTTCTTCAAAGAAAGTGGGCATAGTGGATCTATGAGGAGATCTAGGATTCTTCGGTCTTCTCTTCTACTGATAGGAAGTACTTTCCTCATCACGTATTCTTCTTGGATTTTCTCTCTTTCCTTCCTTCTTCATTTGATTGACCTCCTTGGAGAGATATTTCATGGATCTAAAGAAAGGAGTGACAAATTTTTCATCCTCCATGATAGATCTCATCTATCTTATTCTTCTTTAGATTCAAAAGATGAAGTGTCCACAAGCTAAGCCAAAGATAATGCTCTGATACCACTGTAATATTCCAAAAGGGAGAATGAAGTAATACTTCACACAATATAAGAACTTACAACAAGATAAACAATAAATCTTAAGACAGCATCAGAATTTACAGAGAAGCTAAGCCATTTCATTATATTGGAGATGATTCAGTTACACAAGTACATAATATAGGTAGATCTAGCCAAAAATATGAGCTAGGATCACCATGAAAACATGTATGCAACAAGTACAACGTAACTGGAGAGGCTCTGTAGCAAATACTGCAATTTCCCTTTAGTAGAATTTGAACATATAGTTGAAGGCTGAAAAGGGAAATTCATATCTACTCAAAATTGGAGCTCAGATGATGCCAAGATTCGAGATCTGGCCAATGTGATGGATTCCCAAGATAACCCAGAAAGGATTTTCTAGATCTGCAACTTTGGAAAATTACCTCCCTAGGATTTTATCCTTGATCTGATGGGAAATATAGATTTGAAGCTAGATCTGACAAATAGATGGCTAAAATATGATAGCAGATCAGATCTATGCTTGAAGGGTTGATCCCTTCTTCATATCTATGAGCTAGAAGCTCTAGCTCTAGCTCCTCAATCCTCCAATGATGATTGCAGCTGCTGCAACACAACTGCCTCTAGAAACTAAGCTGTGAGGGAAAGAGAGGCCTTCTGCCTACTGAAAAGTGCTGAAATAAACTCCAAGCTGATGGTAAGACTGATGGCAATGTTACGGAATGATCCCTTAGAGAATTACTAGCTGAAATACTAGCAACTTCCTTCCTCCCTTTAGATCTGCAAGGTAGACAGCATAATTCCTGAAGGAAGAACTACTGCTGGGAGGTTAATAGATTTTGTCCTGATGCAAGATATGAAATGTGGCTCTTGGAGTTCTGATCCATAACCCCAAGTGATGGGAATAATCTCTCACCTTGTTCTCCAGCTGAAGTACTGAAGACAACTTCCACCTTCCGAACCAATCTTCAGAAATCTGCAGATTTTTGAATATGAATGTTCTGTAGAAAGTAGAGAAGAGATGTGGCACCAATGCCTGATGTAGAATGAAGAGTAATCCTCTTTCTACATCTTATCTATGAAAAAGGTGGGATTCCCACCTGGGAACACCCTGTGCTAAACAACACCTGCAATCTCTGCTAAACAGCCCAAGAATGCAGTGGAATGTCACTTGACAATTCCAGATCTAAAAAATCATACATCAAATAATCCAAGATGCCTTTTTGCCTTTGCCTTCATCTCCTTTATAATGTTTGAGCCTTCCCAAGCCTTGGCCCTAATCTCAACTGTGCAGTCACATGTGGACAAAATCCTCCAAGTGGGACTGCGTTGTTTGACCAAATCAACCCACTAGTCTAGGTGCAATGTACACCTCCTCCATCATGTGTGATTCATTTGCACATGATCTTCCATCACTTGATCATGAATTCTCAATGATCCTTTGTTTTACATCTTCAAGATCTTCGTTGACTGAATCAACCCTCCATGATATTTCTCATTAAATGAGACATGATCTCCAATCTCATTCACATTAGTAGTTGCTCAACTACTTCATTTTATAGATATGGGCTTAATTAGTCCACATTAAAACACAAAAAGTGGATCTTATTCATCTTTGGGATTTGTGGGTCCCTCCACCATTTTATTTACTTAATTCATTAAGAAAATTAAGGTCTATAATATTCCAAGTATGATGTTCAAATTTGGGAATATTACACCATGTGAGGGCACCCAACGAAACGCGTTCGGGCCGGATCGTTTCATTTGACGGCGGCCATATCAAATTTACTAAGTTTTGACCTCCCAGGTGCCTTGTGCATGTTTATGTAGCCCGTTTTCCATTTTGTCCCTAGTTCCTTCATTCGGTCGAGAACAACGTGTCTCGCCGTGTGAGGGTGCCCGATGAAACTCGTTCGGGTCAGGTCATTTTTTTTAGGGTGGCCATTTAAAATTTGCTAAGTTGTGACTGCCCAGGTGCCTTGTGCACATTCGAGAGGCTCGTTTTCCATTTTCTCCCTTGTTCCTTTGTTTGGGTCGACGCTTCGTGTCACATCATGTGAGTGCACCCGAAAAAATACGTTCGGGTCGGGTTGTTTCGTTTGAGGGTGGTCGTATCAAATTTGCTAAGTTCTGAGCACCCCAGTGCCTTGTGCACATTTGTGCAACCCATTTCCTATTTTCTCCCTTGTGCCTTCATTAATTTGGGCACGTAGTGCTGCTCTGTGTGAGGGCTCCCAATAAAATGTGTTTGGGTCAGGTGATTTCATTTGAGGGCGGCAGTATCAAATTTGCTAAGTTTTGACTGCCCGAGTGCCTTGTGAACTTTCGTCTGGCTCATTTTCTATTTTCTCCCTTGTTCCTTCTTTCAGTTGGGCACGTCATGTCACATCATGTGAGGGTGCCTGACGAAACACGTACTGGTTGGATCGTTTCGTTTGAGGGTAGGCATATCAAATTTGCTAAGTTGTGACTGCCTGGGTGCCTTGTTGTCATTCCCCTATACCTTTGGTGTCTTTCAACCATGCTATAGACGGGTGGGGCACTACCATACTTTTTATTTTTCCAAATAATCAAGTATACAGACTACACCTTTAGCAACACTTGTTAAATATTAATCAAATGTTCTTTCAATATGCGGAAATAAACATAAACATAATTATTAATGAAAAAGTACTCCCATACATACAAGGGAGGGGCAACTCACTATTAATAATGAGTCTGCCCGATAATATGTTTCATAAATATGAAATTATAAGTTCCAATCCAGTAAAAGCCACTTCTGCTCCTTGGAAAGCTAAGTTAGCCTTCTGACCAAGCTTCTAGGTTTCTTAACCATCAAACTAACCTACAAAAATCATTTACAACATCATATTTTCACCTTGGGAATTTTCTGCACAAAGCTGCCCAAGTGCTGTCGGGTCACTTGGGTCACTTGGGTTGGCACTGTAAATCAATTCAAACCTACCCTTGAGCTCCCTGTGTATCCAATCCACTTCCCAAATATACGGTTAGATGTGGCCCATCAATACGCACATACTGTAACTTATGACACTCAATTCTGACTTACTATGCTCTCGAAATGACATCCAAACTGAAGTTCAGTTCGTGCAGATGCCCTGCCCGACCCGACCTACATTACGTATGCCCTGCAGAGGTTCTGCACGTCCTACACGTCCATCGCCTGAACTGACCCACGTTCATCCTCCTTCACCACAGTCATGTTTCTTCCACCAATGAGTTGTTGGTATTCCTCGTGGTGCTCCAATTCACCACAGCCGTGTTTCTTCCACCAACGAGTTGTTGGTATTACTCATGGTGATCCAATTCTTTCCTTGATTATTGAATGTTCATTGATGAGTTTTCCCACCATCCACATGCTCTATTAATACGCATACTAAGTGTGGTGTGGGTCACTCGGTGGACCTGAGCCAAACCGACACCCTCCATTTTCCTGTGTGTTCAGCTCATGTAAAATCGGTTGCCCAACACCTTGGTGCGTCAGCTTTCCAACTCGGTCATGGTGTGGCATTTCGGATATAAACGTTGCAACACCAACTCCAATATCTCAGATATGTGCGATGTGCCCGTATTGCTGCATGCCCTTGTCCTTTTTTCGCTATAGGTCTGCGCCCACACCTACTATGGTGCAATGGCCCACCCACAACATCGCAAAATTCCCAAACTTATTCAAACCCCTGGTGGAAAAGTTGGTTGTGTTGAATGCACCTCATGAAGTGTTTTCCTTACACTTATGCATGTATGTGTGGCCCATTTGCTGTTATCTCCCTTGTTCCTTCATTCAGTTGGGCACACCATGTCGCATTGTGTGAGGGTACGCAATGAAATGCGTTCATGTCGGGTCATTTTGTTTGAGGATGGCCGTATAAAATTTTCTAAGTTGTGACTGCCTGGGTGCCTTGTTCATGTTCGGGCGGCCCATTTTCAATTTTCTCCCTTTTCCCTTTTTTCATCCGGGCGCTCTGTGTTGCGTCGTGTGAGGGCACCTGACAAAACATGTTTGGGTCAGGTCATTTTGTTTAAGGGTGGCCGTATCAAATTTGCTAAGTTGTGACTGCCTGGGTGCCTTATGCATGTTCGTGAAGCCCATTTTCCATTTCCCCCCTTGTGCATTTGTTCGGTCAGGCACGTCATGTCGCATTGTGCGAGGGCACCTAATGAAACACGTTCGGGTCAGATCGTTTCGTTTGAGGGTGGCCATATCAAATTTTCTAATTTCTGACTGCCCGAATGCCTTGTCCATGTTTTTGCGGCCCATTTTTTGTTTGCCCCCTGGTGCCTTCATTCAGTCGGGCACGCTATGTCATGCTTGTGTGAGGGTGTGAGGGCGCCCAACGAAACACGTTTGGGTCGGGTCATTTCATTTGATGGCGGTTGTATCAAATTTGTCAATATGTGATCACCATAGTTCTTTGTGCACGTTCATGTAGCCCATTTTCAGTTTGCTCCCTTGTGCCTTTGTTCGGTCTGGCACACCATGTGAGCGCTCCCGTTGAAATGTTTCCAGGTCAGTTTGTTTCATTTGAGGGGGGCCGTATCAAATTTTCTAAGTTGTGAAAACTCAGGTGCCTTTTGCATGTTTGTGTGACCCTTTTTCCATTTTATCCATTGTACCTTTGTTTGGTCGGGTGGGCCATGTCGCACCGTGTGAGGGCGATCGACGAAACTCATTCACTTCGAGTAGTTTCATTTAAGGGTGGCCATATAAAAATTGCTAAATTGGGACCTGTTAAACACCATGTTGAAGCACACACATGGTGTATGAGGAGAAGAATGCACACACACAAGACTCAACACACAATGAAAGATAAGCGTGAGGCTTTCTTATTTTCCATTATACAAAGATGTACATTTATAGTACAATGGTGTGACTCTTAGTTTCATATTCCAAGGTCACTTGGACTCCATTGTGACTTTTCGCATTCCACACCTACCCATAGAGGATTAGGTGTTCCAACATCCCCCCTTAATCCGAAGGGGTATGTGTGAGTCCAAGAAAAGAGTTGTAATACAAATCTGCAAAGTATACATGGCAGCGCTTGGCTGAATCAACTCTCTGAAATGTTGGAAAAAAGGAGGTGGTTTTAGGATGACCACAAACACTGGAACGCAATACATGTTGCAGTTCCCGGAACTCTTCCAAAACTGGCAAGAAGCTGAAGGCTTCTGCTAGAGGAATTGTCCCTCATAAAAAAAGGAGACCTTCGACCTAAAAGAAGGGAGGTCTACTACCTGTGGTGGTTTTAGGTTGTCCACCAACCAAAGATGATGGTTTTAGGTTATCCACCAATCGAAAATGATGGTTTTAGGTTATCCACCAACCAAAGATGATGGTTTTAGGTTATCCACCAACCGAAAATGATGGTTTTAGGTTATCCACCAACCAAAGATGATGGTTTTAGGTTATCCACCAACCGAAGGTATGCTCATGGGCATCCGTATCTCTGGCTACATCTCTGAATCCAGAATGATGAATTGTGGCTCAGGCTCGCTTGAACTGCTGGCTACAACTCTGAACATGGAATGAGAGATTGTGGCTCAGGCTCGCTTGATCTTTTGTCAAAGCTTGTACATGACCACCATTTTCCCCCCTATCAGGGACAAGGTGAGATGATGGAGAAAACTCAACTGCAATTTTTCTCAATATTCTTGAACAAGTTCTAACATGTGTTGTAAACATCTTCTTGGCTGCTGATGCCCATTGCCAAGAAGCGATCCATCCAAGATGAATCTTGGTTCTTGCAGGAGGCTTGTTTCTGAAGCATCTGTCTGAAGAATGGGTGTGCCGACCACAGTGCTTGCATGGATGAAGATCAAAACAATGATCTTTCATGTGGCCAACTCGATCACAGTGTTGGCATTTCTCAACTGGCCGGTGGAAGGAACAGATCCGGAACACTGTAGGTGAACCGTCATACATGAATTTCGACATTTGAAATCTTATGGCTTTGTGTAGTATAGGCACAAGTAGGACACATCCTATATATCCAAGACCAGCTTCATGCTTGTCAAAGGGTTTTCTTCCCAAGGTCCGATGGATATTTAGGAAGTGCAAAGCTGAGGTCAGACTGTGATGTAAATCTGCTTCTAGCAGGCACAAGGGAACTCATTCTTGAGCAACTGAAATTCTATCACCATATGCTTCCCGCCGATGTGAGTTCTTTCATCGTTCGAACAGAAAACATGTTCAAATTTAAATAATTTTTGCCGAAGTTCGTCTTTATTTAAGCTGAGTTTCCAATCGCAAAACTCGGACTCAAAAAAAAAACAAATCTGAATATTACAAAGAGAATTCTTGGTCATTTTTATCACATCATCAATATTTGAATGAATGAGGTCATTCAAAAACACTAATTCCTCATTGATTTTAGCCATTTTCAACAACTTAGGCTCAAAATAAATGAAAGGGTGTCGGCTTCAACTGAAAATGCACCCGTTTACAATGTGATGCAACAAGAAATACAAATGACTCAAGAGGACTTCCAACTATGGAAAGTACAAAATCTGCTCCTCAAATGATGGAGGGCAATCAACAATCCAACAACTCAAATACTGATTCCAACTATGAATGAAGAGGCAAATTCCACTCAAAATACAAAGTGTGAGTTCAATACAAAATCTCTGCAAAAGTATGTGCAATTGAAAACACTATGAAAGAAGCCTTTAAGGCAGCTGAATTTTCCTCCAAATAGTTGTTTTGCAATGATGGCAAAGTTGTCTTCAAATGTGAAATTCTTCAAAAAAAACACCCTTCAAATCAATGCCACAAATCACAATGTAAATTTGCAAATTTCAGTCCATGTGCTCTTCATATGCCATTTTCTTCATTTCATTTCTGTTGTTCTTGTCCTCTCTTTCTGCTCTTTCTTTCTCTCTTTGCTGTCTTTATTTTTTTATTTTTTTATAATTAAAAATTAATTAAAATAAAGGAAAATAATTAAAAAATGGGGAATTTAAAAAGGGATTATTAAAAATGGAAGGGAAGGGGTTAATTAAAAGGAGGGGAAATTTATTTGAAATGGGATTAAAAAAGGGAAATATTAATAAAAAAGAGATTATTAAAAAAAAAGGGAAAGGGGTAATTTAAAAAAGGAAGGGGGTATTAAATCAGAGGGGAGGGGAGTAATTAAATATAAAATTCGATTTTAAACAAGATTGGAGGGCGGTATTTTAAATGTAAATGGAGGGCAGTTTTTACAATGGAGAGGTAATGTATTTATATGGGAGAGGGGCGGTAATTAGTTTTGGAGGGGCGTATATTAAATAAATATAAAAATCGATTTTGAAAGGAGAAAAGGCGGTATTATATAGTTTAGATGGGCGGTATTTGTAGAGGGACGTTGTTTTGGTTATGGAGAGGAGAAGCCATGGGGTATGGCGGTATTAAATAGTGGAAATTTCAAAAGAAAAGGCTATATTTAAAAATCGTGGAGGGAGGGAGGAGTTTGCAGGCGTGAGGGTTTTGAGCGTTGAAGCCTGTGGGCAGAGGTACTGAAGGGAGCGTGTGAGGAGGTCGTATATGCAGATATGAGGGTGTAAGGAAAGCCGCGGGGCATGTGAGGTGAGGGTTGCCGCGTAGTGGAGTGAGATGGGTGCGATAGTGCAGAGGTGGGGATGGGAAAGCGAACAGGCCGTAGGGAGAGGTGAGTGTGGGGTAAAAGGTGATAGGTGCAGATGTGTGAGCGCTATTGAAGAGTAAAGGCCGAGCGAGCAGAGGAGGGCCGAAATCCAGTGGTGTGGTGTAGTGGGTTTATGCAGCGAGTTGATGAGCGTTTGCATGCAGAGTGGGGAATGTGTGAGCCGTGAGGCAGCTGTAGAGCAGAGTGCAGGGTTGGGAAGCCATATGCGTAGTGCTGTTGTATCTTTTATATGCGAAGTGGTAAGGTCGGAGCAGGGTCAAGAAGTGTGTGGGCGCTATCAAGAGGCGTAGTGGAAGAGCGCTTTTGTGAGTGCTGTAAGCGATGGGAAGAGTGCTTTTGTGAGGAGGAGCAAGCTGTTGGGTAGGAGCGAGTGAATGGAGGGTACGTAGAATGTGGTTTAAGGGTTGAATGGGATGTGTGCAGGGAATGGTGCAGGGCCGAAAGGCCTAGAGCAGTAAATTTTTTATTTTATTTTATTTATTTTTGTTTTAAAACAACAGAGAATAGAGAGAGGAGAGTATTTTTCCTTCCAGCAGCAGATATTGGATAAATGCATAATTTTCCAGAAATTTCAGCAGTAAAACCCAGAGATTTTAAAACAGCAGCAAATTTTTCCAGATATTGCAGAGAAAACTCAAAAAATTTTCTTCAAAAACCCAAAATTTTTCTTCAAGAAATTGCAGAGGGCCATATAGCAACAGAAAATTGCAGGATGATGAAATCTTCAGCAAAAATCAGAATTCTTTTCCATTAAAAACCATAAACTTCTTCTTCAGAAACCCAGTTTAAAACACTATTCCAACAACTCTTTAAAAGCAGAATTAAAGGCAGAAATTGCAGAGAAAAATTAGAATGAAAACCTTCAGATGGGCACAGCTGCTTCTCTTCAAAACCAATGCTGAATGGGGAAAATTTTCTGAATGCTTCTCCTTCTCCAAAACACTTCTGAATGCGGAAAAAACTCTGCTGCAGAAACTCTCTAAATGCTACAAAAATGCCAACAATTTTTTGCGGATATGCACATGCCATAAACACAAATGGCTCATTCAATTTGGAGCAGGGCCAGCAATCGCCCGCTCTGATACCATGTTAAACACCATGTTGAAGCACACACATGGTGTATGAGGAAGATGAGCACACACACAAGAGACTAAACACACAATGAAAGATAAGCGTGAGGCTTTCTTATTTTCCATTATACAAAGATGTACATTTATAGTACAATGGTGTGACTCTTAGTTTCATATTCCAAGGTCACTTGGACTCCATTGTGACTTTTTGCATTCCACACCTACCCATAGAGGATTAGGTGTTCCAACAGGACCGCCCAAGTGCCTTGTGCACATTCGTGCAGCCCATCTTCCATTTTCTCCCTTATGCCTTCATTCGGTTAGGCACGCTCTGTCGCACCATGTGAGGGCACTCGATGAAACATGTTTGGGTCGGGTCATTTGTTTGAGGGTGGCTATATCAAATTTGCTAAGTTGTAACTACCAGGGTTCCTTGTGCACGTTCATGTAGCCCATTTGTCGTTTTCTCCCTTATGCCTTTGTTCGGCTCGGCGTGCCATGTCGCGTCATTGTAGGTTGGCCGATGAAACTCATTTGGGTCGGTTCATTTCCTTTGAGGGCATTCATATAAAATTTGCTAAGTTTTGATTGCCCAGGTGCATTATGCAAGTTCGAGCGGCCTATTTTCCATTTTCTCCATTTTTCCTTTGTTCATTCGGGCACGTTGTGTCACACAGTGTGCGGGTACCCGATGAAACGCGTTCGAGTCGAGTCGTTTCGTTTGAGGGCAGCCATATCAAATTTGCTAAGTTGTGATAACCCAGGTGCCTTGTGCACATTCGTGCGGCCCGTTTTCCATTTTCTCCCTTGTGCCTTCATTCGGTCAGGCGCATCGTGTTGTGCTATGTGAGGGCGCCCGACGAAACGTGTTTAGGTAGGGACGTTTCTTTTGAGGGTGGCCGTAACAAATTTTCTAAGTTGTGACCACCAAGGTGCCTTGTGTAAGTTCATGCGGCTCGTTTTCCATTTACTCCATTGTGCCTTCATTCGGTCAGGCAGGTCATGCCACATCGTGTGATTTCACCTGATGAAACAAGTTCAATTCAGGTCTTTTCGTTTGAAGGCATTGATATCAAATTTTCTCAGTTGTGGCTGCTCTTTTGCCGTTTCCTCCCTTGTGCCTTCATTCGGTCTGGCACACCTTGTCGCACCATGTGAAGGCACCTAACGAAACATGTTCGAGTCAGGTCATTTTGTTTGAGGGCAACCATATAAAATTTGGTAAGTTGTGACCACCTGAATTCCTTGTGCACATTCGTGCGACCCATTTTCCATTTGTGCCCTTGTGCCTTCGTTTGGTCGGGTGCGGTGTGTCACACCATGTGACGGTGCATGATGAAATGTGTTCGTGTCGTGTCATTTATTTTGATGGCGGTCGTATCAAATTTTTTAAGTTATGACCGCCCGGGTGCCTTCTACACATTCATGTGACCTGTTTGCCATTTTCTCCCTTGTACCTTCGTTCATTCAGTCACGCCATGTCTCACCGTGTGAGGGCGCCCAACGAAACATGTTCGGTTCGAGTCATTTCATTTGAGGGTGGCCGTATCAAATTTGCTAAGTTTGGACCGCTTGGGTGCCTTGTGCACGTTCTTGAGACCCATTTTCCATTTTCTCCCTTGTTCCTTCATTTAGTAAGGTGCACCATGTTGTGCCATGTGAGGGCGCTCGATGAAACATGTTTGGGTTGGGTTGTTTTGTTTGAGTGTGGTCATATCAAATTTACTAAGTTATGACCTCCTGGGTGCCTTGTGCATGTTTGGGTGGCCCATTTTTCATTTTCTCCCTTGTGCCTTTGTTTAGTTGGGGGCGCGCCATGTTTTTCACTGTGAGGGCACTCGACGAAACACGTTTGGGTTGGGTCATTTCATTTGCGAGTAGCTGTATCAAATTTTCTAAGTTGTGAGCACCTAAGTGACTTGTGTACATTCATGAAGACCATTTTTTGTTTTCTCCCTTGTGCCTTCATCCGATCAGGCGCGCTGTGTCACACTCCATGAGGCCGCCCGATGAAACGTTTTCGAGTAGGGTCATTTCATTTGAGGGCGGCCGTATCAAATTTGCTAAGCTGTGACCGCCCAGGTACCTTGTGCACTTTCATGCGGCTCATTTTCTGTTTGATTTCTTATGCCTTCATTAAGTCAGGTGGGTCATGCAGCGCCGTGTGAGGGTGCTTGAAGAAAAAAGTTCGGGTAGGGTCGTTTCGTTTGAGGGCGGTCATATCAAATTTTCTCAGTTGTGGCCACTTGGATGTCCTGTGTATGTTCATGTGACCCATTTTTCGTTTTCTCCCTTATGCCTTCGTTCAGTCTAGACCGTTGTGTCTCACCATGTGAGGGCACCCGACGAAATGCATTCGGGTCGGGTCTTTTCGTTTGAGGGTGGTCATTTCAAAATTTTTAAGTTGTTACTACCTATGTGCCTAGTGCATGTTCATGTGGCCCGTTTTTCATTTTCTCCCTTGTGCCTTTGTTCAGTCGATTGCACCGTGTCGCCTCGTGTGAGGGTGCCTGACGAACCATGTTCGGTTTGGGTCATTTGGTTTGAGGATGGCCATATAAAATTTTCGTAAGTTGGGACCACCCAGGTTCCTTGTGCATGTTTGCGTAGCCCATTTTACATTTCCCCCCTTGTGCCTTCATTCGTTTGGGCGCGCAATGTCGTGCCATGTGCCGGTGCCAAACGAAAAGTGTTTAGGTTGGGTCATTTCGTTTGAGGGCGACTGTATCAAATTGGCTAAGTTATGACCGCTCATATGATTTATGCACTGTCATGCTACCCGTTTGTCATTTTATCCCTTGTACCTTCGTCCGGTCAAGCATGACGTGTGAGGGCGCCCATGGAAATGCATTCGAGTAAGGTCATTTCATTTGAGGGTGGGTGGCCATATCAAATTTTCTAAGTTGTGACTGCCCAGGTGCCTTATGCACATTCATGTAGCGCTTTTCCCATTTTCCCCCTTTTAACTTCGTTCAGTCAGGCACGTTGTGTCGTGCCGTGTGAGGGCACCCAATGAAACACGTTCTAGACGAGTCATTTTGTTTGAGGGCATCCATATCAAATTTTCTAAGTTGTGACTGGTAGGGTGCCTTCTGCATGTTCATGCAGCCCATTTTCCATTTGATCCCTTGTGCCTTCATTCTGTTGGACGTGCCTTGTCACGTCGTATGTGGGTGCCTGATGAAAATAGTTCAGTTCATATCTTTTCGTTTGAGGGTGCTCGTATCAAATTTTCTAAGTTGTGACTACCTGGGTGCCTTGTGCATGTTCGTGAAGCTAGTTTTCCATT
Source organism: Pinus albicaulis (assembly GCA_034641835.2). Taxonomy (NCBI): domain Eukaryota; kingdom Viridiplantae; phylum Streptophyta; class Pinopsida; order Pinales; family Pinaceae; genus Pinus; species Pinus albicaulis. The sequence continues at coordinate 89,617,312 of MU968359.1, read as the reverse complement.
TTCTCCCTTGTCTCTTCATTCAGTCGGGCATGCCATGTCACGCCCTGTGAGGGTGCTCGATGAAAATCCTTCAGTTCGGGTCGTTTCGTTTGAGGGTGGTCGTATCAAATTTGCAAAGTTGTGACCACCCAGGTGCCTTGTGCTAGTCTGAGTAGCTGGTTTTCCATTTACTCCCTTGTTCCTTCATTCGATCAGGTGCATCGTGTTGCACCGTGTGAGGCCACACCACGAAACATGTTGGGGTCAGGTCATTTGACTTGAGGGTGGTCGTATCAAATTAGGTAAGCTGTGACAGTTTGGGTGCCTTATTCACGTTCATATGACCCATTTTCCGTTTGCTCCCTTGTGCCTTTATTTGGCCGGGCGCATTGTGTCGTGCCATGCGAGGGTAGTCGACAAAATGAATTGGGGTTGGGTCATTTGGTTTGAGGGTGGTCATATCGAATTTTCTAAGTTGTGACTGCCCAGGTGCATTGTGAATGTCTGTGCGACCCATTTGTCATTTGCTTCCTTGTGCCTTCGTTCGATCGGGCGAATTGTGTTGCACGGTGTGAGGGCGCCCGATGAAGCACGTGGGTTGGGTCATTTTGTTTGAGGGTGGCCATATAGAAAATGCTAATTTGTCAGCACCCATGTTCCTTGTGCATGTTCGTGTGACCCATTTTTTGTTTTCTCCCTTGTGACTTTTTTCGGGTTGGGTCGAGTTGGTTTGGGTCATGTGAGGGCACCCAAGGAAATACGTTCAGGTTGGGTCAGGTTAGGTCAGGTCATATGTGGGTGCTGAAGGAAACACGTTCGGGTTGAGTCATGTGAGGGCGCCTAAGGAAACACGTTCGGGTTGGGTCGTGTGACAGTGCCCAAGGGAACATGGTTGGTTCAGGTCACGTCGTGTGAGAGCACCCTATGAAACATTTTCGAGTCCGGTCATTTTGTTTGAGGGTGGTCATATAAAAAATGCCAAGTTGTGACCGCTCGGGTGCCTTGTGCACGTTTGTGTGACCCGCTTTCTATTTTCCCCCTTGTGCGTTCGTTTAGTCGGGTGCAGTATGTGAGGGCACGCGATGAAACGTGTTTTGGTTTGGTGTTTTATTTTGAGGGCAGCTGTATATAAAATGCTAAATTGTGACCGTCCGGGTGACTTTTCCACGTGCCTGTGGCCTGTTTGTCATTTTCTCTATTGTGCCCTTTTACAGTCGGGCGTCGTATCATGCCTTTTTCGTTTCATGTCACGGCGTGTCAGGGCACCCGATGAAACACATTCGGGTCAGGTCATTTCATTTGAAGGCTTCCATATCAAAATTGCAAAGTTGTGACCACACGAGTGTCTTGTGCACGTTCATTCAACCTATTTTCGTTTGCTTCCTTGTGCCATTGTTCGGTCAAGCACGTCGTGTCACGCTGTGTGAGGGCACCCAACGAAACACATTCTGGTCAAGTCATTTCGTTTGAGGGAGGTTGTATCAAAATTGCTAAGTTATGACTACCTGTGTGCCTTGTGCAAGTTTTTTTGGCCTATTTTCCATTTGCTCCCTAGTGCCTTCATTCTTTTGGGCACACAATGTCGCGCCATGTGAGGGAGCCCGACAAAATGCGTTTGGGTTCGGTAATTTTGTTTAAGGTGGGTCATATCAAATTTTCTATGTTGCAACTGCTCGGGTGCCTTGCGCACATTCGTGCAGCCCTTTTTGTCATTTTCTCCCTTGTACCTTAATTCGGTCGGGTTATCCGTGCCGCACCATGTGAGGGTGCCTCATGAAACATATTCACGTCGGGTCATTTCCTTTGAGGATTGCTAGATCAAATATGCTAATTTGTGACTTTCCATGTGCCTTGTGCACGTTCATGTGGATCATTTTTTGTTTGCTCCCTTGTGCCTTCGTTAGGTTGAGCGCACCATGTCACCTCATTTGACGGCGCTCGATGAAACATTTTTTGGTTAGGACATTTCATTTGAGGGCGGTTGTATCAAATTTTCTAAGTTGTGACTACCCAGGTGCCTTGTGAACATTCAAGCGGCTATTTTCTCATTTGCTCCCTTGTGCCTTCATTTAGTCGGGCGCGCCGTGTCGCATCGTGTGATGGCGCCCAACGAAACGCCTTCCAGTCAGGTCATTTCATTTGAGTGTCGTTGCATCAAATTTGCTAAGTTGTGACCACCTAGGTGCCTTGTGCACATTTGTACAACCCGTTTTCTTTTTTCTCCCTTGTGCCTTCATTTAGTTGATCACGTCATGTCACGTCAGGTGAGGGTGTCCAAAGAAACTCATTTGAGTCAAGTATTTTCATTTCATGGCGGTTGTATCGAATTTGCTAATTTGTAACCACCTGGGTGCCTTGTGCACGTTTGTGTGGCCCGTTTTCCATTTTCTCCCTTATGCCTTCATTCCGTCAAGCGTGCCATGACGCGCCGTGTGAGGGCGCCTGACGAAACATATTCAGGTTGGGTCGTAAGACTCACAAAAGCAACTATCTTTAACAATTGTACATAAGGAGTTGGATTCAAATAAAATTTGGAAGTGTTATTTTGACGGTGCCTACTCAAAGAATGGTACAACAGCTGGTGTGTTATTGATATATCGAGAAGGTAATATTGTACCTTTATCTTTTAATCTTGAGTTTGAATCAACCAATAATGTATCTGAGTATGAAGCATGTATTTTGAGTCTCCAAACTACCATGAAAATGGGAATTCAATGTATTTCCATTTTTGGTGATTCTGATTTAATTATAAGACAGATTAAGAATTCATGTCAAACCAAGAATGCAAGATTGAGGTCTTATATAAATGAAGTGTGGGACCTTATTGAATACTATTTTGAAGTCTTGAATCTTCAATTTATTCCAAGAGAAGAAAACATAATTCCATATTCACTGGCAGTTGCAGCCAGTACATTTAAGCCACTAATTAATCCAAGATTGAGAAATGAGATTGAGTTGAGACATAGGCCTTCAATTCTTGATAATGTAAAGCATTGGCAGATTTTTTAGGATGATGAGCAGATCAATCATTTCCTAACAATGATTGGAAATTTTGAATACAGTGAAATTGATCAAGAAAGCCAACAAGTTGATCAGAATGATACACTCAAAAACCTAAAACAATCAATACGTGATCAAAAAATAATCCAGTTGAAGGATAATACATTGGCCAGAGGTCTGGTTCCTCTAGAAAGATTGTTTGATGCCAATGATGTAGCATTGAACCAGAAGAAAGTATCTCAGGATGGATAAATGGAGGACTTTAATTAAGGAACTCAGCAGGAGCCGAAAATGGTTAAGTTGTTTAAAGGAGCTCCTAAGGATTATAAATAAAGGTATGTAGATATTTTCAAGAAGTGTATGGATGTGTTTTCATGTTCATATGAAGATTTAAAGACATATGATTTAGATATTATTCAACATAAAATACCACTGAAATATGGGGTTAAGCCTCACAGGGAGAAGCTCAAGCAGATTAATCCACTGTTACTTGCCCCAATTGAAAAAGAGGTGAAGAAACTGTTGCGAGAAAAAATCATATTCCCACTTAGATACTCAGATTGGATTTCAAATCTGGTTCCTGTCAGGAAGAAGAATGGAGAGATGAGATTATGTGTTGATTTCAGGAACTTAAACAGAGCTTCCCTCAAGGATAATTATCCTTTTCCAAAAATGGATTATTTTCTACAAAAGGTGAATAGAGCTCATAGGTTATCCATGGTTAATGGTTTTTCTCGGTACAACCAAGTAGCTATTGAAAAAGAAGATTAGAAGAAAATAACTTTTACCACACTGTGGGGAACATCAATGTATGCCAAGATGCCATTCGGTCTCATGAACACAGGGGATACTGTCTAGAGAGCAATGGATATAGAATTTGTGGGTGACAAATTTGTAGTCATATATTTGGATGATGTGACTATTTTTTCAAGTTCTGATGATGAGCACTTGGAACATCTGTAGAAGGATTTCCTGAAATGCAGGAAGTTTGGGTTATCTTTGAATCCAAAAAATCTTTGTTTGCTCTGGAGGAAGGTAAGTTGTTGGGACATATAGTTTCAAAACAGGGGGTGAAAATTGATCCAACAAGAGTTGAGGCTATTCAAACAATTCCATTGCCTATAAGTAACAAAGATATCCAAATATTTCTGGGGAAAATTAATTTTCTAAGAAGATTTGTACCAAATTATGCTGAGATTGTCATATGTATAACAGATATGTTGAAAAAAAATACTGAAGTGAAATGGGATAAAGATGCAAGATAATCATTTTCCAGAATTAAAGAGGCTCTTTAAGAAGCTCCAATACTGATCAGGCCAGATTATCAAAATCCTTTCCAAATGTTTTCATTTGCATCACCTTCTACCATTGTTATTGTGTTGCTGCAGAAGAACAAAGAGGGAAACGAGAGACCTGTAACATTTTTCAGTAAAGTTCTTAGAGATGCATAACTAAAATACAATATCCTAGAGAAGCAGGTATATGCTTTAGTTAAATCATTAAAAGCTTTCAGGACTCATGTACTTCATTCTCAAATATTAGCATATGTACCTAGTTCATATGTAAAAGATGAGCTAGTTAAGAGTGATGTGGAGGGGAAAAGAGGAAAATGGATTTCCAAAATTAAAGAATATGATTTAGATATTAAGCCTACTAAGTTGTTCAAAGGACAAGGATTGGCCAAATTGCTGACATAATCTAATTTCCAAGGTCTGGGAATTAATTTGCTTTCACATTGGGATGAAGTAGTTTAGGAAACAAATCAAATTATCACAGAGTCAGCGATCAAGTACAAATTTCTCTGCTCAGATTGGTATAAGGATATTATTCACTATCTGTGCTTTTTATCTTTCCCTCCTTCAATCAATAGAACAAAGTACAGATCTCTTAAACTCAAAACTCAACCTTATGTTATAATTGATGCTAAATTATATTGGAAAGATCCTACTAGTGTTTTTTTGCTATGTTTGACAGAAGGAGAATCAATGGAAGTTATAAAAGAATACCATAAATGTTTTTGTGGAGGTCATTATAGCTGGAAATTTACTGCTCACAAAATTCTAAAATTAGGGTTTTACTGGCCTTCCTTATTTTCTGATATATACAAAGTGGTTAGAAGTTGCCAGAAATGTCAATTGTTTGTAGAGAAGAAAAGGTTAGCTCCTCTACCTCTTCTCCCTATTTTTTTTTAAGAACCCTTTAGACAATGGGGATTGGATTTCATTAGAGAAATTAATCCACCATCAAGTGGGTAGTTCAAGTGCATTGTAATTAGCATTGTTTATTTTACAAAATGGGCAGAGGAAATACCTACCAGAAAAGAAAATGATCTAGTAGTGATGAATTTTCTAGAAGAGAACATCTTCAGCAGGTTTGGATGTCCAGTGAAGATTGTAACAGAAAATGCTCAGGTATTCAACTCAGTCAAATTCCTTAATTTTTTTCAAATATATAATGGGATCATGTCTCATTCTACAACATATCATCGTCAAAGGAATGGACTAGCTGAATCCTCCAACAAGACATTGGTAAAGATTTTAAAGAAAAAAATTAATGAGAATCAGAAGAATTGGGGTTCAAAGTTGATATTTTCTCTCTAGGTAGTGAGAATGACTACTAGAAGATCTACTAGTAAGTCTCTTTATGATTTAGTATATGGTACACAAGCTTTGTTTCCCACTCAGCTATCTAGACCTGTAATTTATTTTCTTCAGGAAGCATAAGAAGAATCTAATTCATTGATAAGAAGACTAAATAAGGTGATAGAATTGAGTGAAAGAAGGAAAATTTAGGGAAAACTTGGTCACATATCAGGAGAAAATGAAGTCCATTTTTTATAGGAAGGTAAAGGAGATTCTGTTCCAAGCTGGAGACTTGGTATTAAGATGGGATACCAGAAGAGAAGAAAAAGGAAAGCATGGTAAGTTTGATCCTCTCTGGTATGGCCCATATAGGATTATTGAAGCTAGATCAAATAACACTTTTATATTAGAGAATATTGATGGGGAAATAGTAGAATTTCCTATGAATGGGCAGTATTTAAAACATTATTTCCAGCACTAAATATTGACGGTTCAACATTGTACATATTTCGTTTTCTTCATTGTACATTTTTCATGAAACAATATTTAACTCCATGCCCGAGGTGAAGGCACTAATTTGCAGGTTCTTAGTGTTTCATGGAAAAAAAAACTATGCCAAGGTAGAGCCAGATGTCGTGGATAATTTGCAATATCATTTTATTTTAATTTTCAAAAATACAAAAAAAATAGAAAAATACTAAAAATATATGTTAGAGTATTACATTTCATATACTCTAGCATAAAAGTAGAACTAATCGTTATATTAAAGTTAAACATTTAAATACTTTTAGGCTTTATGAAAGTGGCTCCCTGTTCAAAGTTTAAATATCTATTACTTTATCGAGTGGGATTGGATGATTTACTATGAACTAAGTAAAGGGCTCAACCCACAGGCACATTTAACGTGCGATTTAATATGGAGAGTGCCTCTGTAGTTGACTGTGTTCACTGCGGGAGTAACCTAGATCAATGGTTGAGATTGATTGCGGGCGCATAAGCTAAATAAATTCTCCATACCTTGAGGAACCCCGCAGTGACGTTTTCTACCAAGTTGGTTACAATTGTCATCCACGCCAGGGTTTCTTAACGGTTTGTTGGCACGTCTTATCAGCATTTAAGTTCAAAGTCACACCACCTATTTAAGGGAAAATCTCATTCTTTCTGAAATTATCATTGGTTAGTTGGTGTCTGAAGTTTTTCTGTGCTGCATATTTTTTAGTTTTTTGTCACCCTGTCAATTATTGGTCACCCTGTAAGTTGTCTAACATCCCAAAGTTGAACTATGGCTAAATGCTCATCCATGTCAAGTTTAGCTAGTCACATCCCTCTCATGCATACCGAGAGGGATATCCAAGATACAGATTGTTCCCTTGAGCACCTTTCTTTTTACTAACAAGTCCTTCTAAACGAAAAGAATTCTGCAATTTACACCGCCATGGAAAAAACTAGTGTGATGTCTGCATGTGTCTCGAAAACTCATCTTTTTCCCAAATTTATCTACTGGCTAGTGTCTGTTATGTACCTTGGGAAATGTTTTGTAATGAATTATCAAAGGGAAAATTTTATACAAGTGTTAGTTCAGTTAATTCACCAAGCTCTATGTTGCCTTGAGTCAAAGTCATATGTCCCATTCTCTGATCATTTTTTTATAGCGTATTATGACAGTATTATAGATCAATAATTTAATAAATTCATTCATTTTCTGAAGCCAAATACACAGAAGTTTGTACTTGATAGTAAATATTTCCCTATGGGGGTTTTCATATTGAAGTCAAACCGGTGCTGAGCTGCATTGCAAATATTTTGGGAAAAAATGACAACAATACTGTGGACAAGTCAATTTTGGGAATGTTCGCCATGATGATGAAGCCAGGATTGGTGTTGGATATTCCATCCTGTTAGCAAGAAGCTGTTAACTCTCAGCTCATGATATTATCATTAATGGGTTCATTAAGGTTTACCTCACTTATTGCTTACTTAGGCAGTTGTTGATTCAGAGGACGAGGAACAGAGAGCTGAGAAGAGAGCAAAGTTCAATGAAGAGTTTGCAGATATTCAACCTAGTTTTTCATTATAGTTGGGAGATGAACAAAATGTCCATAATTCACCCAAGAAGCATGAGAGCACTTAGGATCAAGTGCCTCTAGCTAAAAAAATGTTTGTCCAGATTGTAGAGAGAAATCAGAAGATGAAGGCAAGTATGGAAGCTCAAGCTGAGTACTAGATAACTCTAGACCAAACAAGAATTCTAACTGTAATGGATCTTGAAAAATATCAATTCAAAATTTTCCTTTCACATCCTTCTGCTATGTCAATTGGTTCTTCTAAAAATTTCAATACTGTAAACTTGATTGTAGATGTGAAGAAAATCCCATTGCTGGATAAAGTGAATCTACACATGAAAATAGTCCAGATGATTGTGAATGACATAAAAAAAACTAATGCAGTGGAAATGAAGATAGATAATATGCTTGGAAAAGTGATAAAATAGTTGAATTTAGAAAAATCCAATTCCATAGCTTTGACAATCCAGACCGAAGCTCAAGAAGATCATAGTAAATATTGGAGTAGATCCCAATGACATGTCAGCTATGAAGAAGCTTCTACAAAGTGCTGAATAAAAAATATCTGTGCTAAAGAAAAAATTGAAATTTCCTACAGGAGAACATTTCATGGCAGCAGAGGTTGCAGAGGTGGAAAATGAGAAAAAAAAACTTCTTCAACAGCTCATGCAAAAGGAAGAAGAAGTCACTAAATTAAAGAAAATTGAACTGTGATTACAAAACCATACAAAATCTCATACTTGTACTTTTTTTTTTTCGATCAGGTAGTGAAGATCTATTAGCATAAATATCTCAATTAACCACTGAATTGAAGATGGAAGAAATATATCGGAAAAAGACACAATCTGATATGGAAACAACGACAAAGTTTAGAAAAGCTACTGAGGGAGAAGTCAATAAATAAAACATGGAATGCCAAATTGTTAATGATGAGATTAAAAATCTCAAAGAAAGATTGAAGGGAAATATATCCTTAATACAGGCTAAGGATATCATTTGGAATGATATTATTGAAGAAATGAAAGCAATCTAGGATTTCATGATTGTCATTGCAGAAGAAAAAAACATTATCATGGAATTTGAAGAGCAGGGCATGACAGAAAAACATAAGAAAATAAATAGGGATACTTGGGAAAGGAAGTTCATTAATTTCATTAATTCTAAAACAGATCATGAATTGGAAGAAAATGAAATTAAAGAAAGAATTTTATATGCAGTAGAAATTAACAAAATGATTGTAAAAAATGATTGTAGGATGTTTGCAGAAAAGAAGTTGATTGAGTTAAAGGAAGAAGTGAGTCAATTTGATAAATTATTTGATAAAATAGAAAGAGCAGGTTTTTTAACATGTTGGGGGCTTGGACGTGGTCTTATGTCATCGGATTATTATGAGCCCTTGCTAGTTTTGGCAAAAATTAAGGTTGACAGCACTCATGAGAAAACTCAGGTTCTTAAACGAGCAACAATGATCAATTTCCTTCAAATACATTTTCAACTGCTGTGGTTAGTGGAAACTCTGTTTTTGGAAACACCATCTTTCAACAGAATCATTGCTTTCAGATTGGAGTTTCACAAGCTGGTTCATTCACCAAAGAAAAACATCGAAATATGGAAGAAGTACAGAGCCTGGATGACAAATTTACGAAAGGATCCCTCGACTGCAAATAAGGATAAATCAACCAGTCAAGGAAATGTAGCAGCATCATCATCAATCCATATTCAGCATATAGATTAGGATTTTAATTTCATGTTATTTCCTCTTTTAAAGAGAGAATTTAATTGTAATAAGACATTTTTGAAGACATGTAATAGATAGTCTATGACATCCTAAGTAGTTAAAGTACTTAAGATCAGTTACAACAGTTACAAACTTCTTTCTATTGGGTTTAATGAGATAGAGAAGAAAGAGAAAGGGTTCTGAGTTCTAGACCTTCAGACTACAATTTTGTATTCATATTTGAAAATATTAATGAATTAAAAGCAAGTTTGTTGCATTTTTTGATGTTTATGTGTCTTCTAGTTTACATTGTGTACTTTTCATCTTTGAATAAAATGAAGTAATGAAGCTGCAGGTCTCTTTTTACTTGTGTAAGGAAGAGTTAAAATTCTTAATAGTTGCTCCTTCATTTTAACTGTTTATTTCATTATAATTATTCTGGAGTTTGGGGTGATATATTTTGTACAAAAAACATATCAGTTTGGGCTTATTTCTTACATGTCCATCTAATCATTCCATTCAATATCAACATATAATAGCATTGTGGTACATTCATGATAAATAATTGAGGGTGATTAACCAAGGATAAATATTTCTGTGACATAATCATATAAATGTCTTAAGAACTAATTCCTTATCACAACTAAGGGATTGTCTCTTAAGGTACAACATATGTTACGAACTGGACTCGACCCTGCTCGCCTTTCCTTCACCGTTTGTTGTGCTATTCACCAACAAGCTATTGGATAGCTCATGATGTCCAATGCTTGCCTTGATTATTGAATGTTCATTGTTGTGTTATGCCTCTCCACCATCCACATGCTCCTTTATTAATACATGAACCAAGTGTGTTTGTGGGTTTCTCGATGGACCTGAGTCGACCCGTCGTTTAGCTGTCCGCCGCTCTTATGTAACGTCAGCTGCACCCAATACGTTGGCCATGCAAAATTCTCCCATCGACTTCATGCCTCAGCTATTGTGTGACATTATGCTTATAAATGTGGCCTTGCCAATGCCATTCGTCAGTCAATTGTGACATGCTCGCTATAATGCGCCCGTGCCGCTTGTCGCTACACACCTATGCCTGTACCGCTACGGTGGGAAATTTTGCCTTATTTATGGCATGACGCATGAACATCGTCTAAACGCCCGGTGGGCAAGCTTGTTACCCTTAACGCACCTCATGAAGTCTTGGGGCGTTACAATTGTGCATGTTATTGCTGCATTTTTTCCGTTTTCTCCATTGTGTCTTTGTTCAGTCAGGCGCGTCGTGTTGCTCCGTATGAGGGCACTCGATGAAACATGTTCGGGTCAGGTCATTTTGTTTGAGGGTGACCATATAAAATTGGGTATGTTGTGACCACCCAGGTTTCTTTTACACGTTCATGTGACTCTTTTTCTGTTTTCTCCCTTGTGCTTTCGTTGGTCCGAGCACACTTTGTCACACCTCAGTCATGCCATGTCGCATCATGTGAGGGCACCTGATGAAACACCTTTAGGTCAACTCATTTTGTTTTAGGGTGGATATATCAAATTTTCTAAGTTGAGACTGCCTAGGTGCCTTGTGCATGTCTGTGCAGCCCATTTTCCATTTTTTCCCTTATGCCTTCGTTCGGTCAGGCACATCGTGTCGCACCATGTGAGGGTGGCTAACAAAACACGTTTGGGTTGAGTCATTTCATTTGAGGGTGATCGTATCAATTTTTCTATGTTATCATCACCCCGATGCCTTATGCACATTCGGGCTACCTGTTTGTCTCTTTCTCCCTTGTGCCTTCTTTCGGTTGGGTGCGCCATGAAGCACCGTGTGAGGGTGCCCGATGAAACGCGTTCAGGTCAGGTCATTTTGTTTAAGGGTCGTTGTATCAATTTTTCTAAGTTTTGACTGCCTAGGTACCTTGTGCACATTTGTGCGGCCTGTTTGTCATTCTCTCCCATGTGCCTTTGCTCGGTTGGGTGCTTCGTGTCGCGCTGTGTGAGGGCGCTCGATGAAACGCGTTCAGGTCTGGTCATTTCATTTAAGGGTGGCCGTATAAGAAATGCTAAGTTGTGACTACCCATGTGTCTTCTGCATGTTCATGTGATCCATTTGTTGTTTTCTCCCGTGTACATTTGTTTGGGTCAGGTCGAGTCGGGTCAAGTCGAGTGCTGTGACGACGCCCAAGAAAACGTGTTTGGGTGGGGTCGGGTGGGGTCAGGCAGGGTCATGCGAGGGCACCCAAGGAAACATGTTCAGGTCGAGTTGGGTTAGTTTGTGTGAGGGCACCCAAGGAAACACATTCAAGTCAGGTCGCGTCGTGTGAGGGCGCCCTATTGAATGTGTTCTTGTCGGGTCATTTCATTTGAGGGTGGTCGTATAAAAAATGATAATTTTTGACCACCCAGATGCCTTGTGCACATTCATGCAATCTACTTGTTGTTTTCTCCCTTGTGCCTTCATTCGGTCGAGCGTGCCATGTGAGGGCGCTTGATGAAATGCGTTCAAGTTAGGTTGTTTCGTTTGAGGGCAGTCGTATAAAAAATGCTAAGTTGTGACCGCCCGAGTGCCTTCTCCATGTTCTTGTGGCCTATTTGTCATTTTCTCCCTTGTGCCTTCATTCGATCAGGTGTTGTGTCACGCCTCAAGTGTGCTGTGATGTGACGTGTGAGGGCGCCCAATGAAACGCATTCGAGTCGGGTCCTTTTGTTTGAGGGAAGCCATATAAAAATGCATTCAGGTCGGGTCATTTTGTTTGAGGGGGGCCGTATCAGATTTGCTAAGTTGTGACTACCAAGGTGCCTTGTGCACGTTTGTGTGACCCTTTTTCCATTTTATCTATTGTACCTTCGTTCGGTCGGGTGCGTCATCTTGTGTCGTGTGAGGGTGACCGATGAAACTCATTTGGTTTGAGTCATTTCATTTGAGGGTGGCCATATAAAATTTGCCAAGTTGGGACCACTTGGGTGCCTTGTGCACATTCGTGTGGCCCGTTTTCCATTTTCTCTCTTATGCCTTCATTCAATTAAACACACTGTGTCGCGTCGTGTGAGGGCACCTGATGAAACAAATTTGGGTCGGGTCATTTTGTTTGAGGGCGGCCGTATCAAATTTGCTAATTTGTTACTACCAGGGTGCCTTGTGCACGTTCATGCAGCCCATTTGTAACTTTCTCCCTTGTGCCTTCATTCGGTCAGGTGCTTCGTGTCACATCGTTTGAGATTTCCCGGTGAAACTCGTTAAGGTTAGGTCATTTCATTTAAGGGCAGTCGTATCAAATTTTCTATGTTGTGACTAAATGGGTTCCTTATGCAAGTTCGTGCAGCCCATTTTACATTTGGTCCCTTTTACCTTTGTTCAGTTAAGCATTTCATGTCACGCAGTGTGAGGGCACCCGACGAAATGTGTTTGGGTCAGGTTGTTTCATTTGAGGGCAGTCGTATCAAATTTGGTAAGTTGTGACCACCCGGGTGCCTTGTGCATGTTCTTGCAGCCTGTTTTCCATTTTCTCCCCTGTGGTTTCATCTGGTTGGGTGCATTGTGTCGCACTGTGTGAGGGTGCCCAAAAAACATGTTCGGGTAGGGTCGTTTCATTTAAGAGCAGCCGTATCAAATTTTCTAAGTTGTGACTACTTGGGTGCCTTATGCATGTTCGTGTGGCTCATTTTTCATTTTCTCCCTTGTGCCTTCATTCGGTCAGGCAGGTCATGCAGCACCATGTGAGGGAGCTGACGAAACAAGTTTGGGTCAGGTCATTTTGTTTGAGGGCAGTCATATAAAATTTGCTCAGTTAGGGCTGCTCATTTGTCATTTCCTCCCTTGTGTCTTCGTTCAGTCCAACATGACATGTCATGCCGAGTGAGGACACCTAAGAAAATGTGTTCAGGTCAGGTCATTTCGTTTGAGAGTGACCATATCAAATTTGGTAAGTTGTGACTGCCCAAATGCCTTGTGCACATTTGTCCGGCCTGTTTTTCATTTTCTCCCTTTTGCCTTCATTTGGTCGGGTGCAGCGTGCCGCACCATGTGAGGGTGCTTGACAAAATGAGTATGGGTCGTGTTTTTTCATTTGAGGGTGATCATATAATATTTTCTAAGTTGTGACTGCCCAGGTGCCTTATGCACGTTCATGCGGCCTCTTTGTCGTTTTGTCCCTTGAACTTTCGTTTAGTTCGGTGTGCCATGTCGCGCTGTGTGAGGACGCCTAAAAAAACATGTTTGACTCAGGTCATTTCATTTGAGGGTGGTTGTATCAAATTTTCTAAGTTTGGATCGCCTAGGTGCGTTGTGCATATTTGTGTGGCCCGTTTGCCATTTTATCCCTTATGCCTTTGTTCGGTCAGACATGCCATGTCGTGCCGTGTGAGGGCACTCGATGAAATTGTTTGGGTCAGGTAATTTCATTTGAGGGCAGTCATATCAAATTTGCTAAGTTGTGACCGCCCAAGTGCCTTATGCATGTTCGGGTGACCCGTTTTCAATTTTCTCTCTTGTGCCTTTGTTTAATCGGGCGCACTGTGTCGTGCAGTGTGAGTGCGCCTGACGAAACACGTTCAGGTCAGGTCATTTCATTTGAGGGTGGTTGTATCAAATTGGCTAAGTTGTGACAACCCAAGTGCCTTGTGCATGTTCGTGCAGCCTGTTTTCCATTTGCTCCCTTGTGCCTTCATCCAGTTGGGCGCGGCGTGCTGTGATGTGTGAGGGTGCTCGACGAAATGTGTTCGCGTACGGTCATTTCGTTTGAGGGCAGCCGAATCAAATTTTCTAAGTTGTGACCGCTTGGGTGCCTTGTGCATGTTCGTGCGGCTCATTTTTCATTTGCTCCCTTGTGCCTTCATTCAGTCAGGCGGGTCGTTCTACGTCGTGTGAGGGCACCCGATGAAACAAGTTTGGGTCAGGTTGTTTTATTTGAGGGTGGTCATATCAAATTTACTTAGTTATGGCTGTTTGGATGCCTTGTGTATGTTCAAGTGACCCATTTGTCATTTTCTCCCTTATGCCTTCATTCAGTCAGGCCCACCGTGTCTCACCATGTGAGGGCACCCGAAAAAATGCGTTTGAGTCAGGTCTTTTCATTTGAAGGCGACCATATCAAATTTTCTAAGTTGTGACCGCCCGGGTGCCTAGTGGATGTTCGTATGGCCGGTTTGTAATTTTTTCCTTTGTGCCTTCATTTGTTTAGGTGCACGCCATCGCCCCATGTAAGGGTGCCTGACAAACTACATTTGGTTTGGGTCATTTCATTTGAGGATGGCCATATCAAATTTTCTATGTTGGGACCACTCGGGTGCCTTGTGCACATTCATACAACCCATTTTCCACTTTCCCCCTTATGCCTTTGTTCATTCAGGCACGCAATGTCATGGCATGTGCGGGCACCAGATGAAACATGTTTGGGTCGGGTCATTTCGTTCGAGGGCGGTCGTATCAAATTGGCTAAGTTGTGACCACCCGGGTGCCTTATGAACTATCGTGTGGCCCATTTTTCATTTTCTCCCTTCTGCCTTCATTCAGTCAAGAGCGCCATGTGAGGGCGCCTGTGAAAATGCGTTCGAGTTGAGTCATTTCATTTGAAGGTGGGAAACCATATCAAAGTTTCTAATTTTTGACCACTCGGGTGCCTTATGCATGTTCATGCGGCCCTTTTTCCATTTTCCCCCTTGTGCCTTTGTTCAGTCAGGCACGTCATGTCGCGATGTGTGAGGGCACTCGATGAAACACATTTGGGATGAGTCATTTTGTTTGAGGGTGGCCGTATCAAATTTTCTAATTTGTGACCACCTAGGTTCCTTGTGCATGTTCATGCGGTCCGTTTTCCATTTTCTCCCTTATGTCTTCATTCGGTTGGAAGCGTCATGTCGCGTCATTTGTGGGTACTCAATGAAACTCGTTCGGTTCGAGTCATTTCATTTGAGGGCGGTCATATCAATTTTTCTAAGTTGTGACCGCTCGGGTGCCTTGTGCACGTTCATGTGGCTAGTTTTCCATTTTCTCACATGTGCATTCATTCGGTCAGGCACGCCATGTCACGCCGTGTGAGGGTGCCCGATGAAACATGTTTATTTTGGGTTGTTTATTTTTAGGGTGGCTGTATCAAATTTGCTAGGTTGTGACCATGTAGGTTCCTTGTGCACATTCAGGAAGTCGGTTTCTCATTTACTCCCTTGTGCCTTCATTTAATCGGGCACGTTGTGTCGCGCCAACTGAGGCTGCCCCATGAAACCCGTTCTTGTCAGGCAATTTCGTTTGAGGGTGGTCGTATCAAATTAGCTAAGTTGTGACTGTATGGGTTCCTTGTGCACATTCATACGGCTTTTTTTCCATTTTATCCCTTATGCCTTCATTCGGTCAGGCACACTATGTTGTGCCTTGTGAGGGCAGCCAACAAAACTTGTTCGAGTCGGGTCATTTTGTTTGAGGGTGGTCGTATCGAATTTGCTAAGTTGTGACCACCCGGGTGCATTGTGCATGTTTGTGCGACCCATTTTTCATTTGCTTCCTTGTGGCTTCATCCATTCTAGAGAATCATGTCTCACTGTGTGAGGGTGCCCGATGAAATGCATTCGAGTCAAGTCATTTTTTTTTAGGGCGGCCATATAAAAAATGCTAAGTTGTGCATGCCCATGTTCCTTGTGCACGTTTGTGTGACCCATTTGTTGCTTACTCCCTTGCGCCTTCGTTCTGGTCAGGTTGGGTCAGGTCGGGTCATGTGAGGGCACCCAAGGAAATGTGTTTGGGTCAGGTTGGGTCTAGTCGGGTCATGTGAGGGTGCCCAAGGAAACAAGTTTGGGTTGGGTCATGTGAGGGCGCCCATGGAAACATGTTCGAGTCGGGTCGTGTGAGGGCGCCCAAGGAAACATGTTCAGGTTAGGTTGCGTCGTGTGAGAAAGCCATATGAAACATTTTCAGGACAGGTCATTTCGTTTAAGGGTGGTCGTATAAAAAATTCCAAGTTGTGACCACTCGGGTGCCTTGTGCACGTTTGTGCAACTTGCTTGTTGTTTTCCCCCTTGTGCCTTTGCTTGGTCAGGTGAGCCATGTGAGGGTGCCCGATGAAACGTGTTTGGGTCGGGTCATTTCATTTGAGGGTGGATGTATCAAAAATGCTAAGTTGTGATTGCCCGGGTGCCTTTTCTATGAGTGTGTGGCCCGTTTGTGATTTTCTTTGTTGTGCCTTCGTATGGTGGGGCGCCGTATCATGCCTTTTGTGTGTCATGACACAGTGTGTGAGGGTGCCCAATGAAACACATTCAGGTTAGGTCATTTCCTTTGAGGGCTTCCATATCAAAATTGCAAATTTGTGACTGCACGGGTGCCTTGTGCACATTCATACGGCCCATTTTCTGTTTGCTCCCTTGAGCCTTCGTTCAGTCGGGTGGGTCATGTCACGCCGTGTGAGGGCACTTCACAAAACGTGTTCCAGTCAGGTCATTTTTTTTTATAGTGGCCATATCAAAATTGCTAAGTTTTGACTACCCATATGCCTTGTGCAAGTTCGTTCAGCCCGTTTTCCATTTGCTCCCTTGTGCCTTCATTCGTTGTGATGTTCCCAGTTTTTAGCCTCAAGCTAAAAGGAACATTATAGTTAGCAGTATTTTATTTAGCTAAATAAAATGGGTAAGGAGGCCCCATAATATTTGAGATGGAAGAATAAACACTCCTCATGTGAAAGGAGGAAGAATAAAGTAGTTGATTTGAGCATCACATGGTTTGAACATGATTAGATCATGCTTGATCTAGTCATTTTGACCAAAGTCAATTAAGCTGTCTAGATACATTGAACCTTCTTGGACAACGCATTTTTAGTGGAGGCTCCACTTGCATGAGATAGATGGTAAGTTTGGATGGGATCCATGCTGAGAGGAGTTCATTTGCTTTATAAGGAGGAGATGGTAGCCCATTTTCATTATGCATTAGCTTATCATTTTTGTTGGGCCAGCAAAGACTTGCATCCCCGGGCTATTTAGCAGGGTTGTAGTGTTCTTGAACCCAACGGTGTTCCTGGTCAGGAATCCCTACCTCGTCCTCAAGGAAGGAGAGGGTTTGAGCTTCATTTCCTCATTCCATCATTTTTCCAAGCTTATTCCTTCAGCTACAACATTATTCTGTTGGGAAAAAAACATTGAGTTGCTAGGTACAGCAACAAAGGAACTCATAGAGTCATTATTTGGCTTGTTCTTCAGTGGAGATATTGTATATTACTTGGAGGAGCAGTAGAGGAGACTCCTGGGCATCATTTCAGATCTTTGGCACTAGGCCAATCACTCACCATCTCTCACAGCGCAGTCTAGGGCTGGAACTGCGTTATTTTATGCAGGAAGTTGCTGGGAGGCTCATCTGAGCTTATCAGGAGGTGTGTTTTTGAGTAAAAGGGATCAGCCCTTTGCTAAGAACATTATCAAAGGATGGCATGATTATTTCAGATCTTCCATAGCCTCATTCTCATTTTTCTTTAGTTGCAGTGACAAGTTATTTGTCACATTGTACATTTACTGGCATTTCTAGCAATCTCTCCTAGATTGGCTAGAAATCTTGTACTAGAGCCCATTCTTCTACTCTTGGGAATTTATTGTATCTTTCAGAAATATTTCATGTATATGCATCTATATTAGTAGCTACTCTAATATCGGTAGCGCTGTCATTGCTCTCCGGCATTTTGTGCAGTTGCAAGAACTCATGTGTTTCATAGTTTGATCATTGGAGATTGATTCTGGTAGCTTGAGCGGCTTGTCCCTGAAGATACTTCTTTATATGGTAGCTGATATATTAATAAAAATTATTTTTGTGTTATATTCCATTTATTTATATGTATATATTTGCAGAGTTTCATGATTGTGTTCATATATTGTTGTGGGCTCTCTATTTGAGTAGTTTCCTAAGGGACCTAGTTTGGGGAGATCTAAATAACCCTTTATGCTCATTTATTTGGGTTCAAATTGTGCAAGAGAAGTTTTTTATGTATTAAAAAAGGTATCCAAGACCCCTTTCAGCTTATTTTTACATTTTCTTCCTTATACAACGTCCTTGAAGACGATATTGTAGAAATGCCCGAAAAAGGAACATTACAGTGGTATCAGAGCATAAATATTGGCTCAGCTTGTGCAGCCCAAGATAATATTCCATTAGAAGGAGAAGATCCTCACTTAGAAGAGGAGATGAACAAAGAAAACAAGAATAGAGGAATGATGGAAGAGGAGGTCTCCCTTCTTCTCTTCCAGACCATGGAGGGTATCATTGAAGACCTTGAGGAGAAAGAAAGGGAAAACTGGAAATATTTTCTGAGAGGGTTTTTGGATGGAGCAAGCCCTAGTTGTGACCACATTGGGTGTGAGCATTCATCTACACATGCAGATCCATAGTGCAATCCATTGCCCACTTGCATTGCCGGGAGGATGGAGGAAGGAGATGAGGCCATTGGAGGAGCAGTGCTACAACTCAAAGGTATGGATCATGATTGTTGGTTTGAAAATTATGTTCCATATTTTCATGCAAATGTAAAAAAATATGATGAATTCACTAAGGGTTTGGTGAAGAAATTTGATGGAAGTCAATGTGAATCATCATGTATCATAACTTCAAACACTTTGCATTCATTCGGAAGAAACATGAAACAAACTCCACTCCAGATTTATAGAGGGTAAGGAAACTGGAATGATGACTTGTTAGAGGCAAGACCCCCATTGTATAAAGGGCACTCTTCCATTTGTGATAACATGGAGATCCCTCTTTCAAAGGAATACCAAAATCCATGGTATCTCATTGAAGGGGAGGAATACTCACATATTGGTGAAGAGAATGTGCATAGAAGGCCCCACAACATATTGTCATTGGAGGAACATCCATCACCACATCAATATGAGAAGGGAGCCATTGACTCCATGGGAGGAGTCCTTGTTTCTACGCAAGGGATTCCAAGAGGTACCACATGTGGGGACCCAGTCACAAATCCTGAGCAGCATATAGTAGCAATGGAGGATTGTGAGATGGAGGAGGAAGAGAAGGATCAGCATCAATGGTTGATACACCCTTATCTATTCTGGAAAGTCTATGCATAAGAGAAGGATACTATACAGTGCAGTGAAGAGAGGGAAAAAAAAGTCCACTCATACATACAGTCCACTTCTGAACTTAATGTCTCACTAAATGGAGGCATTCCACCTGGAAGGCCACTTGATCTAGAGTTGATGAGAGGAATCTTGTCATTTGGTTCACCACTCTTGGATTCTGGAGAGGTGAAGACTTTGGAGGAGTCCAACACAGTGTAGAGAGTTTTTGGTAAACCCAAGGAGGGGGGAGACACTCTCATTTTCAGTATCACCCACTCTCATCAGTTATACTGTGCTGACAGAAATTACTGCAGGGATGGAGGATGAAATCTTCATGATGAAGGATGACTGCTCCACATATTTGTAGAGGAAGAGGATACTTCCTTTTAGGAAGGACTCTTTCACACATGGGAGTGGATGGAGGCCACTCATGCTTACTTAGAACCAGCTTGGGAGATTCCTTGTGAATGACAACTTCTTTTGGGAGGCCAACTTCCAAAGGACACCATCATTGTTTTAGCATGAGAAGCTACATGGTGGGCATGAAAAAATTTTGGAGGATGAATTTGGCATGGGGGATTTCAAAGTAATAGGCAGCAGCATGAGGGGAGCATCACATTGCAGATTACCAGCGTTGCCTCTGAGGAGGGTAGATCTAGATTGGAGGTCTCAACTCTTAGTAGAGTACTCCCAGGATCTAGATGCATGCATGAATCTTGATGACCCAGATAGAGATGACAGGTACATGATTCATGAGATGGTCATCTATACCGATGGTAGGATATTATTGACTAGAGCTTCTAGTCTCAAGGAGAAACTATTGCATGCAGCACATGAGGACTTTCTAGCTATGCACTTTGATGCATATTTTTCTTTGCTAGAGGAGTTCATTTGGGAGGGAATTTAGCATGATCTATATCAAAATATGGATAGATGCACAGCCCAGATGAATTTATAGAGGTTGGCACAACCATTTCCCTACTCATTGGAGGTGAGGGAGAGCATTCAGATGAGCCATTTCAGCTCAAGGACCAGAGTACATGGTAAAGAAGGTATATGTTTTCATTTTGGTTTACCTTTCCTTACTTTATATGAGCAGCTTGATGAGATAAGGATGATAAAACCTCCTTATTCTCCTTATTATGATGTACTTGTGGCCCATTGCAACACTGGGAGCAGCTATTTTCATGATGGTTTATGGGGGAAGCCACATACTTCTTGGTGTGAACCATTGGCACCGATTTGTATTTTCATGTTTCCATATTACGAGATGTTTGTGGTAGAAAAAAATTGGCTGGGAAAGCACTTATTGTTTTTATTTTTGATGCAGGTAAGAGTTGCACTACGTTGGTCCCATAAGTGGAGCAGTGACCCACTCTCTAGTTGTCTTATGACAACTTGTTTTTATTACATGTTGCGTCCTTGTATTGTTGATGTTTATACATTCACAATGATAACTATTGTGAGAGTGTTCTCTATTTTTGGAAAGCACATTGGGAGCATGAATATCCCCATTTCACATGCTTTATATTGCAGGAGACACCATGGGCAAACCATGATTGCCACATTGCTACTTTTCTCTTATTGTGGGAAAAACCACTTGGAGAACTTGAGGGAGCACTTCATGGATGATTTTCATGATGGGGAACCTTGGGCCATTCTTGGAGGCCATACCATTTCAGCCCAAGGATAGAAGGAGCCCCATATGTACCACAAATGGAGGGAGAAACATCTTGGGAATCAAAAGCCAAACTCTCCATTCAGCCCCAACACATTGCATATACTAGGGGTTGAGATTTCTATTTGGTCGATAGTATGGATGAGAGGATAATCATTGGGAACAAAATATTCCCATGCATGTCATCACTCCTACTTTGAGGAGGTGATAGCACAGAAAGAAAATTTCCACCTACACCTTCTATCTTTCAATGATGTGCACCATTCCGGTTTGCATACTTGGGAGGGAGCATTGGAGGACAAATTTGTTGCAGGATATTTTGAGCAATGGTGGACACTTTTGATGAGGAGGCCACAAAAGAAAAGGGGGAGAAATTTTTTTCTCTCTATGCAGTTGCTTGAGGACAAGCAACATGTGGGAGTGGAGGACTGTGATGTTCCCAATTTTTAGCCTCAAGCTAAAAGGAACATTATAGTTAGCAGTATTTTATTTAGCTAAATAAAATGGGTAAGGAGGCCCCATAATCTTTGAGATGGAATAATAAACACTCCTCATGTGAAAGGAGGAAGAATAAAGTAGCTGATTTGAGCACCACATGGTGTGAACATGATTAGATCATGCTTGATCTAGTCATTTTGACCAAAGTCAACTAAGTTGTCTAGATACGTTGAACCTTCTTGGACAATGCAGTTTTAGTGGAGGCTTCACTTGCTTGAGCTAGATGGAAAGTGTGGATGGGACCCATGGTAAGAGGAGATCATTTGCTTTATAAGGAGGAGATGGAAGCCCATTTTTATTATGCATTAGCTTATCATTTTCATTGGGTCTGCAAATACTTGCATCTCTGGGTTGTTTAGTAGGGTTGTAGTGTTCTTGAACCCAAGGGTGTTCCTGGTCGGGAATCCCTACCTCATCCTCAAGGAAGGAGAGGGTTTGAGCTTTATTTCCTCATTCCAACATTTTTCCAAGCTTATTCCTTTAGCTACAACGTTATTCTATTGTGCAAAAAATGTTGAGTTGTTAGGTGCAGCAACAGAGGAACTCATAGAGTCATTCTTTGGCTTGTTCTTCAGTGGAGAAATTTAATATTATTTGGAGAGTAGTAGAGGAGACTCTTAGGCATAATTTCAGATCTTTTGCACCATACCAATCACTCACCATCTCTCACAGTGTAGTCTAGGGCTGGAACTGCATTATTTTATATAGGCAGTTGTTGGGAGGGTCATCTAAGCTTATCAAGAGGGTTGTTTTTGAGTAAAATGGATCAGCCCTTTTCTTAAGAACATTTTCAAAGGATGGAATGAGTATTTAAGATATTCCATAGCCTCATTCTCATTTTTATTCAGTTGCAGTGACAAGTTATTTCACATTGTACATTTTCCGACATTTCTAGCAATCTCTACTAGATTGGCTAGAAGTCTTGTATTGGAGCCCCTTCTTCTACTCTTCGGATTTTGTTGTATCTTTCAGCCATATTTCATGTTTATGCATCTATAGTAGTAGCTAATATAATATAGGCAGCGCTGTCACTACTCTCTGGAATTTTGTGCAGTTGCAGCAACTCATGTATTTCATAGTTTGATCATTGGAGGTTGACTCTGGTAGCTTGAGTGGCTTGTCCCACAAGATACTTCTGTATATTGTAGCTGATATATTAATAAACATGATGGTTGTGTTATATTCCATTTATTGATATGTACATATTTGCAGAGTTTCATGATTGTGTTCATATATTGTTGTAGGCTATCTATTTGAGTAGTTTCCTAAGGGACCTAGTTTGGGGAGATCTGAATAACCCCTCTAGGCTCATTTCTTTGGGCTCAACTTCTGGAAGAGAAGTTTTTTATGTACTAAAAATGGGATCCAAGACCCCTTTCAGCTTATTTTTACACTTCCTTCCTTATACAGCGTCCTTGAGGGCCATATTGAAAAAATTCCCGAAAAAGGAACATTACATTCGTTCAAGCACGCAGTGTGGCACCGTGTGAGGGTGACTGACGAAATTCGTTTGCGTCGGGTCATTTTTTTTAGGGAATTCGTATCAAATTTGCTAATTTTTGACCACCCAAGTACCTTTTGCACATTTTTGTGGCCCGTTTTTTCAATTTCTCCCTTGTGCCTTCGTTCAGTTCGGAGGGCCATTATGCACCCTATGAGGACGCCTGACAAAACGCGTTCGCATCGGGTCATTTAGTTTGAGGGTGGCCATATCAAATATGCTAAGTTGTGACCTCTGATTTTCCTTGTGCAGGTTCATGTGGCCTGTTTTCCGTTTGCTCCATTATGCCTTCATTAGGTAGAGTGTGCTGTGTCGCCTCATTTGAGGGTACCTGATGAAACATTTTTGGGTCGTTTCATTTCATTTGAGGGTAGCCATATCAAATTTTATAATTTGTGACTACCCAGGTGCCTTGTGAACATTCGGATAGACATTTTGTCATTTTCTCCCTTGTGCCTTCGTTCGGTTTGGTGCGTCGTGTCGTGCCGTCTTATGGTGACTGACGAAACACGTTTGGGTTGGGTCATTTCGTTTGAGGGCGGCCATATAAAATTTGATAAGTTGTGACCACCTAGGTGCCTTGTCCATGTTTGTATGACCCATTTTATGTTTTCTCCCTTGTTCCTTCATTCATTCGGGCACATTGTGTCGCGGCGTGCGAGGGTGCCTGAAGAAATGTGTTCGGGTCGAGTCTTTTTGTTTGAGGGAAGTTGTATCGAATTTGCTAGTTGTGACCGTTGGGTTGCCTTGTGCATGTTTGTGCAGCCTGTTTTCTATTTTATTCCTTGTGCCTTCATTTGGTCGAGTGTTCCATGTCGTGCAGTGTGAGGTCGCTTGACAAAATGCGTTTGGGTCGAATCCTTTTGCTTGAGGGCAGCCATATCAAATTTTCTAAGTTGTGACCACCCGAATGCCTTGTGCATGTAAGTGTGGCCCGTTTTCCATTTTCTCCCTTGTGCCTTTGTTTGGTTGGGTGGGCCGTGTTGCATCGTGTTAGGGCGCCCAACGAAATGCGTTCGGGTCGGGTCGTTTTGTTTGAGGGCAGTCGTATCAAATTTTCTAAGTTGTGACTGCTTGGGAGCCTCATGCATGTTCGTGTGGACTATTTTCCATTTTATCCCTTTTACCTTCATTCAATCGGGCACGTCATGTCATGGAGTGTGAGGCTGCTCGATGAAACATGTTCAGTTCGGGTCATTTCATTTGAGGGCAATTGTATCAATTTTGCTAAAATGGGACTGCTCGGGCGCCTTGAGCACATTCATGTGGCTTGTTTTCCATTCACCCCCTTGTGCCTTCCTTCAGTCGCACTATCTTGCATTGTGTGAGGGTGCCAAATGAAAAAAATTTGGGTCGGGTCATTTCGTTTTAGGGCAGACGTATCAAATTTGCTAAGTTGTGACTACCCAAGTGCCTTATGCACGTTCAGGTGGCCCATTTGTCATTTTCTCCCTTACGCCTTCGTTCGGTAGGGTGCACTGTGTCGGGTCATGTGAGGGTGCATGACGAAATGCGTTCGGGTCGGGTCATTTCATTTGAGCGAGGCCATATAAAATTTCATAATTTGTGACTTCCTGGGTGCCTTATGCACATTAGTGCTACCTGTTTTAAGTTTTCTCCCTTGTGCCTTCATTTAGTGGGGCGCATTATGTCATGCTGTGTGAGGGTGCCTGACGAAATGCATTTGGGTAGGGTCTTTTCATTTGAGGGTGGCTGTATCAAATTTACTAAGTTGTGACAGCACGGGTGCATTGTGCACGTTTGTGCAACCCGTTTTGCCATTTTCTCCCTTTTTCCTTCACTTCGTCGGGCAGGCCATGTCGCGACGTGTTTGGTTGCTTGAAGAAATGAATTCACTTCTGGCCATTTCCTTTAAGGGTGGTCATACCAAATTTTCTAAGTTGTGGCAGCCTAAATTTTACATTTGATCCCTTTTACCTTTGTTTAGTTAAGAATTTCGTGTCACGCAGTGTGAGGGCACCCGACGAAATGTGTTTGGGTTAGGTTGTTTCATTTGAGGGCAGTCGTATCAAATTTGGTAAGTTGTGACCACCTAGGTGCCTTATGCATGTTCTTGCAGCCCGTTTTCAGTTTTCTCCCTTGTGGTTTCATCCAGTCGGGTGCATTGTGTCGCACTGTGTGAGGTTCCCAAAAAAACATGTTCGGGTAGGATCATTTCGTTTAAGGGCGGCTGTATCAAATTTTCTAAGTTGTGACTGCCCAAGTGCCTTGTGCATGTTCGTGTGGCTCATTTTCCCTTTGCTCCCTTGTGCCTTCATTTGGTTGGGCAGGTTGTGCAACGCCATGTGAGGGCGCCTAACGAAACAAGTTCAGGTCAGGTCGTTTCGTTTGAGGGCAGTCGTATAAAATTTGCTCAGTTGAGGCTTCCCGTTTCTTGTTTCCTCCCTTGTGCCTTCGTTCGGTCCAGCATGATGTGTCACGCCGAGTGAGGAAACCTAACAAAATGTGTTCAGATCAGGTCATTTCATTTGACGGTGACCATATCAAATTTGGTAAGTTGTGACCGCCCAAATTCCTTGTGCACATTTGTCTGGCCCGTTTTTCGTTTTCCCCCTTGTGCCTTCGTTCGAGCAGGTGCAGCATGCCGCATCATGTGAGGGTGCCTAAAAAAATGTGTATGGGTCGTGTTTTTTCATTTGAGGGCGATCGTATCATATTTTCCAAGTTGTGACCGCCCAGGTTCCTTATGCACATTCTTGCAGCCTCTTTGTCGTTTTCTCCCTTTAACCTTCATTCAGTTGGGTGCGCCATGTTGCGCCATGTGAGGATGCCTGAAAAAACATGTTTGACTCAGGTCATTTCATCTGAGGGTGGCTGTATCAAATTTTCTAAGTTTGGACCGCCTAGGTGCCCTGTGCATGTTTGTGTGGCCCATTTTCCATTTTATCCCTTATGCCTTTGTTCGGTCAGGCATGCCATGTCGTGTCGTGTGAGGGCGCTTGATGAAAAATGTTTGGGTCAGGTCAGTCATTTGAGGGTGGTCGTATCAAATTTGCTAATTTGTGACCGCCCAAGTGCCTTATGCACGTTCGGGTGACCCGTTTTCCATTTCCTCCCTTGTGCCTTTGTTTAGTCGGGCACACTGTGTCATTCAGTGTGAGTGTGTCTGACGAAACACATTCGGGTCAGGTCATTTTGTTTGAGGGCGGCCGTATAAAATTGGCTAAGTTGTGACCACCCGGGTGCCTTGTGCACGTTCGTGCGGCCCATTTTCCATGTTCTCCCTTGTGCCTTCATCCAGTTGGGCGCGGCATGCCGTGATGTGTGAGGGTGCTCGAAGAAATGTGTTCATGTACGGTCATTTCGTTTGAGGGCGACCGAATCAAATTTTCTAAGTTGTGACTGCTTGGGTGCCTTATGCATGTTCGTGTGGCTCATTTTCCATTTTCTCCCTTGTTCCTTCATTCATTCGGCTGGGTCATGCCGCGCTGTTTGAGGGCGCCTGATGAAACAAGTTTTGGTTAGGTCGTTTTGTTTGAGGGCGGTCATATCAAATTTACTTATTTATGGCCGCTTGGATGCCTTGTGTATGTTCATGTGACCCATTTCTCATTTACTCCCTTATGCCTTCATTCATTCGGGCCTGCTATCTCTCGTCGTGTGAGGGAACCCGACAAAATGCGTTCGAGTCACGTCTTTTCATTTGAAGGCGGCCATACCAAATTTTCTAAGTTGTGACTACCCGGGTGTCTAGTGGATGTTCGTGTGGCCGGTTTGTCATTTTCTCCCTTGTGCCTTCATTTGGTCAGGTGCACGCCATCGCCCAATGTGAAGGTGCCCGACAAACTAATTTTGGTTTGGGTCGTTTCGTTTGAGGATGGCCATATAAAATTTGCTATGTTGGGACCACTCGGGTGCCTTGTGCACATTCATACAGCCCGTTTTCCATTTTCCCCCTTATGCCTTTTTTCATTCAGGCAAGCAATGTCATTCCATGTGTGGGCGCCAAATGAAATGCGTTTGGGTTGGATCATTTCGTCCAAGGGCGACCATATCAAATTGGCTAAGTTGTGACCACCCGGGTGCCTTATGCACTATCATGTGGCCCATTTTTCATTTTCTCCCTTATGCCTTCGTTCAGTCAGGCACGCCATGTGAGGGCGCCTGTGGAAATGCATTTGGGCTGGGTCATTTCGTTTGAGGGCAGGCGACCATATCAAAGTTTCTAAGTTTTGACCGCTCGAGTGCGTTGTGCATGTTCGTGCGACCCTTTTTCCATTTTCCCCCTTGTGCCTTCATTCAGCCAGGCACGTCGTGTTGCGATGTGTGAGGGCACCCGATGAAACACATTTGGGATGAGTCATTTTGTTTGAGGGTGGCCGTATCAAATTTTCTAATTTGTGACCACCCGAGTGCCTTGTGCATGTTCGTGCGGTCTGTTTGCCATTTTCTCCCTTATGCCTTCATTCGGTTGGAAGCGTCATGTCGCGTCGTCTGTGGGTACTCAATGAAACTCATTCAGTTCGAGTAATTTTATTTAAGGGTGGTCATATCAAATTTCCTAAGTTGTGATCGCCCGGGTGCCTTGTGTACATTCATGTGGCTAGTTTTCCATTTTCTCACTTGTGCCTTCATTCGATCAGGCATGCCATGTCGCGTCGTGTGAGGGTGCCCGATGAAACACATTTATTTCGGGTTGTTTTGTTTGAGGGTGGCTATATCAAATTTTCTAATTTGTGACCATGTAGGTGCCTTATGCACATTTAAGCAGTTGGTTTTTTGTTTACTCCCTTGTGCCTTCATTCGATCGGGCGCATCGTGTCGTACTGTCTGAGGCTACCCCATTAAATGCGTTCGTGTCAGGCCGTTTCATTTGAGGGTGTTCGTATCAAATTAGCTAAGTTGTGACTATCTGGGTTCCTTGTGAACATTCATACAACTTGTTTTCCATTTGATCCCTTGTGCCTTCATTCGGTCGAGCGCACTATGTCGTGCCATGTGAGGGCGACTGACAAAACTTGTTCAAGTTGGGTCGTTTTGTTTGAGGGTGGTCGTATCGAATTTGCTAAGTTGTGACCACCTGGGTGCCTTATGCATGTTTATGCGCCCATTTTTCATTTGCTTCCTTGTGCCTTCATTTGGTCTAGAGAATCATGTTGCACTGTGTGAGGATGCCCGATGAAACACGTTTGGGTCAGGGCATTTTGTTTGAGGGAATCCATATAAAAAATGCTAAGTTGTGCCCACCTATGTTCCTTGTGCGCATTTGTGTGACCTATTTTTTGCTTGCTCCCTTGTGCCTTCATTCGGGTCAGGTTGGGTCAGGTCGGGTCATGTGAGGGCACACAAGGAAATGCATTCGAGTTGGGTTGGGTCGGGTTGGGTCAGGTCGGGTCGGGTCGGGTCGTGTGAGGGTGCCCAAGGAAACACGTTTGGTTTGCGTCATGTGAGGGCGCCCATGGAAACATGTTCGGGTCAAGTCATGTGAGGGCACCCAAGGGAACACATTCAAGTTGTGTCGCGCCATGTGAGAAAGCCTTATGAAACATTTTCAGGTCAGGTCGTTTCGTTTAAGGGTGGTTGTATAAAAAATGCCATGTTGTGACCACCCGAGTGCCTTGTGCACGTTTTTGCGACTTTCTTGTTGTTTTCCCCCTTGTGCCTTTGCTCAGTCAAGCGGGACATGTGAGGGTGCCCGATAAAACATGTTCAGGTTGGGTCATTTCATTTTAGGGTGGTTGTATCAAAAATTCTAAGTTGTGACTACCCGGGTGCATTTTCCACGAGTGTGTGGCTCGTTTGTCATTTTCTTTGTTGTGCCTTCATACAGCCAGGCGCCGTATCGGGCCTTGTGTGTGTCATGACGCAACATGTGAGGGTACCCAATGAAACACATTCAGGTTAGTTCATTTCCTTTGAGGGCTTCCATATCAAAATTTCAAAGTTGTGACTGCACAGGTGCCTTGTGCACATTCGTGCGGCCCATTTTCCGTTTGCTCCCTTGAGCCTTCGTTTAATCGGGTGCGTCATGTCACACCGTGTGAGGGCACGTGACAAAATGCATTCCAGTTGGGTCATTTTTTTTTATAGTGGCCATATCAAAATTGCTAATTTTTGACCACCCATATGCCTTGTGCAAGTTCATTCAACCCATTTTCCATTTTCTCCCTTGTGCCTTCATTCGTTGTGATGTTACCAATTTTTAGCCTCAAGCTAAAAGGAACATTATAGTTAGAAGTATTTTATTTAGCTAAATAAAATGGGTAAGGAGGCCCCATAATATTTGAGATGGAAGAATAAACACTCCTCATGTGAAAGGAGGAAGAATAAAGCAGCTGATTTGAGCACCACATGGTGTGAACATGATTAGATCATGCTTGATATAGTCATTTTGACCAAAGTCAATTAAGTTGTCTAGATACATTGAACCTTCTTAGACAACACAGTTTTAGTAGTGGCTCCACTTGCATGAGATAGATGGAAAGTTTGGATGGGACCAATGCTGAGAAGAGTTCATTTGCTTTATAAGGAGGAGATGGTAGCCCATTTTCATTATGCATTAGCTTATCATTTTCGTTGGGCCTGCAAAGACTTGCATCCCTGGGCTGTTTAGCAGGGTGGTAGTGTTCTTGAACCCAACGGTTTTCCTGGTCAGGAATCCCTACTTCTTCCCGAAATAAGGAGAGGGTTTGAGCTTCATTTCCTCATTCCATCATTTTTCCAAGCTTATTCATTTAGCTACAGTATTATTCTGTTGGGAAAAAAACGTTGAGTTGCTGGGTGTAGCAACAAAGGAACTCATAGAGTCATTCTTTGGCTTGTTCTTCAGTGGAGATATTGTATATTCTTTGGAGGAGAAGTAGAGGAGACTCATAGGCATCATTTCAGATATTTGGCACCAGGCCAATCACTCACCATCTCTCACAGCGTAGTCTAGGGCTGGAACTGCATTATTTTATGCAAGAAGTTGCTGGGAGGGTCATATGAGCTTATCAGGAGGAGTTTTTTTGAGTAAAATGGATCAGCCCTTTGCTTAAGAACATTATCAAAGGACGGCATGAGTATTTCAGATCTGCCATAGCCTCATTCTCATTTTTATTCAGTTGCAGTGACAAGTTATTTGTCACATTGTGCATTTTCTGGCATTTCTAGCAATCTCTCCTAGATTGGCTAGAAATCTTGTATTGGATCCAATTCTTCTACTCTTGGGAATTTATTGTATAATTGAGCCATATTTCATGTATATGCATCTATATTAGCAGCTACTCTAATATTGGTAGCGCTGTCACTGCTCTCCATCATTTTGTGCAGTTGCAACAACTCATGTGTTTCATAGTTTGATCATTGGAGATTGATTCTGGTAACTTCAGTGGCTTGTCCCTCAAGATAATTATTTATATTGTAGCTGATATATTAATAAAAATTATTGTTGTGTTATATTCCATTTATTGATATGTACATATTTTCATAGTCTCATGATTGTTTTCATATATTGTTGTAGGCTCTCTATTTGAGTAGTTTCCTAAGGGACCTAGTTTGGGGAGATCTGAATAACCCCTCTAGGCTCATTTCTTTGGGCTCAAATTTTGGAGAAGTGTTTTATGTATTAAAAAATGGATCCAAGACCCCTTTCATCTTATTTTTACACTGTCTTCCTTATACAGCGTCCTTGAGGACCATATTGCATAAATTCCCGAAAAAGGAACATTACAGTGGTATCAAAGCATCAATCTTGGCTCAACCTGTGCAGCCCAAGATAATATGCCATTAGAAGGAGAATCTCATCACTTAGAAGAGGAGATGTACAAATAAAACAAGAAAAGAGGAATGACAGAAGAGGAGGTATCCCTTCTTCTTTTCCAAACCGTGGAGGGTATCGTTGAAGACATTGACGAGAAAGAAAGGGAAAACTGAAAAGATTTTTTGAGAGGGTTTTTGGATGGAGAAAGCTCTAGTTGTGACCACATTGGGTGTGAGCATTTAGCTACACATGAAGATCCACAGTGCATTCCATTTCCCACTTGCATTGCCTGGAGGATGGAGGAAGGAGATGAGGCCATTGGAGGAGCAGTGCTACAACTGAAAGGTATGGATCATGATTGTTGGTTTGAAAATTTTGTTCCATATTGTCATGAAAATGTAAAAACATATGAGGAATTCACTAAGGTTTTGGTGAATAAATTTAATGGAATTCAATGTGACTCATCATGTATCATAACTTCAAACACTTTGCATGCATTGGGAGGAAACATGAAACAAAATCCACTCCACATTTCTAGAGGGGAAGAAAACTAGAATGATGAATTTTTAGAGGCAAGACCCCCATTGTATGAAGGGCACTCTTCCATTTGTGATAACATGGAGATCCCTCTTTCAAAGGAAGACTGAAATCCATGGTATCTCATTGAAGGGGAGGCATACTCACATATTGGTGAAGAGAATGTGCATAGAAGGACCCACAGTGTTGTATCATTGGAGGAAGATCCATCACCACATGGAGATGAGAAGGGAGCCATTGATTCCATGGGAGGAGTCATTGTTTCTATGCAAGGGATTCCAAGAGGTACCAAATGTGGGGACCCAGTCACAAATCCTGAGCAGCATATAGTAGCATTGGAGGATATTGAGATGGAGGAGGAAGAGAAGGATCAGCATCAAGGGTTGATACACCCTTATCTATTATAGAAAGTCTATGCACAGGAGAAGGATAATGTACAGTGCAGTGAAGAGAGGGAAAAATCAGTCCACTCATACATACAGTCCACTTCTGAACTTGATGTCTCACTAAATGGAGGCATTCCACCCGGAATGCCACCTGATCTAGAGTTGATGACATGAATCTTGTCATTTGTTTCACCACTCTTGGATTCTGGAGAGGTGAAGACTTTGGAGGAGTCCAACACAGTGTAGAGAGTTTTTGGTAAAGCCAAGGAGGGGGGAGACACTCTCTCATTTTCATTATCACCCACTCTCATCAGTTATACTGTGCTGACAGAGATTACTGCAGGGATGGAGGATGACATCTTCATGATGTTGGATGACTGCTCCACATATTTGGAGATGAAGAGGATGCTTCCTTTGAGGAAGGACTCTTTCACACATGAGAGTGGATGGAGGCCACTCATGCTTACTTTGACCCAGCTTGGGAGATTCCTTGTGGATGACATCTTCTTTTGGGAGGCCAACTTCCAAAGGAAACCATCATTATTTTAGCATGAGAAGCTGCATGATGGGAATGAAAAAATTTTGGAGGATGAATTTGGCATGGGGGATGTCAAAGTAATATGCAGCAACATGAGGGGAGCATCACATTGCAGATTAAAAGTGTTGCCTCTGAAGAGGGTAGATCCAGATTGGAGGTCTCAACTCTTAGAAGAGTACTCCTAGGATCTAGATGCATGCATGACACTTGATGAACTAGATAGAGATGATAGGTACATGATTGATGAGATGGTCATCTATACCGATGGCAGGATATTGTTGACTAGAGTTTCTAGTCTCAAGGAGAAACTATTGCATGCAGCACATGAGGACTTTCTAGCTATGCACTTTGATGCATATTTTGCTTTGCTAGAGGAGTTCATTTGGGAGGGAATTTAGCATGATCTATATCAAAATATGGATATATGCACAACCCAGATGAATTTATAGAGGTTTGAACAACCATTTCCCTACTCATTGGAGGTGAGGGAGAGCATTCAGATGAGCCATTTCAGCTCAAGGACCGGAGTACATGGTAAAGAAGGTATATGTTTTCATTTTGGTTTACCTTTCTTTACTTTATATGAGTAGCTTGATGAGCTAAGGATGATAAAACCTCATTATGCTCCTTATTATGATTTACTTGTGGCCCATTACAACACTGGGAGTAGCTATTTTCATGATGGTTTGTGGGGGACGCCACATACTTCTTGGTGTGAACCATTGGCACCAATTTGTATTTTCATGTTTCCATATTATGAGATGTTTGTGGCAGAAAAAAATTGGTTGGGAAAGAACTTGTTTTTTTTAGTTTTTATGCAGGTAAGAGGTGCACTGCGTTGGTCCCATAAGTGGAGCAGTGACCCACTCTCTAGTTGTCTTATGACAACTTTTTTTTATTGCATGTTTCCTCCTTGTATTGTTGATGTTTATACATTGACAATGAAAACTATTGTGAGAGTGTTCTATATTTTTGCACAGCCCATTGGGAGCATGACTCTCCCCATCTCACATGATTTATATTGTAGGAGACACCATGGGGAAACCATGATTGCCACAATGCTACTTTTCTCTTCTTGTGGGAAAAAACACTTGGAGAACTTAAGGGGGCACTTCATGGATGATTTTCCTGATGGGGAAGTTTGGTCCATACTTGGAGGCCATACCATTTCAGCCCAAGGATAGAAGCTGCCCCATATGTACCACAAATGGAGGGAGAAACATCTTAGGAATCAAAATCCCAACTCTCCATTCAGCCCCAACACATTGCATATAATAGGGGTTGAGATTTCTATTTGGTTGATAGCATGAATGAGAGGATCATCATTGGGAACAAAATTTTCCCATGCATGTCATCACTCCTACTTTGAGGAGGTGATAGCACAACAAGAAGGTTTCCACCTACACCTTCTATATTTCCATGATGTGCACCATTCCGATTTGCATACTTGGTAGGGAGCATTGGAGGACAGATTTGTTGCAGGATATTTTGAGCAGTGGTGGAGATTGTTGATGAGGAGGCCACAAAAGAAAAGGGGGATAAATTTTTTTCTCTCTATGCAGTTGCTTGAGGACAAGCAACATGTGGGAGTGGAGGACTGTGATGTTCCTAATTTTTAGCCTCAAGCTAAAAGGAACATTATAGTTAGTAGTATTTCATTTAGCTCAATAAAATGGGTAAGGAGGCCCCATAATATTTTAGATGGAAGAATAAACACTCCTCATGTGAAAGGAGGAAGAATAAAGCAGCTGATTTGAGCACCACATGGTGTGAACATGATTATATCATGCTTGATCTAGTCATTTTGACCAAAGTCAACTAAGTTGTCTAGATACATTGAACCTTCTTGGACAATGCAGTTTTAGTGGAGGCTCCACTTGCATGAGCTAGATGGCAAGTGTGGATGGGACCCATGGTGAGAGGAGCTCATTTGCTTTATAAGGAGGAGATGGAAGCCCATTTTCATTATCCATTAGCTTATCATTTTCCTTGGGTCTGCAAATACTTGCATCTCCAGGCTGTTTAGAAGGGTTGTAGTGTTCTTGAACCCAAGGGTGTTCCTAGTCGAGAATCCCTACCTCGTTCTCAAGGAAGGTGACGCAAAAAAACTGATAGTCATCCCCAAGGAGAGATGGTCTATTGTATACGTGGTCCTGTTAGCATTTTCCCTCTCTGGTTTATTTGCCTCCACGTGGTCTTAATCTTTTTTAATTTATTTATCAATTTCAAAGAAATTGACAAATAAATATAACCACAACTTTCGAAAGTCAAATTATATCTCCCGGATTATATACTTATCTCCGAACCTTATAACAAATGTTTAACCTTTGAAGAATTCGTATTAATACCCGACGCTTTCTTTTTAAAAAAAAACTTTGTAATAAAAATTTCGCTCCGAGCCCCACCTATATATATATATATATATATATATATCAATAGCCAATCAAATTCACGTACCGTACTTCGGTTATCTTCCGCGCATCTTCATCAAGCGATCACCGTCCGATGGCCCCTTCTCAAATCAACGGCACATGGAAATATCACTTGGCTCCCTTGGTCGAATGATAACATACGATGGCGCACTTTGAATGGTGGTTTTCTGGGGGTCCACCTCACCACGTGTCGACAGACCTATGGAATCGCTCCCCAACCGGAAAATATCGCTCATTCACCAAAAGCGGTGTGATATGGGCGATCTGCCTTTGTAAATCCACTCGTGGGTTTGAAACAGTGCTTGACCAGGGTCTAAGTCAGGCTACGCTATCCTTTGACTCTTTAACTTAGTGTCTGACTCCGGTTAGGAATTTCAATTAACAATAAAACAGAGTTATTTCTTTATTAGCGGGATTTCCACCATTGAACAGAGTCCAACGACCATTCTTTTCTATACAGACTTCGCCTGCACTTGGGATTTAATTCACAGAGTTCGTCCAGATAATTCACGAGAGAAAAATAACCAGAGAAACACGGCAATTATGCTACAACCTTGTTCACAATTTCACACAAACCAGTGCTCAATCGCCTCACAGTTAAACAATTTCTTCACAAATAATGATTCAATACAGTTGGATAATCAACAAGACTGAAATTCATTTACCTGGAAGCAATTGTTTGATACACAAATGTTATTTCAGAAAAAATCTCCTTTCCTCCTCCTGTTCTTCCTTTTTATACATCCGAGGGATTACATTTATATACATGAACATTTTTCTATTCGGTTCCTCTGTGAGGACCATTTAGGAAAACCAAAAGCCTAATTACAATTATTCAATTAACTGAAACAAGACAGATAGATCGAATCCAAACCTATTCGACTCCTATGGACTCTAACTAATCCAAATAAAAATATTTAGCTGAGGTATTGACACCTAACTATTACAATTTGATGGATTTCGAACCCTCCTAGCCACAACATGTGGACAAAACCTCCTACATTGCTGGCTAGTGTCTAATGCCCCTGCAACAGACTCCCGAGGGAAATATTCTTCATGGGATCCTATCCATGAGCTCTTCCACTAACCTGCCTATCTTCTAAAAAATTCCTTCAGTCATCCAAGTGGCATCTTCCTATGGCTTGTCCTTCCATTTGATTAAGTACTAAAAGTACTCTTGTCCTCTGGTCCTCTTGAACACTCTTTTGTCCAATATATTCTCTGGTTGCAATGGTTGTGCTGGAGGTAGCTGCTCTTTCCACTCAATATGTCCCTTGTCTGCTGATCTTTCTTTTGCACCATCATCCTCATACTTGTACAAATCTGCAACATTAAAAATGGGAGATATTCCAACATCAGGAGGTAATTCAATATCATAAGTATTTGCAGAAAAATTTCTAAGTATCTTGCATGGCCCAATATTTTTTAACTTCAACTTGTTATACTGCTTCCTTGGGAATCTCTCCTTTCTCAAGTGTGCCAAAACCTAATCTCCTACTTCAAAATTAACTTCTTTTTTGCTCAAGTCTGCTATGCTTTTGTATCTGATGCTGCTGCCTTGTAGTTGTTGTTTCACTTGTTCATGTATGGCCTAGATCTTTGAAGCAAATTCCTCACCATCTGCACTCCTTAGTTCTGCCTTTCCTAGATTTCTTAAATCTGATATTCCTCTGGGTGCATTCCATAAAAAAATATGAAATGGACTCTGCCCTATGCTTCTGTTTGGTGATTCATTATATGCATATTCTTCCTGGGGAAAAATATGATCCCGCTACTTGGGATGCTCCCCTGCAAGACTTCTCAACAAATTTCCCAGACTCCTATTCACTACCTTAGTTTGTCCATCAATTTGGGGATGATAAGCTGAGCCGAAACTCAGTTTGGTACCAAGTTTATTCCACAATGTCCTCCAAAAATGACCCACAAATCTGGTGTCTTTGTCTGAAACAATACTCTTGGGAAACCCATGCAATCTAACAACTTCTTTGAAAAACAAGTTAGCAACATGGGTGGCATCACTATTTTTATAGCAAGAAATAAAATGTGCCATTTTGGAGAATCTGTCCACCACAACAAAGACTGCATCATTCCCTCTCTGAGTCTTGGGCAATCCTAGAATAAAATCCATACTCACCATGTCCCAAGGCCTGTCTGGAGTAGGCAAGGGGGTGTACAATCCGACGTTCTGGCTCCTTCCTTTAGCATACTAGCAGATTTTTCAATTCTTCACAAAATTGTCCACTTCTGCTCTCATCTTGGGCCAGTAATAGAAGTGAATCAGCTACTCATAAGTCTTATCAGTACCAAAGTGTCCAACAAGTCCACCACTATGCTTCTCTTTGACCAAATTTTCTTTCATGGAACATCTTGGTACACACAGTTGGCTTCTTCTGAATAACAAGTCCTCTTGCAGGAAATAATCCAGCCACTAGCTTCTATCTGTTAAAATAGGGTTACTACATGCCTCAAATGCTTCTTTAAAATTTGGATCTATTTTATACAATTCTTTGAGAAAATCAAATCCTACAACTTCAAAATTTGTTTCTTGAACAAGCATGTGCCTCCTACTTAAAGCATTAGCTACTTTATTGGCTTGGCCACTTATATGTGTCAAAACAAAATTAAAACCTTGGAGATACTCAACCCATTTAGCATGATTATATTTCAACTTGGGCTACTGTACAATATACTGCAAAGCATGATTGTCAGAATATAATACAAATTCCCTGGACATCAAATAATGTCTCCACTTCTTCAATGCCTGAACAATTGCATAGAATTCCTTCTCATAAGAGGAATAATTCCTTCTGGTGTCATTCATATTTTCAATGAAATATTCCACAAGCCTATCATCCTAACTCAACACAGCTCCAATGGCCTCTCCACTCGCATCACACTTCACTTGAAATGGTTTAGTAAAATCAGGCAGAATCAAAACAGGCTTCTCCGTTATCTTTTGCTTCAAAACTTTAAAGTTTCTTTCTACTTCAGCAGTCTACTTAAATGGCTGATTGCTCTTCTTTATTGTCTCAATTATGGGTGCATTAATCTCACTGAAGTTTCTTATAAACTTTCTGTAAAAACTGGCAAGTCCATGGAAACTTCTTACCTCAAAAACATTCCTGGGCGAAGGCAAATCCACAATTTCCTTAACCTTTTCTGGGTCCATCTTCAATCCTTCTGCAGAAACAAAAAAACCAAAATACACCAACTCTTCCTTCATGAATGAGAATTTATTCAAATTTATCAGCAGTTTCTCTTGGTGCAACTTCTTCAAGACATGATTAAGTTGCCTTAAATGTTCTTCTTTAGTTCTGCTGAAAACTAATATATCATCCAGATACACTATCATGAATTTACCAATGAATTATTTCAATACTTCATTCATAAGTCTCATAAAAGTGCTAGATTCATTTGATAACCCAAAAGGCATTACCATCCATTCATACAGTCCTTCATTTGTTTTAAAGGCAATTTTCTACTAATCACCCTCTCTTATTCTAATCTGATGGTATCCACTTTTTAAACCTATCTTTGAGAAATATTTAGCACCACTCAAACAATCCATTAAATCCTCAACACTGGGTAAAGGGAATCTGTACCTGATTTTGATATTATTGATTGCTATGGAATCAGTACACATCCTCCAGCCTCCATCTTTATTTGGGCTCAATACTGCTAGTACTGCACATGGACTCAAACTTTCTCTGATCAGCCCCTTGTCCACCAATTCCTGTACTTGTCTCCTGATTTCTTCATTTTCTTTAGGAGTCATTCTGTAGGCTGCCTTATTTGGAAGATTTGAACCAGGGATAAAATCTATCTGATGGCTGATATTTCTCACAGGTGGCAGCTCATCAGGCTGCAGATATTCCTTCCCGCTCAACAACAAGGTCTTTGGATCAATCATTCTGCTAGATGGCTCTCCTTCTTCCATGGGTATCAATGTATGATGTACCCCATCCTTGAAGAACTTGTAAGTGTTCTTATTGCCATCATGCACTGCTTCTCTTTCAAACTGCCAAGGTCTACCTACCAGTATATGACACACATCCATGGGCATTACATCACACGGGACCTTATCTTTATATTTTCCCATTTTCATCTCTATCTCACATTGTTATTTTACAACCAACTGGTGCCATTTGTGTAGCCAGGACACCCCATAGGGAGTTGGATGCTCCCTTGTCTTCAACTTCAACTTCTCTATCACCTCAGTGGAAACCATATTGTCTGTGTTTCCATTATCAATGACTAGCTGGCAGCATTTCCCTTGGACTTTGCATATGCTCCTAAACAAAGTCTTCCTTTGTGCAGGCTCAATGACCTCTTTGGCTTGCTTCAACATGACCTTATTTACCACCAAGGACTCTCCCCTCTCTGGAAGAATTTCTTCTTCAATTTTTGCCTCTTCTCTAGCCTAGGCAATAACATCATTTCTTGGACCAGCACCCACATTCTCTGGAGACTCATAATGCTTATGTCCCACTTGCTGACATCTATAGCACCTCAATTCTCTACCTCTGCCTCTGTCTCTGCCTCCTCTTCCTTTTCCTCTGTAAGAACCCCTTCTGACCCTTGCATCATCCTCTGTAGATGCATTCTGAGGTGAGCTACTGTTAGCTCCATCCCTGGGTGTAGTAGGCTTTCCTCTACCACCCTGACTTCCCTTTCCTAAGAAAGTACCTCTCTTCTTGGCAGACTGTTTCCTTAGGAGTTTCTCCTCTGCTTTCAAGGCCATATGATAGGCCTCTTCTACTATCTTAGGAGACAGAAGACCAATCTCATCTTGGATATCCAGCTTGAGACCATTCACAAATCTGGTAGTCTTCTCTGGTGTGTCTTGGAATTTCCCAGCTCTTATGCTTACTCTGTAGAATTCCTCTATGTATTCTTTTACTGTTAGCAACCTCTGTCTCAAGTTCTGCATTTGCCTATACAATGTTAGCTGATAATCACTAGGCAAGAATTTACCTTTTAGTTTAGCCATCATTCTGGTCCAGTTCTTGATAGGTTGCTTTCCAACTCTCCTCCTTTCTGCCTGCACTCCATCCCACCAAAGTGCATCATGTCTTTTCAGCTTTGTCACTGCAAACATGACCTTTTTATCTTCACTTATTTCTTCATAATCAAAGCATTTGTTCATTTCATTTATCCAATCCACCAGTTCCTCTGGATTCAGTCCCCCTGCATAAATCAACACTTCACTTTTGGGCTTAACTGTAGACCCCATAACAGTTCTGAGGAGTCTCCTGTATAGACGTAAAAAGCATGATAGCCATCCCCAAGGAGAGATGGTCTACTGTAGATGTGGTCTTGTCAGCATTTTCCCTCTCTGGTTTATTTTCCTCCACGTGGTCTTCTTTCTTTTTAATTTATTTATCAATTTCAAAGAAATTGACAAATAAATATAACCACAACTTTCGAATGTCAAATTATATCTCCCGGCTTATATACTTATCTCTGAACCTTATAACAAATTTTTAACCTTTCAAGACTTCGTATCAATACCCAATGCTTTATTTTTAAACAAAAACTTTGTAATAAAACTTTCAATCTAGGCCCCACCTATATATATATCAATAGCCAATCAAATGCACGTGTCGTACTTTAGTTATCTTCCACGCATCTTCATCGAGCGATCACCGTCTGATGGCCCCTTCCTAGATCAATAGCACACAGAAATATCACTCGGTTCCCCTAGTCGAATGATAACGTGCGATGGCGCGCTTTGAACGGTGGTTTTCTGGGGGTCCACCTCGCCACGTGTCGAGAGACCTATGGAATCACTCCCCAACCAGGAAATACCGCTCATTCACCAAAAGCGGTGCGATATAGGCAATCCGCCTTTGTAAATCCACTCATGGGTTTGAAACAGTGCTTGACCAGGGTCTAAGTTGGGCTACGCTATCCTTTGACTCTTTAACTCAGTGTCTGACTCCAGATAGGAATTTAAATTAACAATAAAACAGAGTTATATCTTTATTAGCGAGATTTCGACCATTGAACAGAGTCCAACGACCGTGCTTTTCTATACAGACTTTGCCTACACTTGGGATTTAATTCACAGAGTTCATCCGAATAATTCACAAGAGAACAATAACCAGAGAAAAGAAGCAATTATGCTACAACCATGTTCACGATTTCACATAGACCAGTGCTTAATCGCCTCACAGTTAAACAATTTCTTAAAAAATAACGATTTAATACAGTTGGATAATCAACAGGACTGAAATTCATTTAACGAGAAGCAATTTTTTGATACACAAATGTTATTGCAGAAAAAATATCCTTTCCTCCTCTTCTTATTTTTTATACATCCGAGGGATTACATTTATATACATGAAAATTTGTCTGTTCGGTT
The DNA here is from genome assembly GCA_034641835.2 of Pinus albicaulis. Lineage (NCBI taxonomy): Eukaryota > Viridiplantae > Streptophyta > Pinopsida > Pinales > Pinaceae > Pinus > Pinus albicaulis. The sequence continues at coordinate 89,576,312 of MU968359.1, read as the reverse complement.
CCTCTGTGAGGACTGTTTAGGAAAACCAAAAGCCTAATTACAATTATTCAATTAACTGAAACAAGACAGATAGATAGAATCCAAACCTATTTGACTCCTATGGACTCTAACTAATCTAAATAAAAACAGTCAGCTGAGGTATTAACACCTAGCTGTTACAATTCGATGGATTTCAAACCCTCCTAGCCACAACATGTGGAAAAAACCTCCTACATTTCTGGCTAGTGTCTAATTCCCCTGCATCAGAAGGAGAGGTTTTGAGCTTCATTTCCTCATTCCGGCATTTGGCCAAGCTTATTCCTTTAGCTAAAACGTTATTCTGTTGCGCAGAAAATGTTCAGTTGCTGGGTGCAGCAACAGAGGAACTCATAGAGTCATTCTTTGGCTTATTCTTTAGTGGAGATCTTTTATATTCTTTGGAGTAGTAGCAGAGGAGACTCTTAGGCATCATTTCAGATATTTGGATCCAGGCCAATCACTCACCATCTCTCACAGTGCACCAGGCTCATTTATTTGGGCTCAACTTCTAGAAGAGAAGTTTTTTATGTACTAAAAATGGGATTGAAGACCCCTTTCAGCTTATTTTTACACTTCCTTCCTTATACAGTGTCCTTGAGGGCCATATTGCAAAAATTCTGGAAAAAGCAACATTACATTCGTTTAAGCACGCAGTGTGGCACCGTGTGAGGGCAACCGACGAAATTCGTTTGGGTCGGGTCATTTTGATTGAGGGAAGTCATATCAAATTTGCTAAGTTGTCACCACCCAAGTACCTTGTGCACATTCGTGTGGCCTATTTTGTCGTTTTCTCCCTTGTTCCTTCGTTCAGTCCGGCGGGCCATGCCGCACCATGTGAGGACGCCTGACAAAACGTGTTCGCATCGGGTCATTTCATTAAAGGGTGGCCATATAAAATATGCTAAGTTGTGATCACCGATTTTCCTTGTGCAGGTTCATGCGGCCCATTTTCCGTTTGCTCCCTTATGCCTTCGTTAGGTAGAGCGCGTCGTGTCGCCTCATTTGAGAGTGCCCATTGAAACATTTTTGGGTCGTGTCATTTCGTTTGAGGGTGGCCATATCAAATTTGGGTCATTTAGTTTGAGGGCGGCCGTATCAAATTTGCTAAGTTGTGACCACCTAGGTGCCTTGTGCATGTTTGTATGACCCATTTTACGTTGTTTCGCGCCGTGTGAGGGTGCTCGAACAAATGTGTTTAGGTTGAGTCTTTTTGTTTGAGGGCAGTTGTATCGAATTTTCTAGTTGTGACCGTCGGGTTTCCTTGTGCACGTTTGTGCAGCCCGTTTTCCATTTTCTCCCTTGTGCCTTCGTTCGGTCAAGTGTTCCGTGTCGTGCAGTGTGAGGTCGCCCAACAAAACGCGTTTGGGTTGGGTCCCTTTTTTTGAGGGTAGCCATATCAAATTTTCTAAGTTGTGACCACCCAAATGCCTTGTGCATGTTAGTGTGGCCCATTTTCCATTTACTCCCTTATGCCTTTTTTTGGTCGTGAAGGCCGTGTTGCATCGTGTTAGGGCACCCGACGAAATGCATTCGGGTCGGGTCATTTCGTTTGAGGGAAGTTGTATCAAATTTGCTAAGTTGTGACCACTTGGGAGCCTCATGCATGTTCATGTGGACTATTTTCCATTTTCTCCCTTGTACCTTCATTCAATCGGGCACGTCATGTCATGGAGTGTGAGGGTGCTCGATGAAACGTGTTCGGTTCGCGTCATTTCATTTGAGGGCAGTTGTATCAAATTTTCTAAAATGGGACTGCTCGAGTGCCTTGAGCAAATTCATGCGGCTCGTTTTCCATTCACCCCCTTGTGCCTTCCTTCAGTCACACTATCTTGCATTGTGTGAGGGTGCCTGACGAAACACATTTTGGTCGGGTCATATCAAATTTGCTAAGTTGTGACTGCCCAGGTGCCTTGTGCACATTCAGGCGGCCCATTTGTCATTTTCTCCCTTATGCCTTCGTTTGGTAAGGTGCACTATGTCGGGTCATGTGAGGGTGCATGACGAAATGTGTTCGGGTCGGGTCATTTTGTTTGTGGGAGGCCATATAAAATTTGATAAGTTGTGACTTCCCGGGTGCCTTATTCACATTAGTGCTACCTGTTTTAAATTTTCTTCCTTGTGCCTTCATTCTATAGGGCGCATTATGTCATGCTGTGTGAGGGTGCCCGATGAAATGCATTTGGGTATGGTCTTTTCATTTGAGGGTGGCCGTATCAAATTTGCTAAGTTGTGACCACACGGGTGCCTTGTGCACATCCGTGCGGCTCTTTTTTCCATTTTCTCCCTTTTTCCTTCATTTCATCGGGCAGGTCGTGTCGCACTGTGTTTGGGTGCTCAAAGAAATGCATTCATGTCTGGCCATTTCCTTTGAGGGTCGTCGTACCAAAGTTTCTAAGTTGTGGCAGCCTAGATTCCTTATGCCTTCATTCATTCGGGTGCATGGTTTTGCGCCGTGTGAGGGTGTTCGACGAAATGGATTTGGGTCAGGTCATTTCGTTTGAGGGAACCTGTATCAAATTTGCTAAGTTTTGATTGCCTAGGTGCCTATTGCATGTTTGTGCAAACTGTTTGTTGTTTTCCCCCTTGTATGTTTCTTCGGTTGGGTGCATCGCATTGTGCGTGTTAGGGCGCCTGACGAAACGCGTTTGATTCGAGTCATTTTGTTTAAGGGGGGTCGTATCAAATTTGCTAAGTTGGGACTACCAGGGTGCCTTGTGCACGTTCGTATGAATCGTTTTCCATTTTCTCCGTTGTGCCTTCGTTCAGTCAGGCATGCCATGTGGCAACATGTGAAGGCACCCGATGAAACATGTTCGGGTCGGGTCATTTTTTTTTAGGGCGACTGTACCAAATTTACTATGTTGTGACCACCTAAGTGCCTTTTGCACGTTCATGTGGCCCATTTTATGTTTTCTCCCTTTTGAATTTGTTCAGCCAGGTGCATTGTGTCGTGTCGTGTGAGGGCACCCGATGAAACATGTTTGAGTCAGCTCATTTCGTTTGAGGGCGGCTATATCAAATTTGCTAAGTTGTGACTGCCTAGGTGCCTTGTGCACGTTCATGCAGCCCATTTTCCATTTTATCCCTTGTGCCTTCATTCGGTTGGGCGCGTCGTGTCATGCCATGTGAGGGCGGTCGTATCAAATTTTCTAAGTTGTGACTGCCCTGGTGCCTTATGGACATTTGGGCTGCCTGTTTGTTGCTTTTTCCCTTGTGCCTTCTTTCGATCGAGCGCGCAGTGATGCACCGTGTGAGGGTGCCCAATGAAACGCGTTCAGGTCAGGTCATTTTTTTTAGGGCAGTTGTATCAAATTTACCAAGTTTTGATCGCTCGAGTGCCTTGTGCACATTCGTGTGACCCATTTATCATTTTCTCCCTGATGCCTTCGTTCAGTCGGGCACATCATGTTGTGCCATGTGATGGCGCCTAATGAAATGCGTTGGGGTTAGGTCATTTCATTTGAGGGTGGTCATATAAAAAATTTTAAGTTTTTATTGCACGTGTGCCTTGTGCACGTTCATGCGACCCATTTGTTGTTTGCTCCCTTGTTCCTTCGTTCAGGTCGGGTCGGGCCGGGTCATGTGAGGGTGCCTAAGGAAATGGGGTCGGGTGGGGTTGGGTAGGTTCATGTGAGGGTGCCCAAGGAAACACATTCGGGTTGGGTTGGGTTGGATCGTGTGAGGGCACCCAAGGAAACACGTTCCGGTCTAGTCGCGCTATGTGAGAGTGCCCTATTAAACATGTTCGGGTCGGGTCATTTAATTTGAGGGTGACTGTATTCAAAATGCTAAGTTGTGACCACCTGGGTGCGTTCTCAACATTTGAGTGGCCCGTTTGTATTTTTTTCCCTTGTGGCTTTGTTTAGTTGAGCGCCGTGTCACACCTCGAGTGTGAGGGTTCCCAATGAAACACGTTTGGGTCGGGTCATTTCTTTTGAGGGCGGCCATATAAAAATTTCTAATTTGTGACTTCCCAGGTGTCTTGTGCACATTCCTTCCACCCATTTTCTATTTTCTCCCTTGTGCCTTCCTTCAATCGAGTGCACCGTGTCGCACCATTTGAAGGTGCCCGACAAAACGCATTCGGGTCAGGTCGTTTCATTTGAGTGTGGCCATATCAAAATTGCTAAGTTAGGATCACCCATGTGCCTTATGCATGTTTGTGTGGCCCATTTTCATTTTGATCCCTTGATGGGCACTTGACGAAACACTTTTGGGTCGGGTCATTTCATTTGACGACGACTGTATCAAATTTTCTAAGTTGTGACCTCCCGAGTGCCTTGTTCAGGTTTGTGATGACCATTTTCCATTTTCTCCCTTGTACCTTCGTTTGGTCAGGCGCATCATGTTGCACCATGTGAGGGCTCCGGACCAAACATTTTCAGGTTAGGTCCTTTCATTTGAGGGCAGCCGTATCAAATTTGCTAAGTTGTGATAGCTCTAGTGCCTTATGCACATTCATGCGACCCATTTTCCATTTTCCCCCTTCTACCTTCATTCGATTGGCCATGCCGTCTGAGGGTGCCCAATAAAATTCTTTTGGGTCAGGTCATTTAGTTTGAGGGCGATAGTATCAAATTTGCTAACTTTTTTTCCGCGCAGGTGCCTTGTGCACGTTCGTGCAGCTCGTTTGTCATTTTCTCCCTTTTTCCTTCATTCGTTCTGGCGCGTCGTGTCGCGTCGTGTGAGGGTGCTGGACGAAACACGTTTCAGTAAGGTCATTTTGTTTGAGGATGGCCGTATCAAAATTACTAAGTTGTGACCACTCTTATGCCTTATGCAATTTCGTTTGGCCCATTTTCTGTTTGCTCCCTTATGCCTTCATTCGTTCGGGCGCATAGTGTGAGGGTGCCCAACGAAACATGTTTGGGTCGGTTCATTTTGTTTGAGGGAATTTGTATCAAATTTGCTAAGTTGTGACTACCTGACTTCCTTGTGCACGTTCGTGTGGCCCGTTTTGTCGTTTTGTTCATTGTGCCTTCGTTTGGTCGAGCAGGCCGTGTCGCGCTGTGTGAGGGCACTTGACAAAACGCGTTCGCAGCAGGTCATTTCATTTGAGGGTGGCCATATAAAATATGCTAAGTTGTGTCGGCCCATGTGACTTGTGCATGTTCATGTGACTCATTTTCCATTTTCTCCCTTATGCCTTCTTTAGGTCGAGCGCGTTGTGTCATGTCATTTGAGGGCACCCGATGAAATATTTTTGAGTCGGGTCATTTCATTTGAGGGTGGCTATATCAATTTTTCTAGGTTGTGACTGCTAGGGTGCCTTGTGCATGTTCAAATGGCTGGTTTGTTGTTTGATCACTTGTGCCTTCATTCGGATGGGCACATCATGTTGCGCCGTGTGATGGCGCTTGACGAAACGTGTTGGGGTCGGGTCATTTCATTGGAGGGAAACTGTATCAAAATTTCTAAGTTGTGACCACCTAGGTGCCTTGCGCACATTTGTATGACCAGTTTTCCATTTGCTCCCATGTTCCTTTGTTCAGTTGGGCACGCCATGTCGCGTCGTGTGAGGGCGCCCAAAAAAACGCGTTCAGGTCGAGTCCTTTTGTTTGAGGGCAGTTGTATTGAATTTGCTAAGTTGTGACCACCCAGGTGCCTTGTGCACATTCGTGTAGCCCATTTTTCATTTGCTCCCTTGTGCCTTTGTTCAGTGGGGCGTTCCGTGTCGCGCTGTGTGACAGAACCCTACGAAACGCGTTCGGGTCGGGTCCTTTCATTTGAGGGTAGACGTATCAAATTTGCTAAGTTGTGACCTCCCGGATGCCTTATGTACATTCGTGTGGCCAATTTGTCATTTTCTCCCTTGTGCCTTCGTTTTGTCGGGTGCACTGTCTCGCACTGTGTTAGGGCTTCTGACGGAATGCGTTTGGGTCGGGTCATTTTGTTTGAGGGCGGATATATCAAATTTTCTAATTTTTGATCGCCTAGATGCCTTTTGCACATTCACACAGCCCATTTTTCATTTTCTCCCTTGTGCCCATATTCGGCTAGGTGCGTTGTGCCACGCCTCAGTTGTGCTGTGTCATGTCGTGTGAGGGCACCCGATGAAACACGTTTGAGTTGGGTCATTTTGTTTGAGGGTGGTTGTATCAAATTTTCTAAGTTATGACTGCCTGGGTGCCTTATACATGCTCGTGCGGACCATTTGGTCACGTGTGCCATCTTGCCCATGTGCGGGAGGCCGACGAAACACATTCGGGTCGAGTCGTTTTGATTGAGGGTGACCGTATCAGATTTCCTAAGTTGTGACTGCCTCGGTGCGTTATGGATGTTCAGGCTGCCTGTTTGTTGCTTTCTCCCTTATGCCTTCTTTTGGTCGGGTGCGCAGTGATGTGCCATGTGAGCGCACCCGATGAAACGCGTTTGGGTCAGGTCATTTTGTTTGAAGGTGGCCATATCAAATTTGCCAAGTTTTGACCGCTCGAGTGCCTTGTGTGCATTCGTGTGACCCGTTTGTCATTTTCACTCTTATTCGTTCATTCGGGCGGGCGCGTTGTGTCACGCCGTGTGAGGGCGCATGAAGAAATGCGTTCTGGTTGGGTCATTTCATTTGAGGGTAGTTGTATAAAAAATTTTAATTTGTGACCGCACATGTGCCTTGTGCACGTTCATGTGACCCATTTTTTGTTTTATCCCTTGTGCCTTCGTTCAGGTCGGGTCGGGTCGGGTCGGGTCATGTGAGGGCGCCCAAGGAAACAGGGTTGGGTGGGATCGTGTGGGGTCGAGTAGGGTCATGTGAGGGTGCCCAAGGAAAAAAATTCGGGTCGGGTTGGGTCGGATCGTGTGAGGGCACCCAAGGAAACACATTTTGGTCCGGTCGCACCATGTGAGAGCGCCCTATTGAACGTGTTGGGGTCGGCTCATTTCGTTTGAGGGCGGTTGTATAAAAAATGCTAAGTTGTGACTACACGAGTGTCTTCTCCACCTTCGTGTGGCCCGTTTGTACTTTTCTACCTCGTTCCTTCATTCGTTCAGGCATGATGTCGTGTCTCTGGTGTGTCGTTCTACGAGATGTGAGGGCACCCGATGAAGCATGTTTGGGTCGAGTCATTTCGTTTGAGAGTGGACATATCAAAATTTCTAATTTGTGACAAGTTGGGTGTCTTGTGCATGTTCATGCTACCCATTTTCCATTTTTTCCCTTGTGCTTTCATTTGGTCGGGTGCACTATGTCGTGCCGTGTGAGGGTGCCCGACAAAACGCATTCAGGTCAGGTCATTTTGTTTAAGGGTGACCGTATCAAAATTGCTAAGTTATGATCACCCACGTGCCTTGTTCACGTTCGTGTGGCCCATTTTCAATTTTCTCCCTTGTGCCTTCATTCATTCAGGCGCGTAGTGTCACGCTGTGTGAGGACGCTCGACGAAACGTGTTTGGGTTGGGTCATTTCATTTGAGGACGATTGTATCAAATTTTCTAAGTTGCGACCACCCAAGTTCCTTGTGCACGTTTGTGCAGCCCGTTTGCCATTTTTTCCCTTGTGCCTTTATTTGGTCGGGCACGTCATGTTGCGACATGTGAGGGCACCCGACCAAATGTGTTCTAGTCTGGTCATTTCATTTGAGGGTGGCCGTATCAAATTTGCTAAGTTGTGACAACCTGGGCGCATTGTGCATGTTCGTGCGGCCCATTTCCGTTTGCCCACTTGTGCCTTCGTTTAATGGGGAGTGCCATCTGAGGGTGCCTCGTGAAACGCGTTCAGGTTGGGTCGTTTTGTTTGAGGGTGGTGGTATCAAATTTGCTAAGTTTTTTTCCGCGCGGGTGCCTTGTGCACGTTCGTGCGACCTGTTTGTCATTTTCTCCCTTCTGCTTTCGTTCGGTCGGGTGCACCATGTCATGCCATGTGAGGGAGCCCAAAGAAACACATTCGGGTCGAGCCGTTTCATTTTAGGGTGGTCGTATGAAACTTGATAAGTTGTGACCTCTCGGGTGGCTTGTGCACTTTTCTGAGGCCCGTTTGTGGATTTATCCCTTGTTCCTTTGTTCGGATGGGTGCGCCGTGTTGCGCTATGTGAGGGTGCCTGATGAAACTTGGTCGAGCTGAGTTGTTTCGTTTCAGGGAAATCATATCAATTTTTCTAAGTTGTGATCGCCCGTGTGCCTTGTGCACATTTGGGTAGCCCATTTAGCGTTCCCTCCCTTGTGCCTTCATTTAGTCAAGCGCACCCTATCGTGTCGTGTGAGGGTGCTCGACGAAACGCGTTTGGGTCGATTCATTTCATTTGAGGGCGGCTGTATCAAATTTTCTAAGTTGTGACTACTTGGGTGGCTTGTGCATGTCTCTGTGGCTCATTTTATGTTTCCTCCCTTGTGCCTCCATCTGATCCAATGAGTTGTGTCGCACCATGTGAGGGCACTCGACGAAATGCGTTAGGATCAGGTCATTTCATTTGAGGGTGGCCGTATCAAATTTTCTAAGTTGTGACTGCCCAGGTGCCTTGTGCATGTTCATGCGACCCATTTTCTGTTTGCTCCCTTGTGCCTTCATTTGGTCGGGCAGGCTGTGTCGCGCCATGTAAGGGTTCCCAATGAAATTCGTTCTAGTCGAGTCGTTTCGTTTGAGGGCGGTCGTATCAAATTTGCTAAGTTGTGACTGTCCGGATGCATTGTGCACGTTCATGTGAACCATTTTTTGTTTTCTCCCTTGTGGCTTATTTCGGTCAGGCGCATCATGTTAGGATATGTGAGGGCACCCGAAGAAATGCGTTCGGGTCGGGTCATTTCGTTTGAGGGCGGCCATATCAAATTTCCTAAGCTGTGACCGCCCGGGTGCCTTGTGCAAGTTCGTGTGGCCTGTTTGTTGTTTTCTCCCTTGTGCCTTCGTTCGGTCGGCCGGGCCATGTTGCACCGTGTGAGGGCACCCGATGAAATGTGTTCGATATGGGTCGTTTCATTTCAGGGCGGTTGTATAAAATTTGCTAATTTGGGACCGCCCTGGTGCCTTGTTCACGTTCATATGGCCCATTTGCCATTTTCTCCCTTCTGCCTTTGTTCAGTCAGGCATGCTATTTTCCACCGTGTGAGGGCACCCGATGAATCATGTTTAGGTTGGGTAGTTTCGTTTGAGGGTGACTGTATCAAATTTTCTAAGTTGTGACCGTCCGGGTGCCTTGTTCACATTCATGTGGCCCATTTTGTGTTTTCTCCCTTGTGCCTTCGTTTGGTTAGGCGCGTCGTGTCGTGCCGTGTGAGGTGGCTCGATGAAACGCGTTCGGGTTGGTTTGTCTCATTTGAGGGCAGCCATCTCAAATTTTCTAAGTTGTGACCACCTGCATGCCTTGTTCACATTCGTGCGACCCATTTTCCATTTTCTCCCTTGTGCCTTTGTTCGGTCAGGCGCACAGTGTCACGTCGTGTGAGGGCACCCGATGAAACGCGTTCAGATCGAGTTGTTTCATTTGAGGGCAGTCGTATCAAATTTTCTATGTTGTGACCACTAGGGTGCCTTATGCACATTAGGGCTGTTTATTTTCCATTTGGTCCCTTGTGCCTTCGTTCGATCAGGCACGCCATGTCGCACCGTGTGAGTGCGCCTGATGAAATGCATTCGGGTCGAGTTGTTTTGTTTGAGGGTAGTCGTATCAAATTTGCTAAGTTGTGACTGCTCAGGTGCCTTATGCACATTCTTGCAACCCGTTTGTCATTTCTCCCTTTATGCCTTCATTCGATGAGGTGTGCCGTGTGAGGGTGCTCAATAAAACTCATTCAGGTCAGGCTGTTTCGTTTGAGGGTGGCCGTATCAAATTTGCTAACTTGAGACTGTATGGGTGCCTTCTGCACTTACGTGCAGCCCATTTGTCATTTTCTCCCTTATTCCTTCATTTGGTCAGGTACGCCATGTCACACCATGTGAGGGTGTCTGATGAAACACATTCCGACCGGTTCGTTTTGTTTCAGGGTGGCCATATCAAATTTGCTAAGTTGGGACCACCCAGGTGCCTTTTGAATGTTCGTGCGGCCCATTTTTCATTTTCTGCCTTGTTCTTTCATTTCGTCAGGCGCATTGTGTCATGCCTGTGTGAGGGCGCCTGACGAAATGCGTTTGGGTCGGGTCATTTTGTTTGAGGCTGAGCATATCAAATTTTCTAGGTTGTGACCAACCGAGAGCCTTGTGAACATTTGTGCAGCCCGTTTGTCGTTTGCTCCCTTATGCCTTCGTTCGGTTGGGCACGCCGTGTGAGGGCGCCCATAAAAATGCGTTTAGGTTGGTTTGTTTCATTTTTCGGTGGCCATATCAAATTTTCTACATTGTGACCGCCCAAGTGCCTTGTGCACATTCATGCGACCCTTTTTCCATTTGTTCCCTTGTGCCTTCATTCGGTCGGGTGCACCATGTCGCGCCGTGTGAGGGTGCTTGAAGAAACACGTTCAGTTTGAGTCGATTTGTTTGAGGGTGGCCATATAAAATTTGCTAAGTTGGGACCACCCTGGTGCTTTTTGCATGTTTGTGTGCCCGGTTTTCCATTTTCTCCCTTATGCCTCCATTCGGTCAGGCACGTCGTGTCGCGCTATGTGAGGGCACCCAATGAAACACGTTTGGGTAAGGTCATTTTTTTTAAGGGCGGTCGTATCAAATTTTCTAATTTGTGACCTCCTGTGTTCCTTGTGCCTTTGTTCAGTCAAGCATGTCGTGTCGCGTCTTTTGGGGGCACCCGATGAAACTTGTTCAGGTCGGGTTGTTTCGTTTGAGCATGGCTGTATCAAATTTGCTAAGTTGTGACCACCCGAGTACCTTGCGCATGTTCGAGTGGCCGATTTTTCATTTGATCCCTTATGCCTTCATTCAATTGGGCACGTCGTGTCGCCTCATGTGAGGGCACCCGATGAAACGTGTTTGTGTCAGGTCTTTTCATTTGAGGAAGACCGTATCAAATTTTCTAAGTTGTGACCGCCTGGGGGCCTTGTGCACATTCCTACGAACCATTTTCCATTTTCCCCTTGTGCCTTTGTTTGGTTGAGTGCGTCATGTCATGTCGTGTGAGGGCACCCAACAAAATGTGTTCTGGTCGAGTCATTTCGTTTAAGGGAAGTCGTATCGAATTTGCTAAGTTGTGACCACTCGGGTGCCTTGTGCACGTTCCTGCGGCCCATTTGCTGTTTTCTTCCTTGTGCCTTCACTTGGTTGAGACCCCGTGTCGCGCCGTGTGAGGGAACCCAAAAAAATGCATTCAGGTTGGTTCCTTTCATTTAAGGGCAACCGTATTAGATTTTCTAAGTTGTGACCTCCCGATTGACTTGTGAACGTACATCCATACTATTTTTTGTTTTCTTCCTTGTGCCTTCGTTCGGCCGGGAACTTTGTGTCGCACCGTGTGAGGGCACCCAAAAAAATGCGTTTGGGTTGGGTCATTTATTTTGAGGGTGGCCATATGAAATTTTCTAAGTTTTGACCACCCGGGTGCCTTGTGCACTTTCATGTGCCCTGTTTTCTATTTTCTCCCTTGTACCTTCGTTCAGTCGGGCACATCGCGTCGCGTCATATGAGAGTGCTTGAGGAAACGTGTTCGGTTCGGGTCATTTTTTTTTAGGGCAGCCGTATCAAATATTGTAAGTTGGGACCGCCCATGTTCCTTGTGCATGTTCATGCGGCCCATTTTCCATTCACTCCATTGTGCCTACGTTTGGTCGCACCAACTCATGCTATGTTACGGCGCCCAATGGAACACGTTTGGGTCGGGTCGTTTCGTTTGAGGGAGCCTGTATCAAATTTTTTAATTTGTGACCACCTAAGTGCCTTGTGCATGTTCAGGTGGCCCGTTTATCTTTTTCTCCCTTTTTCCTTCATTCGATCAGGCAAGTTGTGTCGCATCGTGTTAGGGAGGCCGGCGAAATGCGTTCAGGTCAGGTAATTTTGTTAGAGGGCAGCCATATCAAATTTTCTATGTTGTGACCTCCCAGGTGCATTATACATGTTCGTGAGGCCCATTTTCCACTTTCTCCATTGTGCCTTCATCTGGTCGGGCACGTCGTGTCGCATCCTTTGAAGGTGCCCAACGAAACACGTTCGGGTATGGTCGTTTCGTTTGAGTGCGGTTGTATCAAATTTTGTAAGTTGTGACCAGTTGGGTGACTTGTGCATGTTTGTGTGGCCCTTTTTTTGTTTTCTCCCTTGTGCCTTCGTTCGATCGGGCGTGACATGGAGAATTTTCTGGGGGTGCCCCACTAAACGCGTTTACATCGGTTCATTTTGTTTGAGGGTGACCGTATCAAATTTGATAAGATGTGACCGCCCAAGTTCCTTGTACACGTTCGTGCAGCCCTTTTTCTGTTTGCCCCCTTGTGCCTTCGTTCGATGGGGCCTATTTGAGGGAACTTCATGAAGCGCGGTCAAGTTGGGTCATTTCGTTTGAGGGTGGCTGTACCAAATTTTCTAAGTTGTGATAGTGCATGTGCCTTGTGCAAGTTCGATCAGCCCGTTTGTCATTTTCTCCCTTGTGCCTTCGTTCGGTAGGGCACTATAAGTTGCAAGACATGCATATTGACAAGCCGCATCTAACCATACAGTTGGGGAGCATATTGGACACACAGGGAACTTGTGGGATGGTACGAACTCATTTGCAGTGGTGACCCGAGTGACCCAGCAGCACTTGGGCAGCTTTGCGCAGAAAATTCCCAAGGTGAAAATATGATGTTGTAAATGATTGTTGTAGGCTAGTTTGATGGTTGACATGCCTTGAAGCTTGATCAAAAGGCTAATTTGTCTTTCCAAGGAGAAAAAGTGGCTTCTTTTATATAGGATCTTATTATTTCATATTTATGAACCATATTATTGTACAGACTCATTATGAAGAGGGAGTTTCCCATCCCTTATATGTATGGGCATACTTATGGATTGATAATGATGTTTATGTTTATTTCTGCACATTGAAAAAACATTTTATTAACTAATTTAATAAGTGTTGCTAAAGACGTAGTCTATATACTTGATTATTTGGAAAAAGAAAAAGTATAGTAGTGCCACACCTGTCTATAGCATGGTTGAAAGAAACCAAAGGTATAGGGGTGTGACATGTGGTATCGGAGCTACCATTATTTTGGAGATTTTGCACTGAAGCAAGAAGGAACAAATCGAAGGTTGAAGTTGAAGCTTGATTGATCAAACATTAGAGTTGAGCAAAGGTATGACCAAATTCATGGCCGAAGCTAAACTGATAAAGAAAGAAAGTTTGAAGGCTCAATTTTAACTTGAGAACATGATAGGACGTTGGAAGGATACAAGGAAGCAATATCACAAGACTCTTATGCAAGTGTCTGAACACTTGGAACACATTGGATATGGGTTGATGGAGATGTAGAAATATTTGGATGGAATATCTGGATAAACTGTTGAAATTAAGAAGCTTGACATGGAGATACAACAAGGTGAAAAAATACTTCAAGAACTCTTTATTGAAAGGGCTCACTTTAAGGCAAGAAGCACCACGTCGTAGGGCTAAAGTTAAGACCATTGAAGATGAGATAAAGAGGGACTTCCTTGATCCAAACCCTATTGGTTTGAAGAAAGAAAATTCATATGATGCAACACTTGGAAAAGAATAATACTGCAGTGTGATGATTGGTGCACTTCGATGAGAAGGAGTCAATCTATGTCAAATTGGGGCACTTAGGTAGAATTTGAAAAGGAAGGAGCTTGAACCAATTCAAGAAAACCTAGGATTGAATTTTTCTATGGAATCTCATGAGAATAAATATGTGAAAATAATTGTCAGGTCGAATCCTAGTTGGAAAGACATGTTGGAAGAGGAAATGTTGAATAAGATTGCAGATATATGGCATAAGATAAGAAGGAGGAATGATAATGAAATTTCCTTGGACTTGAGATTTGTGTCTACAACCGTGCATGGTAAAAATTTCTCTTCTTTAATAGACACGGGGGCTACTCATAGCTTCCTAAGTCGAAAGGTAGCTTCAACTCTTAGGAAGAAGAAGGCTAGCATGGAGAAAGAGTTGAGTGCTTTCAAGATAGTTAATTCGGGAATGAAAGCAGTGATTGGTGTCATGAAAGGCACACGTGAGAGTAGGGTCATGGTTTGGAAAGATGGAATTAAGATTCATTGACATGGATGATCATTCACTACTACATTTGGTGGAAATTTCGACACTTGGTTCGGACGCTTTTGACCAAATGTCGGAAATTTCCCCAAATTTTTTCCATCCCACCTGAAACCGTCGCTATACAGACATTTATAGAAAATTTTCGCAATACCGACACTTAGAAAAGTGTCACCATTGCGACGTTTGGAGGAAGATGTCGCAATTGTGACACTATGGCCCAAAGTGTCGCTATTGTGATGACTGCCTCCAAACGTCGCAAGTGCGACACAATGTCTAAGTGTCGCAATTGCGACGTTTGGAGGCACCCGTCGCAATAGCGACACATTTTCCGTCGTCGGTATAACAACACTTATATGCACGCTACATAAAAATATGAAACTTATATGCGCGCTACATAAAAATTATTTTATTGTTTCGTATCCATCGCAATAGCTACATTAACGTCTGATATCACGTGCGCATTCACCCTCCACTCTTGCAGAATAACATTCGCCCTCAACTCTTGTAGAACAACATTTTCCCTCAGCATTCACCCTCATTGTTCACCCTCAGCTCTTGTAGAACAACATTCGCCCTCAGCTCTTGCAAAATGGTAAGTTCTTACTGCAGGCCCTTCCTCCTATAGTAGGGTTGACTCTATTTGGGTTTTTTTGGTAAATTCCATTGGATTGTGTTAGGCTGTAGGGTTCTCTCCAGATGTCAAGAATCAAGATTCAATACCCTCTATTATCTTCATAACCCAATACAAGATTTAAATTTTTCCCGAAGAAACGCCTATTAATTTGGCAGCCATTATTTCTCCCTGCTTTAAAAACCCTACATTTAAATGAAAACAAGCATTGCATTTCAACTACAAAAATATATTAGTGTTCAAATGTACATGTGTGCTACATTAACATCTAATATCCCACGCGCATTCACCCTCCGCTCTTGCAGAACAGCATTCGCCCTCAGCTCTTGTAGAACAGCATTCGCCCTCAACATTTGCCCTGAGCTCCTGCAGAACAACATTCACCCTCAGCATTCGCCCTGAGCTCTTGCAGAACAGCATTCACCCTACATTCACCCTCATCTCTTGCAGAAAAACATTCACCCTGCATTCGTCCTCAGCTCTTGCAGAACAACATTGGCCCTCAACTCTTGCATAACAACATTCGCCCTCAACTCTTGCAAAATGGTAAGTTCTTACTGCAGGCCCTTCCTCCTATAGTAGGGTTGACTCTATTTGGGTTTTTTTGGTCAATTCCATTGGATTGTGTTAGGCTGTAGGGTTCTCTCTAGATGTCAAGAATCAAGATTCAATACCCTCTATTATCTTCATCACCCGATACAAGATTTAAATTTTTCCCAAAGAAACGCTTATTAATTTGGCAGCCATTATTTCTCCCTGCTTTAAAAACCCTACATTTAAATGAAAAAAAGCATTGCATTTCAACTACAAAAATCTATTAGTGTTCAAATGTACATGTGTGCATCACTTGTGTAGGGTATTCCTTTTCCAATTTCACATTATCCAAGAATGTGTGCATTATAGTTCATATTTTTTGTGATTTAGATTATCTTGAAAAAGGAAAGGTAAATTATTTCCCATGGAAAAAGAAGGTTTTCCCTTTTTACTACTGGAAATGGTACAACAAAGTTCCATTTCTACCCAAAACTCCTATGAAACAGGAACCAAATAAAGGCCATGTCCTCAATGGAAATCATTTGGCTTTGAAAATGGCCATTGCACCATGTTGTTTCTTATATTACATCACGATAGTTTCTTAGGTCATTTCTTGTTTCTTGAGATGAAAAAAAACCAAAGAAATTGTGAAGATCCTTTCAAGAAATAAATGACCATTTCTCGATCATATCTCAACTATTTTTTATTTTATTCAGTGGTTGCTTACTTTGAGAGAAATTTGACACTTTTATAAGGAATATAACATAAAAACACAAAATGGGAAGGAATTGATGAGGTAGATGACCTTTAGTTGTTGTCAATTAAGAATTGATAATACACGATGCATGTTCTGTACTACAAACTAGATTCCTTCCTGGAGTTAGGACACAGAGTATTGAATCAAAGTTGTAGTTTCTAACTTCTTGTAGTGGTTCATCAATCTTGAAATTCAGACATTGCATGTCTTCATTGCTTCATGTTTGAATAATTTGCATCATATCATACAATAGGAAATTAGGAATTATGATTATTATTACTTTATGGATCTGTTAAGTTACTTTTAAGTTTGCATGGTTTAGTGTGAAATTATTCTAGTGTGCCCCTAGACCCAGGTGAAGGAATGCCAAGGACTGAGAACCCTAGTTTTTAAATGGTATTGTTTCTTATACCCAAAAACCCCTCAACATCACTTCTTATTAGTTCTTAACAATAGTTTTGTAAACAATTTGAGAATTGATATAGCAAAATCTAGCACTTCTCAAGATAAAGTCCTAAAGCTAAAGTGTGATACCATGTGTAATTCAATAGCCCCATTGTCACCTCACCAACCTCTTTTCACTTCGGGCTAGCTCTCATCCAACTCAAGGGGGGTTCTCCCTAGTAGATTTTAATGATCTAATGGCCCAACCAAACTAAGTCAAGAGCCCCCTAACTCTCTATTTTTACTAATATCAATCAAAATATTGAACAATAGGGTCAGACATGCATCCTGAAGATAAAATTGCCAAGGTATTTTGGGGTAATTTCAAAGGGAAAGTCCCCAAACACATACAATCAAGGAATTATAACGTGATTTCAAACATTAAATATCAACAAAATCGTTTAAAGGATATTGAAAGGAAAAAGGTGATGGAAGATAGAAAGTGACTTACTTAAATGCTCTAAGGATTTTTCAATAGTTTCTCCAAAAGCTTCACTTCAAGGCCCTTCAAGATCGTCTCCAACAATGCTATACCATCAGCTTCAACAATGTTGCTCCAAAAATATCCTCAAGGTCTTCACAACAAGTTTACTAGAAGTTGCTCCAACAATATATTCAATAAGGTCTTCATTGTCAACTTGTATCTTGTTTGGGTGCCTTAATGTGCAATGACATGTTTCCAGGACTGAATTCAATGCAAGGCATATTTGAAACTCTAACTCTGTCTTCTGGTGTCTTATTAGAAATTATTTCATTTTTCATTTTGTGTTTTCAAGTTAGATATTGTTTTCAAGTTCTTACATTTATAATTTTATTGAAATGTGGTAGACTGATCAGAGTAGTGCAGGAACAACCCTGAGGCAGGATGATCGTGGAAAGAGGCCAGCGGAAGAGCATGTAAAGTGCCAACATTGCTCTATCTTCAGGTATTTTAGTTATTTACACAATTGAAATAATATTAATTTTGTTCAAATATGCAGACACTTAGCCATGGTACGCTTGATGATTCCCTCTTTGAGGAAGAGCTTTCTTCATCCCTATCTCCAGTTTTCTTGTTGCGAAAAAAGGCACGAGATGCAAGGTCGGAATTTAATACTTTGATAGATGCACCTAAAACACCTAAAACAGAAGAGACGATAAAACATCTTATGAGCCAGCTAGAAAGATATCAGGTAATAATAAAAAATCAAAAGGATATTTTTTTTGTTCTGCATGAGATGAATTGTGATAGTTTGAATTTTAATTTTTACATTGACTAAACTAAAAAAAGGTTCTTTTGTATGTAGCGTTTTCTGGCACTTGCTAAACTCGGTGTTGGTGGTAGTGGGACACAAGGGCAAGAGATTTCCCAACAACCCTCTCGTACACCTTCTACTCCTTTAGGTGCCAGCCATGAAACACACCCTGCCCAAGCAGACAGCCAGCCAATCGCTGAACGTGTTGGCAATGATGAGGCTGATATGGCCAACTACATTATTGCGTTTCCTGGAGCTACACATGTCAGCTCCACAGGGACCATTACTGGAACGTTTTTGGTGAACGATGAAGGTGTCCCTATAAATCATGTACAACTCCCAGGTAAATTTTAATATTTTAACTATTTCATGTACTTTATCTAAAACATATTTATCATGATTTTTATTTTTAAATTAATGATAATATCTTCTTATTTTTTGGTTTTATTCTGTGTAGGAAACAATGAGTTCTACAGGATTCTGGAGAGCCATGCGTTGGTAATTTTTGGCCCAACCATACGTACAGGGTGGAATTCCCAGAATTCCAACCTAAAAAAAGAACTTCTAGATTATCTAGAAGCCCTTTTTGGGGTCGGCACATTTGACAGAACAGCGGTGGCTCAGGTAGCCGGCAAATATTTGAAATATACCAGGGACACCTATAGGACGCAATTTAAATTTAACCCTAGATATGAGCGTCCTCTCGCAGTTTCAGAGAGTGAGTGGAGAGCACTCATCCATGACGGAAAAGAGAAAAGGGCAAAGAAAGAAGGAAAAATGCCAACTGGACCCGCAAGGTAAATTACAATTTTAATTCAATAGCTTTAATTTTCTCTATGTCTAAAATAAAAATTTGCTATGTCATATCTGACTTCAATCTTTTAATGCTAGGTTGCCTGACACCTCAAAGGCAACCAAATCTAGGATTGAAAAAAAGGGCCATCACAAGCTAGGCCAAGGCGGCTACTTGAAATTAGCTGCAAGAATTGTAATTAAGTAGCTAAACATCTTATAATTAATTGTATCGCCTTCCAACGTTTTTGTAATCCTATCAAATATGATTAAAAATACACAATCATATGTAATGTAGGGTGATGACTTCAGAACAGAAACTACAGAGGAAGATAAAAATATCGCTTTCCATTTCGGCTGTCAAGCTGTAGTTGAACGTCGCAGAAGCTTGGGGCAGGTCCCAAGATCCAAAATGCCTGATAAGGTAAAACATTAACCTTTCAATATGTTTGTTTTATTCCATAAATTTAATGTCTAACAACTTTTCTTAAATCAGGGGAGCAGCACTACTGACGAGGCAAATAACCCAGTTTTAAAGCCAGATGTAGATGATCCTCACGTGCAACCTGATCATTGTAGTGGGGACCAGTCCGAAAATACTACTATCAGTGAGGGCCGTGACGGTAATTAATTTCCACTTATAATTTTTTCTAATTATACCTTGATGGTTTTCCTTATAACTTTTTTTGTTTAAATGACAGAGAATGTTTCCCTTGAGGATCTTACCACCAAAGAGGAAGACAGGGCAACAGTCCCAATGGCGACAAGTGGTGCACCAGGTAAATAATCTCATTGAAATTTTTTTATTAATATTACCGAACTAGTTCAATGATATTTAAAAAATGACAATTAAAATTTAATATTATATATTTTTGTAGGCGATGCCCCGTCACTAGATGAGACCAGACATCGTGACTACGCAACTAGGTCAGCGGCGACAACTGGTGCACCAGGTAAATAATCTCATTGCAATTTTTTTTATTAATATTACCAAAATAGTTCAATGATATTTAAAAACTTACAATTGAAATTTAATATTATTTGTTTTTGTAGGTGATGCCCCATCACTAGATGAGACCAGACATCGTGACTACGCAACTAGGTCAACGACGACAACTGGTGCACCAAGTAAATAATCTCATTGCAAATTTTTTTATTAATATTACCAAACTATTTCAATGATATTTAAAAACTGACAATTAAAATTTAATATTATCTGTTTTTGTAGGCGATGCCCCATCACTGGATGAGACCAGACATCGTGACTACGCAACTAGGTCAGCAGTGTGGGTCGAAAGGAACGAAACAGGAGCAGAGCATGATGATATTGATGATGTAATTAGGAGCTTTAGAAATAGGAAGAAGAAAAAGAAAATTCGATAATGTAAAATATTGTATTATTATAAGACAAACGTTACCATACTTGGAACGTTTTTTGTGTTATATAAAAAACTCATTTATCATACTATTTTATGTCAAGCATTAATTGCAATGTTTCTTTGCGTACTTTTTGTTGAATTTTTTTTATTATTAGTTATTGAATATTTTTTTTTATGCTCATGAAAGTAAAAAATGAAATATAGATTGGGTATTGGGGAATTGAGAGTGATGTGAGGGGGGGGGAGGGGCCATAAGAGCTTCCACCTTCACGTGGTTGGCCTTGTTTAGTAGAGAATAATTTATTGGAGCGATTTAATCTTGGAGCAAACCTCCCTCGATCCAGTGTAGCAACAAAAAAGTCACTTTTGACTTAGTTGCTACTCTTTCAGATCGTGGGAGGCTTGTTCCAAGTTCATGCGACTCCAATAAATTGTTCTTGAAATGAAGAGGAGCTTATTCAGGTATGTTTTGACATTTTCAACATATGTTCTAACATTATCATAAAAATGCATCTTAGAGTAAAATATACTACATCAATTACTTGTATTTATTGTATAGATAATGATGGATTTTGATTGACTTGGCAGTGCAGGTACAAATCCTCTTGCATCATGAGCAATAAAACTTGTCAACCAGGGTCATGTCCAGGATATTTTTGCTTGTGTGCTTGACTAGGTTCGTAATGTCACATTTTGTAAGTTCCTTTACAGTTCATAATTCAATATTAAGCTGGTTCATGATTATTATCTACGTTTTTTGTATGTGTTTTTTCATCTATTTGATTTTAAGCAACTCTGCATGTTTCCTGTTGTTCACTATGATTTCTCCCATTACCACTCCCAGGATGAATCTGAATTTATTATTACATAGGTTACTTTATTGTTACTATGATTTCTCCATTTACGATTTCATAGGTTACATCATGTAAAGTTGTTCTTGCACATGTTGGAATATTGAAAAATTCCAGAACAATGAATGGAGAATAAATCTCCCTTCTTTTAACACAGAGAAAATAAAAATTTCTTTGACAGGAGACAGAGTTTCAATACTTTGAAAACAAACTTCTATTCCCTTCAATAACTCAAAAAAAAAACTATTACACTTCTTCCTCACTGAGATGGATTACAAAATTATGACTGCTACAAAACGCAGTGCATAAAACCAACTCACTGTCTGTTCAAAACAAACATACTCTGTCTCTAAAACACTCTACTGTGTTTTTCACTTTCGCACTGCTGTGCATACACACTTAAAAAGTTACACTCAGTATTTCAGTTTTTACACACTGCTGTGTAATAAAAAATTTATGTACTGTCTATAAAAATAACTACCAAGCTTTTTTGCCCTTTTTATTTTTATATGTCGTAACATATAAAACATATTATAATAAACCCTCTTTTAAAAAAAAAAAATTAAAACTAAATTCTATGGCCCACCTTTCATTTCGCATATGATATATATATAACATATGTATATATTAAAGCATACATAAAATTAAATTATCAAAACATTAAAGAACCCTTTCCGTTGGACTTCAAAAGTCTTAATAGATTGAATTTCAAACCAAATTCACATTCCAAAATGGGATGCTGACGTCTGCCTAATTCGTAATGTGAATTCTCAATCCAATGTGCCTTATAAAAAATTCGGGTCCGGTTTTTAGGTTTTCAAATTCCCTTCAATTTCATGCGATCCAATATTAATGCTCCACGTGTCCTCCTTTTGAATTTACAAAACTAGGGGGTAAATTTCTGTTTGTTTAATTTCTGGTTGGTGAATTGTGTTAATGCTGGTTGTTGTGTTTAAATAAAATCCTGTATAGAAATATGGCTGCGGCCGTCTACAAAAAAAACTTGCAGGAATTTTAAATGCTGAATTAAATTTATGGATTATGTGGAAGTTCAAAGAGTGACATAATCCCTTCCCCGAAACTAATTTATAAGATAGTGGAAAGTATGGTGAGAGGAAAATGGTGGGATTTACAATCAACCATATTCACTTTGAAAACAATGGGGAATTAAGAGACCATTATACCTAACAAGTGCTTATAAATATTGAAGCCGAGGAACAAATACATGAAAACAACCTTTATACGAGAATTATTTTATTTTAGTAAGGGAATAGTAGTTGTAACTTAAGGTTGAAACAATGGTTCCATAAAACAATTACTTGTATCCGACTGCAGTAACTATGGATTAAATTTGACAACAACTGTGGCTTGAGGTTGCAGAAGTTGTGACTTGGGGATGCAACATTTGCGACTTAGAATAAAACAAATTATATATATATATATATTAAGAGATTATTATACCTGAAAAATACTTGTCAATATTGAAGTTGAGGCATCGATACACGGTAACAATCTTTATACGGGAATTATTTTATTTGAATAAGGGAACAATAGTTGTAACTTAAGGTTGTAACAACGGTTCCATAGAACATTTGCTTGTATCTATTTGCAGTAACTATGCGTTAAAGTTGCGCCAACTATGGCTTGAGGTTGTAGGAGTTGTGGCTTGGGGATACGATATCCGCGACTTAGAATAAAAAATATTATATATGAAAGAAAGTATATATATTAAGAGATCATTATATGTAACAAGTCCTTGTAAATATTGAAGTTTACGCATAGAGACACGACAACAACCTTTATACGAGAATTATTTTATTTGAGTAATGGAACAACAACAATAACTTAAGGTTGCAATAATGGTTACATAAAACTATTGCTTGTATCTAGTTGTAGTAATTGGGTGTTAAAGTTACAGTAGCTATGCCTATGACTTAGAATAAAACAAATTATATATAAAATAATATATAATATATATATATATATATATATATATATATAGAGAGAGAGAGAGAGAGAGAGAGAGAGAGAGAGAGATTAGAAAATATATTACAACAATATTTATTTAACTAGTATGTTAAAAAAATAAAATTTACCCGATCGCAGTTATGGGGGCATCTGGAAAGGTATGGATACCAATCCTTTTAGAATATACATGGCATCAACACCCAAATCCGGCATCAACACCCAAATCCGTGATTAGTTTTTGAATATGGAAGATGAAAAACAAGAGATACATGCCTAAACAAATTAAGAAATGCTACTATTTTGATCACTCACACATTTACATATGCTATTGTCTACGCACCTTCTATTGGTGGATGATGTTATCCTATTTCTTGCAGGATATAGTAGATAGGACTAGTATGTGAAGACTCATTAGAGCTCTAAAATCATTTTGGGTTTCATTTGGAATATAAGTAAACCTACTCAAGTCTACCATAATTTTCAATGATTTGGAAGATATGTTGTAAAAAACAATCAACCAAGTGCACCCATTTCAAATACTTGGGATTTATGTTAAGATTTAATGACTATAGGTATGGATATTGGTTCTTTCCATATCGAAAAGTGGGAAAAATAATCTCAATATGGTTATCCTTGGGTGGCACATTAACCTTAGTAGTCTCCATACTAGGATATTGGCATTCCCTAGCTTATATTCTTGTTGGTATCTTGGGAAATATTAGAAAAAAAATGCTTTCATTGTATCTAGAAGGAAAGGAAAAGCAAAGGAGGCATCCCTATAGTAAAATGGAAATGGATTTCCAAGCCAGAAATCACATGATTCGTTGGATACTAAAGAATATTCATCATTTTTTGAAAGTATTATTTTCAAAGAGTCTTTGGAGAATCATAAAACATTTAGGCTTGTGGCAGGATGTAATAAAATCAAAGTAAATAGGCAAAATTTCATATAAGGATAAATTTTACAAAAGTTCCAACAGTTCTTCCCACCATTTATCTTCTAGTATTCTGGTCTATTGAAGTTTTCTCAATGTTTCATCAGTCTCAGTATATCTGAAAAAGGTAGGCTGAATTGGAAACAAATGATTTACTTCATGCTCAAGATAAAATAAATTTTCCATTCTGTCATGAAGATTTTTTCCTGTTCGCAATGCTACTTCTGATGTACTGGTTGAAGAATTGGCCTGATTGTCAGCATACTTGTCCAATTTTTCAACATAGCTTTCAAGGTCCATTAGTTTATCCTCTGAAACTATAGGACTAAGCAATCCTTTTTTCAACAAAATATCAAATCTTTCTCTGAAGGCAATGATTTCTTCTTGCATATCTGAGCACCTTCGTTCTAGATTCTGCATAAGGGTTCTCTTAGTAAAAACTCTTTTTATTTCCAAAATTGTTCTTGTCCTGTCCTGAATACCAAGTTCTACAAGTTGGTGTCTGGTTTGAGTGTTTAGAAATTGTATGAGTTGATTGGCTTCCTCAGGCCTATTTCCCAATTCTTCTCTTGTAATTTGAACTTCTTCTATGGCCAATTTGACTAAATCATTCTATTCATACATAATCTGAATTGAAGACAAGACATTCTTTATTGATTGGATAATGTTGTCCCAAATAATTTCATTTATTTCCTTTAAAGGTTTCTCCAATGTGAGATCCTTTTCCAATGATTTTACCAATTTTTCTAATCTTTTGACCTCTCTTGTTTTATCAACAACACTCGTTTTTGAGAGATCATATCTTTGTTCTAAATTAATAAGATGTAACTTTGTGTGCTGTAGTTTTGTTACTTGAAGTTTCAATTCATTCATTGACTTTATTAATTATTCAGAACTCAAATTGGAAGTATTTAACTGTGATAGCTCTGTTTGCTGACCTATTGTGGATGTACCTGTACCTGTAATTGCCTCTGTTGTTGATGCTGGAATAGTAGACTGCTTGTTCTTTAATGCCTGTATAAGCTCTTTTTCTGTTTCATTTAGTTGCTCATTCAGTTTCAAAAGCAAGTCCATCATTTCTTCTTCAGAATTTTTCTTTATCATCTCTTCAGTTTGTGGATGTCTTGAAGCTGGCAATTTCAACTGCTTTCTCAAAGCTACAATATCATCATCTTTTTTCTTGATTAGGGCCCCTATACCTTTGACAACTTTAGGATTGTGACCCAATCAAATGATTATTTCCTCCAATGTCTTTATCATGTTGTCTTTGGCCTGAGAAGAGGCTTTTTCAAGCTGCAATTGTGCATTAGTGTTCTCCAAAGAATCCTACAACTTCTGAGTTGCCATTGCTTTATCGATCAGAGTAGAATAGATCATTTCACCAGTCTGCTTATGTAACTCAATCTGATCTAAAGGATGAATATCCTTTGCTAATACTTCAAAAAAAATTCTAATATAATCTGCAGATGTTTGAGGCTGCTGCACTTTTGGTTTGAAGTGATTCATTATCATTTTGCCTTGTTGAATTTCATAATCTGACATCAATATTTCTTGATTCTTAGGAGCCATCTTCAAATAATGATTGTAAACCTGGAGTCTTAGTGGATCATTCCTGGCTTTTATATTGATAAAGGTTTTCTTTATATCTCCTGCATATTTAACTGGTGGTTTGAAAGAAGATATTTCAACACTCTGTTGCTTTTGCAACTCTTTTCTCTGTAAAGCAGTGGATGCCCCACTAACTGTACCTATTTGTTGACTATCCAAACCTTCTATCTGGCTATCAGGAATTTCCTGAACAAAATCTACTTCTGGAAGAGGATTTAATTTTTTTCTTTTAGCATGAGGTTGTTCTGAAGATCCACCAATAGGGGTAGCAACTTCAGCATCTCTCTTCTTGCCTTTTTCTATATTGATAGGAGTTTGTAAAATTGAAATTTCTGGCTCATTGATCTAAATAGGAGGAATTTGTACTTGACCCTGTTCTTTAGAAGTCTCAGGCTGCTCTTTCATTGTGAATTTTTCAAATACTTTTATGTCAGGCTCCTTTTCTTTTCCTTTATATTGTACTATGGCCAATGCACTGATCTCTTGTAAATTTTGTTGAGAAGTCCCTGCAGAAGAAGGACCAATACTTGGTATTTGCACCTGTCCAAAAGAGTCTAGGTCAAGTATTTTCTCAAGGTCTTTCATTACATTTTCAACATTGACTTGCTCACTATCCTGTTCTACCAATGTTCCTTCCATCCATTCATCCATATTGGCATATTGTTCAATTTCTGGAATTTTGTGATGAATGTATGGTGATATTTTATTTTTCATTCTTCTATCACAGATAAAGCTATTTGGGTCATAAGGCACCTAGTAAAAGATTTTTTTGTAATCTGAGATATTCTTCTAAGATTATTTCTGCTTCCTTTCTAGCATCTTTAGAGTTACAAACAAAGGGACCTAATTGAGTTTTGATCCTGAGTTGAGCCTTTTTCTTTGCATTGCAGAAATGAACTATATCTGAGTTAATCATCTACCTGAAATACTCTAGTGCAAAGAGTCTCATGGGGACATATTTGGGAAACTTGAATGGGCACAATTCACATCCATATATTCTAATCTTAGTGTGATTTTGATACAAGTACCAGTCACCTACCCTATATTGTTTTGAGAGCTGTAGAATTTTATTGATTTCATTATTGACTCTAGGAGGGGGAACTCCTGTTAAAAAAGTGGTTGTAGGGTGTACAAATATGTCAATAAACTCATTATAGGAGTAAGGAGAATCATAGGAATTATGGGCGATGGCAGACCAAAATATCACAGACCTAGGATTTCCTTTGGCATCAAGTTTCTGAACATGGAAAGGGAAACTTTCTGATTGGTGATAAATCATGAGATGATATATAACAGAAGAATATTTGAACACTTTTTCATTCTCAAATCTCATGAAATGATCATGGATTTTATCAACAATGTAGGATGAAAAATCATACTTGACAGCAGGGGACTGTCCAGGGGTAAATATAGACAATAATACTAGGGTTAATTGATCAACATATTCACTAGTATTCAAACCCATGATAAAGGATATCATATTCAGAATAAGCCTACCCACATCAGTGAAAAAATTATAACCATAGGGGGGAGGGCCTTTGGGTTGATGCTTTGGTAACATGAAGGTTTGACAAATGTGATTTAACTCTTCATGGGACAAATTGGCAGACTTTTCAAGTAATTCTCCCATGGACAAGGGAGTGAGGGCTTGAACAGGTTGAAATCGCAGCATTTCATTTATCGACTGAGTAGTGATTGGGAAAAGGATGTTCTCACTCAGGGAAAAAACTGCTCTTTGATTGGGGTCATAGTTTGCATGGCAGTAATGAATTAACTCAGGAAAAATATGGACCGAGGGGAGAAGATATATGGGGAGATTGGATTCCCATAATCCAATAATATCAGAACCATTTATAAAGTTCTCTCTGTAGCGGAAAAAGGTTCGAAGAGGATTATCACTAAGAACGAGGTCTTTAATTTGAAAATCTCTATCTGCTAGGGGCAGATAGTCTAAATCTATGTGAGGGGCATTCAAAGGTGTGACATTCAGAGCCACTGGAACCTCCATTTCTGGTTCTTGTGGATTTAGAAATGAATTTCAGGTTTTTGTGAAGAACAAACACAATTACAATTTTTCAAAATGCAATTTACAATTCTAGGGATTGAACAAGACCAAATTGAACTCTGTTTCTGTCTTTCGTGCAGAATTTAAAACAAAAGCTAGGATTTCACTGAGTTTTAATGGGAATTGGGGTATATACCTGTTTTTTGGGAGATGAACAATGATTAAACAGGTACAGGCTATGGCGTACAAACTCTAGATTACTGGTATGCAATTGTCTTCAGCAAAATACAGTTGATGGCGCTTGACAGTTTGTTTTTGAAATTCTCTACATGAGACTTTGGTCGTTCACAGAATAATGAAAATGACGCAGGAAAAATTATTTTATTCACAAAGTCCAAAGGGTGATGGGGTTTTTCTTATTTATTTAATGGATGACGTCAGTAGGTACAGAGGATGAGTCACGAGAGGCAAGCGGTAAGTGGTTTCCATTGCACCACTTTTGGGGAAAAGTGGTTTTGGGCAGAGGGTGAGCGATTCCATAGAATGATTGACGTGTGGCATGGCACTGTTTGAAAACCGTCGAGCCATCGCGTGTTATTGTTCGGACGCAGATGGCTAGCGATATCATTAATAACCATTGATCTCAGATGGGTTGATCGAACGACGATGGGGATGTGTAAGTGATGGGGATTTAATATGGAGGGCCCGACACAATTAAATGTTAATTAATCTCATCGGGGGGAATCTAATTGGCAGAGTTAATTAATCGTGAGGATTAATCAATCTGTTTATAAAAATGCAGGAAAGTGATCGGGAAATGATTTAACCAAGGTTAGCGGTTAAGGGAGGTATTGGGGATTTTACAAAGGGTTTATAGTTTTAACCTTGGGAAAGGGAGTCGGGGGATTAAAATACACAGGGGAAGAATTATTTTTGTATTAAAACACGTAATAAAACATTTTTTAATTATTTTTTCAACATACTTTTATTATATGATAATTAAATCAGATTAATCTAATTACCATAGGGGGCGGAATTTAATATTACGATATATTTAGCCAAAGGGGGCATAAAGTGGGTTTTTTATTTAAACATGTGGGAATAAATAACTTTGGCTAAAATTTATTCATGGGCTTTTGGGGATATTATATAAAAAGGAGTTATATATAATAGGAGAAGGTTATTTTTGTAAGGATTTAATACATAAAATCAATGTTAATATGACAAGGGGACAATGTAAACTCAAAATACATTAATATAACTAAGAAAGTGAATATTTAAAAGAAAATTGCATTATAATCACTTCATCACTTAGACTTGGAATAAAATGTGAATTTGAAGGTTTTTTATGAAATAATGCATAATTTTCCTAAGTAAAATGGGATTTTACTTAGGAAAAGATGTTTAGAAATGAGTGAATGTTATGGAGAATGACTTCAAGTACTTAGGCTTTTCCAATTATTGGGCCGAGGGGTCCGGTCCCTCCAAAAGTCAAGGAAATGCCTTGAGCCCCTCTAATTTTCAAATACCTTAGTACTTAGGGGAAATTAGTGAAATCTTTAGGGGAAGATGAGAAGGGAAGTTAATAACTTTGATTTTGCTTTGCTTTGAATTTCTTCCAGTATAGTGTCTACCTTTGCACTTTGTGATGAAAGTAAATATTAACACATTTAAAGCCATTGTCCATCACATGAAATTCTGCAACGTCATCTACCTACCCTACCTACTTTACTCTACCATTTTTTCTTCTTTATTAGGGTGCACTTAGACTAGCAAACCCTTATCACACTTTCTTTTATTTTACATGTAGAAATATATCTAAGTGTAACCTTATTACATCCAAGGGCTCAGATTAAGTTATTGAGCTCTTTTTATTTACTCTACCTATCTACTTATCTGCCAAGATTAAACATTTTGGTCAAATTTTATTCTCTATGTCTAAAACATGAAATTGAAAGATGAAATATACAAGCTTAAACTGTTTGACTATTCATAAATTGTGACATAGGATACAAGTTGCACACAATTTTATTTATTACTTAAGAGCAAGAAGTAGTGGCATTTAGACTTGCACACTTTCCTTGGCCTTTATTTTGGTGGGGTTCATTTTCTTTTACTTTTTTGGCCATTTTTATTCTTTTTAACCTTTGATTTTTATTTTAGGGTATACCCTCTTTAAATTTTTTAAATTTTTTTGATTTTTTGATAATATGGAAAACCTTTGCAACAAGAAAAGGTATGAACATATTACATAGCCCATCAAGTCAATCATGAAATATGACACCTATTGGTATAGGAGTCTAACACTGGCTCCACTTGGGGATGGCTTTTCCTGGTGAAAAGTCAAGAATAGCAGGTCAGTTTTCCTTATCCATTGACCTTCGTGAAACTGTAAATGTCTTCTATCTTCTGCAAACTGAAATATGATCTGAAAATAAAACAACACACAAAAGTTTTCAAACCAACTTAATGAAAAACTAGTTGAAAATTGAAAACTAAAAAAAAAATGCTCAAAATTCTGAGCTTATTGGCACTCATCTACCTACTCAATCTACTAAAAATCTTATTGAATCAGGTAATACAAAAATGCCAATGAAGCCAATCAAGTAGCTGTAACAATAAATGTATAACTTGATTGCTTGTGATCAAAATTGGAAGTATATTATGATCATGTTCATTTATAATAAATGATATGATGTGTAAAGGCCACTTTTGATGTATTTGATCCTTATAGAGAAAACATGTTTGCAGATTTGGGCTAAAAATATTATCCATATAATCTGATATAGGATCAATAAAAGTATGATGTATTTTATTTACTTCTAGGCCTTCAATGACTGGTTGCTCAGTTGTATTCTAAATATTAAGCCTTGAAACTATTTCTTTTGTCTTGTGTTTGAAAGAATAATCATCCTCAATATGCAAGTCAAAAGATAGTACAATTTCCTCTTGCTTAGGAGAAGGAAGATTTTCAAAGAATTATTTAGGATTTCGGAAATTGTATGACTGAATTTGAGAATGAAAAAGTTTAATTTCATTTTCATAATTTTCAGAAATTATCTCAAGAACACATATTTTCAGTTTGGGAGAATATTTTCTTGATTTCAAAAGAAGAAATAAAGCTCTTAAAAAATCCTCATCAAGCTGAAGTTCTAATATCTCATCCCTCAAAATAGCTAGTGATTGTTTTGTGAAATTATCATAATTATCATCATACCGATCATGTAAGTCTAAAAAATCTTCTAAGAACCTTGATTTTCTTAGGAATAGGTCATTTTGTAATAGCTTGCATCTTTTGAGGCTCCAACTTCACTCCTTCCTTTAAAAAAATATGAACCAAATACTCAAATTCTTATTTCCCAAAAGCACATTTGGATATTTTTACATAAAAATGATTGTTCTCAATAATTTATATAACTTTTCCACATGTTTACTAGTGTGGTGTTCCCATGATTTATTATAAATATGTGTATTATCAAAGAAAACCAACACAAATTTTATAAGATGGGATCAAACAAAATTGTTCTTAAGTTGAGCCCGCCAGACTTCAAATGGCGATAAACCATAATTCAAACCAAATTCACCTTCCAAAATAGCCTGCTGACATCGGCCAATTTTGTAATGCGAAAACCAAATGAATTCTGCCCTAATATTTTTCGGGTCTGAAGTTGGGCGGGCGTACGGAGGGAGAGTTGTGACGTGAATTTCTTATCAAATTCGCCCTAATCTTTTTCAGGTTCGGATTTCCACTGTGCGAGCGGCCCAAACAAAGATCCGCTCCAATCAATTTCTACCACATGTCCTCAATCATAACTTGCCCTGCTCCTGGTTGTCGGTGCATTCGATGGCGTTTAAGGTGATGGGACATGGATGTGGAGATTTCATATCAATCGTATTAAGTTTTAACACTGTTGAATTAATTTCCAAGGTTTTCACATCTAATCGCATTAAGTTTTAACATTGTTCAAGATCAGACCTCCACTTCTGTTAGCGATTCTGCATGCTCCAATATGATCCGGCTTTCAGCTCTCATTAATGATAAGAGATTAATTATGACGGGCGTTCTTTTATTGCATTGCATTCGGGTCGATAAAATGGCATTTCTCTATGGTTTTTCAGACGAGATGGTTGCTGGGTTACACTGCCTGCTCACTGTGATGAGAAGGAGAAGTGGCCAGCTGAACTGCTGCATAGACCTTGCTACATATCTACATTTCTCTCAGTCTGGTCCTTGTTTGTCTTCCTCCGTTTCTTGGAATTATGCTTCTCCGTCTCCTCTTGTTCCCACTGCTAGTGAGACTGCACCCATGCCTCGCGTGCATCAAAGGATGCGTTGCCGAAGGGGGAGCACTAGAGGTCAACTCCTGTACGCTCCCTCCAGTCCCTAAACCGAGTTGTCTTCCGGCCAGTCCAGTGATTATTACACAGGTCGCTATCCAAATACTAGGAGTGGGCGGGGCCAGGTTGTAGGATCTGGCCACTGTATGGATTCCCCTACTCCTCGTTTCCTCACCGCTAGTTCACCTTCTCCCACGAAGCACACTGCATAATTTTCCTTTAATTTCTCTCTCAACCGCCCATGAATTATAGCTTCAGTCACTGTGGTTTTCCATGAGGAGGCCCAAATAGAGGAAGAATGCACCTGTCCGACAGGTCTGAGCTCAGAAAAAGCTGGCCAGCATTCAGGCCTTTAGGAGGGGAGTTGTGGCATGAATGTGGAGGTAGCACCTAGCGATCCTAGACCTTCTGAAGGATGGTGCTGAATCGTCGAGGAGCCGGAGGAGTAGTTTTCTTAATTTGTTTTTCTTTCTTCACGACCCACTTAATTGGGCTGCTTTTAGATTATTTTACTGTGCTAGACCTTTGTAATATTTTTGAATTATGTAAATTAAACTTTCAAGACTGGTTTCCCTGTATGAGGGAAGTCTTCTTAATTTTTTTATTTTTTAATGACAAATTTGCCATGAGTCTGGGCAATGATTTTGACTTCGGTGTAATTTTATTCCCACTGTTAATATATTAAATTTAATTAGAAAAACAAATGTTGCCCTGTTTCTATTTTAAACCTGTTTTTTGAAATATAGAGCCATGTTTATATGGTCTACATATTATACTCTTTCTCTGTATATCTACAGGAACCTTTTTTCTATGAACAGGGTGGATGCTGTAGTGGGCTACTAATGGAAACAAGCGAGCCTGAACCTTACATCTCGGATGCAACAGATGGTTACCAATTTTGGAATCAAGCGAGCCTGATCTTACAAGCGAGCCTGGGTTTCTGCAGATGGTTATCACACTCCTCACATGATTATCATTTTTCTCTGTTCAAGGATTTTAGGTATTTTAATTTGTATTTGGAACAATGGATGTCGGTACTCTATCTATTTCTTTAATATTCTACATACTGCTATTTCACTTTCTTATAGATGCCTCGGGCATATTTGGATGCTTTCTCAGATTTGTCGATAATCTCCATGTGGACCGTTACAGGGTTTTATATCATGTCCCTTTATGTGACATGGGGTATTTTTTTATCATTGTATGGGGTGGGACTTCCACTTTTCTGGATGGATATTTGGGTTCCAATCTTTAGATGTGAAAATGTAATGACTTCATGGACTGTTTTACTTCATATAATATATTCAAAACAACGTTTTTTCTCTTGTGAAAAAAAAATGATTAATGTTTATCACTCTGCCTTCAAAACTAGCGATGCTGGTCTATGTTGCTGGTTTATTGATATGGTCTGATGGTATTTTTATATTTTGTACATATCACACTCCTCACATGATTAGCGTTTTTCTCTGTTCAAGGATTTTGGGTACTTTAATTTGTATTTGGAACAATGGACGTCGGTACTCTATCTGTTATTTTACTATTCTACATACTGCTATTTCACTTTCTTATAGATGCCTCGGGCATATTTGGATGCTTTCTCAGATTTGTCGATAATCTCCATGTGGACCGTTACTGGGTTTTATATCATGTCCTTGTATGTGACATGGGGTATTTTTCTATCATTGTCTAGGGTGGGACTTCCACTTTTCTGGATGGATATTTGGGTTCCAATCTTCAGATGTGAAAATTTAATGACTTCATGGACTTTTTTACTTCATATATTATATTCAAAACAACATTTTTTCTCTTGTGAAAAAAAAATGATTAATGTTTATCACTCTGCCTTCAAAACTAGCGATGCTGGTCTATGTTGCTGGTTTATTGATATGGTCTGATGGTCTTTTTATATTTTGGACATATCACACTCCTCACATGATTAGCGTTTTTCTATGTTCAAGGATTTTGGGTACTTTAATTTGTATTTGGAACAATGGACGTCGGTACTCTATCTGTTGCTTTACTATTCTACATACTGCTATTTCACTTTCTTATAGATTCCTCGGGCATATTTGGATGCTTTCTCAGATTGTCGATAATCTCCATGTGGACCGTTACTGGGTTTTATATCAAGTCGTTGTATGTGACATGGGGTATTTTTCTATCATTGTCTGGGGTGGGACTTCCACTTTTCTGGATGGATATTTGGGTTCCAATCTTAGGATGTGAAAATGTAATGACTTCATGGACTGTTTTACTTCATACAATATATTCAAAACATCATTTTTTCTCTTGTGAAAAAAAAAATGATTAATGTTTATCACTCTGCCTTCAAAACTAGCGATGCTGGTCTATGTTGCTGGTTTATTGATATGGTCTGATGGTCTTTTTATATTTTGGACATATGACACTCCTCACATGATTAGCTTTTTTCTCTGTTCAAGGATTTTGGGTACTTTAATTTGTATTTGGAACAATGGACGTCGGTACTCTATCTGTTGCTTTACTATTCTACATACTGCTATTTCACTTTCTTATAGATGCCTCGGGCATATTTGGATGCTTTCTCAGGTTGTCGATAATCTCCATGTGGACCGTTACTGGGTTTTATATCATGTCCCTGTATGTGACATGGGGTATTTTTCTATCATTGTCTGGGGTGGGACTTCCACTTTTCTGGATGAATATTTGGGTTCCAATCTTCAGATGTGAAAATGTAATGACTTCATGGACTGTTTTACTTCATATAATATATTCAAAACAACGTTTTTTCTCTTGTGAAAAAAAATGATTAATGTTTATCACTCTGCCTTCAAAACTAGCTATGCTAGTCTATGTTGCTGGTTTATTGATATGGTCTCATGGTCTTTTTATATTTTGGACATATCACACTCCTCACATGATTAGCGTTTTTCTCTGTTCAAGGATTTTGGGTACTTTAATTTCTATTTGGAACAATGGACGTCGGTACTCTATCTGTTGCTTTACTATTCTACATACTGCTATTTCACTTTCTTATAGATGCCTCGGGCATATTTGGATTCTTTCTCAGATTGTCGATAATCTCCATGTGGACCGTTACTGGGTTTTATATCAAGTCCCTGTATGTGACATGGGGTATTTTTCTATCATTGTCTGGGGTGGGACTTCCACTTTTATGGATGGATATTTGGGTTCCAATCTTTAGATGTGAAAATGTAATGACTTCATGGACTGTTTTACTTCATATAATATATTCAAAACAATGTTTTTCCTCTTTTAAAGTTTCATTTTTTTTTTTTTAAATTGAACCCACCGTCGCTATACCGACGCCTTGTAAGCGTCGAAATTGCGACAGATTCAAAACGTCAGAAGAGGGATAGTATAAAAACGTCAGACGAGCGACGTTCAAAACGTCAGACTACATTTCATTGGAATTTTGACAGTTTACAAACATCGGAAGAGCGACGTCCAAAACGTCGGACCACTTTTCGTCGGAATTGTGACAGTTTACAACCGTCGGAAGAGTGACGTCCAAAACGTCGAACCACATTGCGTCGGAATTGCGACAGTTTACAAACTTCAGAAGAGTGATGTTCAAAACGTCAAAACACATTTCGTCATAATTGTGATAGTTTACAAACGTCGGAAGAGCGACGTTAAAAACGTCGGACCACATTTCTTCGGAAGTGCGACAGTTTACAAAGGTCGGAAGTGCGACGGATTGGGAAACTTCGGAAGAGTGACACTTGTTTGGAAGCGACGGAAAAAGCGTCAATAGTGTGACACTTTTTGATTGCATCGAAACTGCGACAGTATGGCAAACCACGCTTTTCCCACCCTCGAATTGTCGCTCTTGCAACGACTATGTGTTGGAATAGCGACGAATTGGCCGTCGGAATTTCCGCCAAATTTTCTAGTGATTCTATGGTGTTAGGGCGAGAATTTATGGTTGTAGCAAAAGATATACCAATGATGGACCACGACATTATCTTAATTCTTCATGATGGAAAAACTATGACGGTTCCTATGACAAGGAATAGTCGTTTGGGACATCAACCGAGATTGGCTTCATTGATCCTATATGAGAAGGGCCCTAATATGGACCATAATGATATGGGGCATCGGGAACTTGGATATATGGCTCAAACAACAAAGGAAAAATGCATGTTTGATTTTTTTGGAAGAGATCTGAAAGAAAAAAGGAAAGGAGCGAAGATTAATTCACTTCTTGAGCATGTAGCAGAGAAATCTACTCAATATTGTCACTACGATGATGGGAAGAAGGACACTTCTTCAGACATGGAACCAGGGAAATATTATCCAGGTAGAGATCCAGTTGGAATTGTAGAATATTGAAAATATGCTGTGGGAATATATGAATTTCAATTAACAAAGGACAACCTTGGGAAACTAGGATGCGCTCAACAGGATGTTGATGATGTTCACGAGTACTTCAAAACTCGAGGTAGCTTCCTATCCCTTTCTTTGAAATAAACCTTTGGAGAAAGGGGGCGTGGTTCCTTAGTAGATGGAGGACCACACCACCCTAAAAAAAAGGGGGGCTTTGAAAAAAGGCCCACATGCATGGATAGATGCTTAGATGAATGTGTCTACCTTGATAGAAATTTGGAGTAGCATCATAGATCGCATATTGCAGATGGAATGGAGGAAAAATTCATGGAGATGAATATGGAACATTGATTTGGTGAGAGTATAACTCTTACTTTGAAGTTTGGAGGATGTGAATACTTGGAAAAAGTGGCACAAGGATTAACATCATGGAAATCATGTTGTTATGGAGATGAAGAACACTTCATGGACTGAAACATGGCACTTAGACTTTGGACAGATTCTTGGTTCAATTGATGAATGTGACAAGAGCTAGAGAAAGACTAACGGATGGCATGAGGATGTACATTCTTATGAGGAGGACGTTCAGTTGGACTGATCACCTAACTTGTTCAATTCATGAGGGCTAGAAATGCTACGTATGTGTGCTATATGTTACAAAATTATAGATGCTAGAAGCACATGGACGTATGACAAAAATATATGGTTATCAATATCTTCTTGGGTTGAAGTATCTTGGCTACAATTTCACATAGATATCAACACTACATCGTAAAGGAATTCTGAAGGAAGAAATGAACTTGGCAGTTTATGCATTATTTTTATGATTATAGCACAATTGCAACAATATTTTGCACATGGATGTGACAATAGACATGCAACGACATTTTGCAACAAAATTTGTGACGATATTTCACACATGGAGTTGTGACGATGGATTGTGCGAGGAAGGGATGATGTTTAAAAGGGACGAAATTGCTTTGAAGTGGTGGAGGATGAAAGGCCCCAAGACTTCATGAGGCACATTCGGAGTAACGGGTGTGCCCACTGGGCGTTTATACAATGTTCGGGCACCATGTGACGAAACTAGCGAAATGTCGCCCCATAGCGGCAAGGGCGGGTGTGTGTAGCGGCGAGCGACACGAGTGCACATTGTAGCAGGCACGTCACTCTTTACCGATAAACAACATTGGAAAGGTGATGTTTATAGGAATAACATCGCATCGTAGCTGAGGCATAAAGTCGATGGATGCGTTGGCACGACTGGCATATTGGGCATTGTTAGCCATCAGTAAATTTTTGTCATAGCAAATGATGGCTAAAATGGGTCTTTGGTCTTCAAGAAAAAAATATCATGCCGAATTTGTGACTTCTTAAAGCCTGTTTTTCCTTAAAAAATGTTGTTCCTTAAAAGTGTTATTCCTTAATAGTGTTGTTCCTTAACAGTGTTGTTCGTAAATTGTGTTGTTCCTTAACAATGATGTTCCTTAATAGTGATGTTCCTTAGCCTGTTGTTCCCTTCAAAATATTGTTGTTCCCAAAGAAAAATTTCTCCTAAAAGGCTCCATTTTCATCATTTCATTCCCACATTTCATATTTATACAATGCCCCCATATCATTTATTTTCCTTGTAAAAATTCCCCTTTCCTCTCTCATTTATCTTTATTTTCATCGAAAATCCCTTTAAAACCACTTAACCCTTTCTTATTTGGTTTTAAAAATCCTTTTACTTCATCCAGAGCCTCAAAAAACACTAAAAAACCCCTCTTTTGGCTTAAATGAACCCTTTCTTTTAACACATGCTTTAAGCCCTCGAGGGCTTAAAATCCCAGGTCCTCCTCCGTCATAAGACCTTGCGCCTGTGACCAAGCACTTAGCCCCATCGCATCGGCGTTATTACATTTTCCATCGCATTGCTCCCCCTTCCCCCTGCCGATGCGATTGGCCCCCTTTTCCCTAGCCCCTGGTCACATATTCCTCGATGGCACCATGCCCCAACACCTATGTTTAAGCTCCCATCGCATCGACATTCCCATTAAAAGCTCGCATTTCTTTATTTCATTTTCTCCCTGCCTTGTCACTCCATGAAACAATCTTGACCGTCGATCTATAAATATCAACGATCATTATACTTTCTGACCTATCCTTCTATTACTCAACCCATATCCATCCATCTACCCTCTGCATCAAATCATGGCCGTTGATCTATATGATCCAATGGCCTCGATCAAACCCAACATCCCAACACCGCCGGGGCCTACCACCCACTATTCAAATGCCCACCTAATCACTGGCTGCCACCTTGCTTCCAATAATTCCTCGCCCGAGCACCTTTCCCCATCGCGCTCTTTCCCCTGCCATTGGATCTGCCTCACCTCGTCCAACGGTCGATATTGCATATTGCATGATTTTTCCATCTGGGGTTTAACCTCCCAAATTCACGCAAGACTCTCGATTTTTCAAAGGCCATTCATCCTTTTTTAATTCGATCGTGTTCGATCGAACATAAGCCACTTTCCTCCCATTTGCTGCGCGAAAACCACCGACGATTTTCGTAAAACCACTTTGCCCATTTCCCCGCAAAATACAGTTTTTAAACTATTTTTCATGGGTTTTTCTCCACAGAACCTCCTCTTCCTACATTTCATCTCTCCATAAGCTCCTCCACCTCTGCCAGCCTCCAAAGCAGTTTTTCCAACACTACAGGGTTTTTTAATGTGTTTATTGGTTTTATGTAGGGTTGGATATCAGTTTTAAAGGCGGAAACCCTATCCACAGCCCATAAAGGGGCAGGGCCGAAGATCATAATCCCTGAAGCTTAAAAAATGCCAAATAAAATCTTCCAGGGTTAATTCCATGGTTTTATCAGTGCTTTATGAGCACTGGTTATACCATCAAACCCTTAGTACTCTGAAGATACCTATTCACAAAAACGAAAGGCCAAATATGGTTTAAGCATAAATTTAAAGGTTTCAAGGCTTAAAACAAGCAAATATTGAATACAGAAAAGGGGTTTAAGGTTAATACAGTGGATTAAAGACAAAAAGCTCGAAAAGTAATTAAGAGAAGAAGTAAATGCTGAAGACCAAAAAAAGATGTTTTAAAGGTTAAAGCAATCAACAAGTAAAGCTTAACACTCAAATATCATTATAAAGGCCCAAAAGAAATATTAAGGCCCAATCAGGGTTTGAAAATGACAAAGTAGATAGATTAGAAAAAGAAAGGCTTTAAGTGCCAAATATCAGAAGTATTTACTTCTCTGAAGACCAAAAATTCCACCTGCCAGCTATTT
Organism: Pinus albicaulis; assembly: GCA_034641835.2. Lineage (NCBI taxonomy): Eukaryota > Viridiplantae > Streptophyta > Pinopsida > Pinales > Pinaceae > Pinus > Pinus albicaulis. The sequence continues at coordinate 89,537,132 of MU968359.1, read as the reverse complement.
CACCTAAAAGGAATACAAATTGAATGCATAGTCAGAGATATTTGCCAATATTACAAACTACGGAGGCCTAACAAGGTGGCGACCATACTGGGGAACTTTCTTAGTAAAATTCTTTAAAAAAACACTCAGTATTCATTCCAGAAAGATTAGCTTTCTTCAAGCACTACCAGCACATTGGTGATCATGATAGGACTTGTCTGAATCAGTGGAAATCTAAGTAACCCTTAGGATTATAAAAAACCCCCATCAAACCTTGAAGAAATTAGCCAGTGAGCCATAGAGTAGACTCTATTTGTCTCCTCACCATAGCTAAGTGCTAAAACAGGTATAGGACACTCTCACAAACACAGGACTGTTAAAAACCTCAGAGAGCCCAACACATTTCAGATTTGTATTTAAATCAATTAGTGGTGGTGGAACATAAATTTTTTTACCTTACAAAGCTAAAAATTTCCACCTGGTGACTCCACAATTCCAAATTGACCTAAATACTCCACTCAGAAACCCATTCTATCATAACATCATACAAACTCAGTTAAGGAAAATTTCAGAATTAATTTTCCTTGTTAAAGATCAGTTAGCCTATTAAATATTGTCATACTTGGTTGAAATTTTCTTATCATTGGGTCTGAAAACACCACATAGTGGCTTCTAAAATAATTCATAATAGAGCCTATCCTGACCCAAATCCTCCTAAGAGAGTTTATAATCCAGAAAGCATTCTTAGGAAATCTCCTAAATCCAAGACTTCAACTGTTGTCAAATTAATTCATAGAACTAATTCTGTCCCTGAAAATATTTCAGCTCTACAAGATACACAAGTTCACATAATAAATCCATCTAGAACTAAGTCACTTAGTGACATAGATCAAGTATAATTTGAGCCTCCATTCTCACCCCAGCCTAGTGGTGAACATACTGATAATAGAGAAACCACTCCACCTGAACTTCATTTCATTCATAACTTTGTTTCTTCTCATCCTAGATGTGCTCAACAGTCTCTTGCTGGTCCAGGCACTTCTATTATCCATACTCCCACTGTTAAAACTACTCCATTCCATCATCCCCTTCCTATCTTACATCCTCCACTCGTAAACCCCCCATTTGTTCCACAACCTCCTGCCATGGCAACATGGTATGCTCCTCTAGTCCTCGCTTTACCTTTAGTCAAGTTTCCACAGGGCTATCAGTCCAAGATTCCATTATATGATGCCAGTGGTTCTACTACTGCATCACAACATGTCGACAAGATAAATGACTATTTTGATAGAAATGAGATAGATGATGAAACTGTCAAACTCAGATTTTTTGCTCAAATTTTAGGGGGAGAAGAAAGAAAATGGTTCAAAATCTTAACCCCTAATAGTGTTAATTACCTCCAAGCTCTCCATTAGTCATTACTAAACAAATGGGACGTCAGAAAAAACCCTCTCCAAATACTTTCATATTACAACAACCTCAAAAGAAACGTTGGGGAAAGTGTTCAAAATTATTACACTAGATTCAATAGTGTTTATAATGCACTACCCCCAGATTTGAAACATCCACAAGGCTCATATTTGGCCAAATTTCCTGAAGGATTTCATCTTGAAATGGATTATTAGATAAGAGAAAGATATCCCTTAACTTTGGAAGACATGCAAAAGGGAGCTCTTGCTGTGGAAGTAAATCTGATTAAGAAAAGAGCTAGGATGAGGAATGAAAAGAAAGAATAATTTAGGGAGGAGAAGGCACCTTCCACATCTAGCTCAAAAATGGAAAGGATGATGGAGGAAATGATGAAGAGAATGAGCATATTTGAGAGAGCACAATCAAGAGAAAATCAATCAACTCTCCAAAACAGAAATCAGTCTCAAAATCAGAAACAGAACTTTAGGAGAAATCAATCTCAGAACAGAAAAAGAGAGGATGATCAATAGATCATACCTCCTTTCCAGGAAAATTATGTTAATGAGGATGAAGAGAAAAATGAAAAAATAAAGGATGAAAACATAAACATGTTGGGAGTGAGTAATGAGGATTCTGATTTCCTCCATGAAAGAAAACAAGGTCTATATGCACCCTATGATGATAGAAGAATAGAAACTGATTATTATGAAAAATACTCTAAAAATTCCATCATAGGATCACCTAAAAATATGACCTGAAAAGTAAAAATAATCAAGAAACTCCTAGGAAAAAAACCTCTGATAAGTCTACCAAAAAAAACTCTGAAAATGCTTCCAAAAAGACAGCTGAAAATCATAAAACAGTGGCTGTAAGTTCTGATTTAAACAAAGGGAAAAACACCCAAGTCAATGAAAAACAGAGTGTTAGCCCCAACAGCACTAGCATCTCAGCTAATTCTCCTAAAAACCCAATCTGACTACTGTAAATAGTAGAAATCAACAAGCTGATTTTGCTGAACAAGGAGTGACTAACAAGGCTGAATCAAACATATTAAAAAATAGATTCCTTTCATCCTAGAAAATGAAATTTCCAAAATCAAAATCTCTGTCTCACTTACTGAGTTAGTCACTCAAAATGTATATAGAGGTCAAATTCTGAAATCTTTGAACATAGAAGATGTTCATGACACTGTCAACTTAAATGATGATGCCCCAAAGCTCATATTTGGACCAAAAATTGAAGGAAATTTTCAAGAAGGGACTACCTCCATTTTACATCAGTTTGAAAATCCATGATAATATTTTTCATAATTCCATGCTTGATTCTGGAGCATCACATAAGCTCATGCCCAAGATAATAATGGAAAGATTAGGCTTAGAGGTAACCAGACCCTATAATGATTTATATTCCTTTGATTCAATCAGGGTGAGGTTCCTAGGCCTAATAATGGTTCTGTGTGTTAACTTAGCCAAATTCCAGCCAAAAGCTTAGTGATGGACATTGTAGTGGTTGATATACCCCCCAAATATGGCATGCTCCTTTCAAGGTCATGGGGTGCTAAGTTGCAAGGTACTATGTAGATGGATATGACTTATGCCACCATCCCTGTCTTCAGTCAACCTAGAAGACTCTATAGGGAAACACACATGAAATATATGGTGAGTAACCAAGAAATACCAGAAAACTCTCCATACACACTGACCTTGACTCTTTCATTCTTTGCAATGATGATATTCCTAATGAGCAAGAGTTAGTTAATGAAGCATCATAAAATTTAGTGGTCACTACACATCCGAACATAGTGGCAGCAAACAATGAAGAAGAAAATAAGGAGGAAACTAAAAGGAAGTTTGTTGATTCAGAAGATTACAACAAACAGATCACAGGTCTCAAGGTCCAAAACAGTCATAAAAATAGTACCAATCAAGAAAATCAAAAGATGAATCTTCAACAAATTGAAAATCTTGAGGAAAAAATAAAAAAATAACATGGTGCAAACCCTTGTACAGAACATAATGATGAACAAGACAGATAGGACAACAATAAAGTAAATAACAAATATGAAAACAGACCTCTTTGGAACATGAGTTTTGATGGGTCTTGCACTAAAACTGGTGCGGGAGCAGGCATATGGTTACTCAACACTGAAAACAATCATGCTGAGGGGCCTTCCTACAGATTAAACTTCCAATGTACAAACAACATAACTGAGTATGAAGCTCTCCTTTTAGGCCTGCATTTATTAAAAAAAATAGGGGCCAAAATAATAAAAGTTCATGGAGATTCAGAATTGATAATTAGGCAAGTAAATGGTGAATATAGTGCCAAAAATCCTAGACTTAGAGCCTATAGAGATGATGCCATGGACTTGTTAAAAACATTTGATGAATTCCAACTAACATTTGTCCCAAGGAACCAAAATGTCCTTGCCAATGGGTTAGCCTTTGTTGCTAGAACTTGTCTTACACCTTATGAAACCAAGCAATGTACCACCCAAGTCAAATATAGATGAGCTATCCTAGATAATGAAATGTACTGGCAAGTTTTTGATGGACTTAAACAAATAGAAGACTTCCTACAGTCCAAAAATGAATTTGAAACACCAAACTCAGATTTAGAGTATGATGAAGACTATCCTACTGAAGAAAACCCACTTACTAAAGAAGAAAATTCTCCAGAGATTGCTGAAATAAATATGTTAACTAATGAACCCAAACATATGATAGAAGTTACCATAGATTTAGAAGATGAAAACTTAGAATTTCTGCAATCTAAAGACTAAAGCTTTCCCAAAGGACTAGTTCGTTTAGAGGAATTTTTTGACTTGAATGATGCTACTAAAAAGCAAAAACTGGACCCTATTGAAACTGAAGTAGAAGAATGCAACATAGGCAGTGAGGAAAAGCCCAAAGTGATTAAATTTTCCAAGATACTGCCAGCTCACATTAAACAGAAATGTATTGAGCTTTTTAAAGAATTTTCTGATGTGTTTGCATGGAGTTATGAAGATCTAAAATCATATGATACAGAAATAATCCAGCATAAGATACCCCTAAAAGAGAACCCGGAACCTTTTAAACAAAAATGTCGCAGAATTAAACCTGTTCAATTACCTCTGGTAGAGAAAGAAATTAGGAAAATGTATGATACTGGAATTATAGTCCCTGTTAGATACTCAGAGTGGGTGTATACTCTTGTATCAGTTAGGAAGAAAACAGGAGAAATAAGGCTTTGTATTTATTTTAGAAACTTAAATAAATCCTCATTAAAGGACAATTATCCCTTACCCAAAATGGATCATATCTTAGAGAGGGTAGTTGATTCTAGAAGAATTTCTTTGCTAGATGGCTTCTCAGGTTACAATCAAATATTTGTACATCCTGATGATCAACTCAAAACAACCTTTACTACACCTTAGGGTACTTTCAAGTATTTGAAAATTCCATTTGGTTTAATGAATGTTGGTGCCACATTTCAAAGAGCCATGGATATTGCATTTTAAGAAGAAATAGGTTACTTCATAGTGATTTACTTGGATGACATTACTGTCTACTCTGAAACATATGAAGAACACCTAATACACTTGAGAAAAGTCTTTGAAAAATGCAGAAAATTTGGATTGTCCTTAAATCGAAAGAAAACACTGTTTGGTCTCCAAGAAGGTAAACTTCTTGGACATATCATATAAAAAGAGGGAATAAGGATAGACCCAAAAAGGATTTATGGTATATTGCAAATCGTCCATCCTAGAAACATCAAGGAATTTCAATCTTTCATTGGAAAGATAAATTTATCGAGAAGGTTCATACCCAATCTAGCTGAACTCCTTAGAAACATAACAAATATGCTTAAAAAAGAGGAAGGAGTTAAATGGAATTTAAAAGCAAAGAAATCATTTGAATTGGTAAAACAAACACTCACCAAAACACCAGTTCGTATCACTCCTGATTTTTCAAAGGATTTCTTCATTTTTTCATTTGCGTCAGAACACATAGTAGCTGCTGTCCTATTACAGAAAAACTTGAATGGACAAGAGAAGCCAATTGCCTTTTTTAGCAAGGCATTAAGAGATGCACCTCTGAAGTAAAATATAATGGAAAAACAAGCCTTTTCCTTGGTCAAAGCCTTAAAAGACTTCAGAGTTTACATTTTACATTCCCACATTATAGCATTTTTGCCTCATTCAGTCGTAAAAGACATATTGAACCAAGATCCAGATGGCAAAAGAGGAAAGTGGATTGCTGTAATTTTAGAATATGATTTGGAAATCAAACCCACTAAGCTCATAAAAGGTCAAGGAATAGCAAAACTTATGACTGAATCCAACTTTCAAGCTCTTGATATAAGCATGTTTAATGCATTAGATGAAAAAGAGGATTTAACAGCTCCAATTATTGAAGATCATTTTTTGAATTCATCTTGGTATGCTGATATTTTGTATTTTTTTCTCAATCTAAATGTCCCTTCTGGTTTGTCTAAAACTAAGGCAAGATTATTAAAGTTGAAAGCTGTAAATTATTTCATTTTAAATGAATGTTTATATTGGAAAAATGCTAGTGGATTATTGCTTAAATGTTTGCCTGAGAATGATGCAGATGAGATCAAGCATGAGTTACATGAAGGAGAATGTGGAGGCCACCTCTACTGGAAATCAACTGCTAAAAAAATCCTTAGAGCTGGTTATTTTTGGCCCACCCTCTTTCAAGATGTCCATAAAATGATTATTTCCTGTCACAAATGTTAGCTCTCCATAATTTCAACAGATTGGTGAGACTAAAATTGTGGAGAGGACATTGGAACCAATTTGGGATTATAGGATCTAGCCCTCCTGAATCCAGAGAGGGATCTCTCTATAAGTGCAAATATTGATTTATCTTTAAAGCTTTTGAAATGATATTAGGCTAGTTATGAAGAACAAGGTTTTTGTTTGTTTTGGTTGGGAAAATATATGTGAAGGTGAGGGAAGTCTAAATGAAGGGTGAAGGTGAATGAAAGTGAAAGAATGATTCAGCTAAAAGATAGGAAAGAAGCAGCTTAAATCCATTGGCCTATGGATTCATAGTAGGATTTAATTGAAACAGCAAGGTTCAAGAGTGGTCTATGGGGAAAGTAATCTATGTCATAGGATCTATTTTAAGTTGATTTTATGGAATGGAATGAAACAATAAGAAGGGGAATCAAACAAATGAAGAACAAAGAGCAGCCTAAGATCAAGTAAGTACTTTGAAACTATCTTGATTTTGGCATACACTTCAGAAAAAAAAAAGTAATCTAAGATCAGGTAAGTACTTTGAAACTAGCCTGCTTTTGATGCACTTTCAATAGAAAACATTTAAAACAAAAAGAGAATAGCTTAAGGTCAGGTAAGGACTTTGAACCTATCCTGCTTTCAGCATATTCATAGGAAAACTTTTCAAAGTGACTATTGGAGAAGAAGCTAGAGGACAAGGCTCACCATAGACTTCCTTAGATCTACTTTACTTAGCATAATTTTCAAGACAACACTTAAGATAACAAAGAATAGTCTAAGTTCAGGTAAGGACTTTGAACCTATCCTGCTTTAAACATACTCATAGGGAAACTTTCAGATAACTTTTGGAGATAAAACTAGAGGACAGGGCTAACCATAGACTTCCCTAGTTCAAATTTACTTAGTAGACACTGAAAATAACATTCAAGAACAATGTTAACAATTTAGAAAGTAGGACGAGGGAACGCCAGCATTCCTAACTACTTGAACTATATTAAATCATTCTTAAACAACACAATTGGAAGAAAAAATGTAGATAAAGCTTATCAGTGAGAGCAGGGTACCTTTGATAGTAAATCCTAGCTCTATAATTGTTGTTCTCTATCATAGAATATGGATAGAATGGAAACAGAAATAAAATAACAATTTACAATAAGAAAAACATCAATGTTGACATAGACTAGGATCCCATAAATCAACTTGTATTCGATGCTTCAAACCAGTTACAATCTTCAAGTCCAGTAGGTCTCTATAGCTTCAAACTTTTCATCTCAAATTAGGTATCTTTAATTACAAATAGAGCTTACATAAGCTTCAGAAAACTATTTACAGGCAACATATATGCAGTGACCAACCCTTTACAATGTGCTACTCAAGAATATTTTATAGGAAAATGAGGAGGTGGGATGACAGAAAAGATCTATAAGCTCAATTAATACAGTTTAATGCTTATCGGCCTTTGAGGGGCTCAATGAAGAAGATTTAAGATATTTCCTCTGTATTAATGTGTTTGTATTAAGTGTTTGATCTTCTTAGCAGAGTTTGTTGACCTTTAAAATTCTTTCTTATCTTTGTAATAACTCTGCAGACAATTTTCAATAAGTTTTTTTGGTTGAATTAACCATTCAGCCTTCTTTAGGAAAAATACCACCGACTGAGGTAATAACTCTGCCTCCTTTGAATTCTTTGAGGCTGCGGGTGGCATTTGGTAGCGGGTGAGGATGAAATTGGCCTTTGATGTGGCAGTGAAGGCCTCTCGGATTAATATAATTCTCTATCCTTCCCTAAAACACCTTTGATTTGCTTTAGTTCTATGTTTTAGGTATAATTAGGCCTAATTTTGGTCTTCTATTCTTAAAACTGTGTTTAATTGAGTGGATTAGGTTTTTAGATAGTCGATTTAGGCCATAATCCCTCAAAACTGCGTAAATAATCTTCAATTCTTCATCTCTGTTGTGACTAGATCCTTTAACACTAATACTCTTTGTTTGATTAAGTTTTGTTGTGTCTTGTTGATGTGCAGCTATTATAGAGGTTTTATAATGGCTTGAGTGCTCATGAGGCATTGATAAAACATAATTTGGAACCCTGTGAAAATATCTCTTTCATGAATAAAGGCTTGGGGGATCGTCATCCCCAGCCTTCATTTTTCTTTTAAAATAATGAAAAAACCATTAAAACCTGCACAAACAAACGAAATTATAAAAAATCCTGCGGGATAAGGTTTAAACTGCTTTGGAGGTTTAGGTTAGATCATGACTGTTGGATGAAAGCATCCAACGGTGAGTATTTCTCGCGGGGGTCAGATGGGAGGAGGTTGGATTAATGGTGTAGGAGATTAAGTCCAGGCCATTGATCTACAAAGATCAATGATCGATACTGATCGAGAAAATATAATGTAGAGGGGAAACATTATAATGAAATGGAGGAATTTTCAAATGAAAAGGGAAAAAACCTTTGGTAGAGGGAAAATAGGGTTAAACGAAATTTGGTGTTTCGGAAAGACTCTGGGCTGTCGGATTAGATCGGCCAACAGAAATCAACGGTGGAGATTCATTGATGAGGTATTTTTGAAGCATGGCGAAGGAAGATAGTTTAATGGTTAGATTAAAATGGGACAGTTAGATCCCAAAGATAAACGGTGGAGATTAAAAATGAGGGGATGTAATGGAAATGGGATGAGGTGATTTCGGTGATAAAAACCACTGGTGTCGTGCGGAAAAAAGAGGGAAAGGTGGTTTTTCCTTTTGGAACGTGATATGCGTTAGAGACCGACACGTGGCTTTTTAAAACCACCCATATTGCGTAACTTTGAAAAATTAACCTTCGGGCTTAAAATCACGTGAAACCACGCGCTGGACATCAGATATGGGGCATTAGATCAGACGATTGTGAGGAGAGCGCAATGGAGGTAAGATACATAGGTGGTAGACGATGGGCTGGGTCAAGGTGGTTTTAATCTCGAATGTCGGATCATAGGAATGAATGGTCAGGATTTATTGATGGGGAGGTAGGTCCCAAAGGAGTTGTGCCTACTGAGTTTAATATAGACCATTGGATGAAAGGAATGAATGGTCCAGATCCAATGATGGGACACCGAAAGGAAAATGAGATGGGGGTTCGGGTGGAGGTCGAGTGAGCTATGGGCCGTTGATCTATAGAGATCAACGGTGGATCTTTACCGAAGGGCTTTACACAATGGGGTTTACGAAATAACAGAGGGTTCAGGGTTTGATCTAGACCGTTGGATCGGTGGAATTAATGGCCCAGATGTAATCGGAAGATTGTGATTGGCAGTGGCAAGGGGAAAGAAAAAACGAAAAGAGTCGATGCGATTGCACGTAGACTGTTAGATATTTTAGAGAGATTGACGATTGGGAATGAATCATTGGGATAAAATCGGAGGAAAAGGGGCAGAGTTTTGATTAATCTGGGCCACCGGTTCTTGTGGATTCGATGGTCCATATTGAATCATAATATTTCAATCGGCAGGGAGAGTGGCATGGCACAAACGAAATTTGTGTTGCGATTGAAACAGGATCCGTTGATCGTAGAATTAAATCGACGATGGAGATTAATTTATGAATGCCAAAGGTAGATATGTGGGCTTTGGAATAGAGCGATGCAGACCGTTAGATCTGAGTATGGTGGAATAGATCAATGGTCGGGAAACCATCAGAAGGTTTCAATCGAAGGTATGCAATAAATATTTGCAATGTGTCCAATGAAAAAATCCAATGCGATATGCCGACGCTCATTGATCAGCTTTAGATCAACGACTGACATCTGTCGATACCACAAATAGTCGAGTCTTAACTGAAAGTCAGGTTTTACGAATTTACAAAGCGGAAAAGGGGTTTTGGACAAGCCTTTTTGTTTTAGCGCCTGATTACGGGGCTCTTGGTTTTACGAAGGAAGTAAGGGATCGAGGTTTAGAAGAAAAGGGGCCAATCGCATTGGAAACATTTTAAAATTAAAGGAAACAAGAAAAATAGAGAACCTGATTGCAATTGCACGATTATGCCTCAGCACCTGGTCTTGGTGCTAGTTTTATGCGGGAGAAAGGGGTTGGGGCTAAGGCCAAAAGGGGCTTAAGGCCTTAGTTAAAAAATGGGTTTTTTAGGCCAAAATGACAGATTTTCCAAGCATTTTTGGCTTCCAGTAGAAGGGGAAAATGGGGTTTTTAGGCCTTCAAAGGGAATTTTCAAAGGTTTAAAGGGAATTTCGAAGAAATGAAAGGTAAATGAAGAGTTTTAAGAATGAAATGGAGAAGAAAATGGAGAAGGGAAAATGAGGGAGAATGGAAATTTTCAGCAGTATTTTCCTTTGGTAAACAGCAGATCTTTTCAGTATTATGAGGGAAACAATAGTGAAGGTTTTCTGAAGGAAAAAGAGACATCATGAGACTTCAAGAACTAAAAATTTTTAAATGAATTGTTTCTTGAAGGCTAAAAAATATTTAGCCACCATTTGATATAAAAAAAAATTATAGGTGGCTAACAGCTGCTCCAACTTGGGATGATGCCTTCTTGAAGGTATCAAGAACCTCAGACATGTCTTCTCTAGATGCTGACAAATGCCTCACCCATTAGGCTGTAATTTTTCTTCCTTTGTTGATCTTCTTTTTGTCTAACAATGTTAACAACTATCAAAAACAATGGAATTTTATCAAAACAAGATTTCTACCTACCCAATCCTAATGATTTAACATTTTTTCTTCTTTCAGAGTGCATTTGGATTGGAAAGCTATTTTTACAAACATTTTATTCTTTTGAAAGGAAAACACTAGTATATTTCTACTTCTTATTTCTCCATGAACTCAGATTAAGCAATTGAGTTCATAAGCTTCTCTACCTAACTACTGTCTGTTGGGATTAGACTATCTAACAAATTTTTATTCTCTAATTTCTAAAACAAGAAAGTCAAAAGCAGACAAGTCAGGATTGAATAGTCTAACTTGTTGCTAATCCATGGCATAAAAACAAGCTGCACATAGATTATTATTTGCAGAAAATTAAATCAAAATGGTGAAGGATTAAGAGCTGAAAGTTTTAAGAACATCCTTTTATATTCTTCAGCTCTGTTTTTAGGCTTGTTTGAGCTATTCTCTCTTTATTCTCTGGTTCGAGTTTTAGGTAAATTAGAACCAGTTTATCTTCTATCCTTGGCTCAAGATTTGATCTAGTTAGAGCCATTATTTCTTTTGGAATTTATAGGTTTAGATTTTGAGCTTGTTTGAAACTTTATTTTTCTATCCTAATCTAAGTAACTGATAAGCCAAGATTAAGTTGTTTGGAAAATATATTTCACTAACCTATTAGCAATCAATTTAAAACTAATTAGTCATTATTAGGTTGTATGAATAACTAGGAGTGTGTTTCTTAGGAGTGGCTTTTGAGCTTCCACACTTTTAGACTTTGTTTCTCTTTTTGGTATGGGGCTATACATTTCTTGTTTTTACATTCTGCCATCTTTTCCATCTTCTATTTTTTTTGTATTTTTATTTTTCTTTAAAGCAGAAAACAACAACTAACTAGATGCTCAAAGGATGAGATTTATTGACATTCCTATCTAACCTATTCTATCTTGGAATATTTACATCTTTATATAGTACAATAGTGCCAATGTGGCCAATTGAGTAGTGACAAAGAAGAGTTAAGAAATTGGCTACTATTTAGAAGTAACCAGAGTACATTTTGAAGATTAATATTCAAAACCAAGGATATCACAGAAGGTAACAGCTTATCATGCATTTGGCTCTTGCAAAGGATCAATGTTTGATAACTTGAGCTAGTTGGGACTTCCACACACTCTTCCAAAGGATCAACAAAGAAAATATGAAGGTTCTCATCCTTTTGGCCCTCCATGTCTGGTAGATCATCTTCTTCCAAGACTTTAGCTTTGAGGACTATCTCTTAATTACATTGCTTGGAAGCATCATAATTCTTAACCTGCAAAACAACAAGCAGTGAAATTTCTTCTTTCTCTAAATCTATGCTTGCTTCTGATATAAATTTAGGCTCTTTGAATGGAAAATTGATATCAATGATGGGAGAAGTTTCTTCTTGAAAAGATGGTATATCCTCAGTAGGATATTAGACTTCTATTTGTTTTTCTCCTTCAAGGGCCTGCCAATATCTTTTATTTTTTGGGACAGCTTGTCTGAATTTTTCTTGAATTGTATATTGTTTTCTCTCCCAAGGTCTCAGACATGTACTAGCAGCAAGGGCTAATGCACTAGAAAAATTGTTTTGATTCTTAGGAACAAGGATAAGTTGGAATTGTTTGAAATATTTTAACAAACCCATGGCATCATTCTTATAAGCTCTAAGTCTAGGATGTTTAAGCATGCATTCTTCTTTTACTTGCCTAATTACCAATTCTGCACTTCCATGAACTACTATCTTCTGGGCTCCTGATTTCTTCAATAAGTGGAGTCCCAAAAGAAATGCTTCATACTCTACTATGTCACTTATGCATTGAAAGTTAAGTTTATATGAATAGGCTTCAGAATAATTTTTTTCTATATCATAAAACCATATTCCTGCACCTGCACTGGTTTTAGTATATGACCCATCAAAGTTCATGATCCAAAAAGGACTAGTTTCATTTTTATCATTAATTTCCTTACTATCCTCTTTGTCTTGAGTGCCCTTGGGTTGTTCTATGGAGTGGGCACTATTTTGATGATTGTCTTGTTTAAATTAAGATTTAGAAGGTAGCTGATTGTTTATTATTTGATCAATTTCCTCTTCTGTCAAAGGAGAGATTTCTTTATAAATAGAAGTGCAACAAACTTCCTTTTCTTGTCTTAACTAGTTTTGAGGCTGGATGTCTTCTTGAGCCTCTTTTAGTGATTCTTCACTTGTTTTTGTAGGGAAAATTTGAGGATTTTCTATGGTTTCCTGATATTCTTGTGTTTCAAAAAACTCCTCATGATTTTTATGATACTTAGTTTGCATATAAGATTCATGAGTTGTTTTTTCTACATTATCAGGATGCTACTCTTCTTGTATAATCTGAAATTAGTTATAACACAAAGGAAGGGTTCCTATATGTGTTGGTGCTTTATTTATTTCAGGTTCTGTGTTCCCCAGATGGTTACTTGTTTCCTCGAAGTACTACTCACTATTATTATTTGCAATTTGATTGTGAAGATCTCCTAATAACATAGTGCAAGACGTGGGGAGGTAATCATGAGTTTCTTGATAATCTTATTCATTATCCACTGTAAAGTTTTGATCATCATACATGTCTTGGTCACTGTCTAGGTCTTGAGGTTATTGGGCTTGTGTTTGATCTGGGAAAAGCATAGGTTGCTTATTTAAATTAGCCCCAAACCTATCCATTCTCTTTCCAAGCATGCACATCATTTTTTCCATCGTGACTAGCAGTTTTTCTTCATTGTTTTCTCTATAATATTGATCATCATACATGTCTTGTAGTGGTATATTTTTTTCTTGGTCTGAAACAAGCATGACCTTCTCTAGATCTTTAATATTTAAATTAGCTTCATACCTATCCATTCTCTTTCCAAGCATATACATCATTTTTTGCATCATGGTTTGCTCATGGAAAGACATAGGTTGTTCAAGATGACCAATATTTAAATTAGCTACATACCTATCCACTCTCTTTCGAAGCATGTACATCATTTCTTCCATCATGACCATATTCTTGTCTTCTAGGTCTATATCTAAATCCATGTTTGTAAATCAGAAAAGAGGTCACTGTATCTTATCAACTAGTTTAGAGTCTTCTACCAATGGAGTCATTTGGTCTTTTAAGGAGTTGTGGAGTTGCCAAGTCGATGGTTTAAACTTTTTTTTCCACCAACAGTATGATTTGGTTTGTTTAATGCATTCCCAAAGGAGTCTACAAAAAGTGGAGGGGTAATAGGCCTACTAGAGGTTAGTGGAGTCACCAGGTGGAAGTTTTTAGCTTTTTTGGAGGTAAAATGTTTTATGGTCCACCACCATATACCAATCTAGAATTTTTTGGGTCTTGTGAGGTATTAAATATGTATAAGATTTATTTTTACTCAGAAGTCCCTAGTGGAGTCGCTAGAAATGTTAGCTCTCCATAATTTCAGCAGATTGGTGAGACTAAAATTGCGGAGATGACATTGGAACCACTTTGGGATTCTAGGATCTAGCCCTCCTGAATCCAGAGAGGGATATCTCTATAAGTGTAAATATTCATTTATCTTTAAAGCTTTTGAAATGATATTAGGCTAGTTATGAAGAGCGAGGTTTTTTTCCTGTTTTGGTTGGGAAAGAATATGTGAAGGTGAAGGAAGTCTAAATGAAGGGTGAAGGTGAATGAAAGTGAAAGAATGATTCAGCTACAAGATAGGCAAGGAGTAGCTTCAATCCATTGGGCTATGGAGTCATAGTAGGATTTAATTGAAACAACAAGGTTTAAGAGTGGTCTATGGGGCAAGTCATCTATGTCATAGGATATCTTTTAAGTTGATTTTATGGAATGGAATCAAACAATAAGAAGGGGAATCAAACAAATGAAGAACAAAGAGTAGCCTAAGATCAAGTAAGTACTTTGAAACTATCCTACTTTTGGCATACACTTAAGAAAAACATAAAAGTATTCTAAGATCAGATAAGTACTTCAAAACTAGCCTGCTTTTGATGCACTTTCAATAGAAACATTTAAAAAAAAAAGAGAATAACTTAAGATCAAGTAAGGACTTTGAACCTATCCTAGTTTCAGCATATTCAAAGGAAAAATTTTCAAAGCAACTGTTGGAGAAGAAACTAGAGGACATGGCTCACCATAGACTTCCCTAGCTCTTCTTTACTTAGTAAACTTTTCAAGACAACACTTAAGATAACAAATAATAGTCTAAGATCAAGTAAGGACTTTGAACCTATCATGTTTTCAACATACTCATAGGGAAACTTTCAGACAAATTTTTGAGATAAAACTAGAGGACAGGGCTAACCATAGACTTCCCTAGTTCAACTTTACTTAGTAGACACTGAAAATAACATTCAAGAACAATGTTAAAACTTTAGACAGTAGGATGAGGGAACACCAACATTCCTAATTGCTTGAACTATATTAAATCATTCTTAAACAACACAATTGGAAGAAAACATGTAGATAAAGCTTATCAGTGAGAGCAAGGTACCTTTGACAGTAAATCCTAACTCTATAATTTCCGTTCTTTATCAGAGAAGATGGAAAGAATGGAAACAGAAATAAAATAACAATTTACAATAAGAAAAACACCACCGTTGACATAGACCAGGATCCCATAAATCAACTTGTATTCGATGCTTCAAACCAGTTACGATCTTCAAGTCCAGTAGGTCTCTACAACTTCAAAATTTTCATCTCAACCTAGGTATATTTAATTACAAACAGAGCTTACAAAAACTTCAGAAAAATATTTAAAGGCAACATATATGTAGTGACCAACCCTTTACAATGTGATCCTGAATAAGATTTTATAGGAAAATGAGGAGGTGGGATGAGAGAAAAGATCTATAAGCTCAATTAATACATTTTAATCCTTCTCGGCCTTTGAGGGGATGAATGAAGAAGATTTAAGATATTTCCTCTATATTAATGGATTTGTATTAAGTATTCGATCTTCTCAACAGAGTTTTTTGACCTTTAGAATTCTTTCTTATCTTTGTAATAACTCTGCGGACAATTTTCAATAAGTTTCTTTGGTTGAATTAACTATTCAGTCATCTTTAGGAAAAATATCACCGACTAAGGTAATAACTCTGCCTCCTTTGAATTCTTTGAGGCTACAACTGGAATTTGGTAGCAGGTGAGGATTAAATTGGCCTCTGATGTGGTAGCGAAGGCCTCTCAGATTAATAGAATTATCTATCTTTCCCTATAACATCTTTGATTTTCTTTAGTTCTATGTTTTAGGTATAATTAGTCATAATTTCGGTCTTTTCTTCTTCAAAATATGTTTAATTGAGTGGATTAGGCTTTTATATAGTCTATTTAGGCCATAATCCCTCAAAACTGTGTAAACAATCTTCAATTCTTCATCCCTGCTGTGACTAAATCCTTTAACACTAATACTCTTTGCTTGATTAGGTTTTGTTGTGTCTTATTGATGTGTAGGCGTTACAGAGGTTTTGTAATGGTGTCAGTGCTCATGAGGCACTAATAAAACATAATTTGGAACCCTGTGAAAAGATATCTTTCATGAATAAAGGCCTGGGGGATCGTCATCCCTGACCTTCAATTTTCTTTTAAAAAAATTCACAAACCATTAAAACCTGCACAAACAAACAAAATTATAAAAAATCCCGCGGGATAAGGTTTAAACTTCTTTGGAGGTTTAGGTTAGATCATGATCGTTGGATGAAAGCATCCAACGGTGATGATTGCTCACGGGGGTCAGATGGGAGGTGGTTGGATAAATGGTGCAGGAGATTAAGTCTGGGCTGTTGATCTGCAAAGATCAACAGTTTGAGATTGATCGGGAAAATATAATGTGGAGTGGCAACATTAGAATGAAATGGAGGAATTTTTAAAGGAAAAGGGTGAAAACCTTTGGTGGAGGGAAAATAGGGTTAAGAGAAATTTGGGGTTTTGGAAAGACTCTGGGCCGTTGGATTAGATTGGCCAACATAGATCAATGGCGGAGATTCGTTGATGAGGTCTTATGGAAGGATGGCAGAGGGCGATAGTTTAATGGTTAGATTAAACTGGGACCATTAGATCTCAAAGATCAACGGTGGAGATTAAAAATGAGGGGATGTAATGGAAATGGGGTAAGGTGGTTTTGGTGATAAAAACCACTGGTGTCACACGGTGAAAAGAGGGAAAGGTTTTTTTTCCTTTTGGAACGCGATATACATTAGCGGCCGAAACGTGGCTTTTTAAAACCACCCATATCGTGTAACTTTGAAAAATTAACCTTCGGGCTTAAAATCACACGAAACTGCGTGTTGGTCATCAGATCTGGGGAATTAGATCAGACGGTTGTGAGGAGAGCGCAATGGAGGTAAGATGCACAGGCTGTAGATGATGGGCTGGGTCAAGGTGGTTTTAATATCGACCATCAGATCATAGGAATGAACGGTCAGGATTTATTTATGGGGAGGTAGGTCCCAAAGGATTTGGGCCTACTGGGTTTAATCTAGATCGTTGGATGAAAGGAATGAATGGTCCAGATCCAATGATGGGGTGTCGAAAGGAAAATGAGACGGGGGTTCGGGCAGAGGTCGGGTGAGCTATGGGTCGTTGATCTACAGAGATCAACGGTGGATCTTCACCGAAGGGCTTTACACAGCGGGGTTTACGAAACAACAAAGGTTTCAAGGTTTGATCTGGACCATTGGATCGATGGAATTAACGGCCCAGATGTAATCAGAAGATCATGATCGGCGGTGGCAAGGGGAAAGCAACAATTAAAAACTCAGATGCGATTGCACGTGGACCATTAAATCTTTTAGAGAGATCAACGGTCGGGAATGAATCGGTGGGATAAAAGCGGAGGAAAAGGGGCAGAGTTTTGATTAATCTGGGCCATTGTTTCTTGTGGATTCGAAGGTCCAGATTGAATCACAATACTTCAATCGGTAGGGAGAGTGGCATGGCACAAAGAAAATTTGCGATGCGATTGAAACAGAATCATTGATCTTAGAATTAAATCGATGGTGGAAAT
This sequence comes from Pinus albicaulis, assembly GCA_034641835.2. Taxonomy (NCBI): domain Eukaryota; kingdom Viridiplantae; phylum Streptophyta; class Pinopsida; order Pinales; family Pinaceae; genus Pinus; species Pinus albicaulis. The sequence continues at coordinate 89,519,334 of MU968359.1, read as the reverse complement.
TAAGTTATGAATGCCAAAGGCAGATATGTGGGCTTTGGAATAGAGCGATGGGGACCGTTAGATCTGAGTATGGTGGAATAGATCAACAGTTGGGAAACCATTGAAAGGTTTCAATCGAAGCTATGCGATAAGTCTTCGCACTGTGTCCAATGAAAAACTCTGATGCGATATGCTGACACTCATTGATCGGCTTTAGATCAACAGCTGACATCTGTCGATACCACAAACTATCGAGTTTTAATGGAAAGTCAGGTTTTATGAGTTTACAAAGGGGAAAAGGGGTTTTGGACAAGCCTTTTTGTTTTAGCGCCTGATTACGGGGCTCTTGGTTTTACGAAGGAAGCAAGGGATTGGGGTTTAGAAGAAAAGGGGCCAATCACATCAAAAACCTTTTAAAAGTAAAGGAAACAAGAAAAATAGAGAACCCGATTGCGATTGCATGATTAGGCCTCAGCACATGGTCTTGGTGCTGGTTTTATGCAGGAGAAAGGGGTTGGGGCTAAGGCCAAAAGGGGCTTAAGGCCTTAGTTAAAAAGTGGGGTTTTTAGGCCAAAATGACAGATTTTCAAGGTTTTTTAGCTTTCGGTAGAAGTGGAAAAAGGGGTTTTTAAGCCCTCAAAGGGAATTTTCAAAGGTTTTAAGGGAATTTCGAAGAAATGAAAGGTAAATGAAGACTTTTATGAATGAAATGGACAAGAAAGAGGAGAAGGGAAAATGAGGGAGAATGGAAATTTTCGGCAGTCTTTTCCTTTGGTAAACAATAGATTTTTTCAATGTTATGAGGGAAACAACAGTGAAAGTTTTCTTAAGGAAAAGGAGACATCATGAGACTTCAAGAACTAACAATTTTGAAATGAATTGTTTCTTGAAGGCTAAAAAATATTTAGCCATATTTTTTTATAACAAATTTTTATAGGTGGCTAACGACAAATGCCAAATATTTGAAGGCAAAAGAAAACTACTTCCATTACCTCTGCAACCAATCACTGTTGAAGCTCCTTTTTAGCAGTGGATTTTAGATGTTCGCAATATGATGCAATGTGTTGTCCTTGATGGCAACCTACTTGATTAAGTTATCCTTGATGGAAACCTACATAATGACTTGCCTATGATAAGCAACCTATGTGTTAAATATGTAAGGATGATGTAGCTACAGATTAGTTCAGATGTGACAGAGAAAAGCATTCCAGTAAGTGCCAGAGTAATGATGGATAAGATATGTCACAAAGCATACGCAGGTTTGTAAAGGAAAAGTAGCGTATGTACGCGGAAAAGTATGTACCAAGTAGTGTATGCCTATTTGCGCTCTAAATTTATAAAACCAGGGGACATGACCATGGTATTGGCCCACAGTATTGAGCGTTGGATTATCTATTTGATCCCATCTAGGAAAACCATTAGCGGTTAAGTGGTTTTGACTCATGGTATTGATAAAGGCTAACTCTATATAAGGAGAAGAAGATCATAGTGCAAGAGTGTGCATAGGTCTGGGTTTTAATGAATACTTCACTCTGAAGTATATCTACATGGAATGGGTAAGAGTTTATTGATTGATTTGAATTAATAATGCACCTATGAAGAAAATGATGAAAACGGATCTCTAGATCTGAAATGACTATGTATCTTCTAGATCTGTTTATGGAATGTTTAGATCTGAGATGTGGTGAATATTTTCTAAAGTGAAGGATAAGATCTGAGCTATTTATCTGTTCTGAAGAGTTGTGCATCCCTACAATGTTTGTAGATCTATATGTAGGTTCGTGGAAGAGAAAGCACGTATATACGCGGGTTTGTTTCAGCAAAAGCACGTATGGAATATGAGGTCAGTCCTGAAATAGTTGCAGATCTATACGCAGGTTTTTCTCTGTGAAAGCGTGTATATACGCAGGTTTAGTGAAGTAAAAGCGCGTATGGAATCTATGGTTTTGCTGAAGTGTGCAGAAGGAAATATTTGATCTGTTTTGTTATTCTACTGTTTTCTGTCATTGATGTCTTCATACAGATCTGGGTTGTTTGAATACTGGTTATGCTGCTAGTTGATTATGATTAAAGATCAGTTATTTTTTGATTGGTTGATGATTCAATGAATGAATTGAATGGGTTATAAGTTTCAATTTGATGTATGTTGAGCTTAAATGTGTGGAGTGGTTCCAGTCTGAAAATCTGATGAAAAATGGCCTATAAGGTATGTTGTGTGGAAGTTGTTTTATCCAGTATGAAAATTGATGAAACGTGGTCCACAGTGGTGCTGAGGGTCGAAGCCTTTAGTGAGGGGGTTGTAGCTCCCTTCCAGTGGTAGCTGGTAAATGAGAGCAGGGGGTAGTAGCTCCCTTCCAGGAGAGGCTAGTAAACGAGAGTAGGGGGTAGTAGCTCCCTTCCAGGAGAGGCTGGTAAATGAGAGAAAGGGGTAGTAGCTCTGTTCCAGGAGAGGATAGTAAACGAGAGCAGGGGGTAGTAGCTCCCTTCCAGGAGAGGCAGGTAAACGAGAGCAGGGGGTAGTGGCTCCCTTCCAGGAGAGGCTAGTAAACGAGAGCAGGGGGTAGTAGCTCCCTTCCAGGAGAGGCTAGTAAACGAGATCAGGGGGTTGGAGCTCCCTTCTAGTAGTGGCTGGAGAATAAGAGAAGGTTGCAACCTTCTACAGGTGGGTGCCTGCGTGCTGTTATGAGTCTGCGCCAATACAGAATTGTAAGAAGTTTTCTTTATAATAAATATTGGAGACAGAGACAACAACAACAACGGTTTTCTCCCGAATTGGGTTTCCACCTTAAATACTGGTGTTCATGTGTGTTGCTTATGTGTGATGGTTTATTCTGTTATTACTGCACATGCTTACTGCGTACTAAACATATGATGAATGAATCATGCAATGATCTAAGTAAATAATTGAACACATAATAAGATCTTTGGACATACGCAATTTTTCTTAAGGATATCCACGTGTATACGTGAGTTGGGTTCAGTAAAGTAGCATATGGTTTTAAGACAAAGAAAAAGTAAAAAAATTTCAGTCATCTCTAAATAGTGATTCACCCCCCCCTCTCAGTGTTTTTCCCAACAATTGGTATCAGATCAGGTCCTTCTATAGAAGATTGATCGCTTGAAGGAGATACGTCACAATGGGAAGGAAGCAAAAGAATAATATATCTCAGAAAACATGTATAGCAGAAAATGAAGAAGATGAAACATGTACTGATTGTTGTTCTTGTGATTCACTGCCTTATGCAAGCAATGGTGAAGATAGTGAAAGTAATGTTATGGGTCTAGAAGCAAATCTCAAGATTAATGTTGAAGATCAATTTAAAAAGAAGGAATCTATCTACAAAGATATTATCTCTAGAATGAATGGACAGATAGAAATATATCAAAGACTGCAGGATAAAGTAGCCAATCGAAGTGAAAGACTTGAAGCAGAAATCATCTCTCTCAAAACAGATCTGGAAAAATCAAATAAGAAGAATGAATAACTTTTACAAAATTTTGAAGAACAAGAAAATGGGTTGAAAGAAGAGATTTTAAAATTGAATGATCAAGTAGAAGAGGGAAGAAGGGTCAAAAAAAGTATGAAGAAGAAATGCCAAATATTGGAGGTTGAGGTGAACATTTTAAAAGGTAAATTAGAAGAAAAAGATAACTCTTGAGGTTTCAAGATAGTACTAATATTCTGGACAATATTCTTAGTATTCAAAGGTCTCCTTATGTTAAATTTGGTCTTGGTTTTCATGAAACTATTAAAGGAGAATCTAGTTCACAAGAAAGTGCTAAAGATTCAAAGGATATCCATGCAAAACCTGAAGTGTTGAAGTGTTGAAAGAAACGAAAGGTCAACCGACAATCATGAACTCTCAAAATAAATAATTCCCTCCTAACTATAGAAGCATCAATCGATTCTCTCCTTTGATCAATAATGTTGAATTCTTTAAATTTCATAATTATGGGAATGTTGCAGCCAATTGCAGAAGTAGATTGTTTCAGTTACAAACAAATAGATTCTACACAGAAAGGTACTCAGGCTTGTTTAAGGGATATTGTTTTTCATGCAGCAAGTTTGGTCATAAAGCATCTGATTGCAATAGAAGAAAGAATAGAAAAACACATTACGATCCCTATGCTTATTTTCTGGTCACACAAGATGTTATTCTTGTAACAAGTATGGACATGTAGAAAAATAATGCAGGATGAATAGATATGAGAATTGGATAAGTTTCAGCACACAATAAGAAATTTCAAGCAAAGCTGGAAAAAGAAGGAGGACCGGTCAAAAATGTAGGGGATAATAATCCTACTGTAGTCTTCTGCTTCTAAAGCTTACTTCTCGTAATTACTGCAAGATTGAAGTGAGATAAATTATAGGAATCAGTAATGTATCATCATAGGGGGAGCAATATGTGGTGAGTCCCATGGTTGGTTTGATAATTTTGGTTGTGTTTATTTCTAACAGTGCATCTAATGTGACAACAGAAGACAGGTACAGAATGTATAAATCCAGAAGAAGGAGTGTGAAATTTTCAGTATTTCACTTTCTATACGCGGGTTTCATAAACTAAAGCCGCATATACATCCTTTGGAGACAGTAGCGTACGTTTTTCTGATAAGAAAAACTGTAAGACAGCTAAAGATCGGGAACTCAGTTTCAGGGGGAGCATTAATCTAACTACTAATGATTGCATTGTTGGCATTGTATCTTCTTATTCCTTAGTTCTCGTAATAGTCATGCTCAAATGATGATGACATGATACATGGCTTCTTATGATGAGATTATGGATGAGCCCTGATTGCTTTTTGCTGAAGAGTATCTTTTGTTTTCACACATGGATGAGATGGAAGTCTTATGATGTAGAGATAAGGATAGATCATGCAGAGTTTGTTGCTGATGACTTTTGTCACAGTTGAGACCTTTTATACATAATTCCTACACATGTTACATCATGATTATGAAATAAATATAAATCATGAAGATCTTGGTGATAACAGATCACATGGATGATTGCTTGACACATATTGTCTATTGAAGAAGTTTTTATGGTATGATAATTCCTCTTGGGAAGAATATGTTGATGCTGCAAAGAGCCTGAAGGCTTGGTTACTGATGTGCTTATGCTACAACTGTTGGATGACACTTGAAAACACAGCTACATTGTCCTATCTTTCTTCTCGCATATATTCCAGGGAAGCATTTGAATATCTCGGACAGAAGATGGGAGTTGTCTCTGCCTCTCAGAAGATCAGATCTACTTAAATACAGAATATTAAATTGGATACGCAGATTTCCTGAAGGACAGTCGTGTCTATACGCGATTTTATACACAGAAAACCGCATATGGGTATTTGCTGACAAAATTTTCTGGGTCAGCATTATTCAGCATAGCTGCGGTGCTGTTGGGTATCTCTGGTGATGTTTCAGCTCTCATATTTTTGTTTCATTCTCTAATGCTTCTGATGAATATGCCTTGATTATTTGTTGTTGAAAGTGTTCAGGATGCACAAGCTAAGGGGGAGCATTGGTCATGTGGAAAGGATGAATTGTTGGCATTCTAATTATTTGTTGTAGTCTGATCTCATGCTTGAGAATATTCAATCTTGATTGTATAAGTCATTTCTGTAATTTGATGAAAAAGGTCACATTGAGACCTATGATGTAAATTGTTATATTCATTCATGTAAGGACTTCTTCAAATTTGTAAACCCACTTGGTTGGGTAGTTGAGTCAAAATGTGTAAACCCACTTGGTTGGGTACTTGAGTCACATATGTAAATCCACTTGGTTGGATCATTGATGTAAGTATGAGTCCTTGGTGATAGGAAAGGTCATAGAGTCATGTACTTCATTGAAAAATATGTTTGAATATTCAACGTGAATACAAGGGGAGCATGGTAACTTCAGTACACATCAGATCTACAGAGCTCTTCTTTCTACAAGAGAAGAAAAACCTTGTTTTGGTTTTGATCTGCCCTTTTCCCTTGATGTCAAAGGGGGAGAGTCTCATGGTGTTTCAATAATGGTTATAATCAATGTATCTATCTGTTGTGGTGATCAAACACCATCATGGTTGCCATCAAGTCCAAAGGGGGAGATTGTTGGCAATATGATGCAATGTGTTGTCCTTGATGGCAACCTACTTGATGAAGTTGTCCTTGATGGAAACCTACATGATGAGTTGCCTATGATCAGCAACCTATGTGTTAAATATGTAAGGATGATGTAGCTACAGATTAGTTTAGATGTGACAAAGAAAATAATTCCAGTTAGTGCCAGAGTAATGATGAATAAGATATGTCACAAAGCATACGCAGGTTTGTAAAGGCAAAGTAGCGTATGTACGCGGAAAAGTACATACCAAGTAGCGTATGCCTATTTATGCTCTAAATTTATAAAACCAGGGGACATGACCATGGTATTGGCCCACAGTATTGAGCGTTGGATTATCTATTTGATCCCATCCAGGAAAACCATCAGCAGTTAAGTGGTTTTGAGTCATGGTATTGATAAAGGCTAACTCTATATAAGGAGAAGAAGATCATAGTGAAAGAGTGTGCATAGGTCTGGGTTCAAATGAATGCTTCACTCTGAAGTATATCTGCATGGAATGGGTAACAGTTTATTGATTGATCTGAATTAATAATGCACCTATGAAGAAAATGATGAAGAGGGATCTCTAGATCTGAAATGACTATGCATCTTCTAGATCTGTTTATGGAATGTTTAGATCTGAGATGTGGCGAATATTTTCTGAAGTGAAGGATAAGATCTGAGCTATTTATCTGTTCTGAAGAGTTGCGCAGCCCTACAATGTTTGCAGATCTATACGCAGGTTCGTGGCTAAGAAAGCGCGTATATACGCGGGTTGGTTTCAGCAAAAGCGCGTATGGAATATGAGGTCAGTCTTGAAATAGTTTCAGATATATACGCAGGTTTGTCTCTGTGAAAGCATGTATATATGCAGGTTCAGTGAAGTAAAAGCGCATATTGAATCTAGGGTTTTGCTGAAGTGTGCAGAAGGAAATATCTGATATGTTTTTCTATTCTACTGTTGTTTGTCAATGATGTCTTCATACAGATATGGGTTGTTTGAATAATGATTATGCTGCTAGTTGATTATGATTAAAGATCAGTTATTGGTTGATTGGTTGATGATTCAATGAATGAATTGAATGGGCTATAAGTTTCAATTTGATGTATGTTGAGCTTAAATGTGTGGAGTGGGTCCAGTCTGAAAATCTGATGAAAAATGGCCTATAAGGTATGTTGTGTGGAAGCTATTGGATCTAGTATGAAAATTGATGAAATGTGGTCCGCAGTGGTGCTGAAGGTCGAAGCCTTCAGTGAGGGGGTTGTAGCTCCCTTCCAGTGGTAGCTGGTAAATGAGAGCAGGGGGTAGTAGCTCCCTTCTAGGAGAGGTTGGTAAATGAGAGCAGGGGTTAGTAGCTCCCTTCCAGGAGAGGCTGGTAAACGAGAGCAGGGGGTAGTAGCTCCCTTCTAGGAGAGGCTGGTAAACGAGAGCAGGGGGTAGTAGCTCCCTTCCAGGAGAGGATGGTAAACGAGAGCAAGGGGTAGTAGCTCCCTTCCAAGAGAGGTTGGTAAACAAGATAAGGGGGTTGGAGCTCCCTTCCAGTAGTGGCTGGAGAATGAGAGAAGGTTGCAGCCTTCTGCAGGTGGGTGCCTGCGTGATGGTATGAGTCTACGCTAGTACAAAATTGTAAGAAGTTTTCTTTATAATAAATATTGAAAACAGAGATGACAACAGTGGTGGTTTTCTCCCGAATTTGGTTTCCACCTTAAATACTGGTGTTCATCTATGTTGTTTATGTGTGATGGTTTATTCTATTATTATTGCACATGCTTACTGCTTACTAAACATCTGATGAATGAATGATGCAATGGTCTAAGTAAAGAACTAAATGCATAATAAGATCTCTAGACATACACAAGTTTTCTTAAGGATATCCACGTGTATACGCGAGTTGGGTTCAGTAAAGTAGCATATGGTTTTAAGAAAAAGAAAAGGTAAAAAGTTTTCAATCATCTCTAAATACTGATTCACCCCTCCCCCCCTCTCAGTATTTTTCCCAACACTAGACTTCATTGGGGAAATCCATCCTCCCTCATCTGCCCAACATATATGGATCCTCATAACAATAGAATATTTTACCAAATCGATAGAAGCCATCCCCTAGGAATGCCACAAACTCTGTTATCATTTCATTCCTTGAAAACCATATATTATCTAGATTTGGCTGTCCTAGGAAGATCATAACAGATAATGCTGTTGCATTTGGGTATAAAAATATGGTAGAATTATGTCATAAGTATCAGATTATATTGGTCCATTCTACAGCTTATTACCCTCAAGGTAATGGGCCGGCCGAGTCCTCAAATAAAAGTTTGGTGAACATAATCAAGAAGTTTCTGGAAGATAACAAAAAATCATGGCATAATAAGCTAGTACATGCTTTATGGGTAGACAGACTAACCATTAAAAAATCCATTGGAATGTCTCCCTACCAACTAGTTTATGGAACTGATGCAATATTTCCAACCAGTTTAGGAGTGCCATTCATGAATTTGATCCAGGAAGTACAGTCTGAAGATGATGATGTGACAAGGAGAATAAACAATACTATACATATACAACAAACCAGAGAGGAAGTATACATCATAGCACAAAAACTACAAGAAAACATTAAGAAGCTATTTGACAAAAGAACCAAGGCAAGTGATTTCAAGATTGGTGATAAAGTTTTGAAATGGGATTCAAGAAGAGAAGATAAGGGAAAACATGGAAAATTTGATAACTTATGGCAAGGCCCTTATCTTATACAGTCTTATATTGAAAACAATTCATTATTTCTACAAGAACTAGATGGAGTTGAATACTTTGGAGGTCCTGTCAATGGTAGGATGTGAAAACATTATTTTTGTTAACTCATATTTTTCTTTCAGAGTTTTTAATTATTTTTCATTGTATATGACACAAGGTTTTGAATTTGAAAAAAGAAAAAATACAAAAACAGTAGAAAAGAGAAAAGAGGATAGAAATAAAAGAAGAAAGGTACAGTTCCATACCAAAAAATAAAGGAAACTTATGAAAATGTGAAAGCTTAAATGCCACTACGAAACAACAACACTGCTATTTTAGTCATACAGCCTAATCATGACTAAGATATATTTAAATTTTCTGCTGATAAGTTAGTGAAAAAGATTTTCCAAACTGCTTAATCTTGGCTTATCAGTAGAATAGATTAGGATAGAACAACAGTGGTTCAAACAAGCTTAAATACTGAACCTGTAAGTTTGATGAAGAATTGGTTCTAATATGCTCAAAATATGAACCAAGAGATAAGAGAACAACTCTAAAAAGATAAAAATCGGAGCTAAAGAAAGAGTGAAGGATGTTTTTTTTTAGATCTTAAGCCTTCACATTTTTTTTTTCTCCAAATTTCAGTCTATGTGCAGCTTGTTTTTGTGCCATAGTCCCATAGAAAATCAGATTTCTTAATCCTGGTTTGAATGTCTTTCAATTTCTATTTTAGAAAATAGAGAATAAAATCTGCCAGACAGTTTAATCCTGGCAGATATTAGCTTAGGTAGGGAATTAATGAGTTCAAATGCTTAATTTGAACTCATGGAAGAAATAAGGGTATATTTAGATTAGTTTCTTGTTTTCAAAAAGAAAAAAATGTTGATGTCAAAGGTTTTCAAGTCCAAGTGCACCTTATGAAGAAAAAATCTTACGAAGAGTAGGCTGTGTAGGTATAATTTTTGAGAGAAATTTGTTTGTTGATACAATGAACTGATCATATTTTTAAGCAGCATGATCAAGGAAGAAAGGTTGTCAATGGATAAGGCATAGGTCTGCATCCCAGAGATAAATTGCTAAAATTATTGACATCTGAAAAGGAGCTGCCATCCCCAAGTGGAGCCACTATTAGCCATCAGTAAATTTTTGTCATAGAAAATGATGGCTAAAATGGGTCTTTGGTCTTCAAGAAACAAATATCATGCAAAATTTGTGGCTTCTTCAAGCTTGTTGTTCCTTAAACAGTTTTGTTCCTTAAAAGTGTTATTCCTTAACAGTGTTGTTCCTTAACAGTGTTGTTCCTAAACAATTTTGTTCCTTAACAGTGTTGTTCCTTAATAGTCATGTTCCTTAGCCCACTATTCCCTTCAAAATACTGTTGTTTCCAAAGAAAAATGTCTCCTAAAAGGCTCCATTTTCATCATTTCATTCCCCCATTTCATCTTCATACAATGCCCCCATATAATTTATTTTCCTTGTAAAATTCTCCTTTCCTCTCTCATTTATATTTATTTTCCTCGAAAATCCCTTTAAAGCCACTTAACCCTTTCTTATTTGGTTTTAAAAATCCTTTTACTTCATCTGGAACCTCAAAAAACACTAAAAATCCCCTCTTTTGGCTTAGATGTTCCCTTTCTTATAACATAGGCTTTAAGCCCCCGAGGGCTTAAAATCCCAGGTCCTCCTCCGTCATAAGACCTTGCGCCCGTGACCAAGCCCTTGGCCCCATCGCATTGGCATTATTACATTTTTTGTCGCATTTCTCCCCCTTCCCCTCGCCGATGCGATTGGCCCCTTTTTCCCTGGCCCCTGGTCACATATTCCTTCACGGGACCATGCCCCGGCGTCTATGTTTAAGCTCCCATCACATCGAAATTTCCATTAAAATCTTGCATTTATTTATTTCCTTTTCTCCCCACCTTATCACTCCATGAAACAATCTTGACCGTCGATCTATAAAGATCAACGGTCATTATACTTCCCCCTCCCTATCCTTCTATCGCCCGACCCATATCTGTCCAGCTACCCTCCGAATCAAATCGTGGCCATTGATCTATATGATCCAATGGCCTCGATCAAACCTGACATCCCAACCATGTCGGGGCCTACCTCACACTATTCAAATGCCCACCCAATCACTGGTTGCCACTTGGCTTCCACTAATTCCTGGCCCAAGCATCTTTCCCCATCACACTTTTTTCCCTGCTGTCGGATTTTCCCCGCCTCATCCAACAGTCGATATTGCATATCGCGTGATTTTTCTGTCCGGGGTTTAACCTCCCAAATTCACGCTAGACCGTCGGTTTTGCAAAGGCCATGCGTCCCTTTTTAATTGGATCGTGTTCAATCGAACATAAACTGCTTGCCACCCATTCGCTGTGCGAAAACCCCCGACGGTTTTTGTAAAACCACTTTGCCCATTTTCATACCAAATACAGTTTTTAAACCGGTTTTCATGGGTTTTTTTCCATAGAACCTCCTCCGCCTGCATTTCATGTCCTCTGGATAAGCTCTTCCACCTATGCCAGCCTCCAAAGCAGTTTTTCCAACACCGCAGGGTTTTTTAATGTGTTTATTGGTTTTATGCAAGGTTTGATATCGGTTTTAAAGGCAGAAATCATGTCCACAACCCATAAAGGGGCAGGGCTGAATATCATAATCCCTGAAACTTAAACAATGCCAAATAGAATCTTCCAGGGTTAATTCCATGGCTTTATCAGTGCTTTATGAGCACTGGTTATACTATCAAACCCTTAGTACTCTGAAGATACCTATTCACAACAACGAACGACCAAGATGGTTTAAGCATAAAGATAAAGGTTCCAAGGCTTAAAACAACTAAATACTAGATAAAACAAAGGGGTAAAAGGTTCATACAATGGATTAAAGACAGAAAGCCTGAAAAGCAATTAAGGGAAGAAATAAAGGTTGAAGACCAAATAAATATGTTTTAAAGGTTAAAACAGTAAGCAAATAAAGCTTAAAGCTCAAAGATGATTATAAAGGCCCAAAAGAAATATTAATGCCCAATCAAGGTTTAAAAATAATAAGGCAGATAGATTAGAAGAAGAAAGGATTTAAATGCCAAATATCAAAAGCCTTTACTTCTCTGAAGACCAAAAATGCCACCTGCCAGCTATTTCACCTAAAAGGAATACAAATTGAATGCATAGTCAAAGATATTTGCCAATCTTGCAAACTATGGAGGCCTAACAGGCGCAACTGATGTTACATAAGGTAGGGGGATAGCTAAATGTGGGTACGGCTTGGGTCCACCAAGCGACCCACGCCTAACTTAGTACGCATATTAATAAAGAGTGTGTGAATGGTGGAGAGGCATAAAACAATCAATGAAAAATCAAGGAAAGCGTTGGAGCATCATGAGCTAGCCAATAGCTCATTGGTGGAAAAAGTCAGAGCGACGGTGAAGGAAGGTGACTGCGGGTCGAGTCGGGTTCATAGCGTGCAGGGCGTGCAACAATATTTTGCAGGGCGTCCGCATCGCAGGACAGGTTGATTCGGGTAGTGCGCAAGTTAGGTTAGGTGATAGACATCCAGGATGTGCGGAACTTCCATAGGGTGTCCGCAGTGTAGGTCGGGTCAGGTGAGGCATCTGCACGAACTGAAATTCAGTTCAGAAGTCATTCTGGGAGCATCATAAGTCATAATTGAGTGTTGTAAGTTGAAGGAGGTGCGTATTGATAGGCCACATCTAACCATACATTTGGGGAGTATATTGGACACACAAGGAACTCGTTGGACAGTCTGAACTCATTTGCAGTGCTGACCTGAGTGACCTGAGTGACCCGGCAGCCCTTGGGGTAGCTTTGTGCAGAAAATTCCCAAGGTGAAAATCTGATGTTGTAAATGATTTTTGTATGCTATTTTGATGGTTGACAAGCCTTGAAGCTTGATTTAAAGGCTAACTTGCCTTGCTAAGGAGCAGAAGTGGCTTCTATTGGATTGGAACTTATTATTTCATATTTATGAAACATATTATCGAGCGACCCATTATTAACAGGGAGTTTCCCCTCCCTTGTATGTATGGTAATAATTGTGGATTGATAATGATGTTTTTGTTTATTTCTACAAATTGAAAGAACATTTTATTTACTAACTTAACAAGTGTTGTTAAAGGCGTAGTCTATATACTTGAGTATTTGGAAAATAAAAAAGTACGTTAATGATGCACCTGTCTATAGCGTGGTTGAAGGACACCAAAAGTATAGGGGTGTGACACTAGTGCACGTTTTTGCGGCCCATTTTTTGTGTTATCCCTTGTGCGTTCTTTCGGTCAGGTGTGTCATGTCGCACCGTGTGAGGGCGCCTGACGAAACGTGCTCAGTTCGGGTCATTTTGTTTGATGGCGGCTGTATCAAATTTTCTAAGTTGGGACCACTCGGGTTCCTTCTACACGTTCATGCGGCCCATTTTTTGTTTTCTCCCTTTTCCCTTCATTCGATCAGGCATGACATGTCACGTTATGTGAGGGCACCAAATGAAACATGTTTGTGTCAGGTCATTTTTTTTTAGGGCGACCCTAGCAAATTTTCTATTTTGTGACCTCCTAGGTGCCTTGTGCACATTCATCTGGCATGTTTTTCATTTTCTCCATTGTGGCTTCATTTGGTCAGGTGCACTGTGTCGCGCCTCCAGCGTGTGGTGTCGCATCGTGTTAGGTCACCCAATGAAATGTGTTTAGGTCGGGTCATTTCATTTGAGGGCGACTATATTAAATTTGCTAAGTTGAAACCACCTGGGTGCCTTATGCACATTTGTGCTACCCATTTTCCATTTTCTCCCTTGTGCCTTCATTCGGTTGGGTGAGCCATGTCACGTCATGAGAGGGTGACCGATGAAATGCGTTCAGGTCGAATCATTTCGTTTGAGGGTGGCATATCAAATTTTCTAAGTTCTGATTCCCTGGGTGCCTTATGCACATTCTGACTTCTTGTTTTTCATTTGATCCCTTTTACCTTCATTTGATCGAGCGTGCCATGTTGCACCGTGTGAGGGCGCCCGATGAAACGCATTCAGGTCGGGTTGTTTTGTTTGAGGGTGGTCGTATCAAATTTTCTAATTTTTGACCACCCGGGTCCCTTCAGCATGTTCATGCGGCCCATTTTTCATTTTCTCCCTTGTGCCTTTGTTCGTTCGGGCTCGCCGTGTCACGCCATGTCAGGGCACTCAATGAAACGAGTTCGAGTCGGGTCATTTCGTTTGAGGGTGTCCATATAAAAAATGTTATGTTGTGACTGCCTGTGTGCCTTGTGCACATTCATGTGACCCATTTGTTGTTTTCTCCCTTGTGCCTTTTTTCGGGTTGGGTCAGCTCTGGTCGGTTCATGTGAGGGTATCCAAGGAAACACGTTCGGGTTGGGTCAGGTCGATTCAGGTCCCTTATACCTTGTACCTATTATTTTTTGTTTTCTTCCATGTACCTTCATTCGGTCAGGCACGTTGTGTCATGCCTCAAGCATGCCTTGTCACGGTGTGTGAGGGAACCCGATGAAACGCGTTCGGGTCAGGTTGTTTCATTTTGAGGGAACCCAATCAAATTTTCTAAGTTCTGACTGCCTGGGTGCCTTGTGCACGTGCGTGCATCCCGTTTTATGTTTGCTCCCTTATGCCATCGTTCATTCGGGTGTGCCATGTTGTGCCATGTGAGGGCCCCCGACGAAACACATTTAGGTCGAGTCATTTGGTTTTAGCGAGGCCATATCAAATTTGCTATGTTGTGACCTCCTAGATGCCTTATGCATGTTTAGGCTACCTGTTTTTTGTTTTCTCCCTTGTGCCTTCATTTGTTCAGGCGCGTCGTGTCGCGTCATGTGAGGATGCCCAATGAAACGCGTTCATGTCAGGTCATTTTGTTTGAGGGCGGCCATATCAAATTTTCTAAGTTTTAACTACCCGAGTGCCTTGTGAACATTTGTGCAGCCCATTTTTCATTTGCTCCTTTTCGCCTTCATTCGGTCAGACATGCCATGTGAGGGCGCCTGATGAAACACGTTCGGGTTGGGTCATTTCTTTAAGGGTGGCAGTATAAAAAATACGAATTTGTGACCATATTTGTGCCTTATGCATGTTCGTGCAACCCATTTTTTGCTTTCTCCTTGGTGCCTTCGTTTGGGTCGGGTCGGGTTGGGTCAGGTCTTGTGAGGGAGCCCAAGGAAATGCATTCGGGTTAGATCAGGTTGGGTCGGGTCATGTGAGGTTGCCTAAGGAAACATGTTCAGGTCGGGTTGGGTCGGCTCGGGTCATGAAGGTTCCCAAAAAAACACTTTCGGGTTAGGTTGGGTCGGGTTGGTTCGTGTGAGGGCACCTAAGGAAACACGTTAGTCAGGTCACACCGTGTGAGAGCGCCCTATGAAACATTTTCGTGTTGAGTTGTTTCTTTTGAGGGAGGACGTATAAAAAATGCTAAGCTATGACTGCCCAAGTTCCTTTTCCACATTCGTGTGGCCCATTTGTCATTTTCTCCCTTGTGCCTTCGTTTGGTCAGGTGTCGTTTTTCACCTCGAGTGTGTCGTGTCACGACGTGTGAGGGTGCCCGCTGAAACACATTCCGGTCAGGTCATTTCCTTTGAGGGTGACCATTTCAAAATTTATAATTTTTTACCACATTTGTTCCTTGTGCATGTTTTTGCGACCATTTTTTCATTTTCTTCCTTGTGTCTTTTTTTGTTCGGGCGCGTAATGTCCCACTGTGTGCCGGTGCCCGACGAAATGCGTTCGGGTCAGGTCATTTCATCTGAGGGTGGTCATATCAAATTGGCTAAGTTGTGACTGCCTGGGTTCCTTTTGCATGTTTTTGCAGCCCATTTTTTGTTTGATCTCTTCTACCTTCCTTCAGTTGGGCGTGTTGTGTGAGGGCACCCATGGAAATGCATTCTGGTCGGGTTGTTTCATTTGAGGGTGGGCGGCCATATCAAATTTTCTAAGTTGTGACTACCCGGGTGCCTTGTGCACATTCATATGCCCCTTTTTCTATTTTCCCCCTTGTGCCTTCGTTTTTTCTGGCACGCCGTGTCGCGCCGTTTGTGGGCACCCGATGAAATACGTTAAGGTAGCATCGTTTCGTTTGAGGGCGACCTTATCAAATTTTATAAGTTGTGACCACTCCAGTGCCTTGTGCATGTTCATCTGGCCCATTTTTCATTTGCTCCATTGTGCCTTAGTTTAGTTTGGTGCACCATGTTGCATCGTCTAAGGGTGCCCGATGAAACTAGTTCAGTTCGGGTCGTTTTGTTTTAGGGCTGGTTTTCCATTTGCTCCCTTATTCCTTCATTTTGTTAGGCATGCCATGTTGCATCGTGTGAGGGCGCCCGATGAAACTCGTTCAGTTTGGGTCATTTCATTTGAGGGTGGCCATATAAAATTTTCTAAGTTGTGATCACTCGAGTGCCTTGTGCACGTTTGGGCACTCGGTTTTACGTTTTCTCCCATGTGCCTTCGTTCGGTTGGGCACAGCGTGTTGCGCCATGTGAGGGCGGGTGATGAAACGTGTTCTGGTCTAGTTGTTTTGTTTGAGGGTAGTCATCTAAATTGGCTAAGTTGTGACCACCTAGGTGCCTTGTTCACATTCATATGACCCATTTTCTATTTTCTCCCTTGTGCCATCGTTCGGATGGGCCCGCTATGTCACACCATGTGAGGGTGCCCGATGAAACACGTTCGGGTTGGGTCGTTTCATTTGAGGGCAGATGTATCAAATTTGCTAAATTGTGACCATATAGGTGCCTTGTGCACGTTCATGCGACCCATATGTCATTTCTTCCTTGTGGTTTCACTTGGTCGGGTGTTGTGTCATGGCGTGTTAGGGTGCCAGATGAAACACATTCAGGTCGGGTCATTTCATTTGAGGGCAGCCATATAAAAAATGCTAAGTTGTGATAGCCCGTGTTCCTTATGCACGTTCATGTGACCCATTTTTTTTTTTCCTCCCTTGTGCCTTCATTCAAGTTGGGTCATGTGAGGGCGCCCAAGGAAACATGTTCAGGTCAAATCGCGCCATGTGAGAGTGCCCTATGAAAAATTTCTGGG
Source organism: Pinus albicaulis (assembly GCA_034641835.2). Taxonomy (NCBI): domain Eukaryota; kingdom Viridiplantae; phylum Streptophyta; class Pinopsida; order Pinales; family Pinaceae; genus Pinus; species Pinus albicaulis. The sequence goes on along the minus strand of MU968359.1, from coordinate 89,502,493 downwards.
TCGTGTTGTTTCGTTTGAGGGTGGTCGTATCAAAAATGCTAAGCTATGACTGCCCGGGTGCCTTGTGCACGTTCATGTGACCTGCTTGTTGTTTTCCCCCTTATGCCTTTGTTCGGTTGGGTGTGCCATTTGAGGGCACCTGATGAAACACGTTAGGTTTGGGTCGTTTCATTTGAGGGCGACCATATAAAAAATGCTAATTTGTGACCACCCGTGTGCCTTTTCTACATTCGTCTGGTCCATTATTAGTTTTCTATGTTGTGCCTATTAGGTTCTTGTGATTTGGTAGTTTGGTGGGCCAGATGATAGGATAACATGGAACCAATCTTTGGAGTCGTAGGACCTATCCTTCCTAGACTCAGAGAGGGATCTCTCTACTAGGTGCAAAGGATGTGTTCTTTTCGATCTAGGGTTTTTATTTTAGGCTAGTTGGTAAGTGTAGGGTTTGTTAATTGTTTTGGTTGGGTAAGACGGTCAAGTGGAATAGGTGGAGTGAGAGTCTGTCAAAACCATTGCGCTATGGAGTCAAATGAAGTCAAGAGTGTCTAAATGATGAAACAGAGTATGTTGCAGGGCCAATTTATCAAGGTTAATGGATCCTTAAGGTGATGTATGAGGTGTAGTGAACATCAATTTTGGGAAAGAAATGGAGGTCTTAAATACATATAGTTAAAAGTTACAACTCATGAGGTATGGAAAACCATTAAGCTCAATGAACAATACTTAAACTAATAAATATCCAAGATAAACATTCCAGTGAAACATAGAAAGCATAAGAGATTATAACTTTAGAAATTCACCTTCAGGGTTTGGGAAAACATATAAGATAAAACAAATAGCTCAATATATGAAGAGTGAACGCATAAACATCATATATCAAGCTATTGGGAACTCTAAAACAAGTTGGTAAGCATGGAAAAAGGTCAAGATCAAATGAGACCTCTTTGACTTAACCTAGCAATCAATATTCCACAGAAAGGCTTCAAGATAGGTTTTCAAAGCTTCAAATAAGCAGGGCATACCATGAATCATACTTGTAAACTATCATACTAACCATACATGAAACAAAAAAAAGTTTTGGTGGACCTAAGGAGCAATCAATAATTCCTTAAGATGGCCAAAAGAGGAAAAAATCAAAGCTATAACAAATAAGAGGACTGAGGTGCCTCAAAAAGCATGTCTCAACCCATACTTTTCTGATTTATAGTAACCAAGAAGAATGAAAAATAATGAAAACAAGAAAAAATTAATAATTTAAGAAGACATCACCATTCACCAAGCTAAGGAATATTGCAAACAAGCTTCTCCATCATCAAGCCAAACAAGCCATTCATCCACTTCACAAAACCAATTTCTTCTCCAAGCTCATAAAACCATGTATATTGCTCTTCAAGCTCATCGACTGCCAACAAAATGCATAGGGTCCTCATGCTCTATTTATGGAGAAAAGGGGGACTAAAATCCTAAATGTGGTAGGAAAATGTCAAATATAACCATAAATGTCATTTATAACTAAGAGACCATGCAAGGCCCAAGGCACATAATATCCTAAGAAATAAATGCCAAAATAACTATTTGCAGCTAATTCTAGAGTAATTTGCCTCAAAAAGCACAAAAATATCTATTTTCAATAAATGAGTGTATTTTGTTGACTTTTGGTCCAAAACACACTAGGCAGCCTTTGTGCGCAATGCCACTTCAATAGAAGATAGGGTCTCTTGTGGCTGAGTTTTGGACCCCTTACCGATACCGAATTTGGCTTTGTCATGGCTCATTGTAAAGCTTGATGAGTCTAATTTTGAGAAATTCTTGAGTGGTGTTGAGTGGGTGCCAGTTACCTATTAAAAAACTAATGTTCCCAACACTGATCTGTCCACAGTTCCTGCTCTAAAAATGAGGCAGAAAGGTCAAAATCTTGATGTTTTTTGACCTTTTGGGGGGTAAAAAATACTCCAAATGATCTGAAATTTGGTGAGCAGACTACTGGTGATGAGAGGAATCCAAAAATGAAATTTTTTCAAGTTGAGGATGCACCAAATTTGTGTGTAGCTCCTAGGGTGTTGCACACAGAGACCTCAAAATTTGAAAAAGACAAAATTTTCTTCAATTTGGCCAAAATTTGGTGGAGAGATCCCTCAAGAGGTCTTAGAAACCTGTTAAGAAGCCTTCACAAAATATCCAAGGTTTTCATGCACTTTTTCCCTTTTTAGGTTTTCTAGCTCCATGAGGGCCTCCTTTAGTTTCGCACAAGCAAGCATGTTTTTCCTTGCATAATGCTTGGTCATTTTATTTTATAGAGAAAGGCCTCTCTTCACCTTCTTGAAATGCTTATGCTCCTCTTTGTAATAGTGAATGACACGTTATGCCATCTCAAATTCTCTTTCCCACTCCCTAATCTGTGCATCTTTTTCTAAGAGTAACAATCTAGTGGTCATCTCTTTGTCCTCATTGTCACTGTGTAGATCAATGAATTGAGGCTCTTGAGAAGTCTTCCTAATTCTTTTACTTCTCCTTACCTTTACCTATTTCTCACCCTTTTCCATATTTTCCTTCCCTTTGTCCTTCGGCTTGATAGTTGGAGGAGAGTGTTACACAACATTTTTTCACCGTCCCTGCAATCCCTCATCCCAAACATTGGACGACTATTCCCGTGACCTGTGAATAGTAAAATGTCCTGAAAACACCTTCATGGCATCCTCTTGCATAAGGAAAAACATTCTACTAAAGAACATTTCTTCTGAAAAGCCCAAAAAACAGATGTTTTAGCCTTGGCACGACTAGCTAGTTCATCCCTCACGCCAATGGGGGAAATCCGCATTAGAGGATGCGCCAGCTAGTGCTATGTCCCTTTGTTTCACTCACGCCAAGCTTATTAAGGGATGTTTTTTAAAAATAAATTGCGGAAGTTTGATTCTAAAAACTCCAGAATGAATCATCAAAAGGATTTGAGTGGTTTGGCTCCATATCTCCATGTATAAGAAGTGGTTTTCCACCTCTCATGGAACCTTCCTAAGAGATAGGACCTATCCCATGATTATAGGGATCAAACTTCCCTTCCTCCATCTATAAAATCTTTCCCTCTCCATTAGTAAGCTAGCTGTAGGAAGGAAACTATTGAGAGCTAAGCCGAAGAGAATCTCGTAGGAGAGAGAGCTTCGTCCAGATTCTCGACAGGCTTTGTTGAGACACGCTCCACTGCAAGCCCCGCCGAAGGAAGATCATAGCGTTAGATAATTTGGTTGTAATCTCCCTTTTGTCATTTACAATATAAGTGACTCTGATTTTGGTTCCATTCTTGTGTCTACTCTTTTATGTAATGCAACAAATTATATCTTATCTGATTGATATATAGTTACATGCTTTCAGTATTACGTTGTATGTCATTGTTTCTTTGTGTGTGTACAGGTGTCCTGACGTGATGAATGAAAGGATTGTGATCTGTCAGGCTAGGGATGAGGAGCACCACTTCCTCATCGACAACAACAGCATGAGATTCGAGGTAGGCTACTTATTGCAGTCTTTGTCTTTCTTGTAACTAGGAACCAACGTCATTGCATGATTCGTTTGTTGCTAGACCCAATCTAGGGCTAGTGGGATCACCTCTGTCTGCAAAGGTGATTTACTTGTCAACAATTTGGTGACTCCTCTAGGGAGTTAGTTGGAGTTAGTCTTTCCTCTTTTGGTTGTTTTTAGATTTTGATTGATTTATTTGCTTTTCTGGTCCACCTTCCTTGGTGTTAAACCCTTGTTCAGCCCCTAGAAGACCAGATCTAGTCTCTATTTGTCCATTTTAATTATTTTTATATGGTAAAATCAATTAGCACGGTTTTTCTCCTGACAGTCACACTAGCTAGCACTTTTTTCTAGTTATGCCCCCATGCCAATGTATTTTTTGCACAGATTACAGCCAAACAGGCACGCCAACTCTGCTTGGTGTTAGCGTTTGCTTGCTTTTGGGCTCTCTGAGCTTGAGTTTTGGTCATGGTGCCATTTTTCTGATTGATTGAGTGCCTTGAAGTCATTTTTGTCTGTTTTTGGCCCTTGTGCTTCGGTTTTTTGCCATTTACTGTCAGTTTTGCATTTTAGCCCCAGGGCTTCTAGGTGCTTCAGTGTGATGAGCCTCCCATGAGAGTTTTGGGTCCTTGCTTGCCCGGTCAATTTTGTTTTTTTCTTCTCTGCATTCATCTTGTTCAATCCCATTGAATCATTGAGTTAATTTCTTTCTGTTACTCCAAGCCTAGATTACACAGTTTGTTTGAGTCTCTTTTGGGATTCTTCTTCACTTTGAGGGATTTCGTCATTGGTTTGAGTCTTGATTGTGTACGTTTGTATTGAGTGAAATTTTTTGTTTCATCTCTCTCACTATCATTTCTCAAATTGGTGTTTTCATTAGTTTTTCATTCATTTAGTGCATTTTTCTCTATTATAGTGAAAAATACAAAAAAAACAAAAAACAAAATCTTTTGCATTTTGATTAGCCTAGTGAAAATTGAAAGCTCTTTCACATTACTAGTGTTATATAACTCTAGAGAGAAGTTTTATAGTTTCATTAGCTTGCATTTGAAATATTAATGGATTTTTTTGTTTCTTCATTTTGTTTTCATTTGAAAAGCTTTCAACTCTCCCATAAATAGCTCTTCATTGAACAAAATGATATTTTGTGGCATGTAGTTTGCATTTAGAGGTTTTAAGAGATCCAACATTCAATAGGGCCTTGAAATTGAAACATAAATTGAAGATCAACCTTAAAATTTACTGAATTAAGCTAAGGAAAAATTGAAACATTAACGAAACATCTAGTAGTCTAAGGTAGAGACGTATTCCGGCGTGTTTAAGCCTACCAGTTGTCGCTCGCCATCTGGCTACAGAAACAGTGCTAGTACATACTTGTGCTTCCCGTACCGTCACATATATAAAGGGAGACCCCATTAGGTTGCAATCCTTTATCTGTAGGAAGCTGAATGTGCTGCCTTTTACCCATGATACACCAGACACAACATTCAGGGAGATTACCTGCATGTACGTCAAGTCCTTGGTTTATTTCTCTTTCATTTTTACCAAGGTGTATATGGTAGTTCATGGATATCTATTACACCCATTTTCCTAGATTACCAAAGCAGTAATTTTGATTTTTACTGATTCACTAAATTTGAAAAGATCATCAAGCACTTGTCCTTTCACGCTTGTTTCCAAACTGAAAGCAATAGAATCACCTTTTTCCTGTTTCTTGACTCTTAAAATATGAAACAATAGAGCCTGGTTTTAGTGTCTTAAAAATTAATCGCCCATGAAATATTCCTGATTAGAATTTTTTTCCTTAGTGTTTTATTTCGAGGTCTTTTCTAATGGCAAATTTTCCAGAGTTTTCCAATCAAGGAGTCCCCTTTGAAGGGAGTCCTATTCCTTTTCCTGCTTTAGGAAATATTGGTGATCCTTATATGGCCACGTTATCCCTCCCTGGGTTAACTGTTGGTTTTCCTATGTGGTTGTTTTCAACCTCGGTGGTCTCGAGAGTTCCGTCCACCATGCATCCATCTCCTCCACCACAATAGCATCATGTTGCTTCTAAGGTGGACCTCTCCCCTTCTTCACCTATTTCTTCATCCTCCTCTGCTACTTTTCTCGGTGAAATTTTGGATTCCAGTAACCAGGTGGCTAAGAATAAAAAGAAGAAGACAAAGAATAAGAAGTCAGATAAGAGAGAGGCTAATTTTGTAGCTGTTGCTTCTAAAACACCTTCTCTCGATTAACCTTCCAACCCTCCATAGAAAGTTAAGTTCCCTTGCATGTTGTGCCAGGGAAACCATCTTATTTGAGATTTCCATGGCATTTCCAAGGTGCTCAAAGTATCATCCAACGGTCGTCCGCCATTGCCTTTGGCTTCCGGGAGTCAGGTTGGGGGCATGTCTTTAGCTAGTGTTGGTAAAGCTCCTAAGAAGTGGGGTAAGCTTTCCAATCCCTGTAATTTGTGTGAAGGGAACCATTCCATTCACCTTTGTTCGTATATGGATGAAGCCAAGAGAGTTTTGGACAAGACTATTTTTGCACCATTCCTTTCGGTTGGTTACAAACAACTTTCTTTGAGTCCTTCACTAGTTGATTCAATGATCAGACAAGAGTCATCCTTGCTTTATCCTGCTCCCCCGGAAATTCACCATGATGAATCCATCCCTGAACAACCATTGGTCTTGGGATCAGTTGAGCTAGCCCCGTCTGCAGTGCACCAGGTCTTTTCTGTTGCGAGTGGATATCACATCGCTCGTGTTCTTCTTGTTTCTTCAGATTCCTTGGACTTGGAAAAAGATTCTCTCGTCACTGTACCTTTGGAAGCTACTCCTCTACCTCCCATGATGGAGGTCCCAGAGGATACTCCTTTTGCCTCCATTATGGAGGTGGCAGAGGATGATCCTTCTTCTCCTGTAACACCAGGGGAAGACCATCTCGGTTCGATGGTAGCCCCTCCAAGTATTTTGGTTGCTTTCTTCGATTAGGGTTGATTCGCAGGTTATCGCCTTCCTTCTTATGTTCCCTTTGAGATCACAGTATAGGCCTCCCATCTAGTCGTACCCAACACCATTATAGATGAAGGTGTGTCTGTTAGTATTATGTCTTCCACTACATGGCAGGCTTTTGGTTCTCCACTGCTTATGCCTGTTACGCATAATCTGTTGGCTTTTAACAGAGGAAGTAGTCAACCGTTAGGGATCCTTCTGAAGTTTCCTGTTACTTTGGGAGGGAAAACCTTCCATATGGATGTGATGGTTGTTCTAGGCCCCTTGGATTTAAATTTACTCTTGGGGTGTGACTATACTTATGTCATGGGTGATCTTGTCTCTTCCCTATTTCATGTGATTTTTTTTCCACACAAAGGTCGGATCGTGACCATTGATCAAATTTCATTCTTTGGTCCTAACATGACATCTACTCCACCATCATCCCTTCCGGGTATTTATCCACCCATTGTATCTCCCCTACCACAAGCTAATTATGTGGCTACCTATCCCGTGCCCGCATTCAGTGATAGTGTCGTTGTGCATCAGGTGCTGGGGTCATTGGGTCCTGATTTCCGAGATGTTGTTCTCCCATCTAGTGTGGAAATTTTGGAAGCCATGACTTCTTATTCATCATGATGAAAGGTCATTGGAGTATAGCTTGTTTTCTTGTGTCAAGCTCCTTAAAAAATGAAACAAGCTTGTCGGAGCAAGGTTCGTTATCTTGTGTCAAGCTCCTTAAAAAATGAAACAAGGTCTTCGGAGCAAGGTTTGTTTTCTTGTGTCAAGCTCCTTAAAAAATGAAACAAGGTCCTCAGAGCATAGTTTGTTTTCTTGTGTCAAGCTCTTTAAAAACTGCAACAAGGTGTTCTGAGGATAGTTCTTATAATGTGTCAACCTCGTTAAAACAATGAAACACGTTCCCGTTCAATTTGAGTCTTCAATTGGATCTCGTAAAATCCCAGTCGAGTCTTTCTATTGATCTCGTAGTTTTAACCTTCGTAATTTTAACCTTCACTCCATATGTCTTTCACATAGACTAAAGCTTGGGGGGCATGTACCTCGAATTGAGTCACCATGCTGGGGGCATGCTTACTTTTTCAAGCATAGTTTGTTTCTGTTTCAAGCTTGTGTAAAAATGAAACTGGTTTCAAGCATAGTTTTTCTTTGTTTCAAGCTTGTGTAAAAATGAAACCAACTTCAAGCAGAGTTTCTTGACTTCAAGCTTGTATAAAAATTAAACCATTCCCATTTTACCTCTTTTGATTGCCATTTTATCAGCCTGTTTTTTCCAGATGAGCCTTGGTTTTCTCACTCCATCGTCACTATCTGCTTGGCCCATCATATGCCTTCACTTGATTGTTTCACCCATTCCTAAGGAACCGCTGTGATGAGTGGTCTTGTTAGCTAGCCTCTTGAACTTTACCTTTTCTAAGTAGTTCCACCATTACCAGAAATAGTTGCTACCCTTTATACCACTCATTCCTCCAGGTGGAGTGACCTTTCAGCTCTTTTCTGACTCTCTAAAGGTAAAAATATTTCCGAGACACTTGTCATTTTGAACTCATTAAATTGGCTATGAAAATACATCTACCCAGTATACGTTTACCCCTTTTTCGGGCTCGGATAGATTATTTATGAAAAATGAATACCCTAGACTATCGCGACTAGGACGTTCTCTTAGACATAGTTTTCTACCTTTTCGGGTCTAAGTGACTGTCTACGAGAAGGGACTGCTGTAGTTTTATTTTCTGTTTCCTTTTCAAACTCTCTAAACATGAAAAGATGTTGATTTCTTCCTTTGTCGGACTCGCTAAAAACTGATGACATCATAATTTGTCATAATGACGTTACTCGAGTTCCTCCTTCCTAGGGCTCGTTAAATGTACTAGATTGGATTTTTCCAAAGGACAAACTTATATCGCAAGCATGTGCTATCCTCTTCAAGCTTGTTTCCAAAAATAATTGAGGTACTCGCCAGAAATGGTGGGGGGAAATGGACCTAGTATCACCATCGTGTCAGTAGTATGTCACTCTTGAACATGGCACTTGTCTGCATTCGTGTCAGGTAGGGGACATCTCATCTCATTATCTGCTTGCCTCCGTGGGTTTGGGTAATCTCTTTTGAACACTCATCTACTCTTTTCCACGTCATCATGGCCTCAGATCCTTGGATGTCAAATACTGCCAAATCCAGTGTCGTTCCACTGATATGTTCAAGAGAAGTTGGCCTCTATAGTTTTCAACCTCCCTCTGATTCTCTATTGATCTTGATTCACAACCATCATGTTCATATGTCTCGTGTTGATGATGTGGGAAACACTATGGCCCACCTTCAATCAAGGTCACTTCCTGTCGACTTCAGCTCATTATCCAGGAAGCTGATCTAGAGACTCCCTTCAGGTGCCTTTGAACCTACATGCCTCAATGACAGGTTCTTCGCATTCAATGCAAGGTTTTCATTATTGGCCTTCGATCGAATTTGTTGGGGTTCCCATGTTTTGGCCAGATTGGCAAGAACAAAAGACGGGACAACATCAAAACCACTTTCAGACCTCAGGATCTAGCCCTCCTGGGTCCAGAGAGGGATCTCTCTATATGAGCAAAGGGTTTATGTCTATGGAGCTCAAATGTTATGATTTTATGCTAGTTATCAAGCTCGGGGTTTGTTTGTTTGATTGTTTTTTTGGTTTCTGGTTATCAGGAAAGAAGGATTCAATGTAATACCAAGATGAGAAAAGTGGGATAAGCAGAGGTGAAATATTCCAGGAAGTATTCAGAACCATTGGGCAATGGAGTCAGGGAAGGATTTGCTTGCTACTCAGCAGGCAGGCTTTCAATTGGGCTAGTCATCTGAAACCTAGGATCTTCAAGATGATTATGTGATATGGACAGTAGGAGGGAAGGAGATAACATGGATTTCGGAGCACAAAGTTATAGATCAGCAGGTCGCATAAGGATCCTAGTGAACAGGGCTAACACTAATCCCCAGTGTTCCCAAATCTTCCAACTAAATCTATAACAAGAAGGATCTAAGAATTGAATTCATTTAATTCATACATCAGAGAGTAGGCAATAACATCCACTACACTAGTTGAACCAACTAAAATCATTCCTTAGATAATACGTTCAGAAGAGAAACATAAACGGAAAGGAGAGCAGAAACATAGGGTACCTAACAAGGGTAAATCCTATGCCAATATTCTGATGCAAGCCAGTAGAAACGAGATGAAATGAATGTAATCACAGAGATAGGAAAACATCACCGCTGATTCTGATCAAGATCCAAAGAAATGTTCTTGTCATATTAAATAACAATACCAATCAAGTACAAAATTTCCAATAGCTGAATACTCAATCTGAAAACATATCCTTTGACCTATCTTACAATCTTTACACAGAGACTATGTCTCAAAAGAAACTACTTGCAGTTCTCTGATAACCGATCAACAACTATTACAATGAGTTATTCATGAATTTATAGCTCTGGAGGAGCGGAGGGGGTAGGTGGAGAAATAAATGCAGTATTAAACTTCTGAAAAGAAAGAGGGCCGAATCCCATTTTGATTAAATTCTGAGCAATTAATCCTTGTCACTCTTTGGATGAAGGAATGGTCTCCTTCTGGTTCTATTTATTTCTGATATGACTTTGATGCATTTTGGTTGCAATACTCTTTGTACTTCAGGGGAAATAAACAAATGATAAACAACTGCTGAGAAGTTTTCCACATAAATGCTCTAGTAGCTTCAAACTGCTGTCAGCGGGGAAATTTCTTCAGGGACATAGTATTGAATAAAGACTGTATGAGCACCCTGTACCTTATGAAGAAAAACATTCTGGTGGCGGATAAACCCTGATGTTATCTTTACTGTGCACAAGACCTTCTACTTGATCCTCAGGGTCTTCAAACTGGTACTTTTCCTCTCAAACCACTGCATAGGGTTCAAAAATATTCATTGGTGTGCCTTAAGCTCTTTGTTGTTCCATTTATATCCCTATCTGAGAAAAATGCGCTTTTAATGGCCCCGGGGAGGATTGTACAGATTTCTCGATCCAATTCTTTAAATGCAGTCATGTCCATAACCTTCTCGAGCTTGGCCTCAATGATTTAATCTCTGCATATGATCTTTTCAGTGTTCTCTGTCACTGTCATAGAGACTGAGAAATTTGGCGGTTTCCTACCGCTCATAACCCTGCAAAACGCACAATTATTTAAGAAAACAATGGAGGGGTGGCAGATGATGTGGATGATAGTAGAACTGCAGAGGAATGGCGGAAAACACTGTAGAATAGTGGAAGAAAGAGATGGCGCAGGTTGGTGGAATGTGGAACAATTATACGCGAAAACCTTAATAAACCCGACCTTTAAATAAATATGGAACAGGAGGGCGAATGTACGGTGAGACACGTGGAGGCGACGTGGCGGGACCAGGTAACAGTGGAATAGTCAACAATGGGAGACAATCAGGACCATCAGATCTAAGAGAAGATCGACGGTGCGGGACATGGCGGAGGGCAGTGGAATAGTGGGACAGGGTTAAATCGTGGGCAGTGGTACGGAGGCTATGGTTAAATCGTGGGTGTCTCGCAGGAGCGACAACCGTTGGATGGGCACTGACAGATCAGATGGGTATTATACATATCGCTCTGCGACTTGAGACGGAAGTTAATGCGTGATGGAGGGCAGTTTCATGGCCGTATGTGGGGACATGCGACAGAAGGTGTATGTAATCACTGGGTCATCGAGAAAAACCACCCACTGCGCAAAGGCGGTGCGATAGAAATCGGGTTCTTTTCTGAATAGCGTGCGGTGGGGACCACTGGGGCAGATGCGTTCCGAACCATCAGATCACAATTTAAATGGACGGAGATTGCCCTATCGGGGTTATAACGGGGAAACGCGAAAGGCTGCGGGGTTAAGCGGGGAAAGGGCATAAGCCTAACATAACATTTAAAGTGGGTTTTTAAACCGTTTTAATGTGATTCAAGGCTAAACAAAGGTAACGATGGAAGGAATGAGGGTTTACAAAACTAAATTAAGGGTGTATGTGTGGGTTAAGAGGGGTATGGGAATGATTTAGAAGGGTTAGGGGGAAATTGGGGGGTAATAAAGGGGGACCTTGTAAAAAGGAAAAAGGGATGGAAAGGGATATTTTGTAGGGGTATAGGGGTAAATGAGAGCCTTTAGGGGCACACATTTTTACAATCAGAGGGTCATTATAATGGAGATTAGTAGATGGGGTTATCCAAGGCAAAGGCCCAGGAGACTTCAAGGATGATGTGTCTCAGGGGAGATGCATTCATTGAAGGCTCAGGAACAAATTATCCCCCCACCTTGCCTGTCAAAAATTTACAGGGGGCTAATAGTGGCTCCACATGGGGATGGATTCTTCTCGAAGGAGTCAAGAATTTAGAGGATACATATTTGGTGTAGGCCAGATGCCTGTTGCTTTACACATCCCTTATTTCTTTGATAAGCTGCCACAATATGAAAACATTACATCAGCAGAAACTTACTCCAACAAACTACTACCCATACTAAAATCATAGCAATTTTTCTTCCAAGGTGCATTTGAGCTAGCAGACCCTTTACATCTTTTTATTTTTGCAAACAGAAAATAAACTTATTCTAAATTTACCCTTATTTCTCCATGAGACTAGATTAGACTATTGGTCTTATATGTTTCTCTACCTAATCTAATATCTGTTGGGATTAAACTGTGCAGCAGATTTCTTCTCTACATTCTACAACAGAAATTGAAAAATAGTCAAGCCAGGATTAGACTGTCTGACTTGCTGTGGATACAAGGCATAAAAACAGTTGCACATGGACATGAAGTTGTAGAAAACTGAAAAAAAAACCGTGAAGTCTTGAAATCTGAAAATTGAATTATCCTTCCTTCCTTTTGTGACTCAATTTTTGAGCTTGTTAGAGTCACTCCCTTTCTCCATTTCAGCTCTGGTTTTGGGCACGTTAGAGCTGATTCTTCTTTTCCTCTTCGCTGGCCCAGATTTTGAGCATGTTAATACCAGCTGCTTTACTTGCTTTGGCTCAGGTTTTGAGTTTATTAGAGCCATTATTTTTCATATCAGAGGTCCATGTTTTAAGCATGTCTGAACCTCTCTTTTTCCTCTATTTTTAGAAACATTTTTCTTTTTCTTGAAAATAAAAACTGCAATGGTATGTACAATGGAAATGAAACTGGAAATTTTGAATTAGAATAAGTAGTGTTTGAGCATCTTGCCATTGACAGGAACCCCAAACAGCTCTATACCATCTAGTTCTTGTAAGAATAAAGAATTTGGACCCATAGTGGCCTGGATGAGGTATGGACCTTGCCACAAACTGTCAAATTTTCAATGCTTTCCTTTATCCTCTCTTCTCGAATCCCACTTCAAGACCTTATCTCCAACTTTGAAATCAACAGCTTTGGTTCTTTTGTCAAACAATTTCTTTATGTTCTCCTAAACTTTCACTGCTCTCTTGTAGACCTCTTCCCTTGTCTGCTGAAGATGGATTGTCTGATTTATTCTCCTCACCATGCTGTCTTCTTCTGTTTGGATCTCCTCAACCAGTTTGATCACTGGTATCCCAAGGCTAGTACGGAAAACTGCTTCTGTTCCATAGACAAGCTGAAATGATTACATGCCAATGGTATTTTTTGTTTTAAGCTTGTCAGCCCACAAAGCATGTACTAGCTTATTATGCCATGATTTTTTGTTCTCTTCCAACAGCTCCTTGATGATGATCACCAGGCTCTTGTTTGATGATTCAGATAATCCATTACCTTGAGGGTAATAGGCAGTTGAATGACCAAGTTCTATTTGATACCTCTGACAAAAATCAACCATATTTTTGGATCCGAAAGAAGTAGCATTATCAGTGATTGTTTTCCTTGGGCAGCCAAACCGAGAGAGGATGTGACTTTCTAGGAAACTAATGATGACTGAATCTGTGTCAGACCTAGTGGGCACGGCCTCTATCCACTTATTGAAATAATCTGTGGTTGTTATGATCCATTTGTGCTGAGCAGAAGAAGCAGGGTGAATCTCCCCTATGAAATCTAGGCCCCATTGCAGAAAGGGACCTTCAACAGTGATGGGTTGTAGGGGTAAAGGGAGGAGTTTTATTTTTCCTTCAAAGATCTGACATTTGTGGTAGGCAACTATCATTTTGTGGATATCATTGAAGAGTGTGGGCCAATAATAACCAGCTCTGAGTATTTTGTTTGCAGTGGCTTTCCAACTCAGGTGGCCTCCACATTCTCCAGCGTGGAATTCTTGTTTAACCCTCTCTGCCTCATTTTCCGGCAAACATTTAAGCAATAGGCCGTTAGGATTCTTTCAGTATAATTTTTCATTCACAATGCAGTAACTTCTAGTTTTTATCTTTAAGAATCTGGCCTTGGTCTTTGATAATCCGGGAGGGGAATTGAGGTGTGTAAGCACATACAAAATGTCAGAATACCAAGGAGAGCTCTGAAATTCTTCCTTAATAGTGGGATCAGGCAATTCTTGTTGCTCATCCAAGGTATTTATCATGTTGATGTCTAGGGCTTGCAAGTTTGATTCAGCCATTAATTCAGCTAAGCCCTGACCTTTAATCAGTTTGGTGGGTTTTATCTCAAGGTCATACTCTAAGATCACAGCTATCCATTTTCCCCTTTTCCCATCTGGATCTTGGGACAGTATATCTTTGACTATGATGTTGGGCACATAAGCTATAGTGTGGGAATGCAATATGTACACCCTGAAGTCTTTCAAGGCCTTAATCAAAGAATAGGCCTATTTCTCCATGATGTTATATTTCAAGGGTGCATCTCTGAGTGATTTTCTAAAGAAGGAAATTGGCTATTCCATTCCCTCTGTGTTTTTCTGCAGCAAGACTGCAGCCACTGTATGCTCAGAGGTGAATGAAAAGATCAGGAAATCTTTGGAGAAATCTGGGCTGATTAGGACGAGAGATTGGGTAAGTGCAAGTTTCACTGATTCTAAATATTTTTTAGCTCCCATAGTCCATTTAACTCCTGCACCTTTCTTCAGCATGTTAGTCACGTTCCTAAGGTGTTCAACCAGATTTGGAATAAACCTGCTAAGGAAGTTAATCTTCCCAATGAAAGACTGTAACTCCTTGATGTTTCTAGGGTGTGTGATCTGTAGTATTCCCTCAACTCATTGTGGGTCTATCCTGATTCCCTTCTCGGATATAATGTGGCCCAGGAGTTTACCCTCCTGTAGCCCAATGAAAGTCTTTTTGGGATTTAGGGACAGCCAAAACCTTCTACATTTTTCAAAAACCTTTCTTAGATGTTTCAGGTGTTCTTCTTCAGTCTTGGAATAGACTGTTATGTCATCCAGGTAGATAACAATGAAGTGCCCTATCTCATTGGAAAACGCTATGTCCATCACTTTTCGGAAGGTGGCTCCCGCGTTCATCAATCCAAAGGGCATCTTCACATACATGAAGGAACCCCATGGAGTGGTGAAGGTTGTTTTGATTTGATCTTCTGGGATTACTAAGACTTGGTTATATCCGGAGAAACCATCTAGCAGAGAAATCCTCTTAGAACCTACTACCTTCTAAAGAATATGTTCCATTTTAGGCAGAGGGTAATTGTCCTTGAGTGAGGCTCTATTAAGATTACTGAAGTCTATACATAATATGATTTCTCCTGTTTTCCTCCTCACAGCCAATAAATTTGATAACCAATCAAAGAACCTCACAGGCACAATTATACCTACTTCATACATCTTCTTGATCTCTTTCTCTACTGCAGGCAATTTTTTGGGATTGATTCTCCAAAGTTTTTGCCTAAAGGGCTTCTGATTTTATTTCAAGGGTATTTTGTGTTGGATAATATTTGTGTCACAGGCCCTTAAGTCTTCATAGCTCCATGCAAACAAGTCAATGAATTCCATAAAAAGGTCAATGTATTTCTTTTTCATGTCTGTAGGTAAAGACTTAGCCAGTTTAATCACTTTGGGCTTATCTTCAGTGCCTAAGTTGCATTCTTCCTATCAGAGTTTGCATGTTCTATAGTGGGCTTTTTTGCCACATCATCAAAGTCAAAGAGGTCCTCTAAGGGTGACAGGCCTCTAGGTATATTCTTATCTTTGGCCTGCAACACCTCTACCACTTCACTATCTGAATTTTCACATTTGCGATCCGTGTTTCCAGTTTGTTCATCTAAAGAATTTATTTCTATGTTACAGGGTGTTTCTTCCTCATCTGAGGATTCTCCACTTAGGCAGTTATGGTCAGATTTAGAGTCTGAATTGGGAAATTCAAACTCGTTTCTGCCTACTAGAAAATCTTCGATCTGCTTATCACCTTCAAAGACCTGCCAATATTTTTTTTTGTCTGGCACATAAGGTTTGAATTTGTTCTGAATGATTATCTATTGATCGTTGGGTGTCTTGGGGTAGGATCTAGCTAGGCAGGCTAATCTGTTTGCAATGACATTTTGACTCCTAGGAATGAACACTAATTTGTATTCAACAAACGTTTTCAGTAGGTCCATGGTGTCATCATATATGCTCTCAGCCTAGGATGTTTTGCTATGTATTCCCCATTTACCTTTTTGATAACTGACTCTGAGTCTCCCCTTACAGTTATCCTATGGGCTCCCTTTTTCCTCAACAGATTCAGACCCAGGATTAGAGCCTCGTATTCAGCGACATTATTTGTGCATTTGAAGTGCAGGCTACAGGCGTGGCTCTCAGCATAGTCATTTTCTATATTTTGAAACCATACCTCTGCCCCTGCAGTCCTTTTAGTATGGGACCCTTCAAAGCTCATTTCCCATAAAGGGTTATTCTCGTGATTATCATTGTTTTCTCCCTTACAGCTGGGTTCGCCATCGTATTGTGTTATGGGCTCTGTACTAGGCTGTGGGTCACTTTGATCTTCATGACATGTAAGAGTTTCAGGGATCTGGCTAGATGGTTGTTTATGCTATGTTTCTTGTTCAGTCGGATTTAGGTCTCCACCGCATATCCTAAAGGTTTCAAAACAGTTTTCTTCTTCGTTGTCCTCTAAATCCAGAGCAACCATTATGTTAAAATCAACAGCTTCTGCCTCTCCATTTGTATTTATGTTTTGGGACTCTGACCCTTCTAAAGATCCATCATTACAAAAGATGAAGGAGTCAAGGTTTGTGTGTACAGAATAGACAGGTGCATTTTCTGGTTTTTCGGGGCTACTGACTAGGAATTTCATCTATGTCTCCCTATACAGTTTTCTAAGTTGGCCAAAGATTGAGATTGTGGCATATGAGCCATCCATCTGCATTGTACCCTATAGCTTGGCTCCCCATGATCTTGATAATAACATGCCATACTTAGGTGGACATCTGCCACCACAACATCCATAACCATAGGCCTAGGCATTTTACTCTGCTAGAGTCGAAAGAGTATAAATATTTGTAAGGCCTAGTTATCTCTAGACCTATTCTTTCCATAACTACCTTAGGAATTAGGTTGTGGGATGCTCCAGAATCATGCATTGCATTGTGCAAGTTCTTGTCATGAATGTTGAGACTGATATAGAAAGGCGGAACTACCCCCTCCTGAAACTCCCCTCTATCTTTGGTCCAAACAATAGGGCAGGTTGATCGTCATTCAAATTGACAGAGTCACCATTCTCACCTGAGTTGAAAGCTCTCAAAATCTGGCCTTTATATACATCATGAGTGGCCAACTGAGAAAGTGGGATACAGATTTTAATTTTTGCAATCTCACTTTCTGAATTGAAGGTGGACTGACTCTTGGGAGTGCTCATCTCTGTTTTATTTGCCACTGCCTTAGTGGCTAAATCAGTGGGATGATTTTTGTTATGTACAGTGTTTGTGACAATTTCATTAGGAGCACTAACTGAAATGCTAGTGCTGCTAGCTGGTTTACCTTGCACATTAGTGTTTTGGTTGTCTTTTTCTCTATTCTTTCCATAACTTTCAGCTGATGGTTTGCTAATTTCATTCGTTGCTTTAGAATATTTCTCAGGTCTCTTCTTGATGGTAGTCTCAGAAGCTTTGGGTTTAGCAGTTTCTTGACTCTTTTTGCTTCTAAGTTCATACTGCTCTCTGACCTGCATCATGGCATTTTCAAATCCTAATCTGTAATCTTCAGATTCCAACCATTCCTCCTCCCAACCAGAGGGTGAAGGAAGGTCTTCTTCTGAATAATAGTTGTGGATTGACTCCTCTATTTCAAACATGTTTATTATGTTTCCCTCAGACTCTTCTATTATTCCCTCATCTTCATCAAGAAAATTCTCTTGAAATGGGGGAATAACCTGTTGGTCTGACTCTCTTTGTCTGTTGGGAGTGTTATTGTTTCTTCTAAAGTTCTGGTTCTGGTTTTGGTTTCTATTCTGGTTACTGACTATGACAACCATTTTTTCCATCATTTTTTGTAACCTTTCCACGTTTTTAGACAGCTTATCATAATTTTGGTCAGATGTGGAAGCTATTTTATCATCTCTATATGTTACCCTTCTTTTAGATTTCAGTCTTGCTCTTTTCTCAATCAGGTTGGCCTCTATGTTCACTGCTCCTTTTTGCATGTCCTCCAATGTGTTGTATTCCTTATCTCTAAGCTCATAGGCCATGTCAGCATCAAAACCCTTAGGGTATTTTGCTAGGGCCATGCCTTGTGGAGGTTTCATATGTGGAGGGAGGGCATTATAAATGCTGTTGAACCTTGTTGTATAATCGTGAACACTCTCTCCTACGTTTCTTTTAAGGGTCATGTATTCTTCCAGGAGCTGGTGAGGGTTCACCCTAGTTTCCAATTTGTTTATGAAAGTCTGGAATAGAGCTGGAAGGTCATTGATGCTACCGGGAGGTAGACCTTTGAACCATTTCTTCACATCACCCCCCAAGCTTTGGGCAAAGATTCTCATTTTGACTGTATCATCATCAATTTCCATGTAGTCAAAAGAATCTTCCATTTTATCTACATGTTGTTGGGTTGTGATGGACTCCTTTGTAGTGAAGTGTGGAATCTTAGACTGATAATCATTTGGTAAGGGTACTAGAGGCTGGGGTAAAACCAGAGGTTCATACCAAGCTGCCATGATGATGTTTTGATGAGCTAGAGGGGCCTGGGTAGCAGGTATATGGATGACAGGGATGTTACGACCAGCAGAGAACTGATGACAAGACCTAGGGTGACTGAGCCCCAAGTTTTGTGTGAAATGTAAATCGGAAGGTGTAGATGGGGGGGTCTGTCTGTTCCCAAGGCATCTACCACCTTGCTATGGTGAATCAGGAAGCTTAGGGTCTGGCTAGTCTAAGCTACTGAATGACCTAGTTCTAGATAAGATGTCAGGCAGGTCTAGGGCAAGGTAAAAATGTGATAGAGCTGTAAGATCTTCTGGTGCAGAATTGTCTCTATGGATGTGTTTGAAAATAGTTGATCTTTTAAGTGTAGGAGCTCCCTTTAGGATGCTCTTAGGATTATCAACTATTTCAGGTGGGTCTGGGTTAGGGTAAGCTCTTGTATGAATGGTTCTAGAAGCCAGACTGTTGTTTCTGATCAAGCAGCTTAACCCCACTTGTTATTTCTACTATGGTTGATGTTGTAATGGAGGTTAGTCTCCCAGTGGAGTCTAATGTGCACCAAGATAATCAGTAGGATTACTGATCACTAATGGAGTCTTTGAAATGTTTATGGAATAATGGAGTCGCCAGGTGGAAGGTTTAAGATGTTTTTCGGAGGGTACACTGTCCACCACAGTGCTTATGACATGTCATTTTTCAAGGATATCTCCCAAACACAACAAACTCTAACCAGAGATTGACTGGGAGGGCATTTAATAGATATGTCACCTCTGAAAGAGTGTGAGATCCGGAGGGTACCTGGCCCTTTCCAGACTCTGTCCAAGAGTATGGGAAAACACAACAAATGGTGTAGAGGTTGATGTGAGAATAGGAGTGTTCAACTGCCAACCTAACCAGATATTGTAGGTCTTTTGAATGCTTAAGGATGTTTAAGGTATAATGCACTCAAGTTCCCCAGCGGAGTCGCCATTATGTTGGGGTTCCCATGTTTTGGCCAAATTGGCAAGACCAAAAGATCAGACAACATCAGAACCACTTTCAGACCTCAGGATCTATCCCTCCTGGGTCCAGAGAGGGATCTCTCTATATGAGCAAAGGGTTTATGTCTATGGAGCTCAAATTTTATGATTTTAGGCTAGTTATCAAGCTCAGGGTTTGTTTGTTTGATTTTTTGTTTGGTTGCTGGTTATCAGGAAAGAAGGATTCAATGTAAGACCAGGATGAGCAAAGTGGGATAAGGCAGAGGTGAAATATTCCAGGAAGTATTCAGAACCATTGGGAAATGGAGTTAGGGAAGGATTTTCTTGCTACTCAACAGGCAGGCTTTCAATTCGGCTAGTCATCTGAAAATTAGGATCTTCAAGATGATTATGTGATATGGACAGTAGGAGGGAAGGAGATAACATGTATTTCGGAGCACAAAGTTACAAATAAGCAAGTCGCACAAGGATCCTAGTGGACAGGGCTAACACTAATCCCCAGTGTTCCCAAATCTTCCAACTAAATCTATAACAAGAAGCATCTAAGAATTGAATTTATTTAATTCATACATCAGAGAGCAGGCAATAACATCCACTATACTGGTTGAACCAAATAAAAACATTCCTTAGATAATAAATTCAGAAGAGAAACATAAATGGAAAGGAGAGAAGAAACATAGGGTACCTAAAAAGGGTAAATCCTATGCCAATATTATGATGCAAGCCAGTAGAAACGAGATGAGATGAACGTAATCATGGAGATAGGAAAACATCACCGCTGCTTCAGATCAGGATCCAAATAAATGCGCTTGTCATATTAAATAATAATACCAATCAAGTACAAAATTGCCAATAGCTGAATACTCAGTCTGAAAACATATCCTTCGACCTATCTTACAATATTTACACAGAGACTATGTCTCAAAATAAAATACTTGTAGTTTTCTGATAACCGATCAACAACCATTACAATGAGTTCTTCATGAATTTATAGCTCCGGAGGAGCGGAGGGGGTAGGTGGAGAACTAAATGCAGTATTAAACTTCTAAAAAGAAAGAGGGCCTAAGCCCATTCTGATTAAATTCTGAGCATTTAATCCCTGTCACTCTTTGGATGAAGGAATGGTCTTCTTCTGGTTCTATTTATTTCTTATATGACTTTTATGCATTTTCGCTGCAATACTCTTTGTACTTCTGGGGAAATAAACAAATGATAAACAACCGCTGAGAAGTTTGCCACATAAATGCTCTGGTAGCTTCGAACTGCTGTCAGGGGGGAAATTTATTTAGGGACACAGTATTGAATAAAGACTGTATGAGCACCCTATACCTTATGAAGAAAAACATTCTGCTGGTGAATAAACCCTAATGTTATCTTTACTGCGCACAGGACCTTCTGCTCAATCCTCGGGGTCTTCAAACTGGTACTTTGCCTCTCAAACCACTACATAGGGTTCAAAAATCTTCATTGGTGTGCCTTAAGCTCTTTTTTGTTCCATTTATATCCATGTTTGAGAAAACTGCACTTTTAATGGCCCCGGGGAAGATTGTACAGATTTCTCGATCCAGTTCTTTAAATGCAGTCATGTCCATAACCTTCCCGGGCTTGGAATCAATGATTTAATCTCTGCATCTAATCTTTTCGGTGTTCTCTATCACTGTCATAGAGACTGATAAATTGGACGGTTTCCTACTGCTCATAACCCTGCAAAACACGCAACTTGTTAAGAAAACAATGGATGGGTGGTGGACGATGTGGATGATAGTGGAATTGCGGAGGAATGGCGGAAAACACTGTAGAATGGTGGAAGAAAGAGATGGTGCAGGTTGGTGGAATGCAGAAAAATTGTACACAAAAACCTTAATAAACCCGACCTTTGAACAAATATCGAACAGGAGGGCGAATGTACGGTGAGACACGTGGAGGCGACGTGGCGGGACCGGGTAACAGTGGAATAGTCAACAGTGGGAGACAATTAGGATCGTCAGATCTGAGAGAAGATCAATGGTGGGGGACATGGTAGAGGGCAGTGGAATAGTGGGCCAGAGGTACGGAGGCTATGGTTAAATCGTTGGCATCTCAGAGGAGCGACAACCGTTGGATGGGCGCTGACAAATCGGACGGGTATTATACATATCGCTCTGTGACTTGAGTCGGAAGTTAATGCGCGATGGAGGGCGGTTTCAAGGCCGTACGTGGGGACACATGGCAGAAGGTGTATGGAATCACTTTTTCATCGAGAAAAACCACCCATCGCGCAAAGGCGGTGCGATAGAAACCGGGTTGTTTTCTTAATAGTGCACGGCAGGGACCACCGGGGTGGATGCGTTCCGAACCGTCAGATCACAATTTAAATGGACGGTGATTTCCCTATCGAGGGTATAATGGGGAAATGTGAAAGGTTCTTGGGTTAAGCGGGAAAAGGGAATAAGCCTGACATAACGTTTAAAGTGGGTTTTTAAACCCTTTTAATGTGATTCGAGGCTAAACAAAGGTAACGATGGAAAGAATGAGGGTTTACACAACTAAACCAAGGGTGTATGTGTGGGTTAAGAGGGTTATGGGAATGATTTAGAAGGGTTAGGGGGAAATTGGGGTGTAATAAAGGGGGACCTTCGCAAAGGGAAAAAGAGATTTAAAGGGATATTTTTCAGGAGTACAGGGGTAAATGAGAGCCTTTAGGGGCACACATTCTTACAATCGGAGGGTCATTATAATGGAGATCAGAAGAGGGGGTTATCCAAGGCAAAGGCCCAGGAGACTTCAAGGATGATGTGCTTCAGGGGAGATGCATTCATTGAAGGCTCAAGAACAAATTAGCCCCCCACCTTGCCTATCAAAAATTTACAGGGGGCTAACAGAATGATTCCATGGATTGTACCTCTTGTACCTTGGGAGCCATAGTCATTATTGGTGTTTCCTCTCGTGTCTATTAATATCTTTCATTATTGGCTGGTAATCAGGTGATGTTCCTACATGTTCGACTTCAACTCACTTATCCACATGCTCAGACTTGTACTCTGTTCGGGTCGAGATGGAGCGCAAGAACTTGAATCTTGTCTAATAAAATCCAGGCTGTGAATTATTTGTGGATTATCATGATTGGTTACATGACTCATTTGATTGGATGGATGTTGTTAGTGTCAGTCTTTTCAACCTTCCTCCAGTGATCAAACATGCTCTTACAAAGTGATTTTAAGGTTTCAAGGTCAAATTTTGTCATTTCAGTCAGTCTTGAAGAAAACTTTGGTCACTAAGTATTAGGTCTAGGTTTTGCTTTCAATCCTTTCAGAGTTGTCCAAATGTCGGTCCATGTCACCATTCAGCTTAGTGTACCATCATTTAGAAGGTTTTCATCATCATGTCAGTTTCCAATGGGTCATTTTACACCCTTTTCATGCTTCAGTTGTGCCTAGGTAAGGTTCATTTCCCTCTCCTAGGGTTTTGAAGGTAATTTCTCTTGGATGGTCAAATGATTAGCAAAACTTGTATCTTGATGTTCATACACCTTCCCCTATCCTTAATGTACCTTATTAAACACTTCCCATCACTGAGATCCCCCAAATTCTTCATTTTTGCACAAACCCTAGTTTCCTGCTACAACTTGGCAATTTTCTAGGCTAGGCTTGTGTTTTGCCCTTTTGGACCCCTTCCCCTCACTCAATCTCTGAAATTCTACTTTCCCCTGCTTCATAACATCCCTCCCTACTTCCAAAAATTTTCTCAATAATTTAGAAGCCCCTTATCCCCTTCATTTCGCTTCATTTCGACAAATCCCTTGTTCCACACATCAGGATAGGTTTTACTTCTATGATGTTTCTAAGAAATAAAAGATGAATTTGGGAAAACTGAGAGATTTTTTTGTCCAAAATAGGCCAAGGAAGAAAAATTTCCTTCACTTTTTACACAGGTGTCATGGTTTTATAGAAATGTCAAAAATACAGTTGCCTTAGGAGAATTGATGCACCTCTGAAGGGACCTTGGGAAAATTAAGCTTTTTCCTAGCTTGGTTGGCCAAATGACTTGTTTGATGAGTCAAATGATAACTATACACAAGGAGCTTTCCAATGAGATATCATGAGCTCAATTTGGAGTTGAGGACGACCTTCAAAAGTTGACTGCAATAGCACTCTGCCTTGAGGCAGCCTCATTTTTCTCATTTTGACCAGTCTTGGGAAATTTGATTTTTGACAAGGCAAATGAACTCCAAATTGAAAAATTCCAATTGGGTTGGAAATTAGACTCAATAATATTTCCAACAAGCTATCCCACACCCAATTTGGACACCGGGAAGGCCTCCAAAATCCTCCTGAAAAAAGGCGCTATGCATTGAGATGGCGCTACGCATTGGGCAATGGTTTGCAGTGTAATTTTGTAACTGGCGCTACGCATTGAGATGGCGCTATGCATTCGGCTAAAAAGCTTGAAATCCATTCAAATCTTCCACCAAAGCTCTCAAATTGCTAAATTATTCATTTCCAAAATAAGTTAACATCCCTCCATGACCAATGAATGAATTTCTCTTGGTGCTTATGGTGATTTAATGAGAAAAAATCAAAACCCTACCTCTTTACATTTCTTGCCAAAAGCAGTTGCATAAGGTTTGCAAATTGCATGTTTCAATACCAATTCCACTCCTAGCCATTTCTCACTCCCTCACTCCTTCATTCCCTCAATAATTTTCTCCCTCTCTTTACATTCTCATCTACCCATTCCACATTTCCTATATCCCTAATCAACTAGCCCTAAATCCCTAATCCCACTATCCCAAATCCTAGTTAAATATCCCCAAACCCTAATTTCCATCCCAAACCCTAGATATCATCCCCTAAACCCTTTTATTCTGTAAAATCATACAACTAGCATCAAACCCTCCCCTCATCATTCCCACTCATCCATGGCGCTCAAAAACATGAAGAACCATTATTGGGCGCGAAATCATGTTTGCAAGGTGCGAGTCAAGATCCTGAAAGAAAAGTTAAAGAGGGCACTAAAGCATCGCAAAAGGAATGATAGACTCCAAATTTTCGTCGAAGCTTCTTTGGCTCAGCATAGCACTTAATGGTGGACATTCAACCCAAATTTCAAGAAATTTGGGAAACCTTTTGTCAATTTTGATTTTTTTGGCCTTAACACAGATTTTTCTGCCCGACGCATAGCGCCACTTGGCGTGCGCATATAATTGGCAGCTCCGCTTGAAGAAAAATTTGCATTTCTTGATTTTTCATCAAAATTTATGCATGTCTACCCATTACCTAAGCATTTTGGCAAGTTTTGGGTTGCTTGAAGGGTCAAAAACACCCTAAAAATGACCTTTCTGCCCCTTTTTGGACACACAGGAAGCAGTGTTGGGAAAACTCATTTTTGGAGGGGAAAATTGCAACCAAATTCAGAAATTATACTTGGGTTGGACAATAGACAGGAAGAGATTTCCAACGAGATATCCTGAGCTCAATTTGGACTTCGGGAAGGCCCTCAACATCAGCGTGAAAGTGGCGCTACGCATAGAGATTTCAGGCGCGGCGCATTGGGAAATTTGGCTCCTTTTTCACTCAGCAGCTCAGATTTTCGCCTAGTTTTTGGCCAGTTTGACTTTTTTTATCTCTAAATGTGAAATTATTGATGTAACTTGATGTAATTTCATAAATTTGATGTAATTTTGGCACATTTTTACTCATGCAAGTAGATTCATTCACCAAAAAGTGAAATGTAACTGAATGAATTAGTTTCCTATCTCATAGAGGCAAGCTGTTCCATTGCCTATTTTCCAGTTCTTAGTTTAGATCTTGTTGAAACAACTCCTAAAATAGTGAGCTCAACCCCTAGAGGCATGGGAATCAGTTAGGCTTGTTTATATCTTGTATTTTCTCAGTCATTTTCAGGGGTTGGATACTTGGGATTGCTTGGCACTTCATTGTACATTTCATCTCTGCAATTTTGGCAAAGGAATAGACCAGGGTTTGCAGCACTCTTTGGGATCCATGTGGTTCTATGTTTTGATGGTGTGTTTCTCTCTATTATTGTAAGTTTGCTGATGTTTCATGTGTATCATCTTCCTTCTCATTTCTTCTTAAGTTAAACAAAAAGGTCATAAAGGTGGAATTCATTAGATTTGCAATGCTCTACCTTGAGTTTTGTTTAATTTTCCATGTTTTCAACTGTCTGAAGAGGATTCCTAAAAGCCTATTTCCGTCTTCAGCTCGTCACTAGTATAGAATATCCATTCATTTAATTCAAGCATCAAAACAATTTCCTTCCTTGCCCCATTCAGAACTTTGCAAAAACTAGGCCTCATCCCCGAACCCAAAATCTGCCTTTCCCTTTGATCCAAAAAAACCCCCAAAATCAAAATCAAACTCTTTCACATATATACCTAGCCTAAAATCAACTTTTATTTCAAGTAATTTCAAGTTTTATTGATTATCTTTGCTGAGATTGACCCAAAGAGAGCCCTCTCCTGATCTGGTAGGGCTAGCTACCAGACTGAGCGTGGTTTGATGTTACCCTAGACTCTGCCTTTCTTCAGCCTGAGGTAGATTTAGGCAATAACATAGTGGCGACCATACTGGGGAAGAAAAGTTTGTTGTTTTCTTTATAAACTACAGATGGAGCCTGAATTTAGCCAGGTAGCCTTAGAAACGCTCTTGCTTTGCATTAGCGAAAGTAGATGAATGCTGCTTCAGTCAGTCTCCAGTCTAGTTTATGAAATGAACATCTAGTTTCCTCAGTAAGATCTAATCAAGTTCAAATCTGATTGTTGATAGTCGGCAATGATCAGACACCGCAAGGCTGAAATAATTCACCTGGCGACTCTAAATCAGTTTCGATATTAGATCCAAGGACTCCATGGAGGATGAACCTGACCAGTAGAAAAATGAAAGGAAAATATGGAAAGATCAGTTATTCAAGTTGGAATTTCATCCAAGACATTTTGTACTTTTTTGTAAATTATTTCTCCTCTTTTCCCGAGAATGTCAAGAAGGCTTTGCAAAGTATATTGTATTTGAGAAAATAACCTTAGCCTACCATTGATTCCTTCCCTTTGAAGATTGTAAATACCAAAGATTTGCATGCTTTTGAGCTAGATCAAGACCTTTCTTCTGAATCTTGTGATGACTGTCTTCAAATTGATGAACATCAAGAGACCTAGACTGATTCTATAGCTTTTGTACATACCCCTATACCTTGTAAAATTCTAGATCGATACAAGCCTCTGATTTTACCTCCTATATCCCATGCTTTCCCTAAAAATCATGACCTATATCTACCAAGATTTGATGGTGAACGCAACAATATCACTGCTGAGAGACATGTTCTGAATTTTGAGTCTTTTCTTGACCTTTTTGAAGTTGATGAAGAGGATGTTAGTATTAGGATTTTTGCTCTTTCTTTTCAAGGCCAAGTGAAGAGTTGGTTCAAAACCCTACCTGATGCGAGCATCTCATATTTACAGTAGTTCATCAAAGTTTTCCACGACAGGTGGGTGATCAGACAGAACCCTTTCTTGATTATAGAAGAGTATAACCAGCTAAAAAGACTGCCAAGGGAGACAATACAACAATTTTCTTCTAGATTTAACCAAGTTTATTATTCAATGCCAATTGATATAAGACCTCCTCCTGGATCTTCTCTCTTGCACTACACGGGTGCCTTTGATCCAGAAATGGAGTTTCAGATGAGAGAAAAGAATCTTGTAACACTTGAAGAGATGCAGAATAGTGCAGTAAATGTAGAGGCTCATTTGCGGATCCAAAGGCCAAAGTTGAAGGAAGAAGAGATGAAAAACATAAGAAATCGACATCTCTAGAGGTAAAGCTTGACATGTTGGTAAGTGCAGTGGAAGAGATGATGCAGAGGATCATCACAAAGAATGAGTATAATTTTCAATCCCATGGCTTGTTGATTGAAGAAGAACAAGTTGCTGATCCAAAACATTTTGTTTCTTATCCCAGTTGTCATAGATCTGATAATGATTATTTTATAGATCATCTTGGAGAAGAGAGATATATTGATTTGACATGTATGCTTGATGATGTGTTTTATACTGATGATTTTCCTTAGTTTTATCAGTATGATGATGATTATGTTCTCCAAACAGAACCTAATCTTGCAGACAAATCAACATCTAGTTTGTGGAAGGAGGAAGCTCACTTTCAGCAGTTCGAATACAATGATCATCCATCACATATCAGCTATGGAAATGACGAGGAAAGTGCAGAAAATTTTGAAGTAAGTGAAGGATCTTTGCCTTTTTGTTTTGACTCGTTTCAATTCATCAGAGACAACTTTCATACAATCAGAAATCAACTGTCGACAAGTCTTGATTTGGACCATCTTAAGGGCAATGAAAACCTTGTTCAAGAATTCTCATATCCAGATTTACAGCCCCTGAATTCCATTGATTGTCAAGTTGCAGATGAAGACATGGAAGCTGGCACATATGATCAAATGATACAAGATGATTCCGTACCATTTTTTTTTTAATCATTTCAGTTTTTGAAGGGTAAATTGCGTAGTAAATATTCAAATGACCAGCTTGTAGAAAATCATGTAATCTCATCAGAAACAATAGAAAATGGGTTGCAGCAGTCTTTTCAACTTTTTCACGATCCAATAGCTGATGTGTTGGATGATGTCTGTAGTCAAAGTCTTTCTCCATTGACTACATGTGAGCTTGAAACGTGTGCTGATATAAACTTGATCCGACATCCAGTCTCTTTGTCATTTTTAGAAGGAGTCTCATCACAAAGCTCAAAACAAATTTTTCATTCATGGTATGAGGAGAAGAAAAGTAATCCATTGGATGAGCTAAGTCCTAGTGTGCATGAACTTCAATATCCTTATGCAGTGTATTTGGAGGCAAATAGAGAATCCATAGTATTCAACGAATCTATTCACAAGTTTTCATGGGAGTTTCCTTTCAGTAGTTCTCTATTGTTGTTCATAAATGAGCACTTGCAGAGAATCCAAACAGCAGCCGGAATGCTTACATGGTTGCATTGGTTGTTTCATTTCACTTGATCAGGTGATGAATGAAACTGTTAGAGTAGGATGTATTGAATAAGCTTCATATTGAGCATATTTTCCAGTTTGTTGGTTGTGTTTAAGTATCGAGTCAGTTTTTAGTTGAGTGAGAGTCAATTTGTGTCGTCAGGTCATCAGTTTTCAGTCATGCATTTTAGCATGAGTTTTTGACTCCATTTCCCAATGGATGGAGGCACTGTCTGCTTTCCAAATATCTGTAGTTATTGACACCTACAAGAAGCTACCATCCCCATTGGAGCCAATGTTAGTGTCAGTCTTTTCAGCCTTCCTCCAGTGATAAAACATGCTCTTACAAAGTGATTTTAAGGTTTCAAGGTCAAATTTTGTCATTTGAGTGAGTCTTCAAGTAAAATTTGGTCACTAAGTATTAGGTCTAGGGTTTGCTTTCACTCCTTTCAGAGTTGTCCAAATGTTGGTTCATGTCATCATTCAGCTAAGTATACCATCATTCAGAAGGTTTTCATCATCATGTCAAGTTCCAATGGGTCATTTTACACCTTGTTCATGCTTTAGTTGTGCCTAGGTAAGGTTCATTTCCCTCTCCTAGGGTTTTGAAGGTAATTTCTCTTGGATGGTAAAATCATCAGGAAAACTTGTATCCTGATGTTCATACACCTTCACTTATCTTTAATGTACCTTATTAAACACTTCCCATCACTGAGATCCCCCAAATTCCTCATTTTCGCACAAACCCTAGTTTCTTGCTACAACTTGGCAATTTTCTAGGCTAGCCCTAGGTTTTGCCCTTTTGGACCCCTTCCCCTCTCTCAATCTATGAAATTCAACTTTCCCCTACTTCCTAACATCCCTCCCTACTTCTAAAAATTTTCTCAATAATTTATAAGCCCCTTGTCCCCTTCATTTTGCTTCATTTCGACAAATCCCTTGTTCCACACATCGGGATAGGTTTTACTTATATGATGTTTCTGAGAAATAAAAGATGGATTTGGGAAACATGAGAGAGGTTTTTGTCCACAATAGGCCAAGGATGAAAAACCTCCTTCAATTTTTACACCGGTGTCATGGATTTAGAGAAATGTCAAAACTACAGTTGCCTCAGGAGAATTGATGCACCTCTGAAGTGACCTTGGGAAAATCAATATTTCTCCTAGCTTGGTTGGCAAAATGACTTGCTTGATGAGTCAAATGATAAATATACACAAATATATTTCCAATGAGATATCATGAGCTCAATCTAGAGTTGAAGAAGACCTTCAAATGTTGACTGCAACAGCACTCTGCCTTGAGGCAGCCTCATTTTGCTCATTTTGACCAGTCTTGGGAGATTTGAGTTTTGACAAGGAAAATGAACTCCAAATTGAAAAATTCCAGTCGGGTTGGAAATTAGACTCAATAATATTTCCAACGCGCTATCCCACACCCAATTTGGACACCGAAAAGGCCTCCAAAATCCTCCTAAAAAAAGGTGCTACGCATTGGGCAGTGGTTTGCAGTGTAATTTTGTAACTGGCACTACGCATTGAGATGGCGCTACACATTGGGCTAAAAAGCTTGAAATCCATTCAAATATTCCAAAAAAGCTCTAAAGTTGATAAATTATTCATTTCAAAAATAATTTAACATCCCTCCATGACCAATGAATGAATTTCTCTTGGTGCTTATGGTGATTTAATGAGAAAAAAGCAAAACCCTACCTCTTTACATTTCTTGCCAAAAGCAGCTGCATAAGGTTTGAAAATTGCATGTTTCACTGCCAGTTCCACTCCTAGCCATTTCTCACTCCCTCGCTCCTTAATTCCCTCAATAATTTTCTCCCTCTCTTTACATTCTCATCTACCCATTCCACATTTCCCATATCCCTAATCAACTGGCCCTAAATCCCTAATCCCAGTATCCCAAATCCTGGTTAAATATCCCCAAACCCTAATTTCCATCCCAAACCATAGATATCATCCCCTAAACCCTTTCATTCCCTAAAATCTGACAACTAGAATCAAACCATCCCATCTTCAGTCCCACTCATCCATGGCGCTCAAAACATGAAGAACCATTATTGGGCACGAAATCATTTTTGCAAGGTGCGAATCAAGATCTTGAAAGAAAAGTTAAAGAGGGCACTAAAGCATCGTAAAAGGCATGATAGATTGCAAATTTTGGTCGAAGCTTATTTGGCTTATCATAGTGCTTGATGGTGGAAATTAAGCCCAAATTTCAAGAAATTTGGGAAAAATTTTGTCAATTTTGATTTTTTTGGCCTTAACACAAATTGTTCCGCCCGACACGTAGCGCCACTTGGTGCGCGCTTATAATTGGCAGCTCCTATTGAAGAAAACTTTGCATTTATGGATTTATAAACAAAATTTATGCATTCCTACCCATTACCTAAGGATTTTGACAAGTTTTTGGTTGCCTAAAGGGTCAAAAACACCCTAAAAAATGACCTTTCTGCCCCTTTTTGGACACACAGGAAGCAGTGTTCGGAAAACTCATTTTTGGAGGGGAAAATGGAAACCAAATGCAGAAATTCCACTTGGGTTGGATATTAGACAGGTAGATATTTCCAACGAGCTATCCTACGCTCCATTTGGACTTTGGGAAGGCCCTCAAAATCATCCTCAAAGTGGCGCTACGCATAGATATTTCAGGCGCGACGCATTGGGAAATTTGGCTCCTTTTTCACTCAGCAGCACAGATTTTCACCTAGTTTTTGGCTAGTTTAACTTTTTTTATCTCTAAATGTGAAAATATTGATGTAAATTGATGTAATTTCATAACTTTGATGTAATTTTGGCAGATTTTTACTCATGCAAGTAGATTCATTCAGCAATTGGCAGCTCCTATTGAAGAAAAGTTTGCATTTATGGATTTTTAATCAAAATTTATGCATGCCTACCCATTACCTAAGGATTTTGACAAGTTTTGGGTTGCCTGAAGGGTCAAAAACACCCTAAAAATGACCTTTCTGCCCCTTTTTGGACACACAGGAAGCAATGTTGGGAAAACTCATTTTTGGAGGGGCAAATTGCAACCAAATTCAGAAATTCTACCTGGGTTGGAAAGAAAATAGGAAGAGCTTTCCAACGAGATATCCTGCGCTCAATTTGGACTTCATGAAGGCCCTTAAAATTAGCGTGAAAGTGGTGCTACGCATAGAGTTTCAGGCGCGGCGCATTGGGAAATTTGGCTCCTTTTTCACTCAGTAGCTCGAATTTTCACCTAGTTTTTGGCCAGTTTGACTTTTCTTATCTCTAAATGTGAAATTCTTGATGTAACTTGATGTAATTTCATAGATTTGATGTAATTTTGGCACATTTTTACTCATGCAAGTAGATTCGTTCATCAAAAAGTGAAATGTAACTGAATGAATCAGTTTCCTATCTCATAGAGGCAAGCTGTTCCATTGCCTATTTTCCAGTTCTTAGTTTATATCTTGTTGAAACAGCTCCTAAAATAGTGATCTCGACCCCTAGAGGCATGGGAATGAGTTAGTATTTTCTATATATTGTATTTTCTCAGTCATTTTCAGGGGTTGGATACTTGGGATTGCTTGGCACTTCATTGTACATTTCATCTCTGCAATGTTGGCAAAGGAATAGACCAAGGTTTGCAGCACTCTTTGGGATCCATGTGGCTCTATGTTTTGATGGTGTGTTTATCTCTATGATTGTAAGTTTACTAATGTTTCATGTGTATCATCTTCCTTTTCATTTCTTCTTAAGTTAAACAAAAAAGTCATAAAGGTGGAATTCATTAGATTTGCAATGCTCTACCTTGAGTTTTGTTTAATTTTCCATGTTTTCAACTGTCTGAAGAGGATTCCTGAAATTCTCTTGCCCTCTTGAGATCCTCACCGGTCTGGACTATCCATTAATTTAATCCAAGAATAAAAAAATTTGCCTTCCTTTCCCCATTCAGAACTCTGCAAAAACTAGGCCTCATCCCCGAACCCAAAATCTTCCTTTCCCTTTGATCCAAAAAAAACCCCAAAATAAAAATAAAACTCTTTCACATATATACCTAGCCTAAAATCAACTTTTATTTCAGGTCATCTCAAGCCTTATTGATTATCTTTGTTGAGATTGACCCGGAGAGAGCCCTCTCCTGATTTGGTAGGGCTAGCTACCAGACTGAGCATGGTTTGATGTTACCCTAGACTCTGCCTTTCTTCAGCCTGAGGTAGATTTAGGCAATAACAGTTGCGACCATACCTGATTCTACTTGTTGATCCTTCTTTGCTGGATGGATGCATCCATACCTTGGATCCCGGTTATTTTACACTCTATTATGGATGGCTGTGCCCATACCACATATCATGTATCAGAGATATCAGTTGTATTTTTATTTGCAGGTCTTCCGATGGTAGTGTTTTCAGTTGACACGTTCTCATAAAGCATTCCACCCCTCCCTCTCTCTCGGACCTCATGCTTTAGGGGGCATATGTTACACAAAATTTTGTCACCTTCCTTGCAATCCCTCATCCTGAACATTGGAGGACTATTCCCATGACCTGTGAACAGTAAAATGTCCCAAAAGCACCTTCATGGCATCCTCTTGCATAAGGACAAACATTCTCCTGAAGAACATTTCCTCTGAAAAGTCCAAAAAGTAGATGTTTTAACCTTGGTGCGACTAGTCAGTTCATCCCTTGCGCCAATGTGTGAAATCCACACTAGAGGGCATGCCAACTCGCTCTCTGTCCCTATGTTTCACTTGTGCCAAGATTATTAAGGGATGTTTTTTAAAAATAAATGGAAGAAGTTGTATTCTAACAAACTCCAGAATGAATCATCAAAAGAAGTTGAGTGGTTTGGCTCCAGATCTCCATGTATAGGAAGTGATTTTCCACCTCTCATGGAACCTTCATAAGAGATAGGACATATCCCATGATTATATGGATCCCAACTTCCCTTCCTCCATCTATAAAAGCTTTCCCTCTCCATTAGCAAGCTAGCTGAACTTGCAGGAAGGAAACTATAGTTGGGAAACTATTGAGAGCTAAGCCGAAGAGAATCCCGTAAGAGAGAGAGCTTTGTCCATATTACTGACAAGCTTTGTTGAGAAATGCTCCGCTACAAGCCCCACTGAAGGAATATCATAGTGTCAGAGCATTTGGTTGTAATCTCCCTTTTGTCATTTATAATATAAGAGACTCTGATTTTGGTTCCATTCTTGTGTCTACTCTTTTATGTAATGCAATGAATTATATCTTCTTTCACTGATATATAGTTACATGCTTTTAGTATTACATTGTATGTCATCATTTCTCTCTGTGTGTATAGGTGTCTCGATGTGAAGAACAGAAGGATTGTGATATGTCAGGCTAGGGACAAGGAGCACTGCCTCTTCATCGACAACAACAGCGTGGGATTCGAGGTAGGCTACTTATCACAGCCTTTTTCTTTCTTGTAACTAGGAACCAATGTCATTACTTGATTCGATTGTTGCTAGACCTAATCTAGGGCTAGTGGGATCGCCTCTATCCACAGATGGGATTTACGGACTCAACAGAGAGATGGCCCTTTGCCTTTTTGAGGCATCAAACAAATCTTTTTTTTCCTCTGTGGTAGGTGCATGTGAGAGGGGTGATGATGGTTTTGGAATTTTTTCCATCACTGCCTTGACCCTTGTTATTTTCACCAACTTTCTTATTTTTTCCATGACTCCCATGAGTCACCTTATGCCCCATTGGGTCACTGATTTCTTGATCTTTAGCCTCATCACCATCATTTTCTTCCTCATTGTTTTCTACACTGTCACTTTCACCTTCAAATGGATCATTACCTTCTTCACTTGCCTCACTTTGGCTCTGTTTTTCATTAAGGTATTCCTCATTATCATTCCCTGCACTGTCACTTTGATTCTCTTTGTCATTTAGAGGTTGATTTGTGTCATGACTATCATGACTATTTCATTGGCTGCATTTCTCATCATTAATTGTCTTATCAGTGCTATTGCTTTGGTCACTACCTACCCCTTCAAACTCTATTTTATTTTCATCATCTGCCTACTCTTGGTCTTATATTTCCTCATCATCTCCCTTTGCTTCTTCAAGATCATCATCTTCATTCATTTCAACACTATTTTCACTGTCATTGTGCTCAATGTCATTCTCAAGTACCTTATTTTATTAGCTATTTCATGCACTCTCTTGTTAACTATCATCTTCATCATTTTATTCATTGTCCTCTATGTCTTCATCTTGTTCATCATCAACACCTTTTTCTACACTTGGGAGTGACTCATTTGTCTCATCACTATCACTGTCTTGCTCCAAGTTTTCACTATCTTTTCCTTCATGGCTGTCATGTTCATCTTCCTCGTCTTTGTCATCATCATCCTGCTCTTCTTAATTAGACTCTGTTTCTGCCCTATTGTCTTCATCATTTCCATCATCATATTCTTGTTCCTTAGTGATGTTGTCATCATCTTCTTCCTCATTAAGCTCTGTACTTGCCTCACTGTTTTCCTCATTCCCACTGTCATTTGTTTGTTCTTTATTGCTACTACCACCTTCTTGTTCTTCACTAACACTGTCATTATCTTCACTTGATGCATCAGGAGAAGAGGAAAGAGGTAGGTTTTCTTGTGTAGAAGGCATAGGTGGAGGTGATGGTGGAGTGGAGGTAAGTGAGTGTGAAGTGGAGGGAAATTTTTTTTGAATGAAGGCTTGGGATTCCCTGCTGCTCCAACTGGTGCAAAAAAATCATCTTAACCAAGGAGTGGTGAAAAAGGCTCTGCATTTGGTGGGCATAACTCCTCTTCTTGACCACTGAAGCCATTTTTTCAATGCTCTGGTAGAGATAGTATGGTAGGTTCAACAATTTAACCCTGGTGAGGTGCATTAGTAGCCTTATTTGACATGAATAAACCCTGGAATACCTCCCCTCCCAATCGAAGTACTTGATAATCTACCTCATCAGTAAGGCGTATCTCTCTAGCAGGTGGGAGAAGGGGAAGACAACCTTGCAGCCTTGTTGACAACTAGGTTTGATGAAGGGATAATAGTAGCTCAAGTCCAATTTCTTATATTTAAACCATCTATCAGCAATATCTGGTATTCTTGTGGCTTTAGAAATGGATTGGGATGATAATCCAAATTTTACTCCTGATAGGTTGACTTGGTGGTTTTGTAGGATGGGAATGAACAACCTAGTCACGTCTGAGTGGCTTTGGACGTATTTAACCCTCTCACAAAACTGATATCATCCAACATATTGAAAACATGCAAGGATCATGGGAGAAGAGGTGATTTGAATGATATCTAAAAGCTCAAACCTTTTAACCCTTCCTCTCTTGTGTTTTGGCTTGATAGGCCCTTGGCCTTCATCATTGCTGGTACTGATTTCTTCCTCAGACATGGTGGATGATTATATCCTTGAAAAAATTTATTCGTTACTTGATGAGAGATTTTAGGGTTAGGGAGGGAAAATGAGTGATGTGAGGGAAACTTTTTAGCAAATGAGCAAAAAATGAAGTAGGTATAGGAAAGTTTCATAATTTTAGGAGGAGGCTTGCTTGTATTTGAGTGTCTTTAGGCTAATGAAAACTCCCACAATTTGTAAACCCTACCATAGAAGGTCAAATATGATTTTTATGAAGATTAGGGTTTGGTCACATTAGGTTTTTAAACTTATCCTTGATTATGAAAAAGACCACTTGGAAGGCGAGGAAGAAAGACCACCAACCTTGCTTGACTAATGCAGGAGATTTGGAGGTAAAAGATTTGAATTTGGCCATTTTTGAACAAATTTTACGAAAACTCATCGGTGTGTAGCACCAGAGGCTTTCTATGGGCGAGTCGGGTGCTGAAACAGGCCTATCGGGCCCTGTCATAGAGTAGCACTGTGTGAAATATTGGGCAGTAGAGCCGGTCTGAGCCTGTGTGTAGTGCCCTGGCTGGTGCATAGTGCTGCCCTCTCGGTGGGCAACGCAGTGCAATTTAACACTACGACTACCTCCTCTGTGTGCAGCACCTTCGTCGGCGTGTAGCACCTGAATGTTTTGACCAAACTCGTAGAAAAATTCTAAAAACATGCTTTCAATGGCTCTATTCTTTGCCTTCTTGACAAAATGAGTTGGGAAGAAGTCAAGGAGACCTTTATAGCCTTTTGAAAAATAATTTCATGAGCCAAAACCAACTTTCTAAAGTTTGTTTTCTCTTTACTTTTTCATTGTCTTTTTGGCCCTTTTTGGTCCTACAGGTGGCATTTTAACATAAGAAAAATGGATTTTTATTTGTTGGAGCATCTTGATGTTCTCCTTTGTACTCACAAACCCTTCAACCAGCTTAGACTGTACTCTTTACCCTAATTTGTAAAATCGAACCTTTTCATGATTCTTAACCCCTGTAAACAGCAGACATGTGATCATTTTTGGCATTTTTACCTTTGACTGACATTCTGTGATGTATCACACTATGAATCAGTGGAAATTTTTTTAATGTGAAAACCATAGCAGCAAGCATCAACAACCCCTTTAGCCTTCATGTGTGTCATCATTATGAGAGAGATGAGGTCTGTTTTTCCCTACTAATATTCCTATAGGTAGCCATCCTTGACAATTCTATAGAAGTGTCATTCATGGCTAATCTATCTCTTGTAGAATATAAATTTGATAAGGAAACCCTTGTTGGAGGCTTTACTTCTCTTAGACCAATTACATTTTTGTTCCTTATACCACTTTGACAATGACGTATCTCTGGTTGGGAAGGTGAGAAAATTAAACTATTTTTTGTGTCTTTCCATTGGCAACTTCTATTCTTACAGGTGCTTACACGACATTTTTTCCTTTGATCACTATGTTTTTTGGAGTTTAACTCCTCATTTTATCAACAATGAACCTATGCTTGTCATAATTAACTCCTTGGGAAATTTCACCTCATGCTTTCCTCCTTTGACCATTTGAAAATGCCTTTGACTATTATTTTGAGAAGTCAAACCCTTGCACTGATACTTCTGGCCCTTTTTGTCCCTGTGGTGAAGTGGGATACAATGATTTCTTGTCTGCCTCCTTTGATCTTTTTAAGACCTCTAATTTTATCCTTTGAAACCTCATGATTTTGTACTAATACTCTTTTCCTTTTTGTACCTTTGGTGAGGTGGAGTCAATGCCTCTTTTCCAAACCATAGAGGGTAGATTGAAACCCTTTAAAACCATATATTGCTATGAACGAGGCTCTGTCATCATCATTTGACCAGTTTGTCAATTTTCCCAAACTGTTAGGTTTTAGGGCTACTTAGAAAAAAGCAAATAGTGTTGTCTTCTAAGTTCTTTGAAACTTACCAAAATTCATTTATCATTCCTAAAAGTCTTCAATGTGCACTTGATGGAGTTGAGGCGACGTTTGCCCTTGTAGACCTAGTACTAATTCCTTGTTTGGTCAAAGCTATCAAAAACCCAGACTCTTTTCAAACATATACCTGCTGCTTTTCCTCTTTGCTATGAATGGTCTTATTACGATGATTTTCTCATTACCTTACCCTTCTCTAGGCTGATGGCCATTTTTTCCCTTTGCAAAAATGTGAGCAAGGGGTAGTTGTCCCCCTGCAAGATTTGTGATTTAGACCAAAAGGCCTCATTGAGTGACCTATTTGATCAGATTTGGACAAAGTCACTTTTTCCTTTCTTATTTGAATTCATTTTATTTATGTAGGAAAAACAGAGTTGTTAGGATACCAAATCCACCCTATGACCTTGTGAAACCCTAGGTGACCTAGTGGAAGCTTTCTTAGACTTGGCTTTTGAACTGAGACCTAGAATTTGGGATCATCAAGTGTAAGATAGAGTTTATGATAAAATAATGTATTGAAGATCCAAAATCCAATGTACTTGATTTATCTAAAGAGCCTAGATAGATAGTTTGAGACCATCAGTGTTTGGGAGACATAAAAAAGTTGTTTGATTGGTGGGCTTAGGTAATAGTGGGGCAGTTTTTAGGTAGAATAAAATAGAGGATTTGGACCAAAGGTGCATACATATAGAAAGAAAGAGTGA
Source organism: Pinus albicaulis (assembly GCA_034641835.2). Classification (NCBI taxonomy): domain Eukaryota; kingdom Viridiplantae; phylum Streptophyta; class Pinopsida; order Pinales; family Pinaceae; genus Pinus; species Pinus albicaulis. The sequence goes on along the minus strand of MU968359.1, from coordinate 89,463,960 downwards.
CATAAGCCTCTAATGGGTTTTCTGGGACTAGTAATAAAAGCTAGACATTATGGAATGATGAAATAATGAGAAATTGTCTTGAGGATAATGAACGTAGTGAGATTTCTAGAACTCAAAATGTTTATGAACCTTCTTTATAGAAATGTTGGGATAATCATTTAGTCACCAACAAGGAAAAAATTATTGATGACTAACATTTCCTTCATACAGTTGGGCACCGTGTCGCACCTCGGGCGTGTCGTGTCATGATGTGTAAGAGCGCCCGATGAAACACGTTCGGGTTGGGTCGTTTCGTTTGATGGTGGCCATATCAAAATTGTTAAGTTGTGACAGCACAGGTGCATTGTGCATGTTCGTGCGATCAATTTTCTGTTTTCTCCCTTTTTCTTTCATTCGGTCAGGCACATTATGTCGTGACTCTAGTGCGCTGTGTGAGGATGCCCGACGAAATGAGTTTTGATCGGGTCATTACATTTGAGGGTGGATGTATCAAAATTGCTAAGTTGTGACCACCTGTGTGCCTTGTGCAAGTTCATTCAACCTATTTTCCCTTTGCTCCCTTGTGCTTTCATTTGTTTGGGTGTGCGGTGTCGCGCCATGTGAGGGCACTCAATGAAACACGTTTGGGTCAGGTCGTTTCATTCGAGGGTGTTCGTATCAAATATTCTAAATTGTGACAGCCCGGGTGCCTTGTGCACATTCGTACAACCTTTTTTGTCATTTTATCCCTTGTGCCTTCGTTCGGTCGGGTGGGCTATGTCGCGCCGTGTGAGGGCGCCTGACCAAACACGTTCACATCAAGTCATTTCGTTTAAGGGCGATCATATCAAATTTTCTAAGTTGTGACCGCTCGAGTGTCTTGTGCATGTCCCTGTGGCCTACTTTTTGTTTGCTCCATTGTGCCTTCGTTCGGTCAGGCACATCGTGTCACGTCATTTGAGGGCACCCAATGAAACTCGTTCGGGTTGGGTCATTTTGTTTGAGGGTGGCCGTATAAAATTTTCTAAATTGTGATGGCCCGGGTGCCTCATGCATGTTCGGGTAGTTGGTTTGTCATTTTCTCCCTTGGGCCTTTGTTCGGTCGGGTGCATCGTGTCGCATTGGGTGAGGGTGCCCAATGAAAAGTGTTCAGCTCGGGTCATTTCGTTTGGGGGTGGTTGTATCAAATTTTCTAAGTTGTGACCACCTGGGTGCCTTATGCATGTTCGTACTACTCATTTTCCATTTTCTCCCTTGTGCCTTCGTTCGGTCAGGCAAGCCATGTCGTGTCATGTGAGGGTGCCCGAAGAAATGCATTCGGGTCGATTCATTTAGTTTGAGGGCAGTGGTATCAAATTTTCTAAGTTGTGACTACCTAAGTGCCTTATACACATTCGTGCGACCCATTTTCTGTTTGCTCCCTTGTGCCTTAATTCGGTCAGGTGTGCCTTGTCACATCGTGTGAGGGTGCCCGATGAAACTCGTTTGGGTTGGGTCCTTTCGTTTGAAGGCGGTTGTATCAAATTTGCTAAGTTGTGACTTCCCAGATGCATTGTGCACATTCGTGCGGCCCGTTTTCCATTTTCTCCCTTGTGCCTTCGTTTGGTTGAGCGCGTTATGTCGCACCATGTTAGGGCACCCGAAGAAATGCATTCGGGTCTGGTTGTTTTGTTTGAGGGTGGCCGTATCAAATTTTCTAAGTTGTGACCGCTCGAGTGCCTTGTGCACATTCGTGTGGCCTATTTTCCGTTTTCTCCATTGTACCTTCATTCTGTTAAGCATGTTGTGTCATGTCCTGTGTGGGTGCTCGACCAAACGTGTTTGGTTCGGGTCATTTTATTTGAGGGCGGTTGTATCAAATTTGTTAATTTGGGACCACTCGGGTGCCTTGTGCACGTTCAAATGGCTCGTTTTCTATTCGCCCCCTTGTTCCTTCATTTGGTTGCGTCATCTCACACCATGTGAGGGCACCTGATGAAACAAATTTGGGTCGGGTCATTTCATTTAAGGGTGGTCGTATCAAATTTGCTAAGTTGTGACAGTCCATGTGCCTTGTGCACGTTCGAGTGGCCCATTTTCTATTTTCTCCCTTGTTCCTTCGTTCGATTGGGCGCGCTGTGTCAGGCCATGTGAGGGTGCCCAACGAAACGCGTTCGGGTCGGTTCATTTCATTTGAGGGTGGCCGTATCAAATTTGATAAGTTGTGAGCTCAAAGGTGCCTTGTGCACGTTCAGGCTGCATGTTTTTGTTTTCTCCCTTGTGCCTTTGTCTGGTCAGGAACGCCATGTCGCGCCGCGTGAGGGCGCCCGATGAAACGCATTTGGGTAGGGTCATTTTGCTTGAGGGTGGTCGTATCAAATTTGATAATTTGTGATCGCTCGGGTGCCTTATGCATTTTCATGTAGTCTGTTTTTTTGTTTGATCCCTTATGCCTTCATTCTGTCGGTGGGCCGTGTTGCACCGTGTGAGGGCGCCCGACAAAATTGTTCACGTCAGGTCATTTAGTTTGAGGATGGTCATATAAAATTTGCTAATTTGTGGCTACCTAGGTGCCTTTTTTATGTTTGTGTGACCCATTTTCTATTTGCTCCATTGTGCCTTCATTCTTTCGAACATGTCGTGTTTCGCCGTGTGAGGGCATCTAATGAAATGCATTCGGGTCTGGTCATTTTGTTTGAGGGCAGCTATATCAAATTTTCTAAGTTGTGACCACCCGAGTGCATAGTGCACATTTAGGTTGTCCGGAAATCATTTTCTCCCTTGTTCATTTTTAATATTTCTAAATTAGCTTCAGCTAATGGGAATATTATTTTTTCTTTTAAAACATAGATGGATGAATAAATGGGCAAGGAGGCTCATAATTTTCTCAAATATGAATAAAAATCCCTCATAGTGTGAAAAAGTATCATGAAATAACCAGATCAAGCATCTACATGTGTGAACAAGGTCTAAAATATGTGGAAAAGGTCAAGTTTCACCAAGTCAACATGATTTATTCTCAAAGAGTGGATCCTAAATAAAGCCAGCTCAACGTGAATAGAGATCAATCTGGCTAGTTAAAATTAAGACACCTTGAGTGTGAAAAGGGGTAGGACATGGAGATTCAGTCAAGGTTGACTAAATCAAAAAGGGTTGTCAAAGTATGAGCAAGGCACATGGGAACAACGTAAATATGGTGGACGAGCCTTTCCATGGAAGCAACCTCATAGTGTGTGGGACCCTTGGTGAGGAAGCTCATCAATTATATAATGAAGAAGATGGAAAGCATATGGACATATTGGAGTTCATATTTTTACATGGTCTGCTTATACTTCTTGTATACTTGGATGTTTAGCTAAGTTGTTGCACTGCTTAGTGCAAGGGTTTTCCCGGGTGAGGATTCCCTACTCTTTCTTGGAGATATTGTTTGATAAATATAAGAGGAGACTTATGATATGAATTTTCCACTAATTGGTGTTGGGCTAAGCACTTATCTTCATAAGAAATTCATTCCCTTCAGAAAACCGCGTTATTTCTTAAGGTGTGCAGTGGGAGGGGTCAAAACCCCATTTTGAGGAGCTAGTTTCCTAAGAGGAGGATCAACCTTTGTTTGGGAAAGCTAGAGGAAGAATATATAGAAATTTATTTGCATGTTAAGCCATTTTTATGTAGATATCCAAATACATAGTGTGATTCAGCCACAGATCTGTAACATCTCTTTCATGTATATAATTTCTCTCAGGAAACCCTTGCCGGGTCTTCTTGGATTTGTATAAAAGAGATTAAATATCTGTATTAATGCCTTATTGAGTAATATGATAAGAATATATGATTTATTTATATATTTTCTAAGTTTTACCTCCATTATACTACACAGTCTCTTATGCAACAACTCCAGTATGTTGCGGTCTTGGGGTTTTGTCAATTTTAAGTTGTTTTGAGCATGGGAGGCCTGTTTAACTAGGCTAAGGGTATTTGTTTCTGAAACTCTTTTTCATGCATGTCCTATATTTTCTATTCTAAGGAAATAAACCATTATTTTTCACTATTATAACTCAATATTCAGAAAATAACATTTTTGGGGCCAAAACTGCTGCTTTTCCCCACTTGGTGACATTGTATAAAGGCATAGTTTGTTGTTGTGATTGTTATATGGAATATATGTGTTTAAATACACTACATGAGTTTATTACTTTCTTCTCTCCAAATTTTGAATACCTTAAGGTATTCTTATTGTTGTAGAAAATACTGGTTTTTGGATATTACAGTGGTATCAAAGCACCAATCTTGGCTCAACCTGTGAGCCTCAAGCACTATGGAGTCTTCTCATGGGGAGGAGGAGATTTTAAGAATAAATAAAATAAAACCCTTTTTGTCTAAAGAAAAAAGGTTCTCAAAACTTCTCTTTCAAAATCTATAGGGTAGAAGCAAGGGCATCAAAGGAATGAGGAGGGAGAAATATGAAAATCCCTCAGCAAGCTCTATACAAGAGGGAGATTCTAAATCCTCATCTTATGGATATGATCACTCAGACATATCATCAGACCTACCATGTTCTATCAGAAATTTCTTCATGAAGAGGAAGAAAGGAGATGTGACAAAGAGGAATACTCTTGGTGATTATTTGCAGGAATATGAAGCTCAATCTGAGGAGTTCAAATATTACTTGAATTTCCAAGGGTTTTTCCAAATTATGGAGGAAAGGAGAAGAAGGAGCAAGAAGCAGGGTGAGGGTATATTTTTTCTATCTACTTTTATGGATCACCTCTATGTCCAGCTAGGGCTTAGGTGAAGGAGCTAGACACCTTTGTGCAATAACATCAAGTTTCAGAAATTGAATCCATCAAAGTAGCAGTGCTGCATTTTGAGGGTAAGGCCTATGCTTGGTGGTTGTTTGAATAATTTTCCTTAAAGAATGCAAATACATCTAATTATGCAAGGTTCATTAGAATATTAGTAGATAGGTTTGATGATATTTTATGTGAAACATCTTCTATTGAAACTATCAAACCACATCAAACAAAACTTTTGCATGAGTTGGGAGGGTCTATATATCCAACTCCATTTGTGGAAACCACTGAAAAGGAGGTGAGCTTGTTTGATAATTTTCCAAGGGCAAGATCTCCTTTGGATGAATGGATTTCTTCTCAAAAGGAAGACATGAAGATTCCTTCTCCAAAATAAGACCAAGATCCAAGGTCTCTTATTGAAGATAACACAACTTCAACTATTGAAGAGGAGAAAGGGAAGGTAGAAGAGGATAACACAATCCTGACAATGGAACCTCAAGCACCTCATGAAGATGAGGATGGAGCACTTGATCCAAGAAAATAAACTCTTGCACTCTTGCAAGGAGTTCCAAAAGTCTCACACATAGAGCTCTTGGCATAACACATGAGCAACATGTACCATCATTTTCAAATGATGAGATCTTAAGGATAGAAAAAGGAAAAGAGGAGGAAGGGCATCACAAGATGAATAGAATGTACCCTTATCTATTTAAAAGCTTGAAAGAACAAGGAATGCATGAGGACCTATGCTATAAAGGTAGGGGCAAATCTATCCACCTACATCCTCATCCTACTCTATGCCTTGATGCCTATTTGCAAGGGGTAATTTCACCAGGAAGACCTCTTGATTGGAGGAAAACTAAAGATTTCTCTCCACTATATGCAGCAACAACATATTTTTCTAGAGAGGGAATGTTGGGAGGAGCCACTACAGCGTTGAGAATCATTGATGGGAGGCTAAGCAATTTTCTGAAATTAACTTTGATACCTTCCATTCATCTATTTATGTTGGAAAGGATAGATTCAGAAATCTTTGTTGATATGAGTATAGTATCAAAAGGCCACTCCATAGCTTTGGAGTAGCAAAGGATACTCCAATATAGAGTGAAAATTTTTGAACATAACGAAAAGATATTCCCATTTTTGTATGCAGGAAAAAAACTGTGGAATTTTTGGAGAAAGAGAACCTTTCAGAAGGAGGGTGACTCTCCTAAATTTCAATCTCGTCTTGAGAAAGATGAGATGCAAGAGAGGCAACAAAAAAGAAGTTGGGAATACTCCAACATGTGACTTTGACATCAAGCATGTCAAGGAGGAAAGCCACCATATGGCAAGTGCATCATTTCAGACATCTACAATGCTGTCAATGTTGGGAAGCCTAGACCCTTATTGGGAGTCCCAACTCTTGATGGAATATTCTAAGGACCTATTCACATGTAAGGTTATTGATGGAAAAGCAATGGATGAGAAGTATAAAGTAGTTGATGGGATCATTTATGTTCATGATCAGATCTACTTAAATAAAGATTCCAAACTAAAGAATAAAGTACTTAACACAACCTATGAGGTCTTGCTTTCAAACCCCACTGGTTTCATTAGGACATATCATACTATATTAGATGGATTCATGTGGGAAAATTCAAAAAGGAGATGCACTCTCATATGAGTAAGTGCATGAATCATTTGCTGGTTGAGGAAGAGTTATCATTATCACCTCCTTATTCATTGAGTGTGAGAAGGAGCTCATCCATGAGCTACCTTGCTAATTTTAAACAAGTGTATGATAAACATTGTATTGTTGATCCTCATGATGTATTTATTATATACTTGCATTTTCTTAAAACTCATGTGCAGGTCTTGGCTCCAAGAGGGGGCAATTTTTCTGATGGGCTTCATGAGCCACTTTGGGCCATGAACAATGGTGATGCTAACCATTCCTTGAGAGATCTGAAGAGGTGATGTACTCTTCATGGTGTGATTCCTTACCACCAAACATCATACACCTTATCCAAGCATGCAAGAAGGATCGGGCAGCAAACAAGTGTTGGGGAGAATGCTTGTCATATCATATTCTACGGCAGTTAGGAGGAAAACTGCACTGGTTGCACATGAGAGACCATTATCCTTCTCTTTTATTGCATATGGCAGCTAGAATGATATTAATTATGATCCCATATGTTGAAGATGTTCTTATCTTTTTTGGGGCCATCATTGGAGAAGAGGCACACTTGTTGGATGTGTCCTTGTAGGAAGAAAGTCCCTACATTTTCTGCACTACATGTTCTAAGGGGAGCATGGGAAACTGTATGGCCACCATTGTATACCACTTGTTTCTTTATCATGGGGAACATATGTTTGGTTGGAGCACTTGGGGCATGCCTCCCATTAGCAATTGGGAGGAGATTTTCTATGAATTACCAAGCTAGAAGGTGATTCATTTTATTTAGATGATAGAATGGAGGAGGGAGACCTTCATTGATGATGAAATTCCCCATGATTGTCATGACTTCTATCTTGAGAAGGCCATGAATCAGCACGGAGGTTTCCACATAGACCTTCCATTCTTTTATAAGGAAGGCCCTTGGGGTTATTCACCAAAGGCCAACTTGCACACTTGGGAGGAGCCATTGGGAGATGGAATTTTTGCAAAAATTCTGAAGCAATGGTGGAGACTATTGGATGAAGAGGCCACAAGAGAAGGAGGGGAGATTTTGTAGCACCGTTGTAGGTTCATGAGGAAAATTAACATTTGTGAGGGGGATACTGTAATATTCCTAAATTAGCTTCAGCTAACGGGAATATTAATTTTCTAAAAATATCAATAAAAATCCCTCATAGTCTAAAAAGGGATCATGAAATAACCAGATCAAGCATCCACATGTGTGAAAAAGGTCTAAACTATGTGGACAAGGTCAAGTTTCACCAAGTCAACATGATTTATTCTCAAAGGGTGGATCCTAAATAAAGCCAGCTCAATGTGAATAGGGATCAATCTGGCTAGTTAAAATGAAGACATCTTGAGTGTGAAAAGGGGCATGACATGGAGATTTAGTCAAGGTTGAATAAATCAAACAATGTTGTCAGGGGATGAGAAAGGCACATGGGAACAACGTAAATATGGTGGAGAAGCCTTTGCATGGAAGCAACCTCATAGTGGGTGGGAACCTTGGTGAGGAAGCTCATCAATTATATAATGAAGAAGATGAAAAGCATATGGAAATCTTGGATTTCATATTTTTATATGGTCTGCTTAGACTTCCTGCATACTTTGTTGTTTAGCTAAGTTGTTGCACTTCCTAGTGCAAGGGTTTTCCCGGGTGGGGATTCCCTAATGTTTCTTGGAGATATTGTTTGAGAAATCTAAGAAGAGAATTTTGATCTAATTTTTTGACTACCTAGTGTTGGGCGAAGCACTTACCTTCAGAAAAAATTTAGTCCCTTCAGAAAATTGTGTTATTTCTTAAGGTGTGCAGTGGGAGGGGTCAAAACCCCATTTTGAGGAGCTAGTTTCCAAAGAGGAAGATCGACCTTTCTTTGGGAAAGCTAGAGGAAGAATATACAACAATTTATTTGCATGTTCAGCCATTTTTATGTAGATATCTAGCTACACAGTGTGATTTAGCCACAGATCTGTTGAAGCTCTTTTATGTATATAATTTCTGTCAAGAAACCCTTGCCGGGTCTTCTTGGGTCTATATAAAAGAGATTAGATCTCTGTCTTTATGCCTCATTGAGTAATATAATAATAATATCTTATTTATTTCTATATTTTCTTAGTTTTACCTCCATTATAATGTGCATTCCGTTATGCAACAACTCCAGTATGTTGCAGTCTTGGGGTTTTGTCAATTTTAAGCTCTTTTGAGCATGTGAGGCTTGTTTAACTAGGATAAGGGTATTTATTTCTAAAAATATTTTGAATTTATGTCATATATTGTCTATTATAAGGGAATAAACCATTATTTTTCATTTTTATAACTCAATATTCAGAAAATAATTTTTTTGGGGCCAAAACTGTTGTTTTTCCCCACTTGGTGACATTGTATAAAGGCATAGTTTGTTGTTGTGATTGTTATATGGAAGATATGATTTTAAATACACTAAATGAGTTGATTAATTTCTGCTATCAAACTTTGGAATACCTTAAGGTATTCTTATTGTTGTAGAAAGTCCTGGTTTTGGGATATTACAACATTCGTTCGGTCAGGCGTGCCATGTTGCGCCGTGTGAGGGCGCCCGAAAAAATGCATTTAGTTCAGGTAATTTCATTTGAGGGTGGCCGTATCTAAGTTGGGACCACCAAGTTTCCTTTTCATCATGCCCCTACACCTTCAGTGGTCTTTCAACCATGTGTAGACGGGGTGTGGCACTACCGTACTTTTTCTTTTTCCAAATACTCAAGTATATAGACTACACCTTTAGCAACACTTGTTCATTATTAATCAAATTTTATTTCAATGTGCATAAAAAATAAACATAATTATAAATCCACAAGTACACCCATACATAGAAGGGAGGGGCAACTCCCTATTAATAATGAGTCTGCCCAATAATATGTTTCATAAATATGAAATAATAAGTCCAATCCAACAAAAGCCACTTCTGCTCCTTCACAAGGAAAGTTATCCTTTTGACCAAGCTTTAAGGATTTTCAACCATCAAAATAGCCTACAACAATCATTTACGACATCATATTTTCACCTTGGGAATTTTCTGCACAAACTGCCCAAGTGTTGTCGGGTCACTCGCGTCACTCGGGTCGGCACTGCAAATCAGTTCACACCATCCCACAAGTTCCTTTTGTGTCCAATCCACATCCCAAATATATGGTTAGATGCGGCCCATTAATTCTCACCTTCTGCAATTTTCGACAGTCAATTCTAACCTACGATGCTCCCAGAATGGCTTCTGAACTAAATTTCATTTCATGCAAAGACACCCTGCAGAGACCCGACCTGCCTGTGGATGCCCTGCATAAGTATTGCATGCCCATCAAATAAAATAACCCATCTATGGTGTAGATGCCTTGTAGAATATTTCCACATGTCTTGCATGTTACGAACCTGACTCGACCCTGCTCACCTTTCCTTCACCGTTTTTTGTGCCTTTCACCAACGAGCGATTGGATAGCTCATGACGTCCAATGCTTGCCTTGATTATTGAATGTTAGTTTTTGTGTTATGCCTCTTCGCCATCCGCATGCTCCTTTATTAATACATGTACCAAGTGAGTTTTTGGTTTGCTTGGTGGACTCGAGCTGACCTATCGTTTAGTTGTCCGCCACTCTTATGTAACATCGGTCGCACCTAATAAGTCAGCTGTGCCAACGTCGCCCGTTGGCTTCATGCCTCTGCTATAGTGCAACGTTACAATTATAAATGTTTCCTTGCCAACGTCATTCATTGGTCAAGTGCTACATGCCTTCTATAAAATGCATCTGCCACTTGCCGCTACACACCTGCGCCCGTGTCGCTACGATGTGATGTTTTTCCCTTTACATGGGACGGCGCCCGAACATCTTCTAAATGTCTGTTACCCCGAACGCGACTCATGAAGTCTTGGGGCCTTAGATCCTCCACCACTTAAAAATGTTTTCATCCCTTGACATCATCCCTTCAACTCACGATCCATCGTCAGAACTCCATGTGTGAAATATTGTCGCAACTCTTGTCACAAAATGTCACTGCATGAACTATGTTGCATCCATGTGCATAGTATCGTCACAACTATCGTCGCAAAGTATTGATGACTCCAACATCTTCCAAATATGTTCATGTCTCCAAATCTGCTATGAATGTATGAATAACATCCATATGTGAACACCCTTTATCTTCTAAATGCCTCAGTCATGTCTCTAATTCTGCAATAAATCATGTGTTGGATCCCCTTGTGCTGGTGACAGGTTGGGTAGCTAGTCCAACCGAACATCTCCTTTACAATAGCATATGTTCATCCCATCATCACGACTACCAAACATCCTTCTAGTAAGTTCCCATCTTGCTCCATGGCCTACTAATAAAGTTAGAGGTCTTCATTGCCCTAAGCAGATGGCAATGAGCCTCGTCCTCCATGTATAGTCTAGAAGGTAGAGGAAGTGGAGGCTGAAGGCCGTCCTTCCTCATTTATCAATTCCAGCCATCTGTTTGGGTCCTCCTATTCTAACCTCAACATGTATGCTTCTTGTTTTTCTCCCTGAATATGTGGGACTGCATTTTCCTTTACTTCCATTGTCTCAAGTCTCCTTGTTACATCCAAGAGGATATTGGACAATGCCATGATTTCATGTGCTTGCTCCCAAAGTTTATCTTTCATAATGAATTATCTTCCCTAGAGTTCATCATGTCATTGTGTGTCTTCCACACTAATAGCTGTCATTTTACAACTGGTTGTGTCTCCTCCTCCTATGGCTGGGATACCAATAAGATGGTCATAATTCCCACCATAAATGTATAACTTTGTCATGTGTGGAACCACTATAACTTCGAATTCTTTGAATAATTCCATGCCTAACACATATTCATAATCATCCATCTTCATAATCATGAAATCGACATCCCCATGCCATTTCCCGATTTCCCAATTTCAATTGGTGTGTTTTTTGCAATTGGTACATTATCTTCTGTAATGACTTATATTCCCTAGAGTTCATCATGTCTTTGTGTGTCTTCCACACTCATAGCTGTCAGTTTACAACGGGTTGTGTCTCCTCCTCCTATGGTTGGGATACCAATAGAACGGTCATCATACCCATCATAAATGTACAACTTCCTCATGTGAGGAACCACCATAACTTTGAATTATTTGAATAATTCCATGCCTAACACAGCTTCGTAATAATCCATCTTCACAATCATGAAATTGACATCCCCATGCCATTTCCTGATTTCAATTGGTGTCTTTTCTGCAACTCCAATCACATAATCTGGTGGTGAGTTCATTGCTTTCAATTTATCTTGGATTGGTTTGAACTCAATCCAACTTTCTTGGCAGTATCTTCTCCAATGAAGTTATGCGTAGCACCATAGTCCACCATGGTACATAGTGTGCCCTTCGTAATCTTCGTGTTTACAAACTCAAGTTTGTTTCTTTCGGGATCCCTCATTGGGATAGCTTCATAAGCTGCTACTGCACTTAGAACCTGCATGGTCCCAACTAAAGGTTTGTTCTTATTTTCTTCTTGTACTACGGCTGCTAACTTTGGTCTTGAAGGAAAATTCTTCACCATATGTTCCTTAGCACAAATCTAGCACTTCAAGGGCTTCCTAGTCTTTGACTTTGCATGTGAATTGTTAGACTTGGGATCTTACTTCTTTGGAGCATCAAAATTTTTCTCAAAAAGACTTCTTATTTCCTCTCTCAGTCCCCTCATCATAGTGTTCTATGATTTTATGCACCATAGCAAAGGCTTCTTTCAATGTCTTTAGTGCTTGCCTTCTCACCTCATCCCAAGCCCAAGGTTTCAACCCAATAGTAAAGTTGAATATCTTGTCCCTCTCAACCATGTCAGGTAGCTTTAGGATAGCACTTTGAAATCCACTTTGATATTGTTATGGATTTCCATATTTTTTGATGTATTTGATAATAGATCTTGCATCCTAGGTTTCATCTTGTCGACTAAACTGAATCTGTAAAGCCTCTTTTAGTTCCTTCCAAGTTGTGATGTCAGACCCTGCACCTTGTGCCATCTGATCAAGTTTCCTTCTCCACCACATATTAGCATCTCCTGTAAGTAATTGTGCCAAAATCCTCATCTTAGCATCCTCATGAGGAATGGCTAATCAATCCAAGTATTTTTCCATATCCCATAATAAGTTTCCAATAGTTTTCGCATTCCTTTTTCGATCATATGAATCTGGTTATTTCACCTTAATGTGGGCAGATCCCCCATATGATCCTTTCCCTATGGCCCTTTTCAATAATACTACTTCGCATTCAAACTCTGTGGCCTTTGTAAAAGCTTTGGAAAGCTCATTCACAACTGAATCTTTGGATTTGTCCATGTCTTAAATCTTCTTTAATGCTTCACCAAGCTGCATTCCATGTACACGGAACGTGTTGTCACTGTGTCAAGCTCAGTTCTCCACTTTTCTACTTCCTCTTTCAATGTCAAATTCCTTTCCCAAAGGTCTTCATGATCTTATCTAAGGTACATGAACATATTTTCAAGTCTCTCCATGTTCTCGACAGTTTTCTCAAAGAAGTCTTCTTGAGAGAGTACTTGGGTCTCCTCAATGACTTGAGGTTCTTCCACCACATCTTCCATTTTTCTTGCTTGAGAATGAGTCAAGACCATGTACAACCCCTGTTAATATAAAACCAACTTCAACACCACCTACAATCCTACAACTATGTCCCTGATTCAGTACAAAATATTCCTAGAAGATGGTAGCTCTGATACCATTTGTCACGCCCCTACACCTTCGGTGGCTTTTCAACCGTGTATAGATGGGGTGCATCACTACCACACTTTTTATTTTTCCAAATACTCAAGTATATAGACTACGCCTTTAGCAAAAAAATTTCATTATTAATCAAATTTTATTTCAATGTGCGGAAAACATAAACATCATTATCAATCCACAAGTACACTCATACATACAAGGGAAGGGCAACTCCCTGTTAATAATGAGTCCACCCGATAATATGTTTCATAAATATGAAATAATAAGTCCAATCCAGCAAAATCCACTTCTGCTTCTTGGCAAGGAAAGTTAGCCTTTTTAACAAACTTCAAGGCTTGTCAACCATAAAAATAGCCTACAACAATCATTTACAACATCATATCTTCACCTTGGGAATTTTCTGCACAAATTTCCCAAGTGCTGCTGGGTCACTCAAGTCACTTGGGTCAGCACTAAAAATTATTTTAGACAATCCCACAAGTTCCCCGTGTGTCCAGTCCACCTAAAAACTATGTTTTTAGATGCATCCCATCAATACACACCTTCTTCAATTTACGACACTCAATTCCGACCTACGATGCTTCTGAAATGGCTTCCGAACTGAATTTCATTTCATGTGGAGATGCTTGTGGAGACTTGACCTACCTGTGGACGCCCTACGGAATTCCTGCATGCTTGTCACCCGACTCGACCCCTCTTTGATGCGGACATCCTGTGGAAGATTGCCACATGTCCTGCACGTTGTTTTGGATCATTTGCAATATACTTTTATTTTAATTTTCAAAAATACAAAAAAATAGAAAATTACTAAAAATATATGTTAAAGTATTACAGTTCATAAAATCTAGCATAAAAATAGATTTTCTCATTATATTAAAGTTAAAATTTTAAATAATTTTAGTCTTTATGAAAGTGGGTCCTAGTTCAATGTTTAAATATCGATTACTTTATCGAGCGGGATTTGAGGATCTACTAAGCATTGAGTAAAGGGCTCAACCCGCGAGTTAGCGTGTGAGTTAACATGGAGGGTGCCTTTATAGTTGACTGCGTTGACTACGGGAGTAACCCAGATCAATGGTTGAGATTGATTGTGGAGGCATAAGCCAAATTAATCCTCCGTACCTCGAGGCCCCTCGCAGTGATGTTTGCTGCCAAGTTGGTACAGTTGTCATCCATGTCAGGGTTTCTTAATAGTCTGTTGGCGTGTCTTATCAAAATTTAAGTTCAAAGTCGCACCACCTATTTAAGGGAAACTCTCATTCTTTCCGAAATTATCTTTGGTTAGTTGGTGTTTGAAGTTTGTCTGTGCTGCGTCTTTTTCAGTTTTTTGTCCCCCATTCAATTATTGGTCACCATGTAAGTTGTCTGCCATCCCAAAGTTAAAATATGGCTAAACACTCATCCCTGTCAGGTTCAGCTAGTCACATCACTCTCATGGATACCAGATTGTTCCCTTCACCACCTTTCTTTTTACCAGAAAGTCCTTCTAAATGAAAATAATTCTCCAATTTACACTGCCATGGAAAAAACTTGTGTTTTGTCTGCATGTGTCACGAAAACTCATCTTTTTCCCGAATTTATCTACTGGCTAGTGTCTATTATGTACCCTAGGAAATTTTTTGTAATGAATTATCAAGGGGAAAATTTTCTGAAAGTGTCAGTTCAGATAATTCACCAAGCTCTATGTTACCCTAATTTGGAGTCATATGTCCAATTCTCTGATGATTCTTTGATAGCATATTATGACAGTCTTGTAGGTCAATAATTTAATCAATTCATTCATTTTCTGAAGCTAAATACATAGCAGTTTGTACATGATAGTAAAGAGTTCCCTATGGAGGTTTTTGATATTGAAGTCAAACCAGTGCTGAGCTACATTGAAAATATTTTGGGAAAAGACAACGATAGTACAATGGACAAGTCAATTTTGGGAATTTTCACCATGATAATGAAGCTAGGATTGGTGCTGGATATTCCATTTTATTGGCAAGAAGCTATTAACTCTCATCTCATGAGCTTATCATTAACGGGTTCATTCAGGTTTCCTTCACTTATTTTTTACTCATTCTTATATCAAAATGTAGAAGAATTCATGCATTTGGGGTTAAACATTATTTATATGAATAAGAGGATACCATCAATAATATTTTTGACAAATATAGTGAGAAAAGAACAGAATGAGGGTGGTTTATTTGATTTTGCTGGTTAGTTTATGACTTATGCATATAAATTTTTGAATGGAAGTTCTCCCCCCTGTTTTTTTCCCAAAGCTCAAGAGTTATTGCATTTGGGGGCTAGTTGTAAATTTGGTGATTGGTTTGTTTTTGAAAATTATTCTAAAATTATACTTTATGAAGCTAACGTAGAACCTTATAGGCTTCCTATGTTTGTGCCTATGAGATTATTTTCTCTGGAATTTAACAGGAAAAGTCTAAATGTTGACCAAATTAATTTTTTTCCTATGAAGAAAGGTTATATGTTCAAATTTCCAATGACTGTGGGTCCCTTTATAGCTAATATGAGACAAACATTTGATGAAGTCACTCAGATGTTAGATGGAATGCACTTAATTTTAGGAGAGAAGTGTGCTTATGACCCTCACTGTGTCATTTCTAGTAGAAGAATTGATAATGGATATTCAACCTTCACTCATGAGAGAAGACCAGATCTAGAAAAAATGGCAAGTAAAGGTGTTGTGAGTTCAATAATTTCAAATTTTCAGACTCCTGTTATATCAAAAAAATAAAATAAAAGAGGTAAAGAGGCATTTGTTGATTATGAGGACGAGGAACAGAGAGCTGAGAAGAGAGAAAAGTTCAATGAAGAGTATGCATATATTCATCCTGGTTTTTTATTACATTTGGGAGATGAACAAAATGTCCATGCTTCACCTAGTAGGCATGAGAGCAGTCAGGATCAAGTGCCTCCAATTAAACAAATGTTTGCCCAGATTGTAGAGAGAAATCAGAAGATGAAGGCATGGAATCTGAAGCTAAGTACCAGATAACTCCAGACCAAACAAGACTTCTAACTTCAATGTATCTTGAAAAAGATCAATTCAAAATTTCCCTTTCACATCCTTCTGATATGTCAATTGGTTCTTCTAAAAATTTCAATACTGTAAACTTGACTGCAGATGTGAAGAAAATTACATTACTAGATAAAGTGAATCTACACATTCAAACAGGTCAGTTGATTGTGAATGACCTAAAAAAAACTAATGCAGTGGCAATGAAGGTAGATAATATGCTTGGAAAATTGATAAAGCAATTGAAGTTAGAAAAATCCAATTCCAGAGCTTTGACAATCCAGAAACAATAGCTCAAGAATATCATAGTAAAGATTGGAGTAGATCCCAATGACAGGTCAATTGTGCAGAAGCTTCTGCAAAGTGCCGAGTCAAAAATATTTGTGCCAACAAAAAAATTGAAATTTTCTATAGGATAACATTTCATGGCAGCAGAGGTTGCAAAGGTGGAGAATGAGAAAGAAAAACTTCTTCAACAGCTCATGAAAAAGGAAGAAGAAGTCACTAAATTAAAACAAACTGCACTGTCATTGCATAACCATATTTAATCTCATCCTTGCACTTTTGTTTTTCCATTAGCTAGTGAATATCCATCAGAACAAATATCTCAATTAACCACTAAATTTAGGACGGAAGAAATAGATCGGAAAAAGGCACAATCTGATTTGGAAACAACAATAAATTTTATAAAAGCTACTGAGGGAGAAGTCAATAAATAAAAAATGGAATGCCAAACTGCTAATGTGAGATTAAAAATTTCAAAGAAATATTGAAGGGAAATATATCATTAATATAGGCTAAGGATATCATTTGGAATGATATTATTGAATAAATGAAAGCATTCTGGGATTTTATGACTGTTATTGCAGAAGAAAAAAGCATTATCAGGGAATTTGAAGAGAAAGTCATAACAGACAAATATAAGACAATCAATAGGGATATTTGGGCAAGGAATTTCATTAATTTCATTAATTATAAAACAGATCAGGATTGGAAAAAAATGAAATTAAATACATAATTTTATATGTAGTAGAAATTAACAAAATGATTGTAAAAAATGATTGTAGGAAGTCTACAGAAAAGAAGTTGATTGAGTTAATGGAAGTAGTGAGTCAATTTGATAAATTGTTTTATAAAATAGCAAGAGTAGGTTTTGCATCATGTTGGGGGCTTGGAGGTGGTCTTATTTCATGGGATTCTTATGAGCCCTTGCTAGTTTTGGAAAAAAGTAAGGTTGACATTACTTATGAGAAAACATAGGTTCTTAAAGGAGCAACAATGATCAATTTCCTTCGGAGACATTTTCAACTACTGTGGTTAGTGAAAATTTTGTTTATGGAAAGACCATCTTTCAACAGAATAACTAATTTCATATTGGAGTTTCATAAGTTGGTTCATTCACCAAAGACAAACATCGAAATATGGAAGAAGTGTAGAGCTTGGATGACATATTTACCAAAGGATCCCTCAACTGCAAAGAAGGATAAATCAAACAGTCAAGGAAATGTAGCAGCATCATCATCAATCCATATTCAACATATAGATTAGGATTTTAATTTCATGTTATTTCCTCTTTTAAAAAGAGAATGAAATTGTAATAAGACATTTTTTAAGACATGTAATAGATAGTCTACGACATCCTAAGTAGTTAAAGTAGTTAGGATCGGTTACAATAGTTACAAACTGCTTTCTATTTTATTTGATGACATAGAGAAGAAAGATAAAGGGTTTTGAGTTTTGGACCTTCAAAATACAGTTTTTGTACTCAGATTTCGAAAGATTAATGAATGAAAAGCAAGTTTTTGGCATTTTTTGATTTTGATGTGTCTTCTAGTTTACATTGTGTACTTTTAATATTTGAATAAAATGAAGTAATGAAGTTGCAGGTCTCTTTTTACTTGTGTAAGTAAGAGTTAAAATCCTTAATATGTGCTCCTTCATTTTAACAATTTATTTCCTTATAATTCTTCTCGAGTTTGGGGTGATATATTATGTACAAACAACATATCAGTTTGGGCTTCTTTCTTACATGTTCTTCCAATCATTCCATTCAATATTAGCAAATAATAACATTGTGGGACATTCATTATATCTAATCTTTGATGGTTTAATGATAAATACTTGAGGTTGATTAAACGAAGACAAACATTTTTGTGACATAATCATATAAATGTCTTAAGCACTGATTCCTTATCACAACTAAGGGATTATCTCTTAAGGTAAAAAAAAATTTGGTACTGTTGCCGAGGATGAAGAAGCAAAGTTTTTCCCTGGGTTTTGTTCATATTTCCTCTGGTTTTTCAGAGAGAAGGAAATATTAAAGTTGTGTTTTCACTTCATAAATTCTTGCGTTTAAAAGGCCACATACGAGGGCAGATACCTCTTAGTAGAAAGCCCCCATTGTTTCAGATCCTGAAAATATGGTTTCTAGAAAAGGCTAGAAATCAAGAATGCTTTCTACACCTGATGCTACACTACCTGCACTAGGCAGAAGTTCCCATACTCATTCATCCAAGGATATTTCTCGGAAACTTATTTTCTCGGAACAAGAATCCTTGTCTCCACATATTCATTTCCAAGAACCAAAGTTAGAATAACAGTATTTTGAATCTGTCTCATTCACATTTATAGAAACTCACCCTAATACAATTTCCAATTCTTATGATATCACTCATCAACCCCATCCCATATCAGTTGTTTCACCTCATCCATCCACATCTACAACTGGTATACAAACCCCACCTACTCAAGGAGCAGTTAATCAAGGCATAAACATGGAAGCCCCTGTTCCTGCTTTCTTGATGAATATATATGCACCATTAAATCTTCCACAACCAATGAATGCAATGCCTCAGGAATACCTTAAATTTCTTCCTAGATTTGCTGGTAAAGATTAAATAATTGCAGAACAACACTTGCCTTTGCTTTGCACCTTTGCTAAAAATTTAAATGTTGAACATATTGTTGTAGTAATGAGACTTTTTGTATAGTCTCTAAATCGAGAGGAAATAAAATGGTTTAAAGGATTACCAAATGGATCAATCAATGATTGGGGCGAATTAGAAAGACAGTTCATCCAAACATGGGGTGAAAAGAGAGATCATGGTTATTCATTGACAGAGTTTAATGCTATCAACAAGAAGTCTGATGAAAACATGAGTGATTTCATTAAAATATTTAACAAATTGTATAATAGTATGTCTGGAGAAATGAAACCCCCTCCTATTTGAGCATGAGTTGTTTTTGCTAGGGAATTTGTATCAGATTTTAGTTTTACTTTGACAGAGATAAGATCTCCTACTCTTGAACAAATCCAAACTGATTCTTTGGAGATCGAATCAAATATGGCTACTATTCGGAAAGCATAAGAAAAGCAGTCAGTTCTATATAAACGTAAGGCCAAAGAAGATTCATCAAAGGATCAAAGGATTTATGACATGACAAAAGTCATGAATAACTTGTCAAACAAACTTGTGAAGATGGAATTGGATAATAAGAAACCTTCACAGCAAAACAGAGGGGGTTTTAATCCCCAATTCAGAAATCAACCTTTACAAATTTTGTAGAGGGAAAGGAGAGATCAGGACCAAGTTCAAGAACCCTTATATATAGAAGGAGCACCTTCACAGTCTGTTAATGATGATCAGAAAGAGGTTGAAGATCAAATGTAATATTCCTAATTAGCCCTAAGCTAATTGGAATATTCAATTTTTTTTTTATTTTTTTTATTTTTTTATTTTTATTTTTTTCTGTTCATGAATAAAAATGTAAAGGGAGGATCATAAAACTCCTAAAATAGCAAATAAATCAATGCCAAATGTGAAAAAGGTTAAAAATTGGCTATGTAAGAAAGAACCCTTAGGTGTGAAAGGGGCTAGACATTTTGACTGGGTCAACCTTGACTAAATCTACAACATTGTCTTGGAGGAGTGGCCATCATGAGGCACAACACAATTCTAGATGGATATGGCTCATGTGAAAGGAGCTATTTCGTTGAGGTGGTTTAGGGTTTTTCAATCTCTCAAATTATGAAAGGAAGCATGAGAAGGTTGTTGATGATATTGTATTTTCAGAGTACATCATTTTTTTAGACATATCTCATTCTCCTTGCTATTTAGTAGAGAATAGTGGTGTTTAGCACATGGTATTCATGTTTATGAATACCATTATATTTCCTTGAGAGGCCTCTTGGAAAATTTTGAATTTCTTGTCCACTATCAAGCTGAAGACCAAGCTTCTACTTCCAACTACAACACAGATCCTATTGAGGGTTTGGTTTTCTTTGTAAGATGTGGAAAGTGGAGGCTATATCTACTTGGATCTATACCATTCTAGTGCTCCTTTTTAGTGGGGAAGGATTCTATCCCATTGGCAAGAGAGTATTGGATCAGTGGAGCATCAAATTTAGATCTTGGCATGTGGTCAAACATATCTTAAACGCTACAGTGCAGTTTTACTTCCAGATCTGTGTTTTCCTGTAGGTGTTGTTGCAGGGACCTTTGCCATAAAATTTTGGAGGAGTGATTTTCATGTGTTGGGGATCTGACCTTCACCTTTGAGATCCATTTTAGAGGGTCATTACATTGTATATATCATATTAGATCTGAAGTTTACTAAATATCTAAAGATTTATACAGATCTGCAGCTTTTTGATCTCAGATATACTCCATGTGTTTCATGTTTTTTTGAAATCCCCAAGGGGTATTTGAAGAAGAGTCTTTATAGTGCTACGATATGTCATAGATCTGAATTTTCATGCATTATTTTTCTCTAGATCTAATTTTTAATCAACAGTTGTTGCATCCTAATAAAAATAACGCTATCAAGGCAGTTTCTGTTCATATGTATGGTTGTTGCACCTCTTTTTGGGGATCTTTCTTCATTTGAGACTTCTATTTCCTCTTTTACATCTTATGGGCTTCATTGTGCATCTGATTTTCTATTATAAATGTTAAAGAAGGTTATCCATATTTTCCTCCTGCTATAATCATGGCCATTTGTGTTATTTTCATGTAGATCTGCATGTATTTCTGCATTTTCGCATTTTGGGATATTACAGAGGTATCCAAGAAATCATCTTGGCACAACCTGTGCTTTATAAAAAGACAATATGTATTTTCAAGAAATGGAAAGACAAAAGAATTTTGGTTACACAAAAGACAAGGGTAAAACCCATTTATCTGGAGGAATGAAATGGACAAAGTTCTCAACAACTCTGTTTCAAACTATGCATGAACTGAAAAGAGAAATCAGGGGAATGAGGAGGGAAAGACATGAAAATACCTCAAGAATACTTGCACATGAAGAAAGCCCCAATTCTTCATATTATGTTTGTGAGAATTCATCCACACAATCAGATCTACAACGTTGTACCATGCCTACATTCCTAGCAAGAGAAGAAGTAGAAGGAGAGACACCAAAAGAGGAGAATCTTGGTGACTATCTCCAAGAATATGAATCTTAGTCTAAGAGATTCAAAGAGAATCTAAGCTTCCTAGAGTTTTTTCAACTTAAAGAAGAAATAAGATCTAGCGTATACAAGAGAAGAAGAAGGTGCATGCAACACACTTTGGGTAGGAACTTTCTAACTACTTTTGATGGATCACCTGAGTGCTGAGCCAAGTCTTGGGAAAAGAAGCTAGACACATATTTACAGTTGCATCAAGTTTCAGAAGAATAAGCCATAATATTATCAGTGTTGCATCTCCAAAGTAAGGATTATGCCTGGCGGTTATTTGAATCTTCTTCATTGAAAAATCTAAACATCTCTACTTATGCAAAGTTCACTAGGAGGTTAGTGAAAATATTTTATGTTAAGCCATCTGAAACTTCTTTGGGAGAGCCAACCAAGCCCAAGAAGTTATAACCTTTACATGAGATGGGGGGATCCATCAATATAACTCCATTTCATAACATTTTTGAGGGGGTTAAAGATCTGCTACATGATTTCCCAAGGGAAAAGGGCCCACTTCAGCAAGAACATTCTTCTCAAGAAGAACACATGAGGGTTCCTTTTTAAATAGGAGATCAAGAGAAAGGATCTATTAATAACGAGGCATTCTCTATTGATGAGGAGAAGGAAGAAGAAGAGCTGGAAAGGTCCTCCAGCACTATGAAAGTAGGAGGAGATCTACTTTTTTTGGGAGATGGAGGTGAAGCACTTGGTTCCACAAGAAGAGCCCTTGTTTCTTTGCAAGAAGCTCCCAAGGATCTTACACATGAAGAGAATGAGAAGAATGTGTCTATGATGATAGACAATGAGAAAAAAAAATGGAGGGAATGTGTTCCAACATTGCATACAGTTTTGGGAACACACACTATGATATATCAATACTTTGTGATCAAGACTCTTGACACCAAGGAGATGTTGGTTGTTCATGAGTTAACTACATCTAAAGGAAGCACCTTAGACTGTGAAATCTTGCAGAAGGTAGGAGAAGAATAACAGAGGAAGGATCGCAATGCTGACATGATAGGAGGTGATCCACTATTACATGGAGGAAAATATGGGGAAATTGCTCCAACTAGAAGCACTCTTGCATCCTTAAGGGTGATACCCCATTATCACGAGACTTCCACACAAAAATCAGAGATGGATTTTCATAGTGGAAGCAATGATATGATGGTCCCATCTATTATGCACATGGGAATGATCCATGATACATCACTGTATTGTGTTAAACCACCTGTGAGACCACCTAATTCAAATTTGGTGAAATATGATTCATGCAATGATGCTCCATTCATAGATCCAAGAAGGAAGGGAGCATCAGAAGACCATACTATAGCGCTGAGAGTATTGGAAAAGTTTAAGGGGAGGGGAAATATTTTTTGATAACACCATTATCCATTCCCTCATCTCATACTACACTAAGAAAATATGCTGCAGGGATGAAGAATGACACCATCATGGAGTAAGGAAGGCAATCCTTGCCTGTGAAGAATTAGAAGATAATTTCATTTGAAGAGAAAGCTTCCATACATGATAGGAGATGGTGGTTACACATGCATACTTTGGCAAGGCCAAGGAGGGTTTAGATAGATGATATCCTTCCATGGGAGACTAAATTCCAAGAAACTCCATTTTCGGTTGATCATGTGCATATGCAAGAAGGGCAACAAGGAAGGAATAGCAACCTTCCATATTATACCTTTGGCATGGGAGATGTCAAGGAGGAGAGAAATGGGAGGCATGGCCTTCCAACATACATCTTGGGCATGGAAAATGTCAAGGAGAAGAGCAGATATTTTAGTTGAAACATTATCAGCACTGTCACTATTGGGAAAATTAGATCCATATTGGAAATCCCAACTGTTGGTGGAATATTCCAAGGATCTCACACATGCATGGTTTTTGATGACTTGCTACATGATGAGGGTTATTCGATACAATATGGAGTCATATATGATCATGGTAGGATCTTCTTTTCTAGATCCTCCAAGCTCAAGGAGAAGTTACTACAAAGGGCCCATGAAGAGTTTTGTTTCAGCCAAACATATTCCATGAAGCTCAACAACATCATCTTGAGGAGCTACTATTGGGAGGGCTTTGAAGGAGAACTATATTATAATTTTAAAAGATTCATGTACCTTATGGAGAGGGAGCAACAACATAACTCTATGAGAGAGTTAACTTATCCTTCTCTTTCTACTTTTTAAAGAGGATATAGATCTATGCACCACTCCAATTGTTTGAGGAGGATTATCGGTGAAGAGAATAATTATGTAAATCATGTTTTATTTTCTTATTGTATGTGTTCTTGTACCTTGTATATGCAGTCCATGACTCCAAGGAGGAGTGTTGTACCTTTTAAACGTCATGGCCAACTTTCAGCCAAAACTATTTCTAAACATGGCCACTCCCTTGGTGGACAAAGGGAGATTTTGTATCATGATGGGTGCATTCCTAAGGCACCAAATATATCTCACACTTTCATTCATGGTGAGATGATATGGGCAGCAAGTAAGTGGTGGGGAAACCACTTACCACATCTTGATCTAATACAGTTAGGAGATGCACTGCGCTGGTTCCACTTGTGGGACTATGACCTACCTCCATATGCACAAACATTTGTTGGTATCCATGTTGTTCTGGTCGCCTACCTTGATGATGTTCTTGTACTTTTTATGAAAATTATTGTAGGGAGGATGAAAGGAATGAATGTGTCGCTTGGGAGAGAGATTATCCATGGTTCTTATGTTTCATATGTTTGGGAAAGCATTAGACCATCCATGATTGCTACATTGGGCCTCTTATTTCCTTATGGGATGAGCCATTTAGATAACTTGAGCACTTGGGAGGTGCCTCTCACATGGGAGGAGTTTTGCTATGAATTACCAATATGGAGGGTGATTCATTTTGTATGGATGATAGCTTGGATATTGGAGCTCCATATGGGAATGAAGGCTCCCCACATCTTCAGTTCTGTCCTTATAGTTGTTTGGGGAAAAGCAATATTTGGGAGGGGAGGACTGTAATATTCCTAATTAGTCCTAAGCTAATAGGAATATTCAATTTTTTTTTATTTTATGTTCATGAATAAAAATGAAAAGGGAGGATCATAAAACTCCAAAAATAGAAAATAAATCAATGCCAAATGTGAAAAAGGTTAAATCTTGGCTATGTAAGAAAGCACCCTTAGGTGTGAAAGGGGCTGAATATTATGATTGGGTCAAAATTGACCAAATATACAACGTTGTCTTGGAGGAGTGGCCATCAATGAGGCACAATGCAGTTCTAGATGGAGATGGCTCATGTGAAAGGAGCTATTTCATTGAGGTGGTTTATGGTTTTGCAAGCTCTCAGCTTATAAAAGGAAGCATGAGAAGGTTGTTGATGATATTTTATTTTCAGAGTATATTTTCTGTTTAGACATATCTCATTCTCCTTGTTGTTTAGCATAGAATAGTGTTGTTTAACACATGGTATTAATTTTTAGGAATTCCATTCTCTTTCCTTGAGAGGCCTCTTGGAAGAGTTTGCATTTCTTGTCCACTATCAGGCTAAAGGCCAGGCTTCTACTTCCAACTACAACGCAAATCCTGTTGAGGGTTTGGTTGTTTTTGTAAGCTACAGCAAGTGGAGGCTAGATCTACTCAGATCTAGACCATTATAGTGCTCCTTTTTAGTGGGGAAGGCTTCTATCCCATTGGCAAGAGACTGTTGGATCAGTGGAGCATCAAATTCGGATCTTGGTATGTGTCCAAACATATCTTAAACCCTAAAACGCAGTTTTACTTCCAGATCTGCATTTTCTTGTAGGTGCTGTTGCAGGGACCTTTGGCATAACATTTTGGAGGAGTGATTTTCATGTGTTGGGGATCCACCCTTCACCTTTGAGATCCATTTTATAGGGTCATTATATTGTATATATTAGATCTGATCTAAGCTTTACTGAATATGTGAAGATTTCTACAGATCTGCAACTTTTATATCTCAGATCTACTCTATGTGCTTCATGTTTTGCTAAAAACCCCAAGGGGTATTTGAAGAAGAGTATTTATAGTGCTAATATCTGTCATAGGTCTAAAATTTCATGCATTATTTTGCTCTAGATCTAAGTTGTAATCAACAACTGTTGTGGCCTAGTAAAAATAACATTGTCAAGGCAGTTTCTGTTCATATGTATGGTTGTTGCACCACGTTTTGAGGAATTTTCTTCATTGTAGACTTCTATTTTGATTGTAAATATTATGGGCTTCATTGTACATATGATTTTCTGTTATAAATGTTAAAGAAGGGTCTCGATATCGGCCTCCTGCTATAATCATGATGATTTGCATTATTTTGCTACATAACTATTCATAAAATTGTTGCAGTCCCTTTTTGGGATATTACATCAAATCTCTGATGTTTATATGAAAGATGATGAAGAAGAAGAGAAATGTGAAGAAGAATGTACAGAGGTTGATGTATCATTTGACCAGGAAGAAATAAATTATTATTGCAAACAATTCACTGATTTTATGCAAGAAGAACTGCATAAAATGTATGACTTAAGATCAAAAAAGAGATTAAGAACTTAGGTTGATGAGGAAAAATAACCAGACTAAATTTCTTCTCCAATGGCGACTCCACAACCAGAGAACTTAGTAAAACATTTAGACAAGGGAAAATAGCCCTTCAATTCAGTAAAATATAATGAAAAGCAGCAAGATGAGGTTTCCCAGAGTAAGTCTAATGATTCTAATATTTTGGATAAGATTTTTATTATACCTAAGCATCATGCTAATCCTAACAAAAACCAATAATAACCTGAGAAGATTGTTAAAAAAAATAAAACTTTCAGTTTTTCCAAGTATTTAGAAAAAGTTAAAATACAAGTACCCTTGCTTGAGTTAGCTAAGACACTTGGATATAAGAAGGAAATTGCAAAGTTTATTAATCTCTCTTAGTCTGATGACGTTGGTGATATTGTGAATTTTCAAGAAGAAAAACTAGTGGTTACCTTTTTTCCACATGTTGAAGAGGTAGATTCCTCTGTTACTCCTTTTTATATATCAGTTATTTTACATGATTTCATTCTACATAATTGTATTTTAGATTATGGTGCATCACATAATCTGATGCCATTTTCCATAATGAAAGAGTTAAATTTACAAATCAATAAGCCCTATAGAGGCCTTTATTCATTCGATTCCAAAAGGGTGAAATGTGTTGGGCTTATCAAAGACATGGTGGTATCCCTGGCTCAAATTCCAGCCAAGAGTATCATGATGGATGTAGTAGATGCAGATATTCCAGCCAAATTTGGTATGTTGTTATCTAGATCTTCGGGGGAAAAGCTTGGAGGTGTCTTAAAATTGGACTTTACATATGCAATAATTCCTGTCTTCAATGGGAAAGAGAGAAGGTTATATAGAGAAACCAGATTTATTAAGACTACCAAAAATAAGGATGTAGGAAATTCCCCAATATATTGCCAAGAGAAGGAGGATCTCTCATATTTTATGTCGTATGAAGATGAAGAATTTGCTAAAGACTTACAGAAACAGCTCTCTTCAAAAATTGTACATAAGGAGCTGGATTAAAATAAATTTTGGAAGTGTTATTTCGATGGTGCATACTCAAAGGATGGCACAGGAGCTGGTGTGTTATTCATATCTCCAGAAGGTAATCTTGTACATTTTTCTTTTAAGCTTGAGTTTGAATCAACCAATACTGTAACTGAATATGAAGCATTGATTTTGAGACTCCAAACTACTAAGAAAATGGGAATTCAATGTATTTCCATTTTTGGTGATTCTGAGTTAATTATAAGACAAATTAAGAATTAATGTGAAACCAAGCATCCTAGATTGAGGTCTTATAGAAATGAGGTGTGGGAAATTATTGAAAACTAATTTGAAGCCTTGAATCTTTAGTTTATTCCAAGAGAAGAAAAAATAATGGTAGATTCACTAGAAGTTACAACTAGTACATTTAAGCCACCAATTAAACCAAGACTGAGATATGAGATTGATTTGAGACATAAGTCTTCAATTCTTGATAATGTAAAGAATTGGAAGGTTTTTGAGGATGATGAGCAGATCAATCATTTCCTAACAATGATTGGAAATTTTGAAGCAAGTAAAATTAATCGAGAAAGTGAACAAGATGATCAGAATGATAAATTCAAAAACCTGAAACAGTCAATAGGTGATCAGAAAATAACTCAGTTGAAGGATAATACATTTCTCAGAGGTCTAGTTCCTCTAGAAAGATTGTTTGATGCCAATTATGTAGCAGTGAACCAGAAGAAAGTATCTCAGGATGGAGAAATGGAGGATTGTAATTTAGGAACTCAGCAGGAGCCCGAAATGGTTAAATTGTTTAAAGGAGTTCCTAACGATTATAAAGAAAGGTATGTAGATATTTTCAAGAAGTATATGGATGTGTTTGCATGGTCATATGAATATTTAAAGACACATGATTTAGATATTATTCAGCATAAAATACCACTGAAATATGGGGTTAAGCCTCACAGGCAGAAGCTTAGGCAGATTAATCCACTATTACTTGCCCCAATTGAAAAAGTGGTGAAGAAACTGTTGCAAGAAAAAATCATAGTCCCACTTAGATACTCAGATTGGGTTTCAAATCTGGTTCCTGTCAAGAAGAAGAATGGAGAGATAAGATTATGTGTTGATCTCAGGAACTTGAAAAGAGATTCCCTAAAGGATAATTATCCTTTTACAAAAAAGGATAATGTTCTACAAAAGGTGATTGGAGCTCATAGGTTATCCATGGTTGATGTTTTTTCTAGGTACAACCAAGTTAGCTATTTAAAAATAAGATCAGAAGAAAACAACTTTTACCACACTTTGGGGAATGTTCATGTATGCCAAGATGCCATTTGGTCTCATTAACGCAGGTGCTACTTTCTAGAGAGAAATGGATATATCATTTTCGGGTGACAAATTTGTAGTCATATATTTGGATGATGTGACTATTTTTTCAGGTTCTGATGATAAGCACTTGGAACATTTGCAAAAGGCTTTCATGAAATGCAGGAATTTTGGGCTATCTTTTAATCCTAAAAATATTTGTTTGCTCTGGAGGAAGGTAAGTTGTTGGGATATATAGTTTCAAAACAGGGGGTGAAAATTGATCCAACAAGAGTTGAGTCTATACAAATAATTCCATTTCCTAGAAGTAAGAAATATATTAAAATATTTCTAGGGAAAATTAATTTTCTATGAAGATTTGTTCCAAATTATGTTGAGATTTTCAGAAGTATAACAAATATGTTGAAGAAAAATACTAAAGTGAAATGGGATAAAGATGCAAGAGAATCATTTTCTAGAATTAAAGAGGCTCTTCAAGAAGCTTCATTACTGATTAGCCCAGATTATCAAAAGTATTTCCAAATCTTTTCATTTGCATCAGCTTCTACCATTGCTACTGTGTTGCAACAGAAGAATGAAGAGGGAAACGAGCCACCTGTATAATTTTTCAGTAAAGTTCTTAGAGATGCAGAACTCAAATACAATATCCTAGAGAAGCAGGTATATGCTTTAGTTAAATCATTAAAAGCTTTCAGGACTTATGTACTTCATTCTCAAATAGTAGCATACGTACCTAATTCAATTGTAAAATATGTGCTCGTTCAGAGTGATGTGGATGGGAAAAGAGGAAAATGGATTGCCAAAATTCAAGAATATGATTTAGATATTAAGCCTACTAAGTTGGTCAAATGACAAGGATTGGCCAAATTATTAACAGAATATAATTTCCAAGGTTTGGAAATTAATTTGCTTGCACCTTTGGATGAATTAGTTGAGGAAACAAATCAAATTAGCACAAATTCAGAAATCAAGTACAAATTTCTCTGCTCGGATTGGTATAAGGATACTATTCATTATCTGTGCTTTTTATCTTTCCCTACTTCAATCAACAGAACAAAGTACAGAGCTGTTAAACTCAAAGCTCAACCTTATGTTTTAATTGATGCTAAATTATATTGGAAATATCCTGCTGGTGTTTTGTTGCTATGTTTGACAGAAGGAGAACAAATGGAAGTTATCAAAGAATATCGTGAATGTTTGTGTGGAGGTAATTATAGCTGGAAATTTACTATTCACAAAATTATCAAATTAGGTTTTTACTCACCTTCCTTATTTGCTAATGTATACATAGTGGTTAGAAGTTGCCAGAAATGTCAATTGTTTGCAGACAAGAAAAGGTTAGCTCCTCTACCTCTTCTCCCTATTTTTATTGAAGAACCCTTTAGACAATGGGGATTGAATTTCATTGGAGAAATTAATCCACCATCAAGTGGGAAATTCAAGTGGATTCTAACTACCACTGATTATTTTAAAAATTGGGTGGAGGCATTACCTACTAGAAAATAAAATGATCTCGTAGTGATGAAGTTTCTAGAAGAGAACATCTTCAATAGGTTTGGATGTCGAGTGAAGATTGTAACAGACAATGCTCAAGTATTCAACTCAGTCAAATTCATTAATTTTTGTCAAACATATAATTTGATCTTGCCTCATTCTACAACATATCATCCTCAAAGGAATGGACTAGCTGAATCCTCCAACAAGACATTGGTAAATATTTTGAAGAAAAAAATTAATGAGAATCAGAAGAATTGGGATTCAAAGTTGATATTTTCTATATGGGCAGTGAGAATTACTACTAGAATATCTACTGGTAAGTCTCCTTATGAGTTAGTATATGGTACACAAGCTTTCTTTCCCACTCAGCTCGCTAGAACTGTAATTTCTTTTCTTCAAGAAGCACAAGAAGAACCTAATGCATTGATAAGGAGACTAAATAAGGTGATATAATTGAGTGAAAGTAGGAATAAAGTCAGGGAGAACTTGGTGACATATCAGGATAAAATGAAGTCCAATTTTGATAGGAAGGTAAAGGAGATTTTGTTACAAACTTGAGACTTGGTATTAAGATGGGATACCAGAAGAGAAGAAAAATGAAAGCAAGGTAAGTTTTATCCTCTCTCTTATGGCCCATACATGATTATTGAACCTAGATCAAATAACACTTTTATGCTGGATAATCTTGATGGGGAAATAGTATAATTTCCTATGAATGAGCAGTATTTAAAACATTATTTCCAGCAGTAAAGATTGATGGTTCACCATTGTACATATTTTGTTTTCTTCAATGTACATTTTTCATAAAATATTATTTGACTCCATGCCCAAGGTGAAGGAACTAATCTACAGGTTCTTAGTGTTTCATGGAAAAAAACACTATCCCTAGGTGGAGCTAGACGTTGTGGATAATTTGCAATATCATTTTATTTTAATTTTCAAAAATACAAAAAAATTAGAAAACTACTAAAAAGATATGTTAGAGTATTACAGTTCATATACTCTAGCATAAAAACAGATCTTCTCATTATATTAAAGTTAAAATTTTAAATAACTTTAGGCTTTATGAAAGCGGGTATGAGTTCAAAGTTTAAATATCGATTACTTTATCGAGCGGGATTCGATGATTTACTATGAACTGAGTAAAGGGATCAACCTGCGAGCACATTTAGCACGTGATTTAACATGGAGGGTGCCTCCCCAGTTGACTGTGTTGACTGCAGGAGTAACCCAAATCAACGGTCGAGATTGATTATGGGGGCATAAGCCAAATAAATCCTTTGTATCTCAAGTCCCCCCGTAGTGACATTTTCCGCCAAGTTGGTTACAGTTTTCGTCCATGTTAGGGTTTCTTAACGGTCTGTTGGTGCATCTTATCAACATTTACATTCAAATCCACACCATCTATTTAAGGGAAACTCTCATTATTTCTGAAATTATCATTGGTTAGTTGGTGTTTGAAGTTTGTCTGTGCTACATATTTTTCAGTTTTCTGTCACCCTGTCAATTATTGGTCACCCTGTAAGTTGTCTACTATCCAAAATTTAAACTATGGCTAAATTCTCATCCCTGTCAGGTTTCGGCTAGTCACATCCCTCTCATGGATACTGAGACGAATATCCAGGATATAGATTGTTCCATTGGACACCTTTATTTTTACTAGTAAGTCCTTCTATACAAAAATAATTCTCCAATTTACATTCCCATGGAAAAAACTGGTGTGTTTTCTGCATGTGTCACAAAAAATCATATTTTTCCCAAATTTATCTACTGGCTAGTGTCTATTATGTACCTTGGGAATTTTTTTGTAATGAATTATCAAGGGGAAAATGTTCTGCAAGTATCAGTTCAGTTAATTTTCCAAGCTCTATGTTACCCTGAGTCGGAGTCATATGTCCAATTATCTTATGATTCTTTGAAAGCATATTATGACAGTCTTGCAGGTCAAGAATTTAATCAATTCATTCATTTTATAAAGCCAAATACACAACATTTTGTACCTAATAGTAAAGAGTTCCCTATGGAGGTTTTTGATATTGAAGTCAAACCAATGCTGAGCTGCATTGGAAATATTTTGGGAAAAGACGACGACAGTACAATGGACAAGTCAATTTTGGGAATGTTTGCCATGATGATGAAGCCATGATTGGTGCTAGATATTCCATCCTATTGGAAAGAAGTTTTTAACTCTCATCTCATGAGCTTATCATTAATGGTTTCATTAAGATTTCCCTGACATATTGTTTACTTATTCTTATATCAAAATGTAGAAGAATTCATGCATTTGGGGTTAAACATTATGGATATGAATAAGAGGATACAATCAATATTTTTTTGGACAGATATAGTGATAAAATAATAGAATGACGGTGGTTTGTCTGATTCTGCTGGTCAGTTTCTGTACTCTGCATATAAAGTTTTGAATGGAAGTTCTCCCCCCTTTTTTTTTCCCAAAGCTCAAGAGTTCTTGCATTTGGGGGCAAGTTGTAAATTTGGTGATTTGTTTCTTTTTGAAGATTATTCTGAAATTAGACTTTATGGAGCTAGTGTAGAACCTTAAGGCTTCCTGTTTTTGTGCCTCTGAGATTATTTTCTCTGGAGTTTATTAGGAAAAGTCTAAATCTTGACCAAATTCATTTTGTGCCTATGAAGAAAGGTCATATGTTCAAATTTCCAATGACTGTGGGTCCCCTTATAGTTAATATGAGATAAGCATTTGATGAAGTCACTCAGATGTTAGATGGAATGCACTTACTGTTAGGAAAGAAGTGGGCTTATGGCCCTCACAGTGTAATTTCTAGTAAAAGAATTGATAATGGATATTTAGCCTTCACTTATGACAACAAACCAGATCTAGAAAAAATGGCAGGTAAAGGTGTTGTGATTTCAGTAAGTTCAAAAGTTCAGATTCTTGTTATATCAGAAAAATCAAATAAAAGAGGTAAAGAGGCAGTTGTTGATCCGGAGGATGAGGAACAGAGAGTTGATAAGAGAGAAAATTTCAATGAAGAGTCTGCAGATATTCAACCTCATTTTTCATTATAGTTGGGAGATGAAAAAAATGTCCCTGCTTCACCCAGGAAGCATCAGGGCACTCAGGATTAAGTGCCTCTAA
The DNA here is from genome assembly GCA_034641835.2 of Pinus albicaulis. Lineage (NCBI taxonomy): Eukaryota > Viridiplantae > Streptophyta > Pinopsida > Pinales > Pinaceae > Pinus > Pinus albicaulis. The sequence goes on along the minus strand of MU968359.1, from coordinate 89,430,843 downwards.
TTAATTTTTTTTTTGCCCAGATTGCAGAGAGAAATCAGAAGATGAAGACAAGTATGGAAGCTCAATATGAGTACCAAATAACTCCAGACCAAACACGACTTATAACTGCAATGGATATTGAAAAAGATCAATGCAAAATTTCCCTTTAACATCCTTCTAATATGTCAATTGGTTCTTCTAACAATTTCAATACTATAAACTTGATTGTAGATGTGAAGAAAATCCCATTGCTAGATAAAGTGAATCTACACATGAAAACAAGTCAGCTGATTGTGAATGACCTAACAAAAACTAATATAGTGGAAATTAAGGTAGAGAATATGCTTGGAAAATTGATAAAGCTGTTGAAGTTATAAAAAGCCAATTCGAGAGCTTTGAAAATCTAGAACAAAGATCTCAAGAAGATCATAGTAGGAGTAGATCAGAATGATAGGTCAATTGTGTATAAGCTTCTACAAAGTGTTGAATTAGAAATATCTATGCTAAAGAAAAAATTAAAATTTCATAGAGAAGAACATTGCATGGCAGCAGAGGTTGCAGAGGTGGAAAATGAGAAAGAATTTTTTTTCAGCAGCTCATGCAAAAGGAAGAAGAGGTCACTAAATTAAATCAAACTACACTGTCATTTAATAACCATATTGAATCTCATACTTTCAATTTTGTTTTTCCATCAAGTAGTGAAGATCCATCAGAAAAAATATCTCAATTAACCACTAAATTGAAGATGGAAAAAATAAATCTAAAAAAGGCACAATCTGATTTTGAAACAACAACAAAGTTTATAAAAGCTACTAAGGGAGAAGACAATAAATACAAAATGGAATGCCAAAATGCTAATTCTGAGATTAAAAATATCAAAGAAAGATTGAAGGGAAATATATCCTTAATACAAGCTAAGGATATCATTTGGAATGGTACTATTTAAGAAATGAAAACAATTTGGGATTTTATGACTGTTATTGCAGAAGAAAAAAGCATTATCACCGAATTTGAAGAGCAAGTCATGACAGACAAAAAAAAGACAATCAATAGGGCTATTTGGGAAAGGAATTTCATTAACTTCATTAATTCTAAAACAGATCATGAATTTGAAGAAAATGAAATTAAAGACTGAAATTTTTATGCAGTAGAAATTAACAAAATGATTGTCAAAAATGATTGTTGGAAGCCTACAGAAAAGAAGCTAATTGAGTTAAAGGAATCACTGAGTCAATTTGATAAATTATTTGATAAAATAGCAAGAGCAGGTTTTCCATCATGTTGGGGGCTTGGAGGTGGTCTTATGTCATGGGATTCTTATGAGCCCTTGCTATTTTTGGCAAAAAGTAAGGTTGAAAACACTCATGAGAAAACTTAGGTTCTTAAAGGAGCAACAGTGATCAATTTCCTTCAGAGACATTTTCAACTGCTATGGTTAGTGAAAACTCTATCTATGGAAAGACCATCTTTCAATAGAATCACTACTTTCAGATTGGAGTTTCACAAGCTGGTTCATTCACCAAAGACAAACATCAAAATATGGAAGAAGTACAGAGCCTGGATGACAGATTTACCAAAGGATCTCTCGACTGCAAATAAGGATAAATCAACTAGTCAAGGAAATGTAGCAGCATCATCATCAATCCATATTCAGCATATAGATTAGGATTTTAATTTCATGTTATTTCCTCTTTTAAAGAGAGAATGTAATTGTAATAAGACTTTTTTGAAGACATGTAATAGATAGTCTATGACATCCTAAGTAGTTAAAGTATTTAAGATCAGTTACAATAGTTACAAAATGCTTTCTACTGTATTTAATGAGATAGAGAAGAAAGAGAAAGGGTTCCGAGTTTTGGACCTTCAGACTACAATTTTTTTACTCATATTTCAAAAGATTAATGAAATAAAATAAAGTTTCTGGAATTTTTTGATGTTGATGTGTCTTCTAGTTTACATTGTGTACTTTTCATCTTTGAATAAAATGAAGTAATGAAGCTGTAGGTCTCATTTTAGTTGTGTAAGTAAGAGTTAAAATCCTTAATAGGCGCTCCTTCATTTTAACTGTTTCTTTCCTTATAATTCTTCTGGAGTTTGGGGTGATATATTTTGTACAAACAAAATATCAGTTTGGGCTTCTTTCTTACATGTTCTTCTAATCATTCCATTCAATATCATCGGATAATAGAATTGTGGGACATTCATTATATTTCATCATTGAGCGTTTAATGATAAATACTTGAGGGTGATTAAAAAAATACAAATATTTATGTGACATAAATGTCTTAAGCACTAATTCCTTATCACATGCAAGGGATTGTCTCTTAAGGTACAACACACGTTACGAACTGGACTCGACCCTGCTCGCCTTAGCTGGTTGTGCTATTCACCAATGAGTTGTTGGATAGATCGTGATGTCAAACTCTTGCCTTGATTGTTAAATTTTCATTATTATTTTATGCCTCTCCACCATCCGCATGCTACTTTACTAATGTGAGTACCAAGTGCGTTTGTGGGTCTCTCGGTGGACCCGAGTTGACCTGTCATTTAGCTATCCACTGCTCTTATGTAACATCATTCATGCCAACTCCACCCATTGACTTCATGCCTCAAATACGGTGTGACGTTATTATTATGAACGTCGCCTTGCCAACACCGTTCGTTGGTCAAGTGCGACGTGCATTCTATAATGTGCCTGTGCCACTCGTCACTACACACCTGTGCCCATGCCGCTATGATGCGAAATTTTACCTCTTTCATGGCATGGTGCCCGAACATCATCTAAACACCCAGTGGGTGTGCCCATTACCCTGAACGTGCCTCATGAAGTCTTGGGGCCTTAAACTTGTGCATGTTCATGTGACATGTTTTCCATTTGCCCCCTTGTGTGTTCTCTCAGTTAGTTGTGCCATGCTGCTCCTTGTGAGGGCACCCAATGAAACATGTTCAGGTCAGATCATTTTGTTTGAGGGCCACTGTATTAAATTTGGTATGTTGTGACCACTTGGGTTGCTTTTGTATGTTGATGCAACCCATTTTCCATTTTCTCCCTTGTGCTTTCGTTCAGCCGAGCGCAGTGTGTCGCACCTCAGTCGTGTTGTGTTGCATCGTGTGAGGGCACCTGATGAAACACGTTTGGGTCAGGTCGTTTTGTTTCAGGGTGGTTGTATCAAATTATCTAAGTTGACACTACCTGGGTGCCTTCTGCATGTTAGTGTGACCCATTTTCCATTTTCTCCCTTGTGCCTTTGTTCGGTTGGGTGCGCCGTGTCGTGCCATGTGAGGGAGGCTGACAAGATGTGTTTAGGTTGAGTCATTTCGTTTGAGGGAAATCGTATCAAATTTTCTAATTTATGACCACCCGAGTACCGTATGCATGTTCGGGCTGCCTGTTTTTCACTTTCTCGCTTGTGCCTTCTTCAGGTCAGGCACGCCATGACGCACCATGTGAGGGCGCCCAATGAAAGGCGTTCGGGTTGGGTCGTTTTGTTTGAGGGCGACTGTATCAAATTTGCTAAGTTTTGATTGGGCAGGTGCCTTGTGAACGTTCATGTGGCCCGTTTACCATTTTTTCCCCTGCGCCTTCATTCAGTCGGGCGCGTCGTGTTGCACAGTGTGAGGACCCCCGATGAAATGCATTTAGGTCTTGTCATTTCATTTGAGGACAGCCATATAAAAAATTCTAAGTTGTGACCACCCATGTGCCTTGTGCATGTTCATGCAACCCTTTTGTTGTTCCCCCCTTATGCCTTCATTCGGGTCAAGTCAGGTCAGGTTAGGTCGTGTGAGGGCGCCCAAGGAAATGTGTTCAGGTTGGGTCAGGTGGGGTCAGGCAGTGTAATGTGCGGGTTCCCAAGGAAACACGTTCGGGTCGAGTCATGTGAGGGCATCCAAGGAAACTAGTTCATTTCCCTGGGTGTTGTAAGTTCCATATAGTTTGGGATTAAATTGGACACACAGGGAACTCGTTGGATGATCTGAACTCATTTGCAGTGTTGACCTGAGTGACGCAGTAGCACTTGGGCAGCTTTGTGCAAAAAATATCCAAGGTGAAAATCTGATGTTGTAAATGATTTTTGTAGGCTAGTTTGATGGTTGACAAACTTTGAAGCTTGATCAAAAGGCTAACTTGTCTTTCCAAGGGGCAAAAGTGGCTTCTGTTGGATTGGAGCTTATTATTTCAGATTTATGAAACATATTATTGGGAGGACTCATTATTAACAGGGAGTTTCCCATCCCTTGTATGTATGGGCATACTTGTGGATTGATAATGATGTTTATTTTTATTTCTGCACATTTAAAGAACATTTGATTAAATAATTTAACAAGTGTTGCTAAAGGCGTAGTCTATATACATGAGTATTTTGAAAAAGAAAAAGTATGGTATTGTCACACCTATCTATATCATGGTTGAAAGACACCAAATGTATAGGGGCATGACAGCTGCTATCATAGCTACCATTCTTTAGGAGCTTTTGTACTGAAGCAAGTAGGGAAAACTCAAATGTTGAAGATGAAGCTTGATTGAGAAAACATGGATACTGATGTAGGTTTGCAGCAAGTATTGGAGTTTGGCACTATAGAGTTGAGCAAAGGTATGACCGTAGTCATGGATGAAGCTAAACTGATAAAGAAATCAAGTTTTAAGGCTCAATTTTAATTGGAAAACATGATAGGATGTTGGAAGGATAGAAGGCAAGAATATCACAAGACTCTTGTGTGAGTTTCTGAACACTTGGAACACATTGGAGATGGGTTGATAGAAATGCGGAAAAATTTGGATGGAATATCTGGAAAAAATGTTGAAATTAAGAAGCTTGACATGGAGATACAACAAGGTGGATAAAGACTTCAAGAACTCTTTATTGAAATGGCTCACTTGAAAGAAATAAGCACCACATCACAGGCTAAAGTCAAGAGCATTGAAGATGAGATAAAGAGGGACTTCCTTGATCCAAAACCTATTGGTTTGAAGAAATAAAATTCATATGATGGCACACTTGGAAAAGAAGAATACCACATTGTGATGATTGGTGCACTTCAATTAGAAGGAGTCAATCTATGTCAGATTGGGGCACTTAGGAAAAATTTGAAAAGGAAGGAGCTTGAACCAATTCAAGAAGACCTAGGATCATATTGTTCTATGGAGTCTCATTAGAATAAATATGTGAAAAGAACTGTCAGGTCAAAGCCTGGTTCGAAAGACATGTTGGAAGAGGAAATTTTGAAGAATTTTGCAGATATAAGGTGCTAGACAAGAAGGAGGAATGATAATGAAAGTTCCTTGGACTTGAGATTTGTGTCTACAACCATGCATGGGAAAAATTTCTCTTCTTTGATACACACGAGGGCTACTCATAGCTTCCTAAATTGAAAGGCAGCTTCATCTCTTAGGAAGAAGAAGGATAGCATGGAGAAAGAGTTGAGTGCTTTCAGGACAGTCAATTTGGGAATGAAAGCAGTGACTAGTGTCATGAAAGGCACACATGTGAGAATAGGGTGATGGTTTGCAAAGATGGACTTAAGATTCATTGACATGGATTATCATTATATGGTGTTGGGGTGAGACTTTATGGTTGAAGCACAAGTTATACCAATGATGGACCGAGACATTCTCTTAATTCCTGATGATGTAAGAACTATGATGGTTCTTATGACAAGGAAAATTCGTTTGGGATATCAAATGAGATTGGCTTCATTGATCCTATATGAGAAGGACCCTAATATGGACCATAATGATATGGGGCATTGGGAACTTGGATCTATGGCTCAAAAAACAAAAGAAGAACACATTTTTTATTTTGTTGGAAGATCCCTGAAATAAAAAAGGAGAGGAGCGAAGATGACTTCACTTCTTGAGCATGTAGCATAGAAATGTACTCAAGATCTTCACCAGGATGATGGGAAGAAGGAAAATTCTTCGAAAATGGAACTAGGGAAATATTATGTAGGTAGAGATCCAGCTCGCATTGTAGAATATTTCAAATAGGATATGGGCATATATGACTTTCAATTAATGAAGGACAAGCTTGGGAAACTAGGATGCACTCAAGAGGAGGTTGATGTTGTTCACAAGTACTTTGAAACTTGACATCAATCTAATACATGGGTGGATGAAATTCAAGGAGGTAGCTTCCTGGCCCTTGCTTTGAAATAAACCTTTGGAGAAAGGGGGTGTGGTGCCTTAGTGCAAGGAGGACCACACCACCCTTAAAAAAAAAGGGGGCTTTAAAAAAAGGCCCACATGCATGGATAGATTCTTAGATGAATGTGTCTACCTTGATAGCACATTGCAGTAGCATCATAGACCGCATATTGCAGATGGAATGGAGGACAACTTCATGGACCTAAATATGGCAAGTTGATTTCGTGAGAGGATAACTCTTACTTTGATGTTTGGAGGATGTGACTACTTGGAAAAAGTGGTAGAAGGATTAACATCACAGACAACATGTTGTGATGGAGATGAAGAACACTTCATGGACTGAAACATGGCACTTAGACTTTGGACAGATTCTTGGTTCAATTGATGAATGTGACAAGAGCTAGAGAAAGACTAACGGATGGCATGAGGATGTACATTCTTATGAGGAGGACGTTTAGTTGGATTGGTCACCTAACTTGTTTGATTCATGAGGGATAGAAATGCTACAGAGGTGTGCTAGATGTTACAAACATATAGATGCTACAAGCATATGGATGTTTGACAGAAATATAAGGTTATCAATATCTTCTTGGGTTGAAGTATCTTGGCTAAAGTTTTACATAGGTATAAACACTACATCGAGAAGTTATCCCTAAGAAAGACATTAACATGGAACTTTATTGATTATTTTGATGATTATAGCAGAATTTCGACGATATTGTGCACATGGATGTGATAATATTCATGCAGTGACATTTTGTGACAAAAGTTGTGACGATATTTCACACATGGAGTTGTGACAATGGATTGTGCAAGGAATGGATCATGTTGTTAAGGGATGACAAAGTTTTGAAGTGGTGGAGGATGTAAGGCCCCAAGACTTCATGAGGTGCATTCGAGGTAATGGGCATGCCCATCGGGCGTTTAGATGATGTTTGGGCACCGTGCGATGAAACCAGAAAAACATCACACCGTTGCAGTAAGGGAGCAGGTGTGCAGCAGTGAGCGGCACGAGTGTGAATTATAGCGGGTGTGTCACTCTTAACCAAAGAACAACGTTGGAAGGGAGACATTTATAGGCATAAAGTTGCATCGTAGGTGAGGCATGAAACCAACAGACGAGTTGGCATGACCAACATATTGGGCGCGACCGATGTTACATAAGGTAGGTAGAAAGCTAAACATCAAGTTGGCTTGGGTCCACCAAGTGACCTACGCCTCACTTAATATGCATATTAATAAAGAGTGTGTGGATTGATAATTGTGGATTGATAATGATGTTTATGTTTATTTCTGAAAATTTAAAGAACATTTGATTTACTAATTTAACAAGTGTTTCTAAAGCCATAGTCTATATACTTGAGTATTTGGAAAAAGAAAAAGAATGGTAGTGTCACACCCATCTATAGCATGGTTGAAAGACACCAAACGTATAGAGGCATGACAATAGTGCACGTTTGTGCATCCCATTTTTCATTTTCTCCCTTGTGCATTATTGTGGTGGGGTGCATCGTGTCGCGCCGTGTGAGGGTGCCCGACGAAACACGTTCGGTTCGGGTCATTTCATTTGAGGGCGGTTGTATCAAATTTTCTAAGTTAGGACCAACCGGGTACCTTTCGTACATTCCTGTAGCCCATCTGTCATTTTATCCCTTGTGCCTTCATTCGTTCAGGCGTGTCGTGTTGTGCCATGTGAGGGCACCCGATGAAACATATTCAGGTCAGGTTGTTTTGTTTGAGGGCGACCATATCAAATTTTCTATCTTGTGACCTCCCGGGTGCCTTGTGCACGTTCATATGGCCCACTTTCCATTTTCTCTCTTGTGCCTTCATTCAGTTGGGCATGTTGTGTCACACGTTGGGCGTGCCGTGTCGCGTTGTGTGAGTGCACCCGATGAAATGCATTTGGGTCGGGTCATTTTGTTTGAGGGCGGTTGTATCAAATTTGCTAAGTTGAAACCACATGGGTGCCTTGTCCACGTTCGTGTAGCCCATTTTTCATTTTCTCCCTTGTGCCTTCATTCAATCGGGCCAGTCATGTCACGTCGTGTGGGGGCAACCGACAAAACAAGTTCGGGTCGAGTCGTTACGTTTGAGGATGGTTGTATCAAATTTTCTAAGTTGTGATCGCCCAGGTGCCTTATGCATGTTCAGGCTGCCTATTTTTCATTCTCTCCCTTGTGCCTTCGTTTGGTCAGTTGCACCATGCCACACTATGTGAGGGTTCCTGATGAAAGGCATTCGGGTCAGGTCATCTTGTTTGAGGGTGATCGTATCAAATTTTCTATGTTTTGACAGCCCAGGTTCATTATGCACATTCGTGTGCCCCGTTTGTCATTTTCTCCCTTGTGCCTTCATTCGGTCAGGCCCACCATGTCATGCCATGTCAGGGTGCCCAATGAAACATGTTCGGGTCAGGTCATTTCGTTTGAGGGCAGCCGTATAAAATTTTTTATGTTGTGACCTCCCGTGTGCCTTGTGCAAGTTCATGCAACCCATTTGTTGTTTGCTCCCTTGTCCCTTTGTTTGGGTTAGGTCAGGTTAGGTCAGGTCGGGTTGGGTCATGTGAGGGTGCCCAAGGAAACACATTCAGGTTGTGTCAGGTCGGGTTGGGTCCCTTGTACCTTGTACTTGTCATTTGTCATTTTCTCCCTTGTACTTTCATTCGGTCGGGCACGCTGTGTCGTGCCTCGGGCGTGCCTTGTTGTGGCATGTGAGGGCACTTGATGAAACACGTTTGCGTTGTGTCATTTCGTTGTGAGGGCACCCGATAAAATTCACTAATTTTTTACTGCCTGGGTACCTTGTGCACGTTCATGTGGCCCGTTTTCCGTTTTCTCCCTTGTGCCATTTTTCAGTTGGGCATGCCATGTCGCGCCGTGTGAGGGCCCCCGATGAAACACATTCAGGTCAAGTCATTCCATTTGAGGATGACCGTATCAAATTTGGTAATTTGTGACCTCCCATATGCCTTATGCACATTTGGGCTACCTATTTTCCAATTTCTCCCTTGTGCCTTCGTTCGTTCGGGCATGCTGTGTCTCGTCGTGTGAGGGCACGCGATGAAACATGTTCAGGTCAGGTCATTTCATTTAAGAGTGGTCGTATAAAAAATACTAAGTTGTGACCATATATGTGCCTTGTGCACGTTCGTGCGACCCATTTTTTTCTTTCTCCTTGGTTCCTTCGTTCGGGTCGGGTCGGGTTTGGTCGGGTCATGTGAGGGCGCCCAAGGAAATGCGTTCAGGTCAGATTGGGTCGAGTCGGGTCGTGTGAGGTTTCCAAAGGAAGCACGTTTGGATCAGGTTAGGTCGGGTCAGGTCGTGAAGGTTCCCAATGAACCACGTTCGGATCAGGTTGGGTCAGGTCGAGTCATGTGAGGGTGCCCAAGGAAACACGTTCGGGTCAAGTCACACCGTGTGAGAGCGCCCTATGAAATTTTTTCGTGTCAGCTTATCTTGTTTGAGTGTGGCCGTATAAAAAATGCTAAGTTGTGACAGCTCAAGTGCCTTTTCCACGTTCGTGTGGCCTATTTTTCATTTTCTCCATTGTTCCTTCGTTCAGTCAAGCATCGTTTCGCACCTCGGGCATGTCATGTCACGGCGTGTGAGGGTTTCCGATGAAACACGTTCGGGTTAGATCGTTTCATTTGAGGATGGCCATATCAAAATTTATAATTTGTGACCACCCATATTCCTTTTGCACGTTTGTCCAACCCATTTTCCATTTTCTCCCTTGTGTCTTTGTTTACTCGGGCGCACAATATCGCGTCGTGTTCGGGTGCTCAACGAAATGCATTCGGGTCGGGTCATTTTGTTTGAGGGCGGTCATATCAAATTGGTTAAGTTGTGACTGCCCTAGTGCATTTTTCATGTTCGTGCAACCCATTTGTCATTTTCTTCCTTCTGCCTTCCTTTGGTCAGGCTTGTCGTGTGAGGGCGCCCATGGAGATGCGTTTTGGTTAGGTTGTTTCGTTTGAGGGTGGTCGACCATATCAAATTTTCTAAGTTGTGACCACCTGGGTGCCTTGTGCATGTTCGTGCGACCGTTTTGATATTTCCCCCCTTCTCCCTTTGTTCTTTCAGGCACTTCGTGTCGTGTCATGTGTGGGCACCCGACGAAACACATTCTGGTCGAGTTGTTTCGTTTGAGGGCGGCCTTACCAAATTTGCTAAGTTGTGACCATCCGGGTGCCTTGTGCACATTCATCTGGCCCATTTTTCATTTGCTCCCTTGTGCCTTCGTTTAGTTGGGTGCCTCGTGTCACATCGTCTAACAATGCCCGATGAAACTCATTCGGTTCGGGTCATTTCATTTTTGGGTAGTCGAATCAAATTTTCTAAGTTGTGACCGCCTAGGTGCCTTGTGCATGTTTTTGCGGTCAGTTTTTCGTTTGCTCCCTTATGACTTCATTCGGTCAGGCACACCATGTCGCATCGTGTGAGGGTGCCTAATGAAACTTGTTTAGTTCACGACGTTTCATGCACATTCAGTTCGGGTCGTTGTGCACATTAGGGCAGCTGGTTTTCCATTTTCTCCCTTGTGCCTTTGTTTAGTCAGGCACGCCGTGTCGCGCTGTGTGGGGGTGCCTGACGAAACGCGTTCAGGCCGGGTCGTTTCATTGGAGGGTGACCATATCAAATTAGCTAAGTTGTGACTGCTTGGGTGCCTTGTGCATGTTCATATGGTCTATTTTCCATTTTCCCCCTTGTGCCTTCGTTCGATCAGGTGCACTGTGTCGCGCCATATGAGGGCACCCAACAAAATGCGTTTGGGTCAGATCATTTTGTTTGAGGGTGGTCGTATCCAATTTTATATGTTGTGACCACCTGGGTGCGTTATGCATGTTCATGCAGACCATTTGTCATTTTCTTTCTTGTGCCTTCATTCGATTAGGCACGCCATGTCGCGCCGTGTTAGGGTGCCTGATGAAATGAATTTGGGTTGGGTCATTTCATTTGAGGGTAGCTGTATAAAAAATGCTAAGTTGTCACTGCCCATGTTCCTTGCGCACGTTCGTGTGACCCATTTTTTTTTTGCTCCCTTGTGCCTTCATTTGGGTTGGGTCATGTGAGGGCACCCAAGGAAACACGTTCCGGTTGAGTCGCATCATGTGAGAGTGCCCTATGAAACGTTTTTGGGTCAGGTCATTTTGTTTGAGGGTGGTCGTATCAGAAATGCTAAGTTGTGACTGCCTGGGTGCCTTGTGCACATTCATGCGAGTAGCTTTTTGTTTTTCCCCTTATGCCTTCATTCGGTCAGGCACTCGATGAAACGTGTTAGGGTCGGTTCATTTTGTTTGAGGGCGACCATATCAAAAAAGCTAAGTTGTGACAGCCCGTGTGCCTTTTCCACATTCGTGTTGCTCATTATTAGTTTTCTCTGTTGTGGCTTCATACGGTTAGGCACCGTGTCGGGCCTTGGGTGTGTCGTGTTGCAGCGTGTGAGGGAGCCCAATGAAACACGTTCGGGTCGGGTCATTTCGTTTGAGGGAAACCATATCAAAATTTTTAAGTTGTGACCCCACAGGTGCATTGTGCATGTTCGTGAGGCCCATTTGTCGTTTGCTCCCTTGTGCTTTCATTTGGTCGAGCATGTCATGTCCCAACTCGGGCGCGCCGTGTGAGGGCACCTGATGAAATAAATTTTGGTCATGTCATTTCATTTGAGGGTGGTCATATCAAAATTTCTAAGTTGTGATCGCCTCTGTGCCTTGTGCAAGTTTTTTCAGCCCGTTTTCCATTTTGTCTCTTATGCCTTTGTTCGTTTGGGTGTCCAGTGTTGTGCCGTGTGAGGGCACCTGATGAAACGCGTTTGGATCAGGTCATTTTGTTTGAGGGCATCCATGTCAAATCTACTAAGTTGTGACCACCTGGGTGCTTTGTGCATGTTTTTGCAGCTCGTTTTGTCATTTTCTCCCTTGTGCCTTCGTTCCGTCGAGTGAGTCATGCTGCACCGTGTGAGGGCATCTAATGAAATGCGTTCGAGTCGGGCCATTTTGTTTGAGGGCAGCCATATCAAATTTTCTAAGTTGTGACTGCCCAGGTGGCTGGTGCACGTTCGTGCGGCCCGTTTTCTGTTTGCTCCCTTGTGCCTTCGTTCGGTCGGGCACATCGTGTCGTGTCGTTTGAGCGCACCCGATGAAACTCGTTCGGGTTGGGTCATTTTGTTTGAGGGAATTCATATCAAATTTTCTAAATTTTGATGGCCCAAGTGCTTTGTGAACATTCAGGCAGTCAGTTTTTCATTTTCTCCCTTGTGCCTTCGTTCGTTCGGGCGGGGCGTGTCGCACCGTGTGAGGGTGCCCGATGAAATGCGTTCAGGTCGAGTCGTTTCGTTTAAGGGTGGCCGTATAAAATTTTCAAAGTTCTGACTGCCTGGGTGCATTGTGAATGTCTGTACTACATATTTTCCATTGTATCCCTTGCGCCTTCGTTTGGTCAGGTGCGCCATGTCACGCCGTGTGAGGGCGCCTGAAGAAACGCGTTCAGATCGAGTCATTTAGTTTGAGGCCAGTTTTATCAAATTTTCTAAGTTGTGACAGCCCAGGTGCCTTACACATGTTCTTGCACCCCATTTTCTATTTTCTTCCTTGTGCCTTCATTCGGTTGGGTGTTTCGTGTCACGCCATGTGAGGGCGCCCAAAGAAACATGTTCGGGTTGGGTCCTTTCGTTTGAGGGCGGTCATATGAAATTTCTAAGTTGTGACTGCCTGGATACCTTGTCCATGTTCATGTGGCCCATTTTCCATTTTCTCCCTTACGCATCTGTTCGTTCGAGTGCGCCATGTCGTGCCATGTTAGGGCATCCGATGAAAAGTGTTCAGGTCGGGTCATTTTTCTTGAGGGCGGCCGTATCAAATTTTCTAAGTTGTGACCACCTGAGTGCCTTTTGCACGTTTATGCGGCATGTTTTCAATTTTCTCCCTTATAGCTTCGTTCAATTGGGTGTGTCATGTCGCGCTATGTGAGGGAACTCGACCAAACGTGTTCGGTTCAGGTGATTTAGTTTGAGGGCGGCCATATCAAATTTGCTAAGTTCGAACAACTCGGGTGCCTTGTGTACGTTCATGCGACTTGTTTTCCATTCGCCCCCTTGTGCCTTAATTCAGTCGCGCCATCTTGCGTTGTGTGAAGGCGCCTAATGAAACATGTTTGGGTCGGGTTTTTTCGTTTTAGGGTGGCCGTATCAAATTTTCTAAGTTGTGACAGCTCAAGTGCCTTGTGCACTTTCGGGCGGCCCATTTTCCGTTTGCTGCCTAGTGCCTTCATTTGGTCGGGCGTGCTATGTCAGGTCGTTTGAGGGTGCTCAATGAAACGCGTTCAGGTCGGGTCATTTCATTTGAGGGTGGTTGTATCAAATTTGATAAGTTGTGACCTCCCAGGTGCCTTGTGCATGTTCGTGCTACCTGTTTTCTGTTTTCTCCCTTGTGCCTTCGTCTGATCGAGCATGTCATGTAGTGCCATGTGAGGGTGTCCAATGAAACGTGTTTGGGTAGGGTAATTTTGTTTGAGGGTGGACGTATCAAATTTGCTAATTTTTGATCACTCGAGCACCTTGTGCATGTTCGTGTGACTCATTTTTCCATTTTCTCCCTTGTGCCTTCATTTCGTGTAATATTCCCATTTTAGCACCCAGCTAAATGGAATATTAATTTTATTTTTTTATCACCATGTAGCTAAATAATTCGGTAAGGAAGCCCATGCTGGTTAGAAAATGAATAAAATCCCTCATAGTATGAAAGGGTATCATTATTGGAGCTGGATTTCACACTGTCATGTGTGAACAGTATCATTTGCAAGTGGACAAGGTTTAGTTTCACCAAGTCAACAACACTGGGATAGGAGGTGGAGATCACTTAGAGGAACATCTCAGTATGAATGGGAAGAGGTTCTTTAGTGAAGGAAACCCTAATGATTGGGACCCATGGTGAGAGGGATCTCACTTGTTTAAAAGGAGGGCAAGGAACCCATTGTTTCTCATGTTGAAGATTATTGATTTCATTGTCTATTCAGACTTTGTGCATTCTCCTGTTGTTCAGTAGAGTTGCAATGTTGCGTAGCACAAGGAATTCATATTTAGGAATTCCTTCTCGTTTCAAGAGAGGCCTCTTGAGGGAGTTTCTCTTAATTTTCTCCACATTCATGCTTGAGGCTAAGCATCCTCCTTTAGCTACAACGTTATTCCTGAAGCAGGATATTTCTGTGTTGCAGGGTGTTGCAGTGGAGGTTCTACAACACCACTCCATAAACTATTTATAAAAGGAGGGAGTTTCCTTTCCTTTGGACGATCAGTGAGGGAGCTCTAAGCTAATTCTCATCATCTTTGGTAGCAGGCCAACCATTATCCATCACCTACAGTGCAGTCCCTCTCATTGACTGTGTTATTTTCATAGAGCATCTGCAGTGAGGGTTGCAATATTTGTTTAGAGGGTTAGATATTTAGTGTTAGGATCAGCGTTTCACTTGGAAGATCCCTTGGAGGAGGTATATTCAGTTGGTGCATCATATTTAGCCTTATTCATTCATTTCTAGTTTCTGAGTTGCAACTTCTACCCAGCGACTCTGGCATTTCTGCATAATTTCCATTTTGTGCTCATTTCGGCCAATCCTTTCAAGGATTGTGTATTGTTGTTTCTAGGGGTTGAGATCTTGCTCCCCATATTTTATTTGAGCTGTATATTGTCACATTTCTATATTGACAATATTTTGTAGCAATCCTCGTTTATACATTGTGCAGTCATAGCCATGGATTTCCATATGTAGTAGTCTTTCTTCATTTCCTCGTACATGTATTGTTGAGGCTTGCAATGCCTTGCTTGAGTGGATGTTTCCTCAAGGAATTGTACTCTCTTTGTTGCTATAAAATTTTTTTTTTCCTATTCAGATCTTCATGAGTTCATGGCTGTAAAATAATGTTGTTATT
The DNA here is from genome assembly GCA_034641835.2 of Pinus albicaulis. Classification (NCBI taxonomy): domain Eukaryota; kingdom Viridiplantae; phylum Streptophyta; class Pinopsida; order Pinales; family Pinaceae; genus Pinus; species Pinus albicaulis. The sequence continues at coordinate 89,415,794 of MU968359.1, read as the reverse complement.
CCACTTATTGTTCCATAATTGTTTGCAATCCCTTCATCGGGCACTTTTATGAGGTAACTAGGTGTGGGAGACTTGTTTAACCCACCTAGAGGGATTTCTTTTGAGCCACCTCTTGGATTTAATTCTTAGATACATTGATATAAGGGATATAGGTCTTGGTTTCAAATCCTATAACAACCATTCCTGGAAAATGCGTTTTCTATTCATACATTGCTAGTAGTTCCCATTTTAGGATATTACAGTGGTATCAGAGCATATTTCTTGGCACATCTTTTCAGTTTCAAGACAGAGATCAGAATGATGAATATTATGAGCTTTCTCTCATTATTCTTCAAATATAGGAAGGACCTCCCCATGGAGGTTAAGCAGATGAAGAGTTGCAGTGAAACTCCTAGAGGGTTTCAAGAGGGGGAAGAGCCATGCACTTCTTATTCTCAAAGAGGAGAAGAAAAGAGACACATGGGACACTTGGAATCTGAGATTCTAAGTGAATACAAAGCTAAATCTAGAGCCTCCAAGGAGAGTCTAGCTCTACCTTAGTTCACTCAGCTAGACGAAGAGATATCCTCACCACCTCTTAAAGAAGCATGTACCAGTGTTGTCACAACCTTGGAGGAGCAACCTTCATGTTCAGCAGTGGAGGAAGACAACATAGTTGAGAAAGGTGCTCTTATTCTACATATCACCAAGGTATGCTTGAACTTCCATCTCTTGTCATTTCATCAGACCACATGGAGGTATCTACATCTTTGCATGCCGCTGATTTAGAGCAACAGAGTTTCACTGTGTTGTGAAAAGGCAGTGATGAAGAGAAGAGGACCCATGCCTTATGGGAGCATTCACATGACAACTTCATTCATGAAGCATAGGAGGAAGGAATGGAAGATAGTAGACACCTTGAAGTGAGAAACTCTTTCTCCTTTCTAGATGACCCTTTGTCAATGAGCTCCTCTCAACTCAAAGAGAAACTTCTACTTTTAGCAAATCCAATACCTCATTGGTTTTGGAGGACTCTTATTGAGAAGGATATCTCATGGAGAGATTTCATTACAGGTGCACTTCAACACATCATGGAGTGCAAGGATTTTCTTCCTTTCTCACACTTGAATCTTCATGGATTCAAGGAGGAGCAGATAGAAGATGGAGGACACCTTAGGATGGATAAAATCTCTCATGAATGTGTTGGACATTCCTTGAGCCACTCATATCATGATGGGAGGTTTTTTCCTACCACCTATTTGGGTCCTTATGGGATCAAATTGATCCTTTAGAAGATTTCATTTCAAAATCACATGAAGTGCAAAGACAGGAATCTGATTTGGGAGGGTGGTAACTCTCATGAGAGGGTGCCAAGATGAAGAATGGAAGGAGACATTCACAATTGGGTGAGTTGATGTGGATAGAGAGAAAGAAGCTGGTGAGCTACTTACAACTTTATGATACTAGGAAATAGGAGGCTTGGCTCTGCTAGTTACTCTTGAAAGAGTTTGGGCATCATCCTCTTTCTAAGGGTATGTTGTAGGATACTTGCATATTTGAGCAGTAAAGAGCATGGATGCATGGTGTTCATATGATATCCATATTATTCATTATGTTTTCATCACATGATTTGTATGATGGAAGTATGAGGAGGCAGCAAAATATTTTGTTGCTTTAGTTGTTCTTGGGAGAGCAAGAGCATATTTTCTCTCACACTTTGCATGATGCTGCAAGAGGAGGAGATGAAATTATCCCCTTGGCCTTATATGATCAAGAGGTACTTCCACCTTGGGAAGAACTTCTTATGTGTACCAGCATTATGGGAGATGTATTTGACAAGGATCATGTCAAAGAATGGAACTATGAGTTGGCATGATCTTATTTGCATGAGCCAATAGCGCTGTCACTTGGGAGCTTGGGGTTATTGATGGAGTATCCCGAGGATCACTTCACACTTGATGCACTTGGTGGACAAGGAGGAGGTGAGAATGATGGAGTAGTGGATGGGAACATCTATTACATTGGTATGATCTTACCTGCTATGGTCTTCTTGACTTGTATTTCCAAGTATAAGGAGGGTGGTCTTCATGCAACATATGGTTCATTCCTCTTCATGGGAGTGTGTCATACCACTATGGAGGAGTCATACATATACATATACATCGTCTTACTCTCAACACATGGTAAGAATATTGTTTTTGCATTCATGGATTATCTAACACAACATTTTGATATTCTTACCATTCATTTTTAGTGAATTTCTCCACAAGAGAGCAAGCTTTTCATTGAGCTCCATGGTCAACATTGGGCCAATTGGTATGATGGAGACAACCATCTTTATATGGCCTTGGGAAAGTGTTTTATTTCATGTATTTTTAGTTGATGTACATAGCCATTTTATATTTATAGGTAGATGTCATGACATACATAATTATCCATGTAATACAAAACAACTTGCCATGTGATTTTCTAAAGCAACAGTTTGGAAAATTGTGTTGTCACGATTGGGAAAACTTTTGGTACCTTCTTGCAGCACATGAAACCTTCAGAAATTTCCTAATTTTATTATTGATCATGACTTAAATTAATGATATGGATCTGATCTATATTGTGAGCATGATTGGGAGAGAGACACAGGAGTTGGATATGTCCCTTGGGGAAGAGGATTCCCACACTTTTTACAATGCATGTTCTAATGGAAGCATGAAAGGAGAGATGGCCACCAAAACCAAAAAATTATTTTATTTTGTTGAGGTGGGTATTATGATTGATGGGATGCGATATGGGGATGATTTCCTATCCATCACATATGGATTGAATTGGGCCAACTTGATTCACAGCGTTGGAGGAAAGTTCTTTGGGGATCTAGTCTTCATCTTGCCACTTGAGGGCAACTATTTTGCAGCTCAAGATTAGGATTTTCTGTACACATATCATGAGTGGAGAAGAGTATAACGTGGGGTAGGATATGATGCTTACCATATTCAGATTTTTAGCCCACCTTCATTTCTGAAGCTTTAGGTGAAAGGATAATTTCAGGAGTTGCCATGTTGGGACGTAACTCATTTTGTATGTATGATTGCTTGGGGAATGGAGGATCCACATGGGGAAGATGTTCCTCAACACATTTTAGACTCCATTCCTTGGGTAGAGACCTTCCAATTCTATCCTTGCATTTTCTTGAGGAAAAGCAAAATTTGGGAGGGGAGGACTGTAATATTCCCATTTTAGCACCTAGCTAAATGGAATATTAAAGTTTTTTTTTATTATCACCTTGCAGCTAAATAATTGGGTAAGGAAGCCCATGCTTGTTAAAACATGAATAAAATGCCTCATAGTATGAAAGGGTATCATTATTGGAGCTATATTTCACACCCTCATTTGTGAATAGGATCATTTGCTAGTGAACAAGGTCAAGTTTCACCAAGTCAACAGCGCTGGGATAGGAGGTGGAGATCACCTAGAGGAACAATGCAGTATGAATGGGAAGAGGTTTCTTTGGTGAAGGAAATCCTAATGAGTGGGACCCGTGGTGAGAGGGATCTCACTTGTTTAAAAGGAGGGAAAGGTAACCATTGTTTCTCATGTTTAAGATTATTGATTTCATTTTCTATTCAGACTTTGTGCATTCTCCTGTTGTTCAACAAAGTTGCAATGATTCTTAGCATCAGGCATTCCTATTTGGGAATAATTTATCCTTTCAAGAGAGGACTCTTCAGGGAGTTTCTCTTCATTTTATCCACATTTAGGCTTTAGGCCAAGCATCCTCCTTCAGCTACTGTGTTATTCCTGAAGCAGGATAATTTTGTGTTGCAGGGTGTTGTAGTGGAGGTTCTACAACACCACTCCATCAACTATTTCTCATAGGAGGGAGTCTCCTTTCCTTTAGAGGATCAATGAGGGAGATTTGAGCTGATTCTCATCATCTTTGGCATCAGGCCAACAATTATCCATCACCTACAACTTAGTCCCTCTCATTGACTGCATTATTTTCATAGAGCATCTGCAGTGAGGGTTGCAGTATTTGTTTGGAGGGTTAGATATTTAGTGTTAGGATCAGCATTTCACTTGGAAGATCCCCTGGAGGAGGTATATTCAGCTGTTGCATCATATTTAGCCTTTTCCATTAATTTCTAGTTTCTAAGTTGCACCTGCTACCCAAAAACTCTGGCATTTCTGCAGATTTGTGATTTTGTGCTCATTTCAGCCAATCCTTTCAAGGATTGTGTAGTGTTGTTTCCAGGGGTTGAGATATCGCTCCCCTATTTTATTTGAGTTGTATATTGTCATATTTGTGTATTGAAACTATTTTTCAGCAGTGCTCCTTTATAGACTACGCAGTCATAGCCATGGCTTTGCATATGTAGAAGTCTTTCTTCATTTCCCTATACATGTATTGTTGAGGCTTGCAATTCCTTGCTTGAGTGGATGTTTCCTCAAGGAATTGTACTCTCTTTGCTGCTATAAAAAATTTTGTTTCCTATTCAAATATTCATGAGCTCATGGTTTTAAAATAACGTTGTTATTCCACTTCTTGTTTCAGAATTGTTTGCAGTTGCTTCATTGGGCACTTTTATGAGGTAACTAGGTGTGCGAGACTTGTTTAACCCACCTAGAGGGATTTATTTTGAGCCACCTCTTGGATTTAAATCTTAGATAAATTGATCTAACAGATCCAGGTCTTGGTTTCAAATCCTATAGCAGCCATTCCTGGAAAATTCATTTTCCAGTCATGCCTTGCTAGCAGTTCCCATTTTGGGATATTACATTCTGTCTGTGGGATGCACCGCACCATGTGAGGGCACCCAACGAAATGCGTTCACATCACGTCATTTTTTTTAGGGCGTTCATATCAAATTTTCTAAGTTTTGGCCACGTGGATGCCTTTTTTACGTTCGTGCGAACCATTTTATGTTTTCTCCCTCATGACTTCGTTCGGTCGAGCACGTCATGTCGCGCCATGTGAGGACATCTGACGAAATGCATTCAGGTAGGGTAATTTCGTATGAGGGTGGTTGTATCAAATTTTATAAGTTGTCACCACCCAGGTTCCTAGTGCACGTTCAGGCAGCTCGTTTGTCATTTTCTCCCTTGTGCATTTGTTCAGTCGGGTGTGCCATGTCACACCATGTGAGGGTGCCTAAATAAAAGCATTCAGTTTGGGTCATTTTGTTTGAGGGCGGCCTTATGACATGCGTTCAGGTCAGGTCGTTTCATTTGAGGGTGGTTGTATGAAATTTTCTAAGTTGAGACTACTTGGGTGCTTTGTGCACGTTTGTGCGGCCCATATTTCATTTTCTCTCTTGTGCCTTCGTTCGGTCAGGCGTGTTGTGTGAGGGCGAACGAAAAAAGGTGTTCAAGTTGACTAATTTTTTTTAGGGTGGTCGTATCAAATTTTCTAAGTTATGATCACCTGGTTGCCTTATGCACATTCGGGCTGCCTATTTTTTGATTTCTCCCTTGTGCCTTATTTTTTTCGGGTGCACCGTGATGCGCCGTGTGAGGGCGCCCAATGAAACATGTTCGTGTCGGATCATTTTGTTTGGGGGCATCTGTATTAAATTTGTTGTGTTTTGCCCAGCCGGGTGCCTCGTGCACATTTGTGCGGCCCGTTTTTCATTTGCTCCCCTGTGCCTTCGTTCGGTCAGGCACGTCGTGTCGCACCATGTGAGGGTGCCTGATGAAACGTGTTTGGGTCTGGTCATTTTGATTGAGGGAAATCGTATAAAAAATGCTAAGTTTTGACCACCCATGTGCCTTGTGCATGTTCGTGCGAACCATTTTTTGTTTGCTCCTTTGTGCCTTCATTTGGGTCAGGTCGGGTTGGGTCGGGTTTGGTCAGGTCATGTGAGGGCACCGAAGGAAACATGTTCGGGTGGGGTTGGGTAGGGTCATGTGAGGGCATCCAAGGAAACATGTTCTAGTCAGGTCGGGTCAGGTCATGTGAGGGCACCCAAGGAAATACGTTCGATTTGGGTCGGGCCATGTGAGAGTGCCCTATTGGACGTGTTCATGTCGGGTCATTTCATTTGAGGGTGGCCATATAAAAAAATGCTAAGTTGTGATGTCCCAGATGCCTTGTGCACGTTCATGTGATCCTCTTGTTGTTTGCTCCATTGTGCCTTCATTTGGTCGGGTGCGCCATGTGAGGGCACCCGATGAAATGTGTACAGGTCAGGTCATTTCATTTGAGGGAGGCTGTATAAAAAATGCTAAGTTGTGACCACCCAGGTGCCTTCTCCACATTCATGTGGCCAATTTTTCATTTTATCCCTTTTTCCTTCATTCAGTTGGCCAGCGTGTCGTGCCTCAGGCATGCCGTGCTATGATGTGTGAGGACGCCCGGTGAAACACATTCAGGTCATGTTGTTTCATTTGAGGGTGGCCATATCAAAATTTCTAAGTTGTGACTACCTGAGTGTCTTGTGCATGTTCGTGCAACCCGTTTTCCATTTAATCCCTTGTGCCTTCATTCGGTGGGGTGAACCATGTTGCGCCGTGTGAGGGTACCTGAAGAAACGAGTTCGAGTCAGGTCACTTAATTTGAGAGTGGTCGTATCAAAATTTCTAAGTTTTGATCACCCATGTGCCTTTTGCATGTTTGTGCGGTCCGTTTCTCGATTTATCCCTTGTGCCTTCATTCGTTCTGGTGCATAATGTCGCATCGTGTAAGGGTGCTCGAAAAAACGCATTTGGGTCTGGTCATTTCATTGAGGGCTATCATATCAAATTTGCTATGTTCTAACCTCTCGAGTGCCTTGTGCACATTTGTGCAGCCCATTTTCCATTTTCTCCCCTTTTCCTTCGTTCCGTCGGGCGCGTCGTGTCCCACTCTGTGAGGGCACCCGACCAAACGTGTTCAGGTCGGGTCGTTTCGTTTGAGGGTGGCCATATCAAATTTTCAAAGTTGTGGTAGCCTAGGTTCCTTGTGCACATTCGTGTTGCCCATTTTATGTTTTCCCCCTTGTGCCTTCGTTCGATGGGGAACACAATCCAAGGGCCCCTGATGAAACGTGTTTGGGTTGGGTCATTTCATTTGAGGGTGGTAGTATCAAATTTGCTAAGTTGTGACAGTGCAGGTGCCTTGTGCAAATTCATGTGGCTCATTTGTCTCTTTCTCCCTTGTTCCTTCGTTTGGTCAGGCACGTTGTGTCGCGCCATGTGATGGCACCCGACGAAATACGTTCGGGTTAGGTCGTTTTGTTTCGGGGCAATCGTATCAAATTTTCTAATTTGTAACAACTCAGGTGCCTTGTGCACATTCGTGCAGCCCATTTTCCATTTTCTCCCTTGTGCCTTCATTCGGTTAGGTGCACCACGTCGCGTTGTGTGAGGGTGCCTGAGGAAAATGGTTCAGGTCGGGTCCTTTTCTTTGAGGGCGATCGTAGAAAATTTTCTAAGTCGTGATCGCCCTTGTGCCTTGTGCACGTTCGGGCAGACCACTTTCTGTTTGCTCCCTTGTGCCTTCGTTCGGTCAGGCATGCCCTGTCACACTGGGCGAGGGTGCTTGACAAAACGCATTCCATATAATGTTCCTAAATTAGCTTCGGCTAATTTGGAACATTAATTTTTCCTTGTTTATTTTGTATTTCATGATTAAAGAATAAATTTTAAGGGAGAATGTCTAATCCTCTTGCAAATCAAGAATAAATCAGTGCCTATGTGAAAGGAGACATATTTAGGCCATCATAATAAAATCTTGTAGATGTGAAAGGGCCAAGACCACCAAAGGAGATCCTGTTTGACCAAGTCAACAATGTTGTCTAGGTTCATTGAACCTCCTTGATGGACTGTGCAGTTCTAGAAGGGGTTTCCAAATGTGAAAAGGACCAAAGGATGAAAGTGGTTTAGGTTTTTCCAAGAGACTCAAATTTTATAAAAGGAGGATGAAGGCTCATGAGGAGGTTGTTGATCATATTTCATTTTGAGAGCTTGCTAAGGCAACTCCATTTCTCTTTTTTGTTTAGCAAGAGAAAGAGAGGATATCCTATTTAGGAATCCTATATCCTTATTTGAGTAGCTCTTGGAGGGAAGTGATCTATATTGAAACACTATTAGGTTGGAGGCCAAGCTATGCTTTTATTGATAGTGCTGGCTCATTGAGGGTTTTGCAGCTGCAGCAAGTGTAGTAGTGGAAATTCTAGATCTGCAAGGATCTAGTAGCTTTCAGGGATTTCTCTCAGGGAGGGTGTCCTGTGACCACCCGGAAGAGGATATCTATTCTATTTTCATTTTATATTTGTATATTTCACCTATTGTAATATTCAGCCCTGGCTACTGTGCATTTTCCTTGTCTACTGCGTTATTTTTCATGTATTGCTTCACTATTGTCTAGATCTTCTATTGTACTTGTTTCTGGTGATTGAGGTTTGCCTCTCACCTTGAAGATTAATGAATTAGATTTTTGATATCTCATGTTCATATCTGATTTATTTTATGAATAAATTCATCTTCAGAAATTACTGAATATTTCTAAAGTTTCGTGTATAAAATGGTAGATCTACACTTTCTAGTGCATTATTTTGTAAAACCCTTAAGGGGATCTTGATTAGAAGGCTGAGTATTTTACAGATCTGATATGGATCTAATATTTCAACCATGTTTTTTCTGTATATATGTAATATAATTTTATACTTCTGAAGCTCACTTAGAGGGACGCTGTCTATTCAGATCTATTTCTGAAGATTTCTTGCTTATTTCCTCATGCAATCCACTGTAATTCTTAAGGAACTCATATAAAGTCTGATTTTCTGCTGCTATACCATTTTAAATGTCTGATGTATGTTTTTTAGAGACTCTTAGCTGAAACTGCACAAATATGAAGTGGGTTCTTCTTCATTCCATCAACTCTTCTCTTTAGCTGATCTATAACTAGTCAGCTTCATGGGAGGCCTGTTTAAGGCCCTTAAACTAATTTATTTTTTTTGAAAATATGAATGGATGTCCCAAAAATCCTATAATAAGGGAAACAAGCCCCGATCAGTGTTATTATTGCACCATTTTTCTTATACAACGTTTTTTCTAAGCCTCTTGCAGTTTTTCCTAGTAGTGGAATTTCCCGCTTCTCTCTTGTTTGGTTTTTTCTTCTCTTTTGAACCCATTCTTTAGATATGTAGATATAAGGGTGCCAAGGGTATTAAAATACATATTATTTTTCCATTCCCATCCTTTCGGTGTTTCATCAGTCTTCTATAGACAGAGTCTAGAACGAGCCAAGAAGCCTCTGGTTTTCATCCTCTCCTTAGAGGTGATATAACAAGTAAATGGCCTACTAGTCTATCTATGGTTTAGAATTTTCTTTTTTTTTCCTCACTACTATGATTCCTTAATGGAATATCTTAAGATATTCCCTACTGTGCCTATTTTTCCCCATTTGGGATATTACAGTGGTATCAGAGCATGATCTCTCGCTCCGCCTGTGAGATAAAGCTATCAGTGAAATCAAGAGAAAAGGGAAACATGGAGAGGATGATATTAATATCATCTCTATTCATATTTAAGAATAAAATCCCCAAGGAGTATGTGCAAGAAGAAAAGATAAGCATAAGTGAAGCTCCCAAGGAGTTTCAAAAAGAAGATCTTCCAATCAGATCTACAAGATCTGTGCATGAGGAACAATCTGAATCCTCATTTCATGGACATGATCACTCATCCATATCATCATAGCTTCAGCATTTTGCGAGTGATTCCATCATGAAGGAGGAGAAATAAGGTGTGAGCTTGATTTATGCATTACCAAGGGCAAGATCTCCATTTGGTGAAGAGTCCTCATCTCAAAAGGGAAGCATGAAGGGTTCTCCTTCAAGGGTTGATCAAGATCTATTGTCTCTCATTGATGATGGGACAATTTCAGTTACTGAAGAAGAGGAGAAGGAAGAGGAAGATGAGAACACAGTCACCTCAAGCATATCATGAATATGAAGTTGGAGCACTTTCTCCAAGAGAAGAAACTCTTGCACTCTTGCAAGGAGTTCCACAAGATCTCACACATAGAGCTCTTGAGCAGCATGTACCATCATTTTCAAATGATGAGATCTTGATGATAGAAGAAGGAAGAGAGGAGGAAGAGAATCTCAAGAAGAAGAGCATATTACCTTCTCTTCTTCAAGGGTTGGAAGACCAAGGAGGGCAAGAGAATCCATGTAGCAATGGTAGGGGCAAATATGTCCACCTACATCGACATTTTTCTCTATGCCTCGATGCCTCTTTGCAAGGAGGCATTCCACCAGGAAGACCTCCTGATTGGAGGAGAACTAAAGTGTTCTCTCAACTATGGGCATCATTTGCATACTTGGCTAATGAAGGAGCCTTGGGAGAAACAAGCACAGTGCAGAGGATCTTTCATGAATTCAAAAAAGAGGTAATAAATTTCCTGAATAGGACATTGTTATCTTCCATTGATTCATTTGCACTGAGAAATGGAAGATCAGAAATATATGATGGTATGGATATGAGGATACATGGAAAAACCATATATTTGGGGCAGCCCATGGTCTTCTCACTTACAAAAGAGATTTCTGAACATGACAAGAGGATCTTAACACTCTTGCATGCATGGGCCAAATTGAGGAAGTATTGGAGGAAAAGAGCTTCCAAAGGGGAGTTGATTTCCACATGCTTCAATCTTGTCTTGAGGAAGATAAGCTACAAGGAAGGCAGAAAAATAAAGTTTATGGGACTCCCACATGTGACCTTGGCAACAAGTATGTCAAAGAGGAGAGTCATGACATGATAGGGGCTGCATTTCAGACATCTACAATGTTATCATTTTTGGGGAGCCTAGATCCTTATTTGGATTCCCAAATTTTTATGGAGTATAACAAGGACCCTTTCACATTTGAGGTTCTTGATGGGAAGGTAATGGATGGGATGTATAAGGTAGTTGGAGGAGTCATCTATTTACATGATCATATTTATTTGGTTAAAGGCTCCAAGCTCAAGGAGAAACTGCTGAATGCAACCTATGGGATCCTGCTTTCCAAACCCACTAGTTTCATTGGAGCATATCATACTATCTCGGATGGATTCATATGGGAGAATTTCAAAGAGGAGGTGCACTCTCATATGAAGAAGTGCATGGACCATTTTTTATATGAAGAGAAACATATCTCTTGGGAAGAATTGTCATCTACACCTCCTTATTCATTGAGTGTGAAATGAGGCTCATCCATGAGAAACCTTGCTGATTTTAAACAAGTGTATGACAAATATTATATTGTTGAATATCATGATGTACACTTGTATTTTTCTAACACTCATTTGCAGGGCTTTGCTCCAATAGGGATCACTATTTATGATGGGCTTCATGGGCCACTTGAGGCCATGAACTTTATTGATGTTGATCATCCTTTGGAGGATCTTGGAGGGGAGATACACCTTCCATGGTGTGACTCTTTTACACCAATCATAAAGCACCTTCTCCAAGCATCCAAGAAGGATGGGGCAGCAAGCAAGTGTTGGAGGAAACACTTGTCATCTTCTATTCCATGGAAGTTCAGGGTAAAATTGCACTAGTTGCACATGAGGAGGCATCTTCCTTCTCCTTTATCATATATGAAAGCTAGCATGATATTAATAATGATTCCACATGTTGAAGATGTTCTTATTCTTGGTAACATGGTTGGAATAGAGACAGATTTGTGGAATGTGTCCCTGGGGAAAGGAGTTTCCCACATTCTTTGCACTACATGTTCTAGGGGGAGCATGGGAGACCATATGGCCACTATAGCACATTACTTGTCTCTTTATGATGAGGACCATATGCTTGTATGTAGCACTTGGAGCATGCCTCTCATGGGCATTTGGGAGGAGCTTCACTATGAGTTATCATGCTGGGAGGTAATTCATTTCATTTGGATGATAGCATGGAGGTGGAATACCTTCATTCATGGCGAAATTCCCCATTATTACCATCACTTCTCTCTTGATGAGGCCATGGATCAGCAAGAAGGTTTCCATATAGACCTTCGTTTACTTCATGATGAGAGCTATTTGGTTTATCTACCAAAGGCCACTTTGCACACTTGGGAGGAACCATTGGGAGATGGAATTATTGCAGAAAATTTGAAGCAATGGTGGAGACTATTGAAGGAGGAGGCCACAAGAAGAAGGGGGAGATTTTGTAGCACCCTTGCAGTTGCTTGAGGACAAGCAACATTTGGGAGGGGGAGACTGTAATTTTCGTAAATTATCTTAAGCTAATTTGGAACATTAATTTTGCCTTATTCATTTTGTATTTCATGATTAAAGAATAAATTGTAAGGGAGAATTTCTAATCCTCTTGAAAATCAAGAATAAATCAGTGCCTATGTGAAAAGAGACATATTTAGGCCATCATAATAAAATCTTGCAAGTGTGAAAGGGCCAATACCACCAAAGGAGATCCTGTTTGACCAAGTCAATAGCGTTGTCTAGGTTCATTGAACCTCCTTGGTGGACTGTGAAGTTCTAGAAGGGGTTTCCAAATGTGAAAAGGACCAAAGGATGAAAGTGGTTTATGGTTTTCCAAGAGACTCAAATGTTATAAAAGGAGGATGAAGGCTCATGAGGAGGTTGTTGATCATATTTCATTTTGAGAGCTTGCTAAGGCAACTCCATTTCTCTTTGTTGTTTAGCAAGAGAAAGAGAGGATCTCATGTTTAGGAATCCTCTATCATTATTTGAGTATATCTTGGAGGGAAGTGAGCTATATTGAACCACTATCAGGTTGGAGGCCAAGATATTATTGTATTGACAACGCTGGCTCATTGAGGGTTTTGTAGTTACAGCAAGTGTAGTAGTGGAAATTATAGATCTGCAAGGATCTAGTAGTTTTGAGGGATTTCTCTCAGGGATGGTGTGTTGTGACCACCTGGAAGAGGATATCTGTTATATTTTCATTTTAGATCTATATATTCCAACTATTTTAATATTCAGCCCTAGCTACTGCGCAATCTCCTTGTCTACTGCTTTATTTTTCATGTATTGCTTCACTATTGTCTAGATCTGATATTGTACTTGTTTCTGGTGATTGAGGCTTGTCTCTCACCTTGAAGATTAATGAAGTAGCTTGCTAATATCTCATGTTCAGATCTGATGTATTTTATGAATAAATTGATCTTCATAAATTACTGAAGCTTTCTACAGTTCTGTGTATACAAAGTTAGATATACACTTTCTAGTGCTTTATTTTGTAAAACCCTTAAGGGGAGCTTGATTAGAAGGCTGAGTAGTTTCCAGATCTGATATGGATCTAATGTTTTAGCCATGTTTCTGCTGTATATCTGTAATATAATTTTATACTTCTGAAGCACACTTAGAGGGACGCTGTCTATTCAGATCTGCACTTTCTACATATATTGCAGCTCCTATTTCTAAGGATTTCTTGCTTATTTCCTCATGCAATCTACTGTACTTCTTAAGGAACTCATCTAAAGTATGATTTTCTGCTTCTATAATATTTTACATGTTTTATGGATGTTTTTCAAAGACTCATAGCTTAAACTGCGCAAATCTGAAGTGGTTTCTTCTTCATTCCATCAGCTCTTCTCTTTAGCTGATTTATAACTAGTCAGCTTCGTGGGAGGCTTGTTTAAGGCCCTTAAACTCATTTATTTTTACTAAAACTCTGTATGGAGGTCCCAAAAATCCTTTAATAAGGTAATAAAGCCCTGAGAAGCATTATTCTTGTACCATTTTTCTTATACAACGTTTTTCCTAAGCCTCTTGCAGTTTTTCCTAGTAGTGGAATTTCCCGCTTCTCTCTTTTTTGGTTTTTGCTTATCTTTTGGACCCGTTATTTAGATCTGCAGATCTAAGGGTTACAAGGGAAGTAAAATATAGAGGAGTGTTCCATTCCCATCCTTTTGGTGTTTCATCATTCTTTTATAGAAAGAGTCTAGAACGGGCCAGGAAGCCTCTGGTTTTCATCCTCTCCTTAGAGGTGATATAGCCAGTAAATGCTCTACTAGTCTATCTCTGGTTTTGAAGTTGCTGGTGTGTTTTCCTCACTAATGTGATTTCTTAGTGGAATATCTTAATATATTCCCTACTGTGCCTATTTTTCCCCATTTGGGATATTACATTCTGGTCGGATCGTTTCATTTGAGGGCCGCTGTTTCAAATTTTATAAGTTGTGACTGCTCGGGTGCCTTGTGCATGTTCGTGCAGCCCATTTTCCATTTTATCCCATGTGCCTTCATCTAGTATGCCATGTCATGTCACATCATGTGAGGGCCCCTGATGAAACGCATTTGGGTTGGGTCATTTCGTTTGAGGGTGATCGTATCAAATTTGCTAAGTTGTGACTACCCGGGTGCCTTGTGCACATTCCTGTGGCCCTTTTGCTGTTTGCTACCTTGTGCCTTTGTTTGGACGTGTAGGCTATGTTGCGCCGTGTGAGGGCGCGCGAAAAAATGTGTTGCGTTGGGTTGTTTATATTGATAGCAGTCGTATCAAATTTTCTAAGTTGTGACCATCCAGATGCCTTGTGCATGTTCATGCGACCTGTTTGACGTTTGCTCCCTTGTGGCTTCGCTCAGTTGGGTGCACCGTGTTGGGTCCTGTGAGGACACCCGACGAAATGTGTTTGGGTTGGGCCATTTCATTTTAGGTTGGTTGTATCAAATTTTCTAAGTTGTGACCATCTGAGTACCTTATGCACATTCATGCGGCATGTTTCTCATTTTCTCCCTTGTGCCTTCGTTTGGTAGGGTGGGCCATCTGGTGCCATGTGAGGGCGCCCGACGAAACGTGTTCTGTATGGGCCATTTCAATTGAGGGTGGCCATATCAAATTTGCTAAGTTGGTACTACCTAGGTGCCTTGTTCATGTTCGTATGGCCTGTTTTTCGTTTTCTCCATTTTTCCTTCATTCGGTCAGACGCGTTGTGTCGCGCCGTGTGAGGGCACCCGATGAAACATGTTCGGGTCAATTCATTTCATTTAAGGGCGAGCATATCAAATTTTATAAGTCATGACCGCCCGGGTGCCTTATGCACGTTCATGTAGCCCATTTTCCATTTTGTCCAATGTTCCTTCATTCGGTCAAGCGTGTTGTGTCGTACCTCGGTCGTGCTGTGTCGCGTCATGTGAGGGCGCCCAATGAAATGCGTTCGGATCGGGTCATTTTGTTTGAGGGTGGTCGTATCAAATTTTCTAAGCTGTGACCATCTGTGTGCCTTGTGCACATTCGTGCAACCCATTTTATTTTTCCTCCCTTGTGCCTTCATTCGGTCGGGCATGGCGTGTGAGGGCACCCGACGAAATGCATTCAAGTCGAGTCTTTTTGTTTCAACACAACCTTTTCAAATTTTCTAAGTTGTGACTACTCAGGTGCCTTATGCATGTTTGGCTTGCCTGTTTTCCATTTGGTCACTTGTGCCTTTGTTTAATTGCACCATGTTGCATTGTGTGAGGGTGCCTGACGAAAGGCATTGTGGTTGGGTCGTTTTGTTTGAGGGGAACCGTATCATATTTTCTAAGTTGTGAACACCCATGTGCCTTATGCATGTTCCTGCAGCATGTTTGCTGATTTCCTCATTGTGACTTTGTTCGATGGGGTGGGCCATGTGAGGGTGCACAATGAAACGCGTTCAGGTAGGCTCATTTCGATTGAGGGTGGTCGTATCAAATTTGCTAAGTTGAAACCACACGGGTGCCTTGTGCACGTTCGTTCGGTCCATTTGTCGTTCTCTCCCTTGTGCCTTCGTTTAGTCGAGCATGCTGTGTCGTGCCATCTAATGGCACTTGAAGAAATGCGTTTAGGTTAGGTCATTTTGTTTCAGGGCAACCGTATCAAATTTGCTAAGTTGTAACCGCCTAGGTGCCTTTTTCACATTCGTGCAGTGAATTTTTTATTTTCTCCCTTGTGCCTTCGTTCAGTCGGGCACACTGTGTCATGCCTGTGTGAGGGTGCCCGATGAAATGTGTTCGTTTCGGGTCATTTCATTTGAGGGTAGCCTTATCAAATTTTCTAATTTGTGACCACCCAGGTGCCTTGTGCACATTCATGTGGCCCATTTTTCATTTTCTCCCTTGTGCCTTCGTTTGGTCGGGCATGCCGTGTGAGGGTGCCCATCAAAATGTGTTCAGGTCAGGTCCTTTCTTTTGAGGGAGGCCGTATCAAATTTGCTAAGTTGTGACCACCAGAGTGCCTAATGCACGTTCATGCGACCCTTTTTCCATTTTCTCCCTTATTCCTTCATTCAGTCGAGTGCAACATGTTGCGCTGTGTGAAGGTGCCGGACAAAATGTTTTCGATTTGAGAAGTTTTGTTTGAGGGCGACCATATAAAATCTTCAAATTTGGGACTGAATAGGTGCCTTGTGCATGTTTATGTGGCCTGTTTTCTATTTTCTCCCTTGTTCATTTGTTTCTTCAGGCGCATTGTGTCGTACCGTGTGAGGTCACCCAGTGAAACACGTTTCGGTCGGGTCATTTTGTTTGAGGGTAATCATATCAAATTTTCTAAGTTGTGACCACCTAGGTGACTTGTGCATGTTTTTGCGGCCCGTTTTTCATTTTCTCCCTTTTGCCTTCATTCCGTCTGGTACGCTGTGTCACATCATTTGAGAGCACCCATTGAAACTCGTTTGTGTTGGGTCCTTTCGTTTAAGGGTGACCGTATCAAATTTGCTAAGTTGTGACCGCTTGGGGGCCCTATGCATGTTCATACGACTTATTTTTCATTTTTCCCTTGTGTCTTTATTCGGTTGAGCACGTCGTGTCGCGCGATGTGAGGGTGCCTGATGAAACGCATTCAGGTCGAGTCATTTCATTTAAGGGCAGTCGTATCAAATTTTCTAAGTTGTGACCGCCTAGGTGCCTTGTACATGTTCGTGCAGCCCATTTTCTGTTTTCTCCCTTGTGCCTTCATTTTTTCGGGCACGTTGTGTTGCGCTATGTGAGGGTGCCTGATGAAACACATTCGGGTTGGGTCTTTTTGTTTGAGGGCGGGCGTATCAAATTTTCTAAGTTGTGATCGCTTGGATGCCTTGTGCACGTTCGTGCAGACCGTTTGTCATTTTCCCCCTTCTGCCTTCGTTTAGTGAGGCATGCTTTGTCATACTGTGTGAGGGTGCCCGATGAAATGAATTTGTGTTGGGTAATTGTTTTTGAGAGTGGTCGTATCAAATTTGCTAAGTTGTGATCACCCGGGTGCTTGAGCACTTTTGTACGCCTTATTTTCCGTTTTCTCGCTTGCACCTTCATTAATTTGGGCACGTCATGTCACGCCTTACGAGGGTGCCCGATGAAACATGCTCGATTCAGGTCATTTTGTTTGGGCCCGTTTGTGCATGTACATGCGACCTGTTTGCAATTTTCTCCTTTGTGCTTTCATTCGGTCGCGCCGACTCGTGCCATGTGAGGGCACCCAATGAAACACATTTTGGTCAGGTTGTTTCATTTGAGGGAAGTCGTATCAAATTTGCTAAGTTGTGATGACTTGAGTGCCTTGTGCACATTTAGGTGGCTCATTTACCATTTTCTCCCTTATGCCCTCATTCAGTCAGGCGCGTTGTGTCGTGTCATATTAGGGTGCTTGATGAAACACGTTCAGGTCGGGTCATTTTATTTCAGGGTAGTTGTATCAATTTTGCTAAGTTGTGGCCTCCTGGGTGACTTGTGTAAGTTTTTGTAGCCCATTTTCCATTTTCTCTCTTATGCCTTCGTTTGGTTGGGCGCACTGTGTCGTGCCATGTGAGAGCGCTTGACGAAACGCGTTCAGGTAGGGTCATTTCATTTGAGGGAAGTTGTATGAAATTTGCTAAGTTGTGACTGCCAGGGTGCCTTGTGCACATTTGTGCAACCCATTTCACCATTTTCTCCCTTGTGCCTTCATTCAGTTGGGTGGGCCATGCGGCACTGTGTGAGTGTGCCCAACAAAATGCATTTGCGTCAAGTCATTTCGTTTGAGGGCATTTGTATCAAATTTGCTAAATTATGGCCACCTAGATGCCTTGTGTAAATAGGTGCGACCCATTTTTTGTTTTCTCCCTTGTGACTTCGTTTAGTCAAGTGCGTTGTGTTGTGCCATGTGAGGGACCCCGATGAAATGAATTTGGGTCAGGTCATTTCGTTTAAGGCCGGTTATATTAAATTCATTAAGTTGTGACCACCTGGGTGCCTAGTCTATGACCCCAAGACTTCATGAGGCATGTTTAGGGTAACAGGTGTGCCCACCACGCGTTTAGATGATGTTTAGGTGTCGTGAAATGAAACAAGTGAAAGGTTTCACCATAGTGGCACCGGCACGGGTGTCTAGTGGTGAGTGACATGAGTTCACGTTGTAGTGGGTGCGCTGTGTGAGGGCACTCGACGAAATGCATTCGGGTTGGGTCGTTTCGTTTAAGGGATGTTGTTTCAAATTCTCTAAGTTGTGACCACTCGAGTGAATAATTGTAAGGCGCCAAGACTTCATGAAGCAATTTTAGGGTAACGGGCGCACCCACCACACTTTTAGAGGATGTTCGGGTGTTGTGCGATGAAACAAGGGAAAGGTCACACTGTAGTAACATGGGCACGAGTGTCTATGGCGAGCGGCACGAGTGCATGTTGTAGCGGGCACGTCACAGTTGACCAACGAATAGCATTGGAAAGGTGATGTTTATAGACATAACGTCGCATTGTAGCCGAGGCATGAAGCTAATGGATTAGTTGGCACGATTGACGTATTGGGCATGGCCGACGTTACATAAGGTAGGCAGACAGGTAAACGTTGGGTCGGCTTGGGTACATCAAGTGACCCATGCCTCACTTAGTACACATATTAATAAAGAGTGTGTGGATGGTAGAGAGGCATAACATAATCAACGAACAATCAAGGCAAGAGTTGGAGCATCATGAGCTAGCCAATAGCTTGTTGGTGGAAAAAGGCACGATGACGGTGAAGGAAGATGAGCGCGAGTCGAGTCGGGTTCATAGCATGCAAGGTGTGCGGAAATCTTTCATAGGGCATTTACACCATAGGACAGGTTGAGTCAGGTATCACGTAGGTTAGTTTAGGCAATGGATGTGCAGGACATGCGGAACTTCCGCAGGGCATCCGCAGTGTAGGTCAGGTCGGGAACAATGTCTGCATGAACTAAACTTTAGTTCAGAACTAATTTCGGGAGCATCGTAAGTCAGAATTTAGTGTCGTAAGCTACAAGAGGTGTGTATTGACGGGATGCATATAACCATACAATGTGGTAGTAGATTGGACACACAGGGAACTCGTGGGATGGTCTAAACGCATTTGTAGTGCCGACCTGAGTGACCTGAGTGACCCGACAACACTTGGGCAGCTTTGCACAAAAAATTCTCAAGGTGAAAATATGATGTTGTAAATGATTTTTATAGGCTATTTTGATGGTTGAAAAGCCTTGAAGCTTGACCAAAAGGCTAACTTGCCTTGGCAAGGAGCAGAAGTGGTTTATGCTGTATTGGAACTTATTTTTTCATATTTATGAAACATATTATCGGGCGGACTCATTATTAATAGGGAGTTTCCCATCCCTTGTATGTATGGGTGTACTTGTGGATTGATAATTATGTTTATGTTATTTAAAAAGTGTTGCTAAAGGCGTAGTCTATATACTTTAGTATTTGGAAAAAGAAAAAGTACGGTAGTGCTGCACCCGTCTATAGCATGGTTGAAAGACACCAAAGGTATAGGGGTGTGAAAAGTGGTATCAAAGCTACCATTCTTTGGGAGCTTCTATACTGAAGAAAGCAGGGACAACTCGAAGGTTGAAGCTCAAGATTCATTGAGAAAACATGGATACTGATGCAGGGTTGCAGCAAGTATTGGAGTTTGGCACTATATATTTGAGCAAGGGTATGACCGAAGTCATGGCCGAAGCTGAACTTATAAAGAAAGAAAGTTTGAAGGCAGAAACATCACAAGGCTCTTATGAAAGTTTCTCAACACTTGGAACACATTGGAGATGGGTTCATGGAGATGTGGATATCTTTGGATGGACTATTTGGAAAGACTTATGAAATTAAGAAGCTCGACATGGAGATGCAACAAGGTGAACAAAGACTTCAATAAATATTTATTGAAAGCAATCACTTGAAGGAAAGAAGCACAACATTGCAGGCTAAAGTCAAGAGCATTGAATATGAGATCAAGAGGGACTTCCTTGATCCAAAACCTATTGGTTTGAAGAAAGAAAATGCATATGATGGCACACTTGGAAAATAAGAATACCACACTATGATTATTGGTGCACTTTGATTAGAAGAAGTCAATCTATGTTATATTGGGGCACTTAGGCAGAATTCGAAAAGTAAGAAGCTTGGAACAATTCAAGTAGACCCAATATTGGCTTGTTCTATGGAGTCTCATGAGAAAAAATATGTGAAAAGAACTGTCAGGTCGAAGCCTAGTTCAAAATACATGTTGGAAGAGGAAAATTTGAAGAAGATTGTGGATAGAAGGCACAAGACAAGAAGGAGGAATGATAATGAAAGTTCCTTGGACTTTAGATTTGTGTCTACAACTGTGCATGGGAAAAATTTAGCTTCTTTGATATACACATGGGCTACTCATCGCTTCCTAAGTCAAAAGGCAACCTCATCTCTTAGGAAGAAGAAGGCTTGCATGGAGAAAGAGTTGACTGCTTTCAAGGTAGTCAATTCGGGAATGAACGCAGTGGATTGTGTCATGAAAGGCACACATGTGAGAGTACGGTCATGGTTTGGAAAGATGGACTTAAGAGTCATTGACATGGATGATCATTCTATGGTGTTGGGGTGAGACTTTATGGTTGCATCACAAGCTATACCAATGATGGACCAAGACATTCTCTTAATTCTTGATGATGGAAAAACTATGATGGTTCCTATGACAAGGAAAATTTATTTGAGATATGAACCGAGATTGGCTTCATTGATCCTATATTAGAAGGACCCTGATATGGACCATAATGATATGGGGTATTTGGAACTTGGATCTATGGCTCAAATAACAAAGGAACAACGCATATTTGATTTTTTTGGAAGAGACCTGAAAAAAAGGAAAGGAGTGAAAATGACTTAACTTCTTGAGCATGTGGTAGAGAAATCTACTCAAGATCTTGACTAGGATGATGGGGAAAAGGACACT
Source organism: Pinus albicaulis (assembly GCA_034641835.2). NCBI lineage: Eukaryota > Viridiplantae > Streptophyta > Pinopsida > Pinales > Pinaceae > Pinus > Pinus albicaulis. The sequence goes on along the minus strand of MU968359.1, from coordinate 89,394,746 downwards.
TCTTCGGACATGGAACCAGGGAAATATTATGCAGGTAGAGATCTAGCTGGCATTGTAGAATATTGTAGATATGCTATGGGCATATATGACTTTCAATTAACGAAGGACAGGCTTGGAAAAATAGGATGCAATTAAGAGGAGGTTGATGTTGTTCATGAGTACTTCAAAACTAAACATAAATCAGATACATGGGTGGATGAAAGTCAGAGAGGTAGCTTCTTGGCCCTTTATTTGAAATAAACCTTTGGAGAAAGGGGGTGTGATGCCTTAGTGTATGGAGGACCACAGCACCCTCAAAAAAAAAAAGGGGCTTTGAAAAAAGGCCCACATGCATGGATAGATGCTTAGATGAATGTGCCTACCTTGATAGCGCATTGGAGTAGCATCATAGACCACATATTGCAGATGGAATGGAGGAAAATTTGATGGACCTGAATATGGCACATTTATTTGGTGACAGGATAACTCTTACTTTGATGTTTGGAGGATGTGACTACTTGGAAAATATGGCACATGGATTAACATAAGGACAAAATGTCATGATCGAGATGAAGAACACTTCATGGACCGAAATATGGCACTTAGACTTTGGACACATTCTTGGTTGAATTGATGAATGTGACAAGAGCTAGAGAAAGACTAACGGACGACATGATGATGTATATTCTTATGAGGAGGACGTTCAGTTGGAATGATCACATAACTCGTTCGAATCATGAGTGATATTAATGCTATAGAGGTGTGCTAGATGTTACAAACATATAGATGCTACAAGCATATGGATTTTTGACATAAATATATGGTTATAAATATCTTCTTGGTTTGAAGTATACTGGCTACAGTTTCACATAGATATCAACACTATATCAAGAAGGAATTCCGAAGGAAGACATGAAATTGGCAGTTTATGAATTATTTTGATGATTATAGTAGAATTGCGATGAGATTACACACATGGATGCGACAATAGACATTTTGCGACATTTTACGACAAAATTTGTGATGATATATCACACATGGAGTTGTGACGATGGATTATGTGACGAAGGGATGATGTTGTCAAGGGACGACAATGCTTTGAAGTGGTGGAGGATGTAAGGCCCCAAGAATTCATGAGGTACGTTCCGGGTAATAGGTGTGCCCACCGGGAATTTAGACAATGTTTGGGCACCATGCGACGAAACCGACAAAACATCACACTGTAGCAGCACGGGTGCGGGTGTGTAGCGACAAGCGATACGAGCGTGCATTGTAGTAGGCACGTCGCACTTGACTGATGAAAAACATTGGCAAGGTGACTTTTATATGCATAACATTGCATCGTAGCCAATGCATAAAGCCGACGGATGAGTTGGCACGAATGATGCACGACCGACGTTACATAAGGTAGGCAGACATCTAATCGTGGGGTCGGCTCGGGTACACTGATTGACCCACTCCTCACTTAGTACGTGTATTAATAAAGAGTGTGTGGATGGTGGAGAGGAATAACATAATAAAAAAACAATCAAGGCAAGTGTTGGAGCATCACGATCTAGCCAATAGCTCGTTGGTGGAAAAAGGCACGATGACGGTGAAGGAATGCGAGCGTGGGTCGAGTCAGGTTCATAGCGTGTAGGGCATGTGGAAATCTTTTGTAGGGCATCCACATTGTAGGAAAAGCCTAATATAGTAGCGTGCAGGTCAGGTTGGGAAATGGACATGGAGGATGTGCGGAGATTCTGTAGGGCATCCATAGTGCAAGCCAGGTCGGGCAGGGCATCTACACGAAATGAACTTCAATTCATAAGTCATTTTGAGAGCATCGTAAGTCAGAATTGAGTGCTGTAAGTTTTAGGAGGTTTGTATTGATAGGCCTCATCTAACCATATATTTGGGGAGTGGATTGGACACATAAGGAACTTGTGGGATGGTTTGAACTATTTGCAGTGCCGACACGATTAACCTGAGTGACCCAGTGCAAAAAATTCCCAAGGTGAAAATTTGATGTTGTAAATGATTGTTGTAGGCTAGTTTGATGGTTGATAAGCCTTCAAGATTGATAAAAAGGCTAGCTTTCCTTGCCAAGGAGCAGAAGTGGTTTTTGCTGGATTGGAACTTATTATTTCATATTTACGAAACATATTATTGGGTGGACTCATTATTAACTAGGAGTTGCCTGTCCCTTGTATGTATGGGCATACTTGTGGATTGATAATGATGTTTATTTTTATTTCTGCACATTGAAAGAACATTTGATTAACTAATTTAAAAAGTGTTTCCAAAGGCGTAGTCTATATACTTGAGTATTCGGAAAAATAAAAAGTACTGTAGTGTCACACTCTTCTATAGTGTGGCTGAAAGACACCAATGGTATAGGGGCGTGACACTAGTGCACGTTCGTGCAACCCATTTGTTGTTTTCTCCCTTGTGCATTCATTTAGCAAAGGGCACCCGATGAAATGCATTCAGTTCAGGTCATTTCATTTGAGGGCAATCGTATCAAATTTTCTAATTTGGGACCGCCCAGGTGCCTTCTAGACGTTCGTGCAGCCCATTTTCCATTTTCTCCTTTGTGCCTTCATTCGGTCAGGCGCACCGTGTCACGCTGTGCGAGGGCACCCCGTGAAACATGTTCGGGTTCGGTCTCTTTATTTGTGGGTGACCATATCAAATTTACTATGTTGTGATCATCGGGGTGCCTTGTGCATGTTCATGCGGTGTGTTTTCCGTTTTCCCCCTTATGCCTTCATTCGGTCGGGCAGGTTGTGTTGTGCCTCAGGTGTGCTATGTCATGTCATGTGAGGGCACCCAATGAAATGTGTTCAGGTTGGGTCATTTCATTTTAGGGTGGTTGTATCAAATTTTCTAATTTGTAACTACTTGGGTGCCTTTTGCATGTTTGTGCGACCTTTTTTCCATTTTCTCCCTTGTGCCTTTGTTCAGTCGGGGGAACCATGTCGCATCGTGTGAGGGAGACTGACGAAACGTGTTCGAGTCAAGTAATTTCGTTTGAGGGTGGTCATATCAAAGTTTCTAAGTTGTGACCACATGGGTGCCTTATGCATATTCAGGCTGCCTGTTTGTCATTTTCTCCCTGTTGCCTTCGTTCCGTTGGACGCACCATGTCGCGCTGTGTGAGGGCGCCCGATGAAACACGTTTGGGTCAGGTCATTTTATTTGAGAGTGACTGTATCAAATTTGTTAATTTTTAACCACCCGAGTGCCATGTGCATGTTCGTGCAACCCTTTTTTTATTTTCTCCCTTGTGCCTTTATTTGGTCGGGCGCGCCATGTCATGTCGTGTCAGGGCACTCGATGAAACATGATCAGGTCAGGTCATTTCATTTGAGGGGGGCTGTATAAAAAATGTTATTTTGTGACCACCCATGTTCCTTGGTTATGTTTGTGTGACCCATTTGGTGTTTTCTACCAAGGAAATGGTTTCGGTTCGGTTCAGATCATGTCAGGTTGGGTCGGGTCATTTGAGAGCGCCCAACGAAACACGTTCAGGTCGGGTTGGGTCAGTTCAGGTGATGTGAGGGTGCACAAGGAAACACATTCAGGTCAGGTCATACTATGTGAGAGCACCTATTAAACATGTTCAGGTCGGGTCATTTCGTTTAAGGGTGGTTGTATAAAAAATGCTAAGTTGTGCTGCTCGGGTGCCTTTTCCACATTCATGTCACGTTTTTCTCATTTGCTCTCTTGTGCCTTCATTTGGTTGGGCACCATTTTGTGCCTTGGGTGTGCTATGTCGTGGTGTGTGAGGGCGCCTGATGAAATGCTTTCGGGTTCAGGTCATTTTTTTTTAGGGTGGCGATATCAAAATTGATAAGTTATGGCCACCTAGGTGTCTTGTGCACGTTCCTGTGGCCAATTTTCCATTTTCTCCCTTGTGCCTTCATTTGATCGAGCCCGTCGTGTTTCACCGTGTGAGGGTGCCCGAGAAAATGTGTTCAAGTTGGTTTGTTTGGTTTGAGGGTGGCCATATCAAAATTTCTAAGTTGTGACCTCTCGTGTGCTTAATGCACGTGCGTGCTGCCTATTTTATGTTTTCTCCCTTGTGCCTTTGTTTGTTCGAGCGAGTAGTGTCATGCCATGTGAGTCCACTCGATGAAACACATTTGGGTCAGGTCGTTTCATTTTAGGGTGGCCGTATAAAATTTTCTAAGTTGTGACTGCCCGGGTGCCTTATGCAGGTTTGTGCAACCTATTTTCTATATGCTCCCTTGTGCCTTTGTTCGGTCGGGCATGCCGTGAGGCGCCGTGTGAGGGTGCCTGATGAAACGTGTTCCAGTTGGGTCATTTTGTTTGAGGGCGGCCGTATCAAATTTTCTAAGTTGTGACTGGCCGGGTGTCTTGTGCACGTTCATGCGGCCCGTTTTATGTTTTCCCCCTTGTGCCTTCATTAGATGGGGTGCATTGTGTGAGGGCACCAGATGAAATGTGTTTGGGTTCGGTCATTTCATTTGAGGGTGGTTGTATCAAATTTTCTAATTTGTGACTATGCAGGTGCCTTGTGCACGTTCATGTGGCCTGTTTATCGTTTTATCGCTTGTGCCTTCGTTCGCTCGGGCACATCGTGTCGCACCATGTGAGGGTGCCTGACAAAACACATTTGGGTCGATTCATTTTGTTTCAGGGCTACTGTATCAAATTTTCTAACTTGTGACCACCCGAGTGCCTTGTGCATGTTCGTGCAGCACATTTTCCATTTCCTCCCTTGTGCCTTCGTTCGGTCAAGAGTGTTGTGTCGCGCTGTGTGAGGGTGCCCGATAAAACTAGGTCAGGTCAGGGTGCATTTGTATCAAATTTTCTAAGTTGTGATCACTCGAGTGCCTTGTTCACATTCAGGTAGCCAATTTTCCATTTTCTCCCTTGTGCCTTCGTTTGGTTGGGTGTGCCCTGTCGCGCCATGTGAGGGTGCCCGATGAGACGCATTTGGGTTGGGTCATTTGTTTTGAGGGTGGTCGTATCAAATTTGCTAATTTGTGACCTCCTGGGTGCCTTGTGCACGTTCATGTGGCCCATTTTCCATTTTCTCCCTTATGCCTTCATCTGTTGTGTCACACTCTGTAATGGTGCCTGAAAAAATGCATTCGGGTCAAGTTGTTTCTTTTGAGGGTGGTTGTATCAAATTTTCTAAGTTGTGACCGCCTAGGTGCCTTGTGCACATTCCTGTGGCCCGTTTTCCATTTTCTCCCCTGTGCCTTTGTTCGGTCAGGGGGGTCGTGTCGCACTGTGTGAGGGCGACCGACAAAATGTGTTCTGGTCGGGTCATTTCGTTTCATTGCGGTCGTATAAAATTTTATAATTTGTGACCATCCGGATGCCTTGTGCGTGTCCGTGCGACCTGTTTGTTGTTTTCTCCCTTGTGGTTTCGTTCATTCGGTCGGGTGTGCCATGTCGGGCTGTGTGAGGGTGCCAGATGAAATGCGTTCAGGTAGGGTCATTTCATTTGATGGCGACTGTATCAAATTTTCTATGTTTTGACCACTTGAGTGCCTTGTGCACGTTCTTGCAGCCCATTTGTCATTTTCTCCCTTGTGCATTTGTTCGGTCGAGTGGGCCGTGTCATGCTGTGTGAGGGCACTCGAAGAAATGCATTTAGTACGGGTCATTTCATTTGAGGGTGGCCATATCAAATTTTTCTAAGTTGGGACAGCTCCAGTGCCTTGTGCACACTCGTGCGGCCCATTTCAATCAGGCGAGTCGTGTCATGCCATGTGAGGGCACCCGATGAAACATGTTCAGGTCGGGTCATTTCGTTTGAGGGCGACCATATCAAATTTTCTAATTTGTGACCAACTGGGTGCCTTGTGCACATTCATGCATCCAGTTTTCCACTTTCTCCCTTGTGCCTTCATTCGGTCGGCCGCGCTGTGTCGCACCTCAAGTTTTTTGTGTTGCACCATGTGAGGGTGCTTGATGAAACACATTTGGGTTGGGTCATTTTGTTTGAGGGCGACCATATAGAATTTGCTAATTTGTGATTGCCTGCGTGTCTTATACATGTTCATGTGACCCATTTTCTATTTGCTCCCTTGTGGCTTCATTCGGTGGGGTGCGTCGTGTTGCACCGTGTGAGGGCACATGACGAAATGTGTTCGGGTCGAGTCGTTTCATTTTAGGGCGGCCATATCAAATTTGCTAAGTTTTGACCGCTCAAGTGCCTTATGAACGTTTGGGCTGTCTGTTTTCCGTTTGGTCCCTTGTGCCTTCATTCAGTCAGCATGTCATGTCACGCTATGTGAGGGAACTCGATCAAATGCGTTCGGGTCAGGTAATTTTTTTTTAGGGCAGCCGTATCAAATTTGCTAAGTTGTGACTACCTGGGTGCCTTGTGCACATTCATGCCACCCATTTGTCATTTTCCCCTTTGTGCCTTCATTCGATGGGGTGCGTCGTGTGAGGGTGCCTGATGAAATGTGTTCAGGTCGGTAATTTCATTTGAGGGTGGACATATCAAATTTTCTAAGTTGTGACCATGTGGGTGCCTTGCGCACGTTCGTGCAACCCATTTGTTGTTTTCTCCCTTGTGCCTTCATTCGATCAGGTGCATTGTGTCGCAACGTGTTAGGGCGATCGACAAAATGCGTTTGGGTTGGGTTGTTTCCTTTCAGGGAAGCCGTATCAAATTTTTTAAGTTTCCACTGCCCAAGTGCCTTTTGCACGTTCATGCGGCCCATTTTTCATTTTCTTCCTTGTGCCTTCATTCAGTTAGGGGTGATGTGTTATGCCTGTGTGAGGGTGTCTGACGAAATGTGTTTGGGTCGAGTCATTTCGTTTGAGGGCGAACATATTAAATTTTCTAAGTTATGACCAGCCAGGTGCCTTGTGCACGTTCATGCGGCCCATTTGTCATTTCCTCCCTTGTGCCTTCGTTCAGTCGGGTGCGTCGTGTGAGGGTGCCCGTCGAAATGCGTTCAGGTCGGGTCATTTTGTTTGACGACGGTTGTATCAAATTTGCTAAGTTGTGACTGCCCAGGCACCTTGTGCATGTTTGTGTGTCCATTTTTCTATTTTCTCCCTTGTGCCTTTGTTCGGTCAGGCGCAAAATGTTGCGCTGTGTGAGGGCGCCTGACGAAACACATTCTTCTCAAGTCGTTCGTTTGATGGTGACCATAGAAAATTTGCTAAGTTGGGACCACCCAGGTGCCCTGTGCACATTCATGCGGGCCATTTTTTGATTGCTTCCTTGTTTCTTCATTTGGTCAGGCACGTCATTTCATGCCGTGTCGCGCCTTATGAGGGCACCCGGTGAAACATGTTCAGGTCAGGTCGTTTTTTTTTAGCGTGGTCGTATCAAATTTGATAATTTGTGATTGTCTAGGTGCCTTGTGCATGCTCATGTGGCTCGTTTGTCATTTTCTCCCTTATGCCTTCATTTGGTTAGGTGCGTCATGTCGCGTCGTTTCAGGGCGCTCGATGAAACTCATTTGAGTCGGCTCATTTAGTTTGAAGGCGGTCATATCAAATTTTCTAAGTTGTGACCACCTGGGTGCCATGTACATGTTCGGGAAGCTAGTTTGTTGTTTTCTTCCTTGTGCCTTCATTTAGTCAGGCGCGTCATCTCATGTCATGTGAGGGCGCCTGACGAAACGTGTTCGGGTCAAGTCATTTCGTTTGAGAGTGGCCGTATAAAATTTGTTAAGGTCTGACCACCTAGGTGCCTTGTGCATGTTTGTACGACCCATTTTCCGTTTGCTCCCTTTTTCCTTCGTTCGGTTGGGCATGCCGTGTGAGGGCACCCGATGAAACGCATTCGGGTCGAGTAGTTTTTTTTTAGGGCGGTCGTATTGAATTTTCTAAGTTGTGACCGCCTGGGTGCCCTGTGCACGTTCATGTGCCCCATTTTTCATTTTCTCCCTTGTGCCTTCATTTGGTCAGGCACGCCGTGTCGCGCCATGTGAGGGCACCTAACTAAACGTGTTTGGCTCAGGTCCTTTTGTTTGAGCGCAGCCATATCAAATTTGCTAACATGTGATCACCCGGATGCCTTGTGCACATTCGTGTGGCCCATTTTCTGTTTTATCCCTTGTGCCTTCGTTCGGTTGGGTGCATCGTGTCGCGACATGTGAGGGCACCCTATGAAATGCATTCGGATCGAGTTATTTCATTTGAGGGTGGTTGTATCAAATTTGCTAAGTCGTGATCACTTTGATACCTTGTGCATCTTCATGCGAAATATTTTCCATTTTCTCCCTTGTACCCTCATTTAGTCAGGTGCGTTGTGTCGCACCGTGTGAGGGTGCCTAACGAAATGTGTTCGGTTCAGGTCGTTTAGTTTGAGGGTAGTCGTATCAAATTTGCTAAGTTGGCACCGCCCGGGTGCCTTGTGCATGTCCGTGCACCCTATTTTCCATTACATCCCTTTTGCCTTAGTTCAGTTGCCCCATATCGCATGGTCTGAGGGCACCCGATGAAAAACGTTTGGGTCAATTCATTTCATTTGAGGGTGGTTGTATCAAATTTTCTAAGTTGTGATTGCTTGGGTACCTTGTACAATTTTGGGTGTCCTATTTTCCATTTGATCCCTTGTGCCTTTGCTGGGTTGGGCATGCTATTTCACGTTGTGTGAGGGCACCTGATGAAACACATTCAGGTCATTTCATTTCATTTGAGGGCGGCCATATAAAATTTGCTAAGTTGTGACCTGCCTAGTGCCTTGTGCACGTTCGTGTAGCCCGTTTTCCGTTTTCTCCCTTTTTCCTTCGTCCGGTTGGGTGTGCCATGTCATGTTGTGTTAGTGCACCAGAAAAAACCCATTCGGGTAGGGTCGTTTCGTTTAAGGGTGGGCGTATCAAATTTCGTAAGTTGTAACTGCATGGGTGCCTTATGCACGTTCGTGCGGTCTATTTTGTCATCTGCTCCCTTCTGCCTTCATTCGGTTGGGTGGGTCATGTCACACCGTGTGAGGGCACCTGACGAAACGCGTTTGGGTTGGGTTGTTTCATTTAAGGATGGTTTTGAAACCTCGAAAATCGTTTCTTCAAACATCTGGGGATGACCACGTGGTCGGGACCTTAAGATAGCTCATTTTCCATTTGGGATGGTGGCTCCGACTGAGATTTATAGGACCAGTTTCCTAATAATTTGAATGGGTTGGTAATGGAATGTTTGGATGGGGGAAATGGGACTAAATGACTTGAAATGAAAATACCAGCTAATCTAATTTAAATACTGATAAAGAAATTCTAAAACTAACCCGAGTATCATATGTGAATACAACTTAAAATTATTTCAATTGAACAATAACCATAAAAATGTATTATAGCTTAATTGAAATGTGCAGCAACAAATAAAGATAACTCTGTTTAAAAAATTAAATAGAGTTATATCAGCATATTGTATTCATCATTGTATATCATTTACATACACTTATGAAAGATAAATATTTCTAATATACTAAAAAATGATATATATAAAGAAATATTATGAAACGAAGTACATATAAACGATAGAAAATTTAAAAGAGAATATCATATGACAAAAGAAATTAACAGTGAATAGATAGAAATACCGTATCCATATTGAGACTTTCAAATGAAATCTGATACTCTAATCCAGCAATTCCAATGCAAAATCAAATCCAAGGTACAAAAATGTAACTTTTTAAAAATAATTCCGCACAGAATCACTAGATGCAATCCTTTATAAAATAATATAGGAGTAAATGGAGTACAAAATTGTAATCTCCAAGTTAAAAATATTACAAATTAAGGACCCCTTTCTAAATGCATGAAAGGGGTTTAAATAGGTACTCAATACAAAATAACTAAAACTATTCCTACAATCTATCTAAAATAAAATATCTTAAACTAAAATGTGAGCTTGTAGTAGATTGGCTCATTGATCATCGATTGAGGTGGATGAACGAAGGTGGTAGATATTGAGCATATCTTGGACTTTTGTTGGCTGACTCATTTTTTAATGTAACTGTTCAGTGTATGTAGCATCAGAGAATTCAGGAATGATACATTGAATAACATTCGAAAGGAATTTGATGGCCATCTGTTGGCTGTGTGGCTTGATCAGATAAGACCTCATATTATCCCATGAAATTCCTTGAATTTTGCTAATTTGTTGATTTTTATTGATTATCTCTTGCTTCCACCTGGAATCAAATTCTTTTACTTTAGGTAACTCGCCTGGGGTACAATCAGAGATCAAATTGGTAGCGTATAGGATGTCATTAATCAATTGTGTTGTATTATTCATCAAAATTTTAGCCCTTGATGTGGATCTTTCTGATTTCATTAACTGATGTTCCCATTCCATAAATAGAATGTCCTTGTGTCTCTCTTCAATTCTAGGGAAGATTAGATTTTCTTCCCTGCTCTATATCCTACCATGAATGAAACTTGGAAATTTTGTCATCAACATCTTCAATTTCTTGGCTAAGAGTGACTGATTTATCTATCAAAGACAATGTTATTTCGCACAAAGACTCAATTTGTGTCAACTTTAGAAAAAAATCATTTAACTATTGAGATAGTAGTTTTTTGATTTCAAGAGCTTCGGTAATGAACTAAGCCAGCTTAGGATACTCCTTGAACTTGTACACTTCTTATTGGAACATTTTTTCCTATTCAACCTTTGAATTTTTCTCATTTTGTAAAATATTTTGTAGCTTTTCTACTACTTGAGTCAACTACTGTTGTTTTCCCAAGGCTTGTTCATCAATTTTTTTCTTTTCAAGGCTGAGTTTCTCTTCTATTTGTTTAGCTCTAAGTTCTGCATCCTGTACCCACTGTTCCAACTGAATAATCTTTTGCTGATCACTTACAACCTGTTCTTCAAAAATAGCAATTTGCATATCCTTTTGTTTAACTAGCTGTGAAACTTCGGAAGCTTTATTTATAGTGGCAACACTATAGGCACTAGCATACTGAGACAATTTGGTGAGATCCTCACATGGATCCACCTCAGTATTTTTATAAACATTTAGAAATTCCCCCTGTGATGCCAAAAGGGCATCTTGATCTGTTCTCCTCCTTTTCCTTTGTTTTCTTACAACAGCCCTATGTTTGGGACTGTAGAATATATGTAATGGAGGTATTTCTTCCATCTTTAGAATAATTTCTCCAGTGGGGTTTTCAGGAATGATTTCCACATCTTGATCTATTGGATCATCAACTTGAGGAGTGTTTTTCAATCCTATATGATGTGCAAATTGTTTATATTGATTTAGAAAATGAGAAGAAACAATCAATTCAGTATCTAATTGTCCTCCAAGTTGAGAACATGTATCATTCTTGGGTGCTTGTTCAGTGTTTTTACTTTCTATACTTCCTTTTTCAATATGTACCTGGGCATCAGTACCAGTGTTCCCTTTTTCTTTTTGAAATAAAGGCTTTTGTGTATCTTTCTGAGCAGCTTTTTTTGTTTTGGCATTGTCGGCTTTGCTGCTGTCATCCTTTTTTTCCAGAATAGGATCAACTCCTATTACTTATTTACCAGAAGTACTTCCTACTTGTTGTGATGTTTTCTCCTGTATGGGAGCTCTTAACTGATCAAGAGGTACTTTAAGTAACCTCTCGCTTCTATACAACAACAAAAAATTCAAATCTTCGGGTTGCAACTTGGACTTGGCTGAATCAAAAACTTGAGATATATCATCAACGGAAACAAATAAATCATCAAAAATGTCTAGTTCATGCTCGAACCGGGCATTCAAAACAGAGGTAGTAAAATCATACGCCACTTTCCTTGGGTTGGATTGTCTTCCAGCAATTGTTGAAAACTTAAGATCAGAAATCTTACCAACTTCTTTCTCAGCATGAGCAAAACTATTAAGAGTATAGTCACCACACTTAAAAGGGAAGGTAGGCCACATAAGTTTTTTATTGATTTTCAAAATTATAGACATTCCTTCAACTGTCAGTTGATAGGAAATATCTTGAGCTAACAAATTATCTAGAACATATAGGGGAAGGATATGTGGCTGAACAATACACCCAAAATGTTTTGTATAAGTAAATTTTTCTTCTCTGAACCAATCCTCGATAGAAGACAAATCAGTATTAGCTTTATTGGAAAGTCTAGGAGGGAAATGACCAAAAATGGTTTGGTAAATTGGAATTAGAAAACCATGGCATACTCTGTAAACATGAAGTTTGAAATGTTCTTTCCATAAGAAATTGTGTACACATGAATAGGGATAGATTCTTTTGGAGTCCATTTCCAACCTAACATGGGGAAATCAGAATTGAAATAGAGGGCATCCAAAATATAAGCACAAAAATGGAAAGGGGTGGAATTCCCTGAATTCTTATCTATTATGTACTCTAGAATTCAATTGGCTATCTTATCCGAAAAAAATGACAGCCCAATCCATAATTTTAGAACTAATAGCAGAATGAATCAATGGGACCATTTGAATAGAAAATCTAGCAGAGTTAATATTTCCGAACAACCTACACATCATTGCTACGGCATAACAATATGGAGGTGCGAGAGACTCCACAGAGTATATACTTGATTCCTCCTGCTTATGCTTCTTAGGATTACTCCTCCATTTTTTGATTGGCTCTGCCTGGTTTGGATGTTATACAACATATTCCTTAAGGAAATCTTTGTTGTAAATCTTTTGCGGGTTGGGAAGATGATACGTTGCTTTAATATATTTTGCCCTGAATGACCCGAACACTGATCTAGAAGCAGAAACAAAATTTGAATCTTCTTCATCGGGAATAGTTTCCTTGGGCACAATAATGCTAGGTTTCTCTTTTTCAAGAAAATTGTATACATTCTCCCATGTTATCTTCCCCAGTCCTTGACAGGAGGTGTCTATGACTAGCTTGAACCTTGCCAGTTTCTCCTTGGGTGGCATGTTTAACACAAGAGATTTTACAACAAAATTAGCTTTAGAATTTATACTTCTCTTTGACAATTCAGAGTCGGGTAAATTCTCTTTGGTTCTAAGAATGAAAGAATTTGAAATTTTGTTCTGCATTTCAAATGAATGCTTTCAGCCGAAATAAAACACAATAATGAGAGCAGATAAAAAAAGATTTTTTTATTTAATTACCATTTAATCTCCCTGTATTTTCAACATAATGCTCTCCAAGGGGTCACATTCACGTATTGAAAAAAAAATAACCCATGATCTTCCGTCTGATTTTGAATTAATATTGTCGTACAATCAGAGATCGGTGCATCCTTGTAATAAATGTTAAAATTCATTTTTGATCCTTTGCGATTCGACGAATAAATATAAAGGTGAAATAAAAATTGCATCGCAAGTATTCAATGGCGCGCAAGATAAATACAATATGATTCATGCCGATTTTCCAATTGCGACAATCGCATCGAAATTTGTTTGAGATCGAATGTGAAAACGTTTTTACCAAATCCCGATCGGATCGGAGATTTAAAATGAAGTGGACTGTTATAACCTATCTCCAAAAATGTGATTGCGATTGAGCGCAATCACATTGGAATTTTGTAATGAAAGGAATGCAATATTTAATCTTTTTCCCGAAACGTAATTTCAATAAGTCGCATCGCATCATTATAAAATAAAAAGTGCAAGACTTAATACTATTCCGAAATACGATTGCGATTGAGCACGATTGCATCGGAACTTTTCAAAGCAATATCAACTCTTTAAAATAACTTCTCCAAATTTTTGATTGCAATTTACTATTCATTTTAACATATTTATAAGTAAAAAAAATTTCTAATATGTTCAAAATATGTTAAAAGGTCTTTTAACTCATCGGATTAGAAAGTTTTTAAAACTTGTATACTTTGTGAAAAAAATGTGATATGCATCCTTTTATATATGGAAATGATATAAAAAGGGGACCTATCTTTAAATGGGATTTATTCTAAAAATTTAAAAATGGGGAGGGTTATTGTACAGTACAACAATTGGCGATTCACTGGAAGAAATAGTTATCTATGAAAAAATGAAATGAATACTATATTTCTAGTAAGTAAAAATTTCTAGAGATAATGAAAACTTTTCTTAAGATAATTCAAATAAAATCTAACTATGAAAAACAATAAAAATCACTTACAATTTATTTCTAATTCTCTAAGGATAAAAACATTTTCGGGTTATCTCACGATTTGATTGGTTGATAATAATAAATTAAGTGGATTTTCTCAAGTTTAGTTTATGTAATATACTCTATTGTCACAGGTATTGCCTCTGCTGCCAGCAAACGTTCATAGTCTCGACAGAGTTAAATTTTAACCATTAACTATTCATTGTCCCATCCAATTGAGATTATGACTTTTTAAAAATAAATTCATAAGACATATTTTCTCATATTTTTGTCTTTTATTTATTTTTCTTAATTTAAGAGCCATTGTTATGGTTTGGTAGCCATTTAGTAACAATTCCATTCACTAGTTGTAATTAAACTGAACAAGCCAGCTCATGATGAGACTCCTTATCTTAATTTATAAGACATTATCCTGTTTTGGTATGCAGTATTGGTAATGTCAGTTTGATTACTTCCTATGATCATGGTAAGCAGGCTCATGATGAGACTTCTTATCTCCTAAATTTGGTCATATAATTTTTTAGAATTACATTCTAAAAAATCACAATCGAAATGGATGGGGTGAAATAGTTGTATCCTTAAGAATAAATGGATGACAATTTTCAGATTTTTTGTTTGTCAAAGCTTGAAAAATTATTTAATTTTTAAAGGTAACCTTTCTCTGCTTAATAAACTTATTATGATTTACATTTTCCTCAAAGTTTCATAAGATCATGCAAATGTTTTAAACGAATTTTCAAAGTTTAACATTTTATTTTAAACTATATAAAAATTGTAATCAATTCCCTAAAAATTCTTATTTACTTAAAATAAGTATTTATAAAATTCTTTCTAAGAAAATTTTCTGATAGTAAAAATTCAATCAAATACTATTAACAAACTTTATTTTACAAAAACAAATGAAAATTGCAGAAAGGAATATGTACAAGTAAGAAGGGGTTACCTCCTCATGAAATGAATTTCTTTAAGACAAGCCCGTTTACAGGAAGATATTCTCTCTTTCCTGTTAAATCTTGAAGTATGAATGTATATGAGCCTATCTTTTCAATGATCTGAAATGGTCCAAGCCACATATTTTGGAATTTGGTATGCTTACCTTTTTCTTCATGTGCTTTATCCCATTTCAGAACAATATCACCAATTGAAAAAAAATTTGAGCCAGTGGAATTTGAATCAAAAGAGGATTTAACAAGATGTTGATGTTTTTCATGAAAAATTATTGCTTTCTCTCTTTCCTCTTCTAATTTTAGGATTTGATCAAATATCAATTGAATGGACGAGGAAGGATTTTCTTCAATAAATTGCACTAGGACCAATGATGGTAGAGCTAGATTTGATGGTATTACAACTTCTTTACCATAAACTAAATTGAAAGGCGAAGTTCCAATAGAAGCATTAAGAGTAATACGATCAGCCCATAATGCAAAAATTAAAGACTTGTGCTAATTCTTTTGGCTTTGATCAATAGTCCTTTTAATGATTTTGAGGAGATTTTTATTAGTGGATTCAGCTAAACCATTACCTTGTGGATAGTAGTTTGCTAAATATTTCAATTTAAAACCTCTCTTAATTGCAAATTCCATTATACTATTACCAGAAAAATAAGATGCATTTTCAAAGACCAGAGCGTTAGGTACACCAAACCTGGTAATGATGAATTGATCGATGAAATCAATAATTGCGTCAGAGTTGGCTACCTTTAGAGGAATTTATTCTACCAATTTTGTGAAGTAATATGTTGTTGTGAGGATGTACTTATGCTTCTTGGAAGAATGAGGAGTTATCTGACCAATAATATCAAGCCCCCATTGCTTGAATGATTGTTCAATGTTTACTGGCTGTAGAGGAAAAGTTGGCTTCCTCTGCCTTCCACTAGCAGTTTGGAAAATCTTTCACTTCCTCACATAATCATGAGTATCTTTAAAAAGGGTAGGCCAATAATATCCAGCATGGCTGATTTTTTTGTTTGTGGTATCACCTCCAAAATGACCTCCTACTGGTCCATCGTGTAATTCCTGCAAAACCTTCTTTGCCTCAGTCTTTTCAAGACATATTAGTAAGATTGAATCATAATTTTTCCTGAATAACACATCATCAATGATTTCATATTTAGTAGCCTTCAATCTTAAAGCACGTTTATTCTTATAGCTGAGATTAGAAGGAGCATACCCATTTTTCAAGTAAAATATTAGATCAACATACTGAGATTCTAAATCTGTAACACTTATCTGACTTACTTGAGTAGCATTCTCTAGATCTTGATTTTCTGGTATATTATGAGCTCCTGCTAATAATATACAAAAACCTTGTCCTATAACAATCTTTGATGGTTTAATGTAAATATCATATTCTTGCAAGGCTGTCACCCAATTAGCCCTTTTTTCTCATACTTCTCTTTGAATTAGTAATTTTCTTACTGCTGAGAAAGGAACAATCACTTTTGTGTACGTTTTTAAGAGAAAAGGCCTAAAATGATTGATTGCCTTAAATACAGCGAAAGATTGTTTTTCAACATCATAATAATTTAGTTCAGCTCCTTGCAGATTTGAGCTGAAGAAAGAAATCAGTGCTTCGATTTTTTGATCATTGAGCTGTGTTAAAATAGAAGCATAAGAATTTTCGGTTTCCAAAGTATACAGAATAAAATTATTAGAAAAATTGGGAGTATTCAATGCAGGTGCATCAATAATTTCCTTCTTGATTGCATTGAAGGCTTCTTTTTCTTTATGACCCCATTTGAATGCTGAGTTTTTCCTAATCATATTCTAGATAGGCAAAAAAATTAAAGAAAAATTTGGAATGAATCTTTTTACAAAATTAATCAGACCTAGAAATGATTGTATGGTCTTTTTATTGTGAGGTAAAGAAATGTTATAAATTTCTTTAACTCTATCAAGATCGATATATATACCATATTTTGACACAACAAACCCTAAGATTTTTCCTTGACCAAGAGAAAATAAATATTTCTTTGGGTTTAATGAAATACCAAATCTTCTACATATTTCAAATATTTGTTTCAGATCTTGTAGATGATTGGATCTCTTCTTTGAATAAAATGTTATGTCATCAAGATAAATGACAACTGATCTATTAATCGGACCCTTAAATGCTATGTCCATGGCCCTCTAGAAATTAGCTCTTGCATTCACTAAACCCAAAGGCATTTTCTGATAAGCATAGGTTCCCCATTTGGTCCTGAAAGTAGTTTTCAACCTATCATCTGGATGTAATAGAATTTGATTATACCCTAAAAATCCATCAAGGAATGACATGAATTCAGAACCAGCTATCTTTTGGAGAATTTTCTCCAAAGTTGGAAATGGGAAATTTTCCTTTTGACATGCCTTATTTAAATTCCTGAAATCAATACAGATTATAATATCACCATTTTTCTTCCTAATATGTACCATATTGGTAACCCAATTGGAATGCCTTACGGGAAAAATGATTTTGGCTTTCAGAAGCTTGTTGAGTTCTGTTTTGATTTGATCTTCAAGATTTGGATGAATCTTTCTCAATTTCTGTTGCACAGGCTTAGCATCAGATAGCATTGGAATAGTGTGTTGAATTACAGAAGTATCATAATTCTTTAAATCATCATAATTCCAAGTGAAGGAATTTTTGTATTTACTCAGAAGTTTAATGAAAGTTGATCATTCTTCTGAAGTTAAATTGAGACCTAGATTAACATTCTGAGGTTTAGGGTTTAGAATCAGAGCCAAGATTGACTAATTCAAACTTCAAAGTTGAACTTTGAATTTTGGAATTAGTAACTTTCTTGAATCTGTCTTTAATATCATAAAGATCTTCTAATTTGACAACGGATTTGGGAATCAAATTTTCATTATCTCTTGAATTAATTTACAGATCATCATCATCATCATCAATAATTTTTTCATCGTATGATTTCTCAGAAGTTAAGAAATTCAAAATATCTTGATCATGGTAAAATAATCTCCACTTAGTGATATTATCAGGGATAGATGGGCGAAAAATTAACTCTACTAAAAATCTATCTGGACTACAATCTTCAGCAGGAGGGAGTTTAGATGCAACAATAGCTAACAATTCAGCTGATGTGTTTTGATTCTTGGGAATAGAAGAAATATTAAATGCTAGAAATTGAGTGGTAAGATCCTGTACTAGGGTTTGATAGTGTTTAAGATGTCCTGAAAGACAATGGATAGTATTCCTCACTTGTCTTATGAAAATTTCGGAATCTCCATAAACTTTCAGGTATTTTACATTTAACCCTATGGCCTTATAAAGCCCTTGAATCAATGCTTCACATTTAGCAACATTATTAGTGCACTCAAATTCTTATCTACATGATAGCATATTTTTTTCTCCTTTTGGATCAATTAGGATGCATCCTTCTCTTGCTCCATCATTAGATTTCGATCCATCAAAATATAATGACCAAAATAAATTTCTATCTATGGGTTTATCTACAAAAGAATTAGAAATATTTACAATTTTGGAAGAATCAAATTGCGAAAAATTTTCAATTTGAGAGACAAAAGTATTTACAGAGAATGGTGATTGTGGTGCAGTAAAATTTCCAAGAAAATACTCGGCAGAATAACCTCCAAGAATATTATTGTTGAAAGCTATAGGTTCATTTGGTTGCTCAAATTCAGTCACAGTGTGCATCATATGTTTCTCTCGTTCGACTTTGATTTGATTAGGTTTCCCTTTGTAGGGAAGCCACATATGTGAATAATTGGTTGAGATATAACCATTAAGTTTCATAGACCAGTCCCTACTTAATATTAACCCATAGAATTCTAGAATATCTGCAATAAGAATATCAATTCTTTGGACAATCCTAGGGTCAAAAGCTAGTCTAATGGTAACTGAATTGATTTCTCCAATAACTTGGACCTTGGAGCAATCCAATTGTACAATATGAATAGTAGAATTTTGAGGTTCGCTATTCAACTTAGCACAAACATAAGAAGGCATAATATTGGAAGATGCTCCCGATTCAATCAAACAATTATGAAAATTCTTATTGTAGATTTCATAGGTTAACAGAAATGGAGGTGTCTGAGAACCTGATCTTTCTCCAATAAGAACAGTGTCAGATGCATCTACTTTGTCTGGTGGCTTACCAGTTCCTTTAACTGCTTTAGCTACTACACCACTTGGTAAAGGAGCGATAGGTGTAGAATTTAACTCTTTTAATAACAACTTTTGTTGATGCTTGAGTTTTCTGAGTTCATGTAATGAGATATTTGCTCTAGTCTTTTTCATGTCCTCAAAAATATTATAATCCATCGGATCTGATAGTACCAGAGTTTTGGATGATGATATGGGAGGACTGGGAGACGATGGCTGATTGTGAGTGGGTAATTATGAAGTCTTTTTTGTAGGAATTTTGTCTTTGGTACTTGGAGTTGTATTTTTCTTCTTCAGAACAGTTTGAACATGTTTTGATGTAGATTTTCTCCTTGTACTTATAGGCATAGCTTCTTGCTCCATGTCACTATCTGGATTAGGGAGAATGAAATCTCACATTCCATTTAGTTCAACTTCTTCTTCTCTTTCATCTTCTTCGTCTGATATTAGAGGATTCTCCTCTTCTTAATCATCTTATGATTCTCCATTGGAAATTACATTGGGAGGTTTTGATTCACTTTGATTTCTCTTGAGATTTTTGAATGGTCTCTTTGTAGAAGTATCTGCTACCTGATTCTTAATTTCAACCATCTCATTAGACATGGTCTTAAGAAATTTTTGTAAACCTTTCATGTCATATGGATTTATTGGTGCCTTTTTCTTGGAATAATCTTTAAAAGTAACTTTCTTTGATTTTCTTTCATCAACAGTGTTTTTCTTATCAAGATCAATCATCCACTTTTCCACTGAAATAGCTTCCTTCATATTTTCATCTAGAGTTGGCTTGGAAGCTCTATCTACAAAAATTTCTATATTTGAGGGTAAAGCGTTAATGTACCATTCACCTCTAACTTGTTCACTTCGTTTGGATGTCGCAGGGATTTTGTTCAAGAGTTTATTAAATCATGAATTAAAGTATTTAATGGGTTCCTTTGATTGAGTCTTTAAATTGGAGAGATCACTAATTAGGGTAGCAACTGATTTATCATCTCCATATTTAGTTAAAAATTGTTCCTCAAACATATCCCAACTTGTGATTGAATCTGAAGGTAAAGAAAAATATTAGGATCCTGTTGTTCCTTGCAAAGTGTAGGGAAATAATCGGACTACAACATCTTCATTCACTACTTTATTCAAGTTTATATAAATCATGAAGTTATTGATATGTTCTTCTACTGATACACCACTATTTGGACTAAAATTTGGGAGCCATTTTTCAGGATGATCAGGTAGATCATGCAAAGGTGCAGCCATATTCATAGCTCCTGGTCTGGTCCATGGTCTTTGTGCTGGTTGTGCCATTCTTGTAATGATAATAGATGAACTAAAAGGGAGAAATAGTATATTAGTAGTAATTGTTGAAGTACCAAAAGAAACAATTAATGTTTGAGTAGATGTGGTTTGAGGAGACGAAGATTGAGCAGATGAAATCTGAGCAAAGGAGGAAGATTGAGAAGATGTAGATGAGACTACTGTACTTTATTGATTTGGAGCCTGGGAAATGGTTATTTTAATATGCGATGAAGAACTGGTACCACTTTCTGTTTCCGGTGGAGTTTCTCTTGATTTGACCCTACTAGGAATAGGAAATTCTTTTGGGGAAATTCCAAGTTTTTCACTTTGTGATCTAGTAAGAGGTCTGGAAGAAACAAACTACAAAGTGACACTACCTTTAGATAATCCCAATTCTTCTAATGATAATGAGAAACTTTTAAGTTTATGGGTCAGAGCCTCAACTTCAGGGGACTCAGGAATTGGATTATCTAATTGTTCTGAAACTTTGGTAGTGGGTGTTTGAATACTTTTCGCAATTTATTCTCTTGTGATTTGAGATGTAGAAGAAATTGAAGGTGATGAGGGTGATGTTCTCTTAGAATGGCTTTTGGATTTAGATTTATCTTCCATTCATAGCTTATTGCCCTCCTTCTAGCGCCAAAAATGTTGAAACCTTGAAAATCGCTGCTTCAAACATCGGGGGATGACCACCCGGTCGGGACCTTAAGAAAACTCCTTTTTCGTTTGGGATGGTGGCTCCGAATGGATTTATAGGACCAATTTCCTAATAATTTTAATGGGTTGGTAATGGAATGATTGGATTGGGGAAATGGGACTAAATGACTTGAAATGAAAATACTATCTAATCTAATTTAAATACTGATAAAGAAATTCTAAAATTAACACAGGTATCATATGTGAATACAACTTAAAATTATTTCAATTGAAAAATAAACATAAAAATGTATTATAGCTTAATTGAAATGTGCATCAACAAATAAAGATAACTCTGTTTAAAAAATTAAGCAGAGTTATATTATCATATTGTATTCATCATTTTATATCATTTACATACGCTTATGAAAGATAAATATTTCTAATATACTAAAAAATGATATATATAAAGAAATATTGTGAAACGAAGTACATATAAACGATAGAAAATTTAAAAGAGAATATCATATGAAAAAAGAAATTAACAGTGAATAGATAGAAATACTGTATCCATATTGAGACTTTCAAATGAAATCCGATACTCTAATCCAACAATTCCAATGCAAAATCAAATCCAAGGTACAGAAATGCAACTCTTTAAAAATAATTCCCCATAGAATCGCCAGATGTAATCCTTTATAAAATAATATAGGAGTAAATGGAGTACAAAAATGTAATCTCCAAGTCAAAAATATTACAAATTAAGGACCCCTTTCTAAATGCATCAAAGGGGTTTAAATAGGTACTCAATAAAACAAAATAACTAAAACTATTCCTACAATCTATCTAAAATAAAATATCTTAAACTAAAATGCGAGCATGTAGTAGACTAGCTCATTGATCATCGATTGAGGTGGATGAATGAAGGTGGAAGATATTGATCATATCTTGGACTTCTATTGGCCGACTCATTTTTGAATGTAACTATCCAGTGTATGAAGCATCAGAGAATTCAGGAATGATACATTGAATAGCATTCGAAATGAATTTGATGGCGATCTGTTGGTTAAGTGGCTTGATCAGATAAGACCACATATTATCCCATGAAATTCCTTGAAGTTTGTTAATCTTTTGATTTTTATTGATTATCTCTTGCTTCCACCTGGAATCAACTTCTTTTACTTTAGGTAACTCGCATGGGGTACAATCTGAGATCAAATTGGTAGCATACAAGCTGTCATTAATCAATTGTGTTGTATTATTCATCAAAATTTTAAGCCTTGATGTGGCTCTTTCTGAATTCATTAATTGTTGTTCCCATTCCATAAATAGAATTTCATTGTGTCTCTCTTCAATTCTAGGAAGATTACCTTTTCTTCCCTACTCTATATCCTGCCATGAAAGAAACTCAGAAATTTAATCATCAACATGTTCAATTTCTTGCCTAAGAGTGACTGATTTATCTATCAAAGATGATGTTATTTCACACAAAGGCTCAATTTGTGTCAACTTTAGAAAAAATTCATTTAACTATTGAGATAGAAATTTTTTGATTTCAAGAGCTTCAGTAATGAATTGAGCCAGCTTAGGATACTCCTTGAACTTGTCCACTTCTGATTGGAACATTTTTTCCAGTTCACCCTTTGAATTTCTCTCATTTTGTAAAAGATTTTGTAGCTTTTCTACTTATTGAGTCAGCTGCTGTTGTTTTCCCAAGGCTTGTTCATCAATTTTTTTCTTTTCAAGGCTGAGTTTCTCTTCTAGTTGTTTAGCTCTAAGTTCTGCATCCTGTACCCACTGTTCCAACTGAATAATATTTTGTTGATCACCTGTAACCTGTTCTTCAAAAATAGCAATTTGCATATCCTTTTGTTTAACTAGTTGTGAAACTTCCGAAGCTTTATCTATAGTGGCAGCACTATAGGCACCAGCATACTGAGACAATTTGGTGAGATCCTCAGATGGATCCACCTTAGCATTTTTATAAACAACATTTAGCAATTCCCCCTGTGATGCCAAAAGGGCATCTTGATCTGTTCTCCTCCTTTTCCTTTGTTTTCTTACCACAACCCTACGTTTGGGACTGTAGAATATATCTAGAGGAGGGATTTCTTCTATCTTTAGCATAATTTCTCCAATGGGGTTTTCAAGAATGATTTCCACATCTTGATCTTTGGGATCTTCAACTTGAGGAGTGTTTTGCAATCCTATTTGCTATGCAAATTGTTGATATTGATTTAGAAAATGAGAAGAAACAATCAATTCAGTATCTACTTGTCCTCCAATTTGAGAACCTGTATCATTCTTGGGTGCCTGTTCAATGATTTTACTTTCTATACATATTTTTTCAATATGTACCTGGGCATCAGTACCTGTGTTCCCTTTTTCTATTTGAACTAAAGGCTTCTGTGTATCTTTTTGAGTAGCTGTTTCTATTTTGGAAGTGTCGGCTTTGCTGCTATCATCCTTTTTCTCTAGAAAAGGATCAAATCCTAATACTGATTTACCAGAACTACTTCCTACTTGTTGTGATGTTTTCTCCTATATGGGAGTTCTTAACTGATCAAGAGGTACTTTAAGTAACCTCTGGCTTCTATACAAATTTTTTTTTTTCAAATCTTCGAGTTGCAACTTGGACTTGGCTGAATCAAAAAATTGAGATATATCATCAATGGAAACAAATAAATCATCAAAAATGTCTGGTTCATGCTCGAACCGGGAAATCGAAATAGAGGTAGTAAAATCATATGCCACTTTCCTTGGGTCGTATAGTCTTCCAGAAATTTTTGAAAACTTAATATCAGAAATCTTACTAACTTCTTTCTCAGCATGAGAAAAAATATTAAGAGCATAGTCACCACACTTAAAAGGGAAGGTAGGCCACATAAGCTTTTTATTTCTTTTCAAATTTCTAGAAATTCCTTCAACTATCAGTTGATAGGAAATCTCCTGAGCTAACAGCTTATCTGGAACATATAGGGGAAGGATATGTGGTTGAACAAGACTCCCAAAAATTTTGATATAAGTGAATTTTTCTTCTCCGAACCAATCCCCGATAAAAGACAAATCAGTCTTGGCTATATTGGAAATTCTAGGAGGGAAATGAACAAAAATGGTTTGGTAAATTGGAATTTGAAAACCATGGCAGACTCTGTGAACATGAAGTTTGAAATGCTATTTCCATAAGAAATTGTGGTACACATGAATAGGGATAGATTCTTTTGGATTCCATTTCCAACCTAGCATGGGGAACTCAGAATTGAAACAGAGGGTGTCCAAAATATAAGCACAATAATGGAAAGGGCTAGAATTCCCTGAATTCTTATCTTTTCTATACTCTATAATTCGATTGGCTATCTTATTCGAAAAAATGACAGCCCAATCCATAATTTCAGAACTAACAGCAGAATGAATCAATGGGACCATTTGAATAGAAAATCTAGCAGAGTTATCATTTCCAAACAACCTACACATCATCGCTGCGGCATAACAATATGGAGATGCGAGAGACTCCACAGAGTACATACCTGATGCCTCCTGCTTATGCTTCTCAAGATTACTCCTCCATTTTTTGATTGGCTCTGCCTGGTTTGGATGTTCTGCAACATATTCCTTAACGAAATCTTTGTTGTAAATCGTTTGCGGGTTGGGAAGATGATACATTGCTTTAATATCTTCTGCGCTGAATGCTCTGAAAACTGATCTAGAAGAGGAAACAAAATTCATGTTTTGAATGGTCACATTGTCAATGACCCATCTGATAACATCATAGTAGGGAAAAATATTCACCTGGGTAGCAACTTGGTGTAAAAATGAATTTTCCAATGCACTGAGTTGAGTTTCAGAGTCAGAGTCTGAATCTTCTTTAGCGGGAACAGTTTCCTTGGGCACAATAACCCTAGGTTCCTCTTTTCCAAGAAAATTGTATACCTTCTTCCATGTCATCTTCCCCAGTCCTTGATAGGAGGTGTCTGTTACTAGCTTGAACCTTGCCGATTTCTCCTTGGGCAGCATGTTTAACACAGGAGCTTTTGCAACAAAAGCAGCTTTGGACTTTCTACTTTTCTTTGACATTTCAGAGTCGGGTAAATTCTCTCTAGTTCTACGAATGAAAGCATTCAAAATTTTGTTCTGTAATTCAAACGAATGCTTTTAGCCGAAATAAAACACAATAATGAGAACAGCTACACAAAGATTTGTTTATTTAATTACCATTTAATCTCCCCTTATTTTCAACATAAATTCTCTCCAAGGGGTCACATTCACGTATTGAAAACAAAATAACCCACGATCTTCCGTCTGATTTTGAATTAATATTGTCATACAATCGGAGATCGACACATCCTTGTAATAAATTTTAAAATTAATTTTTGATCCTTTGCGATGCGATGAATAAATATAAAGGCGAAATAAAAATCGCATCGCAAGTCTTCAATGATGCGCAAGATAAATAGAATATGATTCATGCTAATTTTCCGATTGCAACAATCACATCGCAATTTGTTTGAGAGGGAATGTGAAAACGTTTTCACCAAATCCCGATCACATTGGAGATTTAAAATGAAGTGGACTGTTATAACCTATCTCCGAAAATGCGATTACGATTGAGCGCAATCGAATCAGAATTTTGCAATGAAAGGAATGCAATTTTTAATCTTTTTCCTGAAACGCGATTGTGATAAATCGCATCGCATCATTATAAAATAAAAAGTGCAAGACTTAATACTATTCTAAAATGCGATTCTGTTTGAGCGCAATTGCATCAAAACTTCTCAAAGTAATAACATTTATTTAAAAGAACTTCTCCAAATTTTCGATTGCGATTTACTATTCATTTTAACATATTTCTAAGTATAAATTTTTTCTAATAGGTTCAAAATATGTTAAAAGGTCTTTTAACTCATCGGATCGGAAATTTTTTAAAACTTTTATACTTTGTGAATAAAATGTGATATGAATCCTTTTATCTATGGAAAAGATATAAAAAGGGGACCTATTTTTAAATGGGATTTATTCTAAAAATTTAAAAATGGGGAGGGTTGTTGTACAGTACAACAGGCGGTCGAATCAAATTTTCTAAGTTGTGGCCACATGGATGCCTTGTTTATGTTCGTGCAACCCATTTTCCATTTGCTCCCATGTGGCTTTGTTTAGTCGGGTGTACCGTGTTGCACTATGTGAGGGCGCCCGACAAAATGCATTCAGGTTGGGTCATTTCGTTTGAGAGTGGTTGTATCAAATTTGCTAAGTTTTGAATGCCCAAGTTCTTAGTGCATGTTTGTGCAGCCCATTTGTCGTTTTCTCCCTTGTGCATTCATTCATTCTGGCATGCTGTGTCGCATTGTGTGAGGGTACACAATGAAACGTGTTTGGGTCGGGTCGTTTTGTTAGAGGGCAGATGTATCAAATTTTCTGAGATGTGACCACCTGGGTGCCTTGTGCACATTCGTGTAGCCTTTTTTCCGCTTTCTCCCTTGTTCCTTCATTCAATGGGTGTGTCGTGTCATGCCATGTGAGGG
Organism: Pinus albicaulis; assembly: GCA_034641835.2. Taxonomy (NCBI): domain Eukaryota; kingdom Viridiplantae; phylum Streptophyta; class Pinopsida; order Pinales; family Pinaceae; genus Pinus; species Pinus albicaulis. The sequence continues at coordinate 89,368,174 of MU968359.1, read as the reverse complement.
CGGCCGATGAAACGTGTTTGGGTCGATTCATTTATTTTGAGGGCGGTCATATCAAATTTGCTAAGTTGTGACTGCCCGGGTGCCTTATGCACATTTGGGCTGCTTGTTTTTCATTTTATCCCTTGTGCCTTTGTTCGGTCAGGTGCACCGTGTGATGGCGCCCACTGAAACATGTTCAGGTTGGGTCATTTTTTTGAGGGCATCTGTATCAAATTTTCTAAGTTTGACCACCCGAGTGCCTTGTGCATGTTCATGCATCCTGTTTTTCATTTTCTCCCTTGTGCCTTCATTCAGTCGAGTATCTTGTGTCGCGCTATTTGAGGGAACCTGATGAAACACATTCAGGTTGGGTCATTTCGTTTGAGGGTGGCTATATAAAAAATGCTATTTTGTGACTGCCCATGTGTGCACATTCGTCTGACCCATTTGTTGTTTTCTCCCTTGTGCCTTCGTTTGGGTCAGGTCATGTGAGGGTACCAAAGGAAATGCGTTCGGGTCAGTTCAGGTCTTGTCGGGTCAGGTTGGGTCATGTGAGGGTGCCTAAGGAAACACATTCGGGTTGGGTTGGGTCGGGTCGAGTCATGTGAGGGTGCGCAAGGAAACACATTCGGGTCATATCGCGTTGTGTGAGAGTGCTCTATTAAATGTGCTCAGGTCGAGTCATTTCATTTGAGGGTGGCCATATAAAAAATGCTAAGTTGTGATTGCCCAGGTGCCTTCTGCATGTTCATGTGATCCGATTTTTGTTTGCTCCCTTGTGCCTTCGTTCAGTCGGGTGCACCGTCTAAGGGCGCCCGATAAAACACGTATGGGTTGGGTCATTTTTTTTTAGGGTAGCCATAACAAAAATGCTAAGTTGTGACCATCCAGGTGTCTTTTTCATGTTCGTGTGGCTCATTTCTCATTTTCTCCCATGTGCCTTCATTCGATTGGGCACCATGTCGCACCTTGGGCATGCTATGTCGTAGTGTGTGAGGGCACCCAATGAAACACATTCGAGTTCAGGTTGTTTTTTTTTAGGGTGGCCATATCAAAATTGCTAAGTTATGACTGCCCAGGTGTCTTGTGCATGTTCATATGGCCCATTTTCCATTTTATCCTTTGTGCCTTTGTTCGGTCAGGCGAATCATGTCGTGCCATGTGAGGGTGCCCGACGAAATGCGTTCAGGTTGGGTCGTTTGGTTTGAGGGTGGCCATATCAAAATTGCTAAGTTGTGACCACACGTGTGCCTAGTGCATGTTCGTGCGACCCATTTTCCATTTAATCCCTTGTGCCTTTGTTTGTTTGGGCATGTAGTTTCATGCCATGTGAGGCCACTCGACGAAACACGTTTGTGTGAGGTCATTTCATTTTAGGGCGATTGTATAAAATTTTCTAAGTTGTGACTTCCCGAGTGCCTTGTGCAGGTTTGTGTAGCCAGTTTTCTATATGCTCCCTTATGCCTTTGTTCAATCGGGCGTGCCATGTTGTACCGTGTGAGGGTGCCTGACAAAACATGTTCGGGTCGGGTCATTTTGTTTGAGGGCGGCTGTATCAAATTTGCTAAGTTGTGACCGGCAGAGTGCCTTGTGCACGTTCATGGATCCCGTTTTCTGTTTTCCCCCTTGTTCCCTTATTCGATGGGGAGTGTTGTGTGAGGGCGCCAGATGAAATGTGTTTGTGTTGGGTCATTTCATTTGAGGGCAGCTGTATCAAATTTGCTAAGTTGTGACCTCCTAGGTGCCTTATGCATGTTTGTGCAGCCGATTTATCATTTTCTCGCTTGTGCCTTTGTTTGGTCAGGTGTGCCATGTCGCACCGTGTGAGGGTGCCTGATGAAACAAGTTCATGTTGGGTCATTTCATTTCAGGGCGACCGTATCAAATTTTCTAAGTTGTGACCGCCCAGGTGCCTTGTGCATGTTCGTGCAGCCCATTTTCCATTCTCTCCCTTGTGCCTTCGTTAAGTTAGGCGCACTGTGTTGTGTTGTGTGAGGGCGCCTGACGAAACTCATTCAGGTCAGGTCATTTCGTTTTAGAGTGGTTGTATCAATTTTTCTAAGTTGTGATCGTCTGGGTGCCTTGTGCACATTTTGGCGACCCATTTTCTGTTTGTTCCCTTGTGCCTTCATTTAGTCGGGTGTGCCTTGTTACACCGTGTGAGGGTGCCTAATGAAACATGTTCGGGTCGAGTCATTTTGTTTGAGGGCGGCCATATCAAATTTGCTAAGTTGTGACCACCCAGGTGCCTTGTGCACGTTGATGTAGCCCATTTTCCATTTTCTCCCTTGTGCCTTCATTTGGTGTGTCGCACCGTGTAACTGCACCCGAAAAAATGCATTCGAGTTGGGTAGTTTTGTTTGAGGGCGGTTGTATCAAATTTGCTAAGTTGTGACAGCCTAGTTGCCTTGTGCACATTCTTGTGGCCTATTTACCATTTTCTCCCCTATGTCTTTGTTCTGTTAGCCTGCCGTGCCGCGCCGTGTGAGGGTGCCCGACGAAATGTGTTTTGGTCGGCTCATTTCATGTGATGGCGGTCATATCAAATTTTCTAAGTTGTGAACATCTGGATGCCTTGTGCATGTTCGTGCAACCCATTTTTTTTTTCTCTTTTGTGACTTCGTTTGGTCGGGTGCACCATGTTGGGCTGTGTGAGGGTGCCAGAAGAAATGTGTTCAGGTAAGGTCATTTTGTTTGAGGGTGGTCGTATAAAATGTTCTATGTTTTGACCACCCAAGTGCCTTGTGCACGTTCATGCGGCCCGTTTGTCATTTTCTCCCTTGTGCCTTTGTTTGGTCGGGTGGGTCGTGTCGCGCCGTGTGAGGGCGGCCGACGAAACATGTTTTGTTTGGGTCGTTTTGTTTAAGGACGGTCGTATCAAATTTTTCTAAGTTGGGACTACCCAGGTGCCTTGTGCACACTTGTGTAGCCTATTTTTCATTTTCTCCCTTATGCCTTCATTCACTTAGGTTTTGTGAGGGCACTTGATGAAACACGTTCAGGTCGGGTCGTTTCGTTTGACGATGATTGTATCAAATTTGCTAAGTTGTGACCACACGGGTGCCTTGTGAACATTCATGCATCCATTTTTCAATTTTCTCCCTTGTGCCTTAGTTCAGTCGGCCGTGCTTTGTTGTGCCTCAAGTATGTTGTGTCGCACCGTGTGAGGGTGCCTGATGAAACGCATTTGGGTCAGGTCATTTTTTTTTAGGGTGACCGTATCAAATTTGCTAAGTTGTGATTGCCTGCGTGTCTTTTACATGTTCGTGCGAACCATTTTCTATTTTCTCCCTTGTGGCTTCGTTTGGTCGAGCGCATTGTGTTGGGCCGTGTGAACGCACCCGAAGAAATGTGTTTGGGTCAAGTCGATTCATTTGACGGTGGCCGTATCAAATTTTGTAAGTTGTGACTGCTCAGGTGCCTTGTGAACATTTGGGCTACCTATTTTATGTTTGGTCCCTTGTGCCTTCATTCAATTAACGCGTCATTTCATGTTGTGGTAGGGTGCTCAATCAAACACATTTGAGTTGGGTCATTTTGTTTGAGGGTGACCGTATTAGATTTGCTAAGTTGTGATTGCTTGGGTGCCTTGTGCACGTTCGTGCGGCCCATTTTTCATTTTCCCCTTTGTGCCTTCGTTCGATGGGGCACACCGTGATAGGATTCCCAATGAAATGCATTTGGGTCTATTCATTTCGTTTGAGGGCAGACATATAAAACTTTCTAAGCTGTGATCACGTGGGTGCCTTGTGCACGTTCGTGCGACCCATTTGTCGTTTTCTCCCTTGTGCCTTCATTCGATCGGGTACATTGTGTCACGTCATGTGAGGGGGCTCAATGAAATGTGTTTGGGTCAGGTCATTTTATTTTAGGGTGGTCATATCAATTTTTCTAAGTTTTCACCACTTGAGTGCCTTTTGCACATTCGTGTGGCCCATTTGTCATTTTATCCCTTGTGCCTTCATTTGGTTAGGGGTGATGTGTTATGCCTATGTGAGGGCGACTAACAAGACGTGTTTGGGTTGGGTCATTTCATTTGAGGGTGACCGTATTAAATTTTCTAAGTTCTGACCTGTCAGGTGCCTTGTGCACGTTCGTACAGGCCATTTATCATTTGATCCCTTGTGCCTTCATTTGGTCGGGCGCATCGTGTGAGGGTTCCCAACAAAATGCGTTCGGGTCGGGTCATTTTGTTTGAAGGTGACCGTATCAAATTTTCTAAGTTGTGACCACCCAGGTGCCTTGTGCACGTTATTGTGACCCTTTTTCTATTTTCTCCCTTCTGCCTTCATTCGATCGGGCACGCAATGTCACGCCGTGTGAGGGTGCCCGACGAAATGCGTTTGGTTTGAGTCATTTGTTTGAGGACAACGATATAAAATTTTCTAAGTTGGGACCACTCGGGTGCCTTGTGCATGTTCATATGGCCCATTTTTTGTTTGCTTCCTTTTTCCTTCATTTGGTCAGGCACACCGTGTCACGCCTTGTGAGGGCACCCGATGAAACACGTTCAAGCCGGGTCATTTTGTTTGAGGGAGGCCGTATCAAATTTGCTAATTTGTGACCACCCAGGTGCCTTGTGCATGTTTGTGCAGCCTGTTTGTCATTTTCTCCCTTGTGCCTTCGTTCAGTCGGGCGCACCGTGTCACATTGTTTCAAGGCACCCGATGAAACTTGTTTGAGTCGATTCATTTTGTTTGAAGGTGGTTGTATCAAATTTGCTAAGTTATGACTTCCTGGGTGCCTTGTGCACATTCGGGTGGCTAGTTCGTCATTTTATCCCTTGTGCATTCGTTTGGTCGAGTGCATCATGTCGTGCTCTATGAGGGTGCTCGACGAAACATGTTCGGGTCAGGTCGTTTCGTTGGAGGGCGACCGTATCAAATTTGCTAAGTTGTGACCACCTGGGTGCTTTGTGCACATTCATATGACCCATTTTCCATTTTCTCCCATTTTCTTTCATTTGGTCGGGTGCACCATGTGAGGGAGCCTAATGAAACGCATTTGGGTTGAGTCATTTTGTTTGAGGGTAGTCGTATCGAATTTGCTAAGTTCTGACCACCCGAGTTCCTTGTGCATGTTCGTGTGGCCCGTTTGCGGTTGATCCCTTATGCCTTCATGCGGTTAGGTGCACTGTGTCGCGCTGTGTGAGGGTGCCTGACGAAACATGTTCGACTCAGGTCCTTTCGTTTGAGGGCGGTCGTATCAAATTTGCTAACTTGTGACCACTCGAATGCATTGTGCACATTTTTGTGGCATGTTTTCCATTTTCTCCTGCGTGCCTTCATTCAGTTGGGCATGCCGTGTCGTGCCATGTGAGGGTGTTCTATGAAATGAGTTTGGGTCGGGTCATTTCATTTGAGGGTAGTTGTATCAAATTTGCTAACTTATGATCACCTTGGTGCCTTGTACATGTTCATGTGACTTTTTCTCCATTTTCTCCCTTGTACCTTCATTCAGTCGGGTGCGTCATGTCGTGTTGTGTGAGGGTGCCTAACGAAACATGTTCGGTTCGGGTCATTTGGTGTGAGGGAAGTTGTATCAAATTTGATAAGTTGGCACCGCCTAGCTGCCTTGTTCATGTTCGTGCGACATCTTTGCCATTCGATCCCTTGTGCCTTAGTTCAGTCACCCCATCTCACACCGTCTGAGGGCACCCGATGAAACACTTTTGGGTTAGGTCATTTTTTTTTAGGCCGATTGTATCAAATTTTCTAAGTTTTGATTGCTTGGGTGCCTTGTGTGTGTTTGGGTGGACTGTTTTCCATTTGATCCCTTCTACCTTCACTCAGTCGAGCACGTTGTTTCGCGTTATGTGAGGGCACCTGTAGAAACACGTTCGAGTTGGTTCATTTCATTTGAGGGTAGCTATATCAAATTTGCTAAGTTGTGGCCTCCCTGGTGCCTTGTGCATGTTCGTGTGACCCATTTTCCATTTTCTCCCATTTTCCTTCGTCCAGTCAGTTGTGCCGTGTCATCTTGTTTTAGGGCACCATAAAAAATGCGTTTGGGTAAGGTCATTTTGTTTGAGGGTGGTCATATCAAATTTGGTAAGTTGTGACCACCCAGGTGCCTTATGCACGTTCATGTAGTCTGTCTTTCCGTTTTCTCCCTTGTGCCTTCATTTGGTTGGGCGGTTCATGCCGCACCATGTGAGGGTGCCCGACAAAACGCGTTTGGGTCGGGTCATTTCATTTGAGGGTGGTCGAATCAAATTTTATAAGTTATGGCCGTGTCGATGCCTTGTGTATGTTCATGTGACCCATTTTCCATTTGCTCCTTTGTGCCTTCATTCAGTCAGACGCGTTGTGTCATGCCGTGTGAGGGCACTAGACAAAATGCATTTAGGTTGGGTCGTTTTGTTTGAGAGTGGTTGTATAAAATTTGCTAAGTTGTGAATCCCTGGGTTCCTAGTGCACATTCATGTGGCCCATTTTTCATTTTCTCCCTAGTGCGTTTGTTCCTTTGGGCGTGCCATGTCACGTCGTGTGACGGCACCCGATGAAATGCATTCGGGTCAGGTCATTTCATTAGAGGGTGGTTGTATCAAATTTGCTAAGTTGTGACCGCCTAAGTGCCTTGTGGATGTTCATGCGGCTTGTTTTCCATTTTTTCTCTTGTTCCTTCATTCGGTCGGGTGCGTTGTGACGTGCCGTGTGAGGGTGACTGACGAAATGTGTTCGGGTCGAGTCATTTTGTTTGAGGGTGGTCGTATCAAATTTTCTAAGCTGTGACTACTCGGGTGCCTTATGCACATTTGGGCTACCTGTTTTTCGTTTTCTCCCTTATGCCTTCATTCGGTTGGGCGCACTGTGTAAGGGCACCCGATGAAACGTGTTCGGGTCATATAGTTTTGTTTGAGGGAATCCGTATCAAATTTGCTAAGTTTTGACCTCCCGGGTGCCTTGTTCATGTTCGTGTGTCCCGTTTTTCATTTGCTCCCTTGTGCCTTCATTCCATCGAGCGCGTTGTGTCGTGTCGGTTGAGAGCGCCTAATGAAACGCGTTCGGGTTAGGTCATTTCGTTTGAGGGTGCCTGTATAAAAAATGCTATGTTGTGACTGCCTGTGTGCCATGTGCATGTTCATGCAATGCATTTGTTTTTTTCTCCCTTGTGTCTTCATTTGGGATGGGTCGTGTGAGGACGCCCAAGGAAATGCATTCGAGTCAGTTCGGGTATTGTCTGGTCGGGACGGGTCGTGTGAGGGAGCCCAACGAAACACGTTCGGGTCGGGTCATGTGAGGGCGCCCAAGGAAATGCGTTCGGGTTGGTTCAGGTCTTGTCAGGTCGGATCGGGTCGTGTGAGGGTGCCCAAGGAAACATGTTCGGGTCGGGTCGGGTCGTGTGAGGGTGCACAAGGAAACACATTCGGGTCAGGTCACACCATGTGAGAGCGCCCTATTTTTTTTTTTTCTATGTAAGAGTAAAATCTATTAATAAAACATATAATACAAGGCTCTAGCCTCTGCAGTTTAGGCTTTTAGTAGTGGCATTTTCGTCATCAAAACAACAAAAATGGAGCTTCCCACACAGGGGAAACCAGCCCAAAGAGAGTTTGAAGCGCTGCCTTGAGTGAGGAAACCAGCGTTATATAGACATGAGTAATTGTAAGAAACATAGATGTAGGCAGATAAAAAAACTGAGAGGCTAGTATCCTTAAGCTGAAAAAAGTCTGAAATTCTAATAATCATGAGGTGATGGAGGTGGTTCTTCAACTATGACGCATCTATACTCATCATCATCAGCATGCTGGGAGCCTGGTGCAACCTGTTGAGGCATCGTGGCATCGTCACCTATTCCCCTGACTTTATTGCATTTCTCCTTGTAGTATCCCGAGCTGCTGCTGCTATTCGAGTGCGAATTGTTCTTGGAAAGATCTTGTTGCGTCTAACCACTTTAGAATGGCTGAGGTCATTTCTAGGGCGCAATGGCAGGATGGGCTAGCTGCGGCTGGGAGCCTCGGCGGGCACCTCATGGAATGAGACCGAGATGGTGGAAATAACGAGAGGGTGGCTGGAGGTAAACTGAAAGTGGAATTAGGCAGTGGTGGGGGTCTGCGAAGAGGCAGAGGGGACCCAGAGAGGCGGAGGTTGCGGTGAAGGCTTAGAAGCAGGGGGTCGAGTGAAGGAGCTAAACAGACGACCACGACCACTGTGGGTGTTAGGGTACCTGCCCCTAGAGTTCTCGAGGGAGGAGGACAAGGAGCTGGACAAGGAGGAGGGGGAAGGTCGAGAGGCATGGCCCCTGCAGCTGCCATGCCGACATTGCATGCGATGCCTGAGACGAGGCATATTGGCATAGTAGGGGTGGAAGGTGTGCTGACAAGAAAAAGGGGCAGGGCTGGCGAGAGGCAACTGAAACATGAAGGATGAGTTGAGGCCAGAGGAAGAAGAGAAGAAAAAATGGCATAGGATACTCTGAGACTAGTGGTGGCCTGGAAGAAATTCGATACAGCTTCTGAGACTGCAGCGCCATCCAGTTGACGTGTGAGAGCTTGGCTCCAAAACCTTAGGCGAGCAGCAGCTTTGTAAGGGGGAAGACAACAACAGCATAGAAACAGCAGATGGGAATGGCAGCTTCACAAAGGGACGAAAGGCAGAACTAGAGGGTTGAAAGGCATAGCCAGAGAGCCGAAGAACATAGCCAGACGAGTGAAAAAGGATCGGCATTTTGATGTGAGAGAAGTATCCTTATCGAATGCAACAGAGTAAATGCCACTCGGGGTGACGGCTGGAGTTCATAAATGCGATTGAATGCATTAGGTGTGGTATGTGGGTGGCCATGTGGCCCTGCGACGCACCATCCCATAGGCACCATTCTATATAGTCTCCCTTAAACAACTACATCTAGGGGAGAGCACCCTATTAAATGTGTTCAGGTTGGGTTGTTTCGTTTGAGGGTGGTTGTATTAAAAATTCTAAGTTGTGACCGCCCAAGTTCCTTGTGCATGTTCGTGTGATCCGCTTGTTGTTTTCTCCCTTGTGCCTTCGTTCGATCGGGCATGTTGTGTGAGGACACCCAATAAACCACGTTCGGTTTCAGTCATTTTGTTTGACGGTTTCCATATCAAAAATGCTAAGTTCTGACCACCCAAGTGCCTTTTCCATGTTGTTGTGGCCCGTTTGTTGTTTTTCTCGTGTGCCTTCATTCGGTTGGGCACCGTTTCATGCCTCAAGCATGTTGTGTCAATGTTTGTGAGGGAGCTCGATGAAACACGTTCGGGTCGAGTCGTTTTGTTTAAGGGCTTCCATAGAAAAATTGCTAATTTGTGACCTCCTGGGTGTCTTTTGCACATTCGTGTGGCCTGTTTTCCATTTGCTCCATTGTATCTTCATTCAGTCAAGCAGGTCGTGTCGCGCCATGTGAGGGTGCCAGAAGAAACATGTTTGGTTTGGGTCATTTCGTTTGAGGGAAGCCATATAAAATTTGCTAAGTTGGGACCACCTGGGTGCCTTGTGCACATTCATACGGCTCGTTTTCCATTCGATCCCTTCTACCTTTGTTTTGTCACACCTTCTCTCACCGTGTGAGGGTGCCTGACGAAACATAATTGGGTAGGGCTATTTCGTTTGAGGGCAGCCATATCAAATTTTCTAAGTTGTGAATACCTAGATGCCTTGTGCATGTTTGGGCAGCCGATTTGTCCTTTGCTCCCTTGTGCCTTCGTTCGGTTGGGCGCACTATGTCGTGCCATGTGAGGGTGCCCGACAAAACGCGTTCGTATCGAGTCATTTTGTGTGAGGGCAGTTGTATCAAATTTGTTAATTTGTGGTAGCCTGGATGCCTTGTGTACGTTTGTGCGACTCATTTTTTGTTTTCTCCCTTGTGCCTTCATTTGGTCGGGTGCTTTGAGTCGTGCCATGTTAGGGCGGTTGACAGAACTTGTTTGAGTCAGGTCGTTTTGTTTGAGGGTGGCCGTATCAAATTTGCTAAGTTGTGAGCGCCCGAGTGCCTTGTGCACGTTCATGCAACCTATTTTTCCATGTTCTCCCTTGTGCCTTCGTTCGGTTAGGTAGGTCGTGCTGCGCCATGTGAGGGTGCCTAACGAAATTTTTTTGGGTCAGGTCGTTTCATTTGAGGGCAGTCGTATCAAATTTGGTAAGTTGTGGCCGCCTGGATGCCTTGTGTATGTTTAGGCGACCCATTTTCCATTTTCTCGCTTGTGCCTTTGTTTAGTTGGGTGTGTCATGTCACAATGTGACGGAAACTTCTGCCCAAGTATGAAAAACTTGGGGTTTCCATGTCATGCCCAAGTATGGGGAACTTTGAGTTTCCATGTTATGGTGCGACAGAAACTGCCACCCGGGTATGTGAAGCTTGGATGTTCCCATATTTTACAACACAATGAAAACTTCCCAATTCCAGGAAAATCGGGGATTTCCAAGTCCCGCCATGATAGAAACCACGGCCTTGGTGTGGAGAACTTTGGTTTCCATGTTGTGGCACAATATAGTACCGTCCAAGTCTCTCAAGCTTTGGGGCTTCTATTTGGTGGCACAAGGGAAGCCGCCTAATTCTGGGAACCTTGCGGTTTCCATCTCCTGCCCCGAAGAAAACTGTGGCCCTAGTGTGGGGAACTTTGGTTTCCATGTCGCGGCACGACTGAAATCACCCAATTTTATGGAACTCATGGTTTCCATTGTGTGGCATGGTGAAAAACAACCCAAGTCTTGTGAACTTTGGGCTTCCATTTCACAGCATGATGGAAATCACTCCCTTGTCCATCTCTATAACTTGGGGTTTTCATGCATCATCATTACAGAAGCCATCCAAGTGTGAGGAAGTTTGGGTTTCCTCACCTCTCCATGATGACAGTCACCCAACTATGCTAAATATAAGGTTTCCATGTCTCTTTTCAATGAACACCGCGTAATTATACATCCGTCGTGATGGAAACTGTGCCTGTAAGACTCACAAGCTGAGGATGATGACCAAGGGCATTGGAAGCGTTCAGTGGACATGATACAAACAATGGTCGATGAAGCGATGAAAGCCACGAAGAAACGCGACATCAATATGATACATGGGTGAATGAAATTCAAGGAGGTAGCTTCCTGGCCCTTGCTTTGAAATAAACCGTTGGAGAAATGGGGTGTGGTTCCTTAGTGCATGGAGGACCACACCACCCTAAAAAAAGGGGGGGGGCTTTGAAAAGAGGCCCACATGCATGCATAGATGCTTAGACAGGTGTTGGGATCGCAATTGCCTAGTGGAATCGTGCAACCCCTACCCAATACCACTTACTGCTCTCAACCCACGTGATAACCACTGTGGTTTTCCAAAACCACCATTATCCTCCCCATGCCAAAATTAATGTTCTTTGCCTCTGTTTTAATTTTCTCATGGTTCCACCTCCATAATCATGACCCTTTGCTCCCTTCTCCTCTACAGATCGCCCCCGATGCCTCAGAAACCCAAAAAATGTAGTTTTTCCCCTCTCATAGGTTTTTTAAGCTAAACGTTTGTTTGTGTTTTGGAGGTTTTGAAGGCAGTAATGCCCAAAAAGAATTTCGAAAGTCAAGAAAAATATGGAATCAACCTCTAGATGACGATCCGAGAGGTGAACTCATATAATAGAAACAGGGGTTTACATAAATGCTTAACCCTCGATGAATCATGATCATCAATGGGTTATAAAACCCTCCAGCACATGAAGACTTCCTCCCTGCACGCAAAAGACAATCACAGACAGTGAAGCAATGAATAAAATTAATAACATATGGATTAAAGGGTTAATTTGAGATCAAAGGATAAAACAAATAATTAGCCATGAAGAGAGTGATTGAAGGAAAAAGGTCAAGGTTTTGAAAAACAAAGATAAATGAACCAAAAATTCATAAAGAAGAATGAAGAATAAAGGCAGTAATATAGATTATCAAGGTTAAATCAAAGTTTAGAGGCCTAAACAGAGTCTAATGATTAAATCAAGGGCATATCAACCCAAAAAAAACTTTGAATGAATCAACAAAGGAGAAATTACTTCTCCAAAGAGAAATCTACCACCTACAGCATGATTTATTTTCATAAAGGCAGTGGGTAGTTATTACACAGTTAGAGATATTTTGAAGCAGCTCAATAGTTATTGAAAATTTAAGAATATGCCTTAAAGTCAAACATTTCACCTATTTTTCCTTGGGAAGTTAAGACAGAGTTATTGAAACAGAGAAGTAGCTACAGATATTCCTGCCTTAAGCCTTGCATGGTTTTCAAGGATGTGAATGCACTTACTCTACCATAAATGATATTCAGACCATATCTTGAGCTTCACCTCTTCATTTGTAGCATAAATACTACATCTGAACTCATTGTATTGTTGGCATTTGATGATTCTTTGAAGTAATACATAGTCTCTTGGAAGTTGAAGGAAAATTGATGTCTTGGATCTTGTGGATTCACTGATTTGTTTGTTGATGGAGGTTAGATCACTGGATCCCTGAGTTCGGTTGTTGGTGAAGTTCTTCTATCTGTTGTTGTTACTTACTATTTTTATTATGTTTTCACCTTTCTTTGTTATAGTAGAGAAAATTTTTTAGGCTAAGAAATGTCTTTTGGAAGCACCTTAGTTATGTTTTCTCTTCACTGTCTTAATGTTTTCTTCTGCAAGATCTGATTGGAGGATTCTTAATTTCCCTCCAGTTCCATCTAGCTTGTTATTTTAGAAATAATTCAACAGAGTATAACCAAGGAGTTTCTATTTTGGTAATTCCATGTTCCTTTGAGTAATTCTTGAGAGGTTATTTTTAAGGAATGATTTCAATAGAGTGAAACAAGGAAAATTAGTGGTGAGTTCATGCTCCTTTGAGTGCAACTTGAGATATTGTTTCTGAAACTTCTTTAAAGTATGCTTACTAGAGTATAAACTAGGGACGTCTATGGTGTGCCTTTTGCTTTGGTTTGCCTTTAAAATTTGCTTTGAAATATCCCTAGAGAGTTAGTAAAAAGTAGATTAGATTATTTATGTTTTATCTTAGGATCCTCTCCTTGTTATCTTGTATGTTTTCTTTATCTAAAAGTAGTCTTTTGATTGCTGGATTTTTGTCTAAAAGGTTTTCTTATTAAAATTTTGTCCAAAGAAGTCTATGGTTTGCCCTATCCTTTGGCTTGCTTCAAAATAGATACCTTGAAAGGTGTCTCTTCTTTAAAATACATGATAAAGGATTCTTAATTTCCCTTTGCCCTACTTTTCATTCTTACCCTTAATGTTCATCTCATTATCCTAAAAAAATTGAAGATCCACTCGCCAAGTTAGATTTGCCCTATGATACTCCTTGATCCTTTAATGAACTTGGCATGACTTACATTTGACTCCTTTGCCCAATGACCTAGAGATCTCTTCATTATATCTATGCTCTTTGATCATTATGTCCAACCAAAACAACCAAACAAAACTTGTACTTAATAAATAGCCTAAAATCAACCCTTAAAAAGAAAACAAGCACATATCCTTTATAAACAATCTGAGAGATCCCTCTCTGAGTCTGGGAAGGCTAGGTCCTAGAACTATGAAGAATAGTTCCATGTTGCCTTGTCATTTGGTATGCCAATCTACCAAGTCACAAGAGCACAAAATTTTGGCGATCATGGTGGGACCTTTTGAGTCGGTGAAAAACTAAGTACTCCTTAGGACTCCAGAAACCATTACCAAACCACATAAAAATTTAGAAAACCAAAAAAAAATAAACATCCCTAGATTGGTTTTATTACTTATTGGTGGTGGACCATAAAAATTTTTAACTTCAAAAGCTAAAAATTTCCGCCTGGAAACTCCACTAGTCCCAATAGGCCTATTAATCCACTAGTACTTCCAGATTTCCTTAGGATGGTGTTAAAATAGTCCCAAGAATTTTAGAAGCCTAGTCCCATATTCTAGAAAGGTACTAAACATTAAGAGAGGTCAAACATTTGAAAGCAGTCCTTAGAATTTTCAGCCTCTCTAACTTTTGAAATTGAAATCTAGCTTCACATAGGATCAATAGCTTCACATAGGATCAATACCAGATCTCATCCAAACCCTAGTCCTCCTACAATAGTTGATGATCCAGAAAATATTTTGTGGAGAACTTCTAAAGATGGAAATTTAACTACTGATAGGACCATCCAAAGAACAATATCTATCCATGAAAACCTTACAGTCTTGAAAGATCCTCACTTTGACTAGTCTGATACAAAGAACCTATTTAGAACCAAGCCACATAGCTGTATTGACCAATCTGACTTTGAGCCTAGATATTTGCATCAAAAATTTAGCAGAGAAGCATCTCCTTCCACTCCTCCTGATTTTAAGCTTCTCTACCATTTTAGTTATTTCCATAGAAATTCTACTCATAATTAGCCTTCTGGTCCAAGTACTTCCACCACTCCCATCCACAGATCCACTGTTCAAAAAACCCCTTTTCATCCCACTTTATCTTTCAAAAATCCACCCCTTTTAAATCCCCCATTTTCTCCCACCATGGCAACATGGTATGCGCCATTAGTGTTACCACAACCTTTGGTTCCTTTACCAAATGATTATCAATCTAGAATTCCCCATTTCACTACAACTGAATCCACTACTGCCCAACAACATGTAGATAAAATGGATGATGCCTTCGATTACATTGAAATATAATAAGATACCATTAAGATGAGAATATTTACCCAAAGTTTAGGAGGAGAAGCCAAGAAATAGTTTAAAATCTTAACTCCTAATAACATAAATGATCGCCCTTCTTTATACAAAAAAATTCTTAAACAAATGGGAAATTAAAAAGAAACCTATCCAAATCCTTTCAAAAAATAGCAACCTCAAAAGAAACACAAGGGAAAGTGTCCAAGATTATTGCACTAGATTCAATAGTGTTTACAATGCACTTCCCCCTAACATGAAACCTCCACTAGGCTTATCCTTAGCTAAATTTCCTGAAGGCTTTGATCCAGATATGGCCTATAAGCTAAGAGAAAGAGACCCCTTTTATTTAGAAGATATGCATAGGGGAGCCATAATTGTAGAATCAAATCTGATTGAGAAAAGACCTAGGTTGAAATTAGAAAAAAGAGTTACATATAAAGCTGAAACAGTGTCATCAACCTCATCATCTAATTCCAAAATTGATAACTTAGTAAGGGTAATGGAAAGAATGCTTGAAAAGATAAACTTAAATGATAGAGTTCCTCCTAGAGAAAACCAAATTAATCCACAAAATATAAATATAAATCCCAATTTCAGAAGAGATCCTATTCAAAATAGACAAAGAGATAATGACCAACAAATTAGGCCTCCGTTTCAAGAAAACTATGTAGATCAAGAAGAAGAAAGGGAAACTGAAAGATTAGAAGAGAATCATGTAAATCTTATAGGATCTGATAGTGAGGCAGATTTTTTCCTCACTGAAGAAGATCAAGGTTTCTTCTCCTCAAAACAGATTGAAAATAATCATGAGGATTCTGAAGATTACCAATTGGGGTTTGAAAATGTAATAATGGAGGGGCACAGACAATATGATCTTAGAAGCAAAAGAAACCCAGGAACTTCTAATGCTGAAAACACAGGCACTGTTGTTAGGAAAAATTTATAAAATCTTCCTAAAAATACAGCAAACGGAAATAACACTCTGACTAAGAAAAATGACTCAAATAAATACAAAACAAATCTACAAAGTGTTAACCAAAGCTTCCCTAGTACTTTTGCTAGTGGCCCTGAGAAATCTATCCTAAATAACAGTCCTAATAAAACTCAACAAATTAGAATTGCTGAAAAGACTATGATTGAAAAAAAATATGTAAATATGTCAAAAACATTTGTCCCTTTTAGCCTTGAGGGTGAAATTTTCAAGATCAAAATTAGCATACCCTTAGCTGAGCTAGTAACCCAGGATGTGTATAAAAACCAAGTTTTTAAAGATTTGAATATAGGAAATGATACTAATACATTAAACTTGAAAGATGATAAACATGAATTGTTTCTTGGTCCTGAAGTAGAAGGAAAATACCAAGAAGGAAGAATTCCTCCATTTTATGTCAACTTAAATATACATGATCAAATTTTACACAATGCCATGCTAGATTCTGGTGCCTATCACAACCTTATGCCAAAAGTGGTGATGGAGATATTAGGCCTAGAAATTACTAAACCTTACAAGGACCTATATTCCTTTGATTCAAGCAGAGTCAAGTATTTAAGCAGAGTCAAGTATTTAGGCCTAATCAAGGATTTATGTGTCAATCTAGCACAAATTACTACTAAGGGTCTAGTTATGGACATAGTTGTTGCTGAAATTCCCCCAAAATATGGCATGCTTCTATCTATATTATGGGGAGCCAAACTTCAAGGAAGCCTTCAAATGGACATGTCTTATGCTACCATTCCAGTTTTTAACTAGACCAAAAGATTATATAGAGAATATCATATGAAATTTATGGTAAGCAACATAGATAGGCCAAACAACACTCTTGTTTATTCTATTCATTCAGATTTAGACTCCTTTATCTTATACAATGAAGATGAAATCAACCAACAAGAAAAGGAGAATGAGATAGAGTTAATTACACCTTAAAAATCAAATTAGTCCCCAAAAGAAGAAGCTAACAACCCTAACTTCAGTAGCCTTGAATAACAAAAAGGAAAATGAGCATGAGACAGAAACACTGTGGGAAATGAGCTTTGATGCCTCTTGTAGCAAAACAGGTTCTGGAGCTGGTGTATGGATACACGATACAAACGAAGGACATTCTTACAAACTTGATTTCCATTGCACTAATAACATTGCAGAATATGAAGCTCTCCTCCTTGGCCTACATTTTCTCAAAGATTTAGGAGCCAAGAAAATATCAATCCAAGGAGATTCAAAGCTGATCATTATTCAAATAAAAGGGGAGTGTTCAGCTAAAAACCCAAGATTAAGAGAATATAGAAATGATTCCCAAGAACTCCTAAAAAAATTTGAAAAATAAGAATTCACTTTCATCCCTAGAGCTCAAAATAACATTGCAAATGAACTTTCCTTTTCTTCCAGCAATTGCCAAATACCACAGGTAAATGAAGAATTAAATGTCAAAGTGAAGAATAGGCCTACACTCCTTGACAATGAAGACTATTGGCAAGTGTTTGAGGGAGATCAACACATTGATGATTTCTTGCAGTTCATAAATGATTTTACTGAATTAACACCTAGCTCAAGCCATGAAAAAGACTTTCTTGGTGAAAAAAAGCCCATGAAATAGAGTTGTCCTCTACTTTTGATATAAAACAATTTGAATATATTTATACAACGAAATTATTAAACAAAACAGACCAAAAGGACCTTGATTTTTTACAATGAAAAAATGATTTAATACCAAGGGGTCTTACACCATTATAGGATTTGTTTCATTTCAATGATGTAGCTAAGAAACCAAAGATGGAACCTACATAAACCAATGTAGAAGAACATAACTTAGGCAGCATATATGAACTGAAAGTGATCAAGTTATCTAGCACTCTCCCTACTCATATCAAACAAGAATATATTGAACTTTTCAAAGAGTTTGGAGATGTGTTTGCATGGGGGTACAAAGATATGAAATCATATGATATTAGCATCATTCAATAAAAAATTCCTCTTAAGGAAAATCAGAAACATTTCAAACAAAACTAAGAAGGATAAAGCCCATTTTACTACCTTTAGTTGAAAAAGAGATCAAGAAGATGTATGATGCTGAGATTATAGTTCCCCTTAGATACTCACAATGGGTGTCCAACCTTGTGTCTGTTAGGAAGAAGACCGAGGAAATTAGGCTTTGCATTGACTTTAGAAATCTAAACAGAGCCTCCCTAGAAGATAATTATCCCTTGCCTAAAATGGACCACATACTCCAAAAGGTGGTTGGATCTAAGAGAATATCATTGTTGGATGGTTTTTCAGGCTACAAAAAGGTGCTAGTACTCCCAAGTGATCAACAAAAAATTTCTTTCACCACACCTTGGGGTACATTCATGTATGTTAAAATTCCATTTGGTTTGCAGAATGCAGGGGCCACATTCCAAAGGGCCATGGAAATAGCCTTTTCAGAAGATTTAGGCTATTTTATAATCATTTACCTTGATGACATTACTGTTTTCCACAAAACTAACAAAGAACATTTGATTTATTTTAAAAAATTTTTGATAAATGTAGAAAATATGGCTTATCTTTGAATCCCAAAAAGACACTCTTTGGTCTCCAAGAAGGAAAAATTCTCGGCCAGATAATTTTTGAAGAAGGAATCAAAGTAGGCCCTAAAATGATTGAAGGCATATTGAAAATTAGCCACCCTAAGAACCTCAAAGAATTGCAATCTTTCATTGGGAAGATCAATTTTTTGAGAAGGTTCATCCCCAACCTTGCTGAACTTTTTAGAAATATCACAAACATGCTAAAAACGGAAGCATGAGTTAAATGGACCTTAGAATCCAAATAGTCATTTGAACCGGTAAAACAAGCTCTCTCTCAAACAAAAGTTCTTATTAGTCCTGATTTCACTAAGGATTTCTACATTTTCTCATTTTCCTTTGTACACACCATTTCTGCAATATTGTTGCAAAAGAATAACATGGGTCAAGAACAACCCATATCCTTATTCAGTAGAGCCTTAAGATATTCTCCACTCAAATATAATATCATGGAGAAACAAGCCTTAGCCTTGATAAAAGCATTGAAAGATTTCTGAGTCTACATTTTACACTCATATCATTTCTTTTGTCCCACATACAGTTGTCAAGGACATTCTAAGTCAAGACCCTGATGGTAAAAGGGGAAAATGGATTGCAATAATATTAGAATATGATTTAGAAATCAAGCCTACCAAGCTAATTAAAGGACAAGGATTAACAAAACTAATGGCAGAATAAAATTTCCAAGCATTAGATATACATAGGGTTGATTTTTTAGAAGAACAAGAAGAATTCACTGCTCCATACATTAAAAAAATATTTTTGAATTCATCTTGGTATGATGATATAATTTATGTGATTCTCTATCTTAATACTCCTCCTTCTCTATAAAATACTAAGGCTAGATTATTGAAATAAAAAGCTTTAAATTACTGCATTTTAGATGGAGTGTTATATTGGAAAAATGTTGTCGACATATTGCTTAAATTTTTTCTTGAGGATGATGCAGGAAAAAACATGCATGAGCTGCACGAGGGAGAATGTGGAGGCCACATTTACTGGAATACCACAACAAACAATATTCTTAGAGCTAGCTATTATTGGCCCACCCTTTTCCCTGATACTCAGAAACTAGTCATGAATTTCCATAAGTGTCAATTTTTGATGGAAAGAGAAAGCTCTTACCTTTACCTTTGCATCCCATCAGTGTTGAGGCTCCCTTTCAGCAATGGGGTTTATAATTTATTGGAGAAATTCACCCTACCTCATATTCCCAACATAAGTGGATCCTTACTGCCATAGATTACTTTACCAAGTGTATAGAAGCCATCCCTTCTAGTAATGCTACTGACTCTGTCATTATCATGTTCCTTGAAACTAACATACTATCTAAATTTGGTGTCATTATCATGTTCCTTGAAACTAACATACTATCTAGATTTGGTTGTCCTAGGAAAATTACTACAGACAATGCTGTTGCTTTCAAATCTAAAAGAATGGTTGATTTCTGCTACAAATATTATATCAAATTAGGCCATTCCATAGATTACTACCCCCAGGGTAATGGATTAGCTGAATCCTCCAACAAAAGTCTAGTCAACATTATCAAAAAACTGTTGGATCAAAATCAGAAATCATGGCATAGTAAGTTGGTTCATGCATTATGGGCTGATAAGCTAACCACCAAGAAATCAATAAATATGTCCCCCTATCAGCTGGTATATGGAATAGATGTAGTCTTACCTACTTCTTTGGGAGTTTCAGTCATGAAACTTCTCCAAGAAGTACAAATAGAAGAAAATGACATGTAGAGAAGACTGAATCAAACCATTCATTTACAATAGACAAGAGAGGAAGTATACAAAAGGACAGAAGAAATTCAAGAAAATGTCAAGAATATCTTTGACAGAAGGACCAAATCAAATAACTTCCAAGTTGGATACAGTTTTGAAATTGGATTCTAGAAGGGAATACAAAGGCAAACATGGCAAGTTTGAGAATTTTTGGAGAGGACCTTATATCATTCACTCAATTAGGGGTCGTAATGATTTCTTTTTACAAGGGTTGAATGGATAAGAACTATTTGGAGGTCATGTTAATGGCAGGATGCTCAAACATTATTTTTGTTAAGATTCCTAGATTAAAAGTTTTCACTCATTGTACATAACATAGCATGAGAAAAAAAAGAAAAAAACAATGAAAGAAAATAAAAAGAAGGAAAAATTCAAAAGAGGTACAACCCCATACCCAAAAAAAAGTATTGCTGAAAGTGTGCAAGTCTAAATGCCAATACTGATTCAAAAAGATATCTTGTTCAGTCATCTAACCTAATCATAGTTGAACATGCTTTAAATTTATGTTGATAAGTTAGTAGAAATAATGATTGTTAGGATTATTTCAAAGTTGACTTATGAAGAAGGATAGATTAGGGAAATATGAAGATCCTGGTTCCACATGCTCAAAACAGAACCAAAGAGATACATAATGATGCATAACTAATGACAAATCACAACTTTATCTTTCTAAATTTACTTTTATACAAATAATGTTTGTGTGCAGCTTGTTTCAATGCCACAACCATGGTAAATCAGACTATCTAATCCTGATTTGAACCATGCTTTAAATTTCATGTCATTAGCTAGAGAATCAAGACTGCCAAACAACTTAATATTGATAGTAAACTAGTTTCTAGGTAGAAAATAAAAGAGTTCACTAGTTTAATCTGAACTCTTGGAAGAAATAAGGATTGAAGTCAATAACTTCAATAACTTATTTATGTTTTCAAAAATAAAAATTCAAAAGAGTTTGCTAGCTCAAGTGCACTCAAAGAAGAAGAAAAAATGTTAGGACAAGTAGGGTTAGGTAGGTAGAAATGTTGTTTGAATGAAATCATATGTTGCAGATTGTTAAAGATTGTCATTTCAAAGAAATATTAGCAAGAGAAAAAGAAGGGAAATCTGCCCAATGGACAAGGCACTGATCTGCTGAAACTTAGAGATTTGATAAACTGAGGTTCTAGACACCTTAAAAGGAAAGCTACCCTCCCCAAGTGGAGCCACTGTTAGTCATCAGTAAATTTTGCTGATATCCAAAGATGACTAAGTTCTAAATCCTAGATTTCTAGAAACACTATCTGAGAGACATTGTGAGTTCTAGAAATCTCACTGCCTTCATCATCCTAAATTTAACTAATTCACTCAAAATTTCATCTTTGGCCTTCTCAAAGTTTGTCCTGCTGCTCTAAGAAAACTCCATTTTATGGGTTTACTAACCTCATTTTGTTCCTTTCCTAACTCTCACTCATTTCCTATTTTTCTCTCAAAAACCCATTCTTTCCCCTTTCCCAAACCCTCAAAATCCTCTCCCATTTATCATTTTTCCTCTAAAAAGCCTTAAACAATGTAAAAATCCCTTTTTACATTGTTTAAATTTAAATTTTTGCCTATCAGGCCTTTTAAAGACCTAACCAAAACTTTGTTTTGTGTTAAATGCACCCTTTTCATAAATTGGGCCTTTAGCCCCTTCTCGTCTCAGCCCCCTAGTCCCCTCTACTCTCACAGGACCGTTTCCTCTGCCTTGTTTATAGCCCCTTCCCTATTCAATTACACCTCCACCTATTTTGAGAAAAAAGCTTGCCTAAGCCTTTGAAAAATTAAAGTGGGCCCCTTTACCTTACCCTACCTCTTTCTTTTCTTATTGACCATCTACATCGTTGATCTTGAACCCTACTCCTTGATCCAACAGTGGTCGCACCCCATCACTCTACCTATTCATTATACAAAACTACGTAATAGGAAAAAACCCCAAACGTCATCATGCCCAATCCCACTTTCCACTATCCCTTGCCACCCATTCATATCCCAACACCTGTCCTCGGGCTCCACCCTACAAACTTGCATCCGCTCCCCAATTCATTTCTCACTATTGATCTCTGTCCCTAAGATCTGACAGCCGACAACGAATATTGTGCAGGAAATGGCACTGAGGTTTAAAGCCTCCAACCCACACGAAATGGGTAGTTTTTCCCTGCCACGCAGCAATCGCCTAGTGGAATCATGTAGCCCCCACCCAATACCACTTACCGCTCTCAACCCATGTGATAACCACCGTGGTTTTCAAAAGCCACCTTTCTCCTCCCTATGCCAAAAGTAACGTTCCTCACCTATGTTTGAATTTTCTCATGGTTCCACCTCTAGAATCATGCCCCTACACTCCCTTCTCCTCTATAGATCGCCCCTGATGCCTTAGAAGCCCAAAAAATACAGTTTTTTCCCTCTCGCAGGTTTTTCAAGATAAATGTTTGTTAGTGTTTTGCAGGTTTTGATGGCAGTAATGCCCAGAAATCATTCCAACAGTCAATAAAATGATGGAATCAACCTCTGGATGATGATCTGAGAGGTAAATCCATATAACAGAAACAAGGGTTTACATAAAGGCTTAACCCTCGATGAATCATCATCATCAATGGGTTATAATAAATGTAAACCCTCCTCATTTGTAGCATAAATACTGCATCTAAACTCGTTGTATTTTTGGCATTTGATGACTCTTTGAAGTAATGCATAGTCTCTTGGAGGTTGAAGGAAAATTGATGTCTTGAATCTTATGGATGACCTGATTTGTTTGTTGATGGAGGAGGCTAGATCACTGGATCCCTGAGTTTGGTTGTTGGTGTAGTGCTTCTAACTATTATTGTTATTTCCTGTTTTCATTATGTTTTCATCTTTCTTTGTTACAATAGAGCAAAGGTTTTAGGCTAAGAACTGTCTTTTGGAAGCACCTTAGTACTGTTTTCTCTTCACTATCTTAATGTTTTCTTCTGCAAGGTCTGATTAGAGGATTCTTAATTGCCCTCCAGTTCCATCTAGCTTTTTATTTTAACAATAATTCAATAGAGTATAACCAAGGAGTTTCTCTTTTTCTAAGTTCATGTTCCTTTGAGTATGGCTTGAGAGGTTATTTTTAAGGAATGATTTCAATAGAGTGAAACTTAGGAAATTAGTGGTGAGTCCATGCTCCTTTGAGTACTGTTGGGGTTCCTATGTTTTGGCAGATTGGCAAATCCAAAAGACAAGACAACATCAAACCATTTTGGGATTCTAGGATCTAGCCCTCCTGAATCCATAGAGGGATCTCTCTATAAGTTTCAAAGAATGATTTATCTTTAAGGATTTTAGTGTGATCTTAGGCTATTTATTAAGCAAAAGGGTTTTTGTTTGTTTGGTTGGTTAGGTATGATCTTTAATTGGATGGAATATCACAAAATGAAAGAGTTTTTTAAGGGTGAAGATGCAAGTATATTGAGAAGTTTTCAACAAATAGGATTAGTGTGAAGCATCTTTGAACCATTGGGCAATGGAGTCACAAAAGGGTTTAATTGTACAACAATTTCAAGAGTGGTCCAAGGGGCAAGTCATCTATATCAAAATATCCTTTAGATTTAAATGATGGAGTGGAACATTAAAAGTGTTTGATAAAGTGGAAAAATATAATAATTTGAACAAGGATTTATCAACTTTCCATACAATAAAATCCTTTTTAAGAAACTGTTTGAAACTAGCCAAAGCACAGGGCTGACCATAGACTTCTTTGGAAAATCTTGTATTAAAGCTAACTTATCAGACAACAATCTAGTAATCTCACCAGACTACTTTCAGAAGGGATGAAAATAGATAAGAAAACAAAGTGTAGCTTAATATCAGGTCAGATGCATTAAAATCAAAGCCTGCTTTTAGCATACTCTTAGGGAAACTTTCAAACAACCTTTGGAGAAAGAACTAGGAGACAGGGTGTTACACAGCAATTTGTCACCGTCCCTGCAATTCCTCATCCCGCAAAATTGGAGGGCTCATTCCGTGACCTGTGAGCAGTGACATAACTTGAAAAAACTGTCATGGCATTCCTCTAAACATGTACTTTCATTTCCTTGAAGACAACTCCTTGTGAAAAACCCTAAAAGCACCCCTTTTTGCATTGGCGCGGGTAGCCAGTTCAGTACCCACGCCAATGGGGGAAATCCTTCAAAGAGGGCGCACCAATTGGTGCTCTGTCCCAGAGTCGTACTCGTGCCAGCCATTTTAAGGAGTGTTTTTTAAAAAATAAATGGCGGAAGTTTCATTCTAACCAATTCATGAACTGGTATCTATCTTGAGTTGGGAGGTTTGGCTCCGGATTTCCATGTAGAGGAAGTGGTTTTCCACCTCTCATGGAAAAATCCTTGAGGATAGGGCCAATCCCATGATTATATGGATCCCAACTCCCCTTCCTCCATCTATAAAAGCTTGCCCATCTCCATTGCAAGCTAGTATTCAAGTTCCCAAATTCCCAAGGGCCTTATGCTGCAAGAGCCTCCACAATTCCCTTAAGGCCAAATCCAAGCAAGGAGACTATTGTCAAGATCCGAAGAGAGAGGTTTGTCCCATCCTTGACAGGATTTTTGAGACGTGTTCTGCTGGCGACCCACCGAAGGAGAATTCAGTGTCAGAACTATGGTTGTATTCTTCCTTTGATTGATTAATAATAAGTGACTATTGGTTATGGTTCCACGCTTGTTGTTGTTTATGATGATGAGTTATGTCCTTTCTGACTGACATATAGTTGCATCTACTGGATTTTATGCTTGCTTTTGTTTTTGTTTCTTGCGTGTGCAGGTGTCCGATCACGGAGATCGTGAGGATTGTGATCTGCTAGAGCTAAGGAATGGGAGCACTACCTTCTCTACGAGCGACAACGTTGGATTCCAGGTAAGCCTTCATCGCTAGTTGGTTTATTTTCAATTAGGAACCTGCACTATAGCATGAACGATTATTGCTAGACCCGGTCTGAACTAGTAGGGATCGCCTCTGTCTGCAGAGGGGATTTGCCTCCACAACATAGGGAAAACCATAAACTTTCTTAGTTTAACTCTACTTAGCATGTAATGAAAATATCATTCAAGAAATTACTTTCAAGTTTTTCACATCAAGACATGGACTAACCAACATTCCTTGATAATGTTTACACTTAATTTAACTCATTCCCAAATATCACAATTAGCAGAAAACATATAGATAAAGCTTATCAGTGAGAGTAGGGTACTTTTGACATTAAATCCTAGCTCTATGCTTGCTATTCTTTATCAAAGAAAAGTGAACAAAATGGCATAAATGAAAGGAAAAAAATAATAGTAAGAGGTACTTCACCAATGATATAGACTAGGATCCCAAGAATCAGCTTGTATATTGATTTTCAATCCAGTTACAAACTACATGTCCAATGTTTCATCACAACTTCAAACATCTCTTCTCAGCCTATCTTCTTCAATAAATTAACAAAGCTTCAAAACTTTGGAACTTATTTACATTCAACAATGATTCAATACAACAACTATTACATCAGAATCCAAAAACCAACCCTTTACAATGTGCTCCTCAAGGAGATTTTATAAGAAAATGAGGAGGTGGAAGAGTTTCTAGGGTCCAAGTATCATTAATTTCATACTAAATGCAATTCCTAGCTTTGAAAACCATGCAAGGCATAAGACAGGAATGCATTGAATTACAACTCCGTCTCATTTATTCCACTTCTGCTTTTTAGGCTTAGTGGACAAAAATATTGACTTTAAGGCTCTTTTTATTTTTTAAAATAACTTTACTGATAGTTTAAAATATATTCCTTTGTTTGTAATAACTTTCTAGCTGCCTTTAGGCAAATATCTTCTGACTGGGGAATAAATATGCCTTCATTTGATTTATTGAGACTGCAGGTGGTAATTTTGGTAGCTGAAAAAGATAAATGGTCTCTGATGTGGTAGTAGAGACCTCTGTCACTGATATTTTTCTCTGTATAATTTTAAACACTTCTAATTTTCTTTTGGTCTGTGTTTAGGCTTAATTAGCTTTTATCTTCGTCTTTAGGTTTTTATTCTTTAACACTGTCTTAATCTCTTTAAAATGTGTATTAAAACCTTGATTTTAAGGATTAGGCATTAATCCCTTTCTCGTTGATCCTTCATTACTGATACACTTTACTATGTTTTACTGGCACGGGTTTCTTTCTATCAGTTGGAGGGTTTTATCTAAGATTAGGGGTCGCGATCCACTGATAACATGAATTTGGAAACCCTGCTGGTTCCTTTTACTCGTTGATATAAGTCACAGAATCGTCATTCTGGACTAAACTGGTCACCTGTCTGTGACTGTGGAAATACATAGAGCCACACCATCAAACCCTGCAAAACACAAAAACTTATTGTAAAAACCCTGTGAATTGTGGTAAGACTGCATTGGAGGGTTTATGGAGGCAGTCTAGAGCTGTGAGGATGAATGGATGCAGTAGTGTAAGGAGAACAATCGTGGCAGAAAATGAAGTAGAGGTTTAAATTTGATTTTGGGTGGAAATTGATAAGAAGTGGTTTTGGGAAAACCATTAATGGTTTTCGCGCAACGTTTGGGGGGTGGGGGGGGGGGGGGGGGGGGTAGGGTGTATTAGCATTTGGAACGCGATACGATACGTCGGTCGACACATGGAAAATGAAAACTGCCTATTTTGTAAAACAAATTAGCGTTAAACTCTAGCCACAAAAATTTTGCGATACGTATCGTCAACCGTTGGATCGGAGGCTCCAAATCCAACGGTACGGAAAAAATGCTATATGAAAGATGCACGGGCAGAGGTGGTAGTGGGGTCTACGATGACATATGGTTTCTTTTTCACGTAGTGGATACGTGTTGGCTTATCAGGATAAGTCCCGATCGTTGGATTTTTTTGATGGATGGTTAGGATTAAAAGAGGGATCAGATATATGGATGGAGGAAAAGGTAAGGTAGGATGGATGGGCAGATGAATGGAACCTGATGGTCGTTGATTTATCTAGATCAATGATCCAAATTTTTTTGGAACCATAACATTAGGAGATGAAATTTTAAATGAAGGGTAAGGTTATGACAAGGTTGTTAGGCCCTTTAGCGCCCGATTGTAGGACTAAAGGCATATGAGGTGGAGGGCTAAAGGATATAAACCCTTGGGGGCTTAAAAAAAATTATATTGCATACGACTGCTTTAGGCCCAAAAATAGTTATTTTTAAGGCCAAATGTGGTTTCGGTGGGTTAAAATGGATGAATTTAAACCAAATAAACAAGAGATGAGGTTTTTAGAAGAGGGTTAAGGTGATTTAGAGGTTAAATGAAGCTATTTTTGAGGGATTTTGTGAGGGAAGCAAGGATGAAAATGGAGATTTTGTGGGAGTGAAATGGAGAGGTGAATGGTGAGAAATTGAGTTTTATAAGCAGTTTTCCCTTGGTGAACAGCGGTTTCTTTAGGATTAATAGTGAAACAGTAGTGAATATTAATTCAAGGGGTAAAGATCATCATAAGACTTAAAGAACTCACAATTTGGAAATGAATTGTTTCTTGAAGGATAAAAAAGATTTAGCCACCATTTGATATGAAATTTTTTTATAGGTGGCTAATAGTGGCTCCACATTGGGATGGCATCTTCTTGAAGATGTCAAGAACTTCAAACAATTTTCTCTAGAAGTTGATCAGTGCCTTGCACTTTGATAATATTTTACTTGAAATCAGCTGCTAACAAAAATGATTAGAACTTGATATATCAGTAGAAAATTATTCCCCAAACATCTACCTACACAAACTACTTCCTAACATCTTTTCTTCAGAAGGTGCACTTAGGCTTGCAAACCTTTGCATCAATAATTTAGTCTTTTATTGAAAACATAAAACTAGTCTAAGTCTACTCTTATACCTCCATGAGTTTAGATTAAGCAGTTGAACTCATAAGTTTCTCTACTTAACTACTATTTGTCAGGATTAGACTATCTGACAGACCTTTATTCTTTAAATTCTAAAACAAGTAATTTAAAAGTAGCCAAGCCAAGATTAAGCAGTCTGACTTGCTTTGGTCTATGGCATAAAAACAAGCTGCACATAGACTGAAATTTGCAGAAAATTAAAACAAAATTGTGAAGGCTTTAAGATCTGAAGATTTAAAAACATCTTTCATTATTTCTTCAGCTCTGTTTTGAATTTGTTTAAGTTGTCTTTTCTCTCTTAAATGGTTCAAGTTTTGAGCATATTGGAACCATTTTTTTCTCTATCTTTAGCTCAATATTTATTATGTTTAGAGCCATTCTTCCTTTGAAATTCACAGGTTTAGATTTTGAATATTTTTGAACCTTTGCTTTTCCTATCCTAATCTACTTCTACTGATAAGCCAAGATTGTACTGTTTGGCTGATCTAATTCACTGACCTATCAGCAATAAATTGAAAATCTAATTAGTCATGATTAGGCTGTATGAATAACTAGAATTGTGTTTTTAGGACTGGCATTTGATCTTGCACACTTTCAGACTTTGTCTCTCTTTTTTGGTATGGGGATGTACCTTTCTTGTTTTCATTCTACCCTCTTTTTATCTTTTTATTCTTTTTGTAGATTTCCATTTTTCCTTCAAAGAAAAAAATTAACAACTAACTAAATGCTCAAAGGCTGAGCTTTATTGACATTCCTATCTAACCCGATCTAACTTGAAAATCTCTGCTGCTTTATATGGTACAATAATGCCAGTGTAGCCAGTTGAGTAGTGACTAAAGAGAATAGAGAAACTGGCTACTAGTCAGAGGTAACCACAATACATATTGAATATTAATATTTAAAATCAAGGTTGTCACAGAAGGTGACAAAGTTTTATGTCTTTGGCTCCTATAAAGGATCCATGCTTGATAATTTGAGCCAATTGGGGCCTCCACACACTCTTCCATAGGATCAAGAAATAAAAGATGAGAATTCTCTTATTTTTGGCCCTCCACGATTGGTATATTGTCTGCCTCTAAGATATCAGCTTTGAGGACTGCACCTTCAACATGTTCCTTGGAAGCATCATCATCCTTAACCTGCACATCAACAAGCAATGAAATTTCTTCTTTCTCTAAATATATGCCTACTTCTACTGTGAATTTAGGTTCTTTGGATGACATATTGATATCAACAATGGGAAAGGATTTCTCTTGAACATATAATATATCCTCAGTAGGACAGACTTGTATTTTTTTTTCTTCCCCAAAGACTTTCCAATACCTTTTATTTTTTGGGATAGTTGGTCTAAATTTTTCTTGAATTGTATATTTTTTGCTTTCCCAAGGTCTCAGACATGTACTAGCAAGAAGGGCTAATCCACTGGAAAAATTGTTTTGGTCTTTAGGAACAAGGGTAAGTTGGAATTATTTAAAATATTTTAACAAATCCATGCCATCATCCTTATAGGCTCTAAGTCCAGGATGTTTAACCATGCATTCTTAGTTCACTTGCATAATTACCAATTCTTCATTTCCATGAACTGTTATCCTCTGGGCTCCTAATTTCTTCAATAAGTGCAACCCTAAAAGAAGTGCCTCATATTCAGCTATGTTATTAGTGCATTGAAAATTAAATTTGTATCAGTGTCCTTCAGCATGATTTTTCATTGTGTTGTGAAGCCACACTCCTGCACCTGCACTATTTTTACTGTGAGAACCATCAAATCTCATACTCTAAAGAGGAGTAGTTTCAGATTTACTAGTTTGACTACTATCCTCTCTGTCTTGAGTACCATTTGGTTGTTTTGTGGGATAGGCACTATGTTGATGATTATTTTTTTCAAATGAAGGCTCGAAGGATGGCTGTTTATTTAGTATTTGATCAATTTATTCTTCTGTCGAAGGGGGAGGTGTTTCTATGTTCCTTTGAATAGGAGTATAGCAGTTCTCTGTCTCTTGTGAAGACTGATTTTGAGGCTGGATGTCTTCTTGAGCCTCAGCTATAAGGGATGATGAATCATTATTTGGGTTTTTAGAAATATCCTGAGGAATGTCCTTTATTTCTTGGTTGATTTCTTCCTCAACTGATTCATCTATATTCTTATAATTTTTCAATAAGATATTAAACTCATGAATGGCTGTTAAAAGATCTTCAGGATGTATTTCTTCCAAATCCTCATCATTGTCTATAATGTGTTGGTTGATGTTTTGTGATGGATCATAATGTATTTCACCCCATGATAATGATGTAGTGTTTCCTTTATAGTTCTCATAAAACACATATTCAAGGTCCTTTAAAGAAAACAAACTACCAGATTTCAACCATTCATACCAATCCCTAGCTTTTCCTTCTAATGTTAACATGAACATTTTCATTAGGCAATCTTCATGCCATTCAACCTTTAACCTCCATACATGTATGTGAAATTTGATAAGATGTAATAGTGAGTTATCAAACTTTTCACCATAAAAAACAGGACGATTATCATCCCATAATACTTGAGGCATCTTGTGTGGGAACCCAGGGATATGTTCTCTACTCATTAGGGCATATCTTCGTTGTATTCTTGGAATCATTTTTCAAATTGGATAAGAGGTCACTGTATCTGTTCAATCAGTTTAGGGTCTTCTACCAGTGGTTTCATTTTGTCTTTTGATAGTTGTGGAGTCGACAGGTGGATGATTTAAAATTTTTTGTCCACCAGCAATATGATTTGGTTTTATCAATGCATTCCCAAAGGGATCTACAAATAATGGAGGGATATTAGGCCTACTGGAGACCAGTGAAGTCACTAGGTGGAAATTTTTAGCTCTTTTGGAGGGAAAATTTTTTATGGTCCACCACCATTAATAGGTTTGAAAACCAATCTAAAATGTTTTTTGGGTTTTCTGAGTTTTTACATTCCTATAGGTTATGAGAGTGTACTAAATCTATTTCAACACTTAGCTATGGTGATGGGACAAACAGATTTTTCTCTTATGGCTTAGCTAGCTGATTCCTTCAAGGTTTGATAAGACTCTCGTAATAATCCTAAGAAGTACTTATATTTCCACTGATTTAGACAAGTCATATCATGATTAACACATATTTGGTGGTTCTTGAAGAAAGATACTTATACTGCACTAAAGAATGAGTGTTTTTTTTTAATTATTTTACTCAAATAGTCCCCAACAGAGTCGCCATTATGTGGGGGTTCCTATTTTTTGGCAGATTGGAAAATCCAAAAGACAAGACAACATCAAACCACTTTTTGATTCCATGATCTAGCCCTCCTGAATCCAGAGAGGGATATCTCTATAAGTTTCAAATAATGATTTATCTTTAATGCTTTTAGCGTGATCTTAGGCTAGTTATTAAGAACAAGGGTTTTTGCTTGTTTGGTTGGTCAAGTATGATATTTAATTAGATGGAATATCACAAAATGAAAGAGTTTCCAAAGGGTGAAGATTCAAGTATATTGATATGTGTTTAGCAGACAGGATTAGTGTGAATCAGCTTTGAAGCATTGGGCAATGGAGTCACAAAAGGGTTTAATTGTACAACAATTTCAAGAGTGGTCCAAGGGGCAGGTCATATATATCAAAAGATGCTTTAGATTTATGATGGAGTGGAACATTAAAAGTGTTTGAGAAAGTGGAAAAATCCAATAATTTCAACAACGATTTATCAAATTTCCATACAAGAAAATCCTTTTTGAGCAACTGTTTGAAACCATCCAAAGGACAGGGTTAACCATAGACTTCTTTGGACAAGCTTGTATTAAAGCTAACTTATCAGACAACAATCTAGTAATATCACCAGACTACTTTCAGAAGGGAGGAAAACAAATAAGAAAACAAAGTGCATCTTAAGATCAGGTTAGATGCATTAAAATCAAAGCCTACTTTTAGCATACTCTTAGGGAAACCTTCAAACAACCTTTGGAGAAGGAACTAGGAGACAGGGAAAACCATAAAATTTCCTAGTTTAACTCTACTTAGCATGTAATGAAAATATCATTCAAGAACTTCCATTCAAGTTTTTCACATCAAGACATGGACTAACCAACATTCCTTGATAATGTTTTCACTTAATTTAAGTCATTCCCAAATATCACAATTAGCAGAAAACATATAGATAAAGCTTATCAGTGAGAGTAGGGTACTTTTGAAAATAAATCCTAGCTCTATGCTTGCTATTATTTATCAGAGAAAAGTGGAAAAAATGGCATACATGAAAGGAAAACAATAACAGTAAGAGGTACTTCACCAATGATATAGACCAGGATCCCAAGAATCAACTTGTATATTTATTGTCAATTTAGTTACAAACTACATGTCCAATGTTTCATCATAGATTCAAACATCTCTTCTTAGCCTATCTTCTTCAATAACTTAACAGAGCTTCAGAGCTTCAGAACTTATTTACATTCAACAATGATTCAATACAGCAACTATTACATCAGAGTCCAATAACCAACCCTTTACAATGTGCTCCTCAAGGAGATTTTATAATAAAATGAGGAGGTGGAAGAGTTTCTAGGGTCCAAGTATCATTAATTTCATACTAAATGCAATTCCTAGCTTTGAAAACCATGCAAGGCATAAGGGAGGAATGCATTGAATTACAACTCTGTTTCATTTATTCCATTTCTGCTTTTTAGGCTTAGTGGACAAAATATTTACTTAAGGCTCTTTTTATTTTTTAAAATAACTTTACTGACAGTTTAAAATATATTCCTTTGTTTGTAATAACTGTTTAGTTGCCTTTAGGAAAATATATTCTGACTGGGGAATAACTATGCCTTCATTTGATTTATTGAGACTGCAGGTGGCACTTTTGGTAGCTGAAAAAGATAAATGGTCTCTGATGTGGCAGTGGAGACCTATTTCACTGGTATTTTTCTCTGTTTACTTTTAAACACTTTTAATTTTCTTTTGCTCTGTGTTCAGGCTTAATTAGCTTTGATCTTCGTCTTCGGGTTTTTATTCTTTAACACTATCTTGATCTCTTTAACCTGTGGATTAAAACCTTGATCTTCAGGTTTAGGCATTAATCACTTTATCGTTGATCCTTGATTGCTGATACAGTTTAATGCTTTGTTTTACTGGCATAGGTGGCTTTCTATCAGTTGGAGGGTTTTATCTTAGATCAGGGGTCGCGAT
This sequence comes from Pinus albicaulis, assembly GCA_034641835.2. Lineage (NCBI taxonomy): Eukaryota > Viridiplantae > Streptophyta > Pinopsida > Pinales > Pinaceae > Pinus > Pinus albicaulis. The sequence goes on along the minus strand of MU968359.1, from coordinate 89,335,150 downwards.
CCACTGATAAAATGAATTTGGAAACCCTGCTGGTTCCTTTTACTCATTGATATAAGTCACAGAATTGTCATTCTGGACTAAATTGGTCACCTATCTGTGACTATGGAAATACAAAGAGCCACACCATCAAACCCTGCAAAACACAAAAACTTATTGTAAAAATCCTGCAAATTGTGGTAAGACTATGTTGGAGGGTTTATGGAGGCGGTCTGGAGATGTGAGGATGAATGGATGCAGCAGTGTAAGGAGAAAAATTGTGGCCGAAAATGAATCAGAGGATTAAATTTGATTTCGGGCGCGAATTGAGAAGAAGTGGTTTTGGGAAAACCATTAATGGTTTTTGCGCAGATTTTGGCGGGGTAGGTAGTCTTAGCATTTGGAACACGATACGATACATCGGTTGACACGTGGAAAATGAAAACCACCTATTTCACAAAATATTTTAGGGTTAAAATCTAGGCGCAAAAATTTTGTGATATGTATTGTCAACCGTTGGATCGGAGGCTCTAGATCCAATGGTGCGGAAAAAATGCGATATGAAATATGCACAGGCGGAGGTGTTAGTGGGGTCTACGATGACGTATGGTTTCTTTGTCGCGTAGTCGATAGGTGTTGGCTTATCGGGTCAAGTCCCGATCGTCGGATATTTTTTATGGACCGTTAGGATTAAAATAGGGAAAAGATATATGGATGGAGGAAAAGGTAAGGCAAGATGGATGGGTGGGTGAATGGAACCCGATGACCATTGATTTATGTAGATCAATGGTCCAATTTTGTTCGGGACCGTAACGTCGGGAGATGAAAGTTTAAATGAAGGGTAAGTTTATGATGGGGTTGTTAGTCCCTTTAGCGCTCGATTGCGGTACTAAAGGCATATGAGGTGGAGAGCTAAAGGTATAAGCCCTTGGGGGCTTAAAAACCTTTATATTGCGGAAGACTACTTTAGGCCCAAAAATAGTGATTTTTAAGGCCAAATGTGGTTTCGATAGGTTAAAATGGATGAATTTAAACCAAATAAACAAGAGATGAGGTTTTTAGAAGAGGGTTAAGGTGATTTAGAGGTTAAATGAAGGTGTTTTTGAGGGATTTTTTGAGGGAATCAAGGATGAAAATGGAGAGTTTGTGGGAGTAAAATGGAGAGCTGAATGGTGAGAAATGGAGTTTTATAAGCATTATTCTCTTGGTGAACAACAAGTTCTTTAGGATTAATAGTGAAACAACGGTGAAGATTAACTCAAAGGGTAAAGATCATCATAAGACTTCAAGAATTCACAATTTTAAAATTAATTGTTTCTTGAGGGATTAAAAAGATTTAGCCACCATTTCATATGACAAATTTTTATAGGTGGCTAACAAGTACAACTTGATATATTGTTTCTGAAACTTCTTTAAAGTATTATTACTACAGTCTAAACCAAGGAAGTCTATGGTGCACCTTGTCCTCTAGTCTTCCTTTAAATTTTTCTTTGAAATATCTCTACAGAGTTAGATTAGATTATTTCTTTTTGATCTTAGGCTCCTCTCATTGTTATCTTGTATGTTTTTTTTATCTGAAAGTAGTCTTTTGATTACTAGATTGTTTTGTAAAAGGTATTCTTATTAAAATTTTGTCCAAAGAAGTCTATGGTTTGCCCTGTCCTTTGGCTTGCTTCAAAATAGATACCTTGAAAGATGTCTCTTGTTTAAAATACATGATAAAGGATTCTTAATTTCCCTTTGTCCTACTTTTCATTCTTACCCTTATTGTTCATCTCATTATCCTAAAATTTTTGAAGATCCACTAGCAAAGTTAGATTTTCCCTATGATACTCCTCGATCCTTTAATGAACTTATCATGAATTCCATTTGAATCCATTTCCCAATGACTTAGATATCTCCTCATTCTATCTATGCTCTTTGATCATTATTTCTAACCAAAAAAACCAAACAAACCTTGTACTTAATAACTAGCCTAAAATCAACCCTTAAAAAGCAATCAAACACATATCCTTTGCAAATAATATGAGAGATCCCTCTCTGAGTCTAGGAAGGCTAGGTTCGAGATCTCTGAAGATTGGTACCATGTTTTCTTGTCATTTGGTATGCCAATATTCCAAATCACGGGAGCACAACAGCATCATATCCAAGGCATGAAGCTGACAGACGAGTTGGCATGACTGACATATTTGGCGCAGCTGACGTTACATAAGGTAGCCAGACAGCTAAATGTGGGGTCGGCTCATGTCCACCAAGTGACCCATGCCTCACTTAGTATGCATATTAATAAAGAGTGTGTGGATGGTGGAGAGGCATAACACAATCAATGAGAAATCAAGGCAAGTGTTAGAGCATCACAAGCTAACCAACAACTTGTTGGTGGAAAAAGGCACGGTAACGGTGAAGGAAGGCGAGTGCAGGTCGAGTCGGGTTCATAGCGTGCAAGGCATGCATAAATATTTCATAGGGTGTCTGCATTGCAGGATAGGTCGAGTTGGGTAGCACACAGGTCAGGTCGGGCGATGGATGTGCAAGATGTGGGTAAATTCTGCACGGCATCCAGAGTGCAGTCCAGGTCAAGGAGGGCATCTACACGAACTAAAATTTAGTATGAAAGTCATTCCAGGAGAATCGTAACTAGGAATTAAGTGCCATAAGTTGAAAGATGTGCGTATTTATGGGCTTAATCTAACCATATAGTTTGGGGGTGGATTGGACACACAGGGAGCTCATGGGACGGTCTCAACTGATTTGCAGTGCCAACCCGAGTGACCTGAGTGACCCAGCAGCACTTGGGCAGCTTTGCGCATAAAATTCCCAAGGTGAAAATCTGATGTTGTAAATGATTGTTGTAGTCTAGTCTGATGGTTGAAAAACCTTGAAGCTTGATCAAAAGGCTAACTTGCATTTCCGAGGAGAAAAAGTAGCTTCTACTGGAATGGAACTTATTATTTCATATTTATGAAACATATTATCAGGTGGACTCATTACTAACAAGGAGTTACCCCTCCTTTGTATGTATGGGTGTACTTGTGGATTAATAATGATGTTTATGTTTATTTATGCACATTGAAAGAACATTTGATTAAATAATTTAACAAGTGTTTCTAAAGGCGTAGTTTATATAATTGAGTATTTGGAAAAAGAAAAAGTACAGTAGTGCCGCACCCGTCTATAGCATGGTTGAAAGACACCAAAGGTATTGGGGTGTCACACTAGTGCACTTTTGTGTGGCCCATTTATCATTTGCTCCCTTTTGTGTTCATTCGGTCGAGGGCGCCGGGCAAAACGTGTTCGGTTCGAGTCGTTTCGTTTGAGGGTAGTCGTATCAAATTTTATGAGTTGGGACCACCCAGGTGCCTTCTACATGTTCTTGCAGCCCATTTGTCGTTTTCTCCATTATGCCTTCATTTGGTCAGGCACACTATCTCGCGCCATGTGAGGGCACCCAATGAAACATGTTTGGGTTTGGTCATTTTGTTTGAGGGCGATCGTATCAAATTTTCTATGTTGTGACCGCCTGCGTGCCTTATGCACATTCATGTGGCCTATTTTCCATTTTCTCCCTTGTTCCTTCGTTCGGTCGGGTGCACTGTGTTGCGCCTCAGGTGTGTCATGTCGCATCATGTGAGGGCACCTGATGGAATGCGTTCAGGTCATGTTATTTTTTTTAAGGGTGACTATATCAAATTTTCTAAGCTGTAACCACCCGAGTGCCTTATGCATGTTCATGCAGTACATTTTCCATTTTCTCCCTTATGCCTTTGTTCATTCGGGCAAGCCGTGTCGTGCTGTGTGAGGGTGACCAACGAAATGTGTTTGGGTCGAGTCGTTTCATTTGAGGGTGCTCGTATCAAACATTCTAGGTTGTTACCACTTGGGTGCCTTATGCATGTTCGGGCTGCCTGTTTGTCGTGTTCTCCCTTGTTCTTTCATTTGGTTGGGTGCGGCATGTCATGCCATGTGAGGGCACCCAATGAAACGTGTTCGGGTTGGATCGTTTTATTTGAGGGTGGGCGTATAAAATTTTCTAAGTTTTAACTACCCGGGTGCCTTATGCACGTTAGTGCAGCTCCTTTGTCATTTTCTCCCTTTTACTTTCATTCGATCAGGCGCACTATGTCATTCCATGTCAGGGCGCCCGATGAAACATGTTTGGGTTGTTTCATTTTGTTTGAGGGCGACCATATAAACTATGCTATGTTGTTACCCCCCGTGTGTCTTTTTCATGTTCGTGCGACCCATTCATTTTTTCTCCATTGTGCCTTCGTTCGGGTCGGGTCATGTGAGGGCGCCCAAGGAAACGTGTTCAAGTCAGGTTTGGTCATAAGAGAGTGCCCAAGGAAACACATTCAGGTCAGGTCTAGTCGGTTCGTGTCATGTGAGGGCACCCAATGAAACATTTTCAGGTTGGGTCATGCCATGTGAGAGCGGCCTATTAAACGTGTTCAGGTCGGGTCGTTTCATTTGAGGGTGGCCATATAAAAAATGTTGAGTTGTGACTGCTCGGGTGCCTTGTCCACGTTCGTGCAATTTTCTTGTTCTTTTCTCCCTTGTGCCTTCATTCGGTGGGGTGCGCAGTGTGAGGGCGCCAGATGAAACATGTTTGGGTCAGGTCATTTCGTTTGAGGGTGGCCGTATAAAAAATGCTAAGTTTTGACCACTCGGGTGCCTTTTCCAGATTCATGTTGCCTATTTCTCATTTTCTCCCTTGTGCCTTCGTTCAGTTGGGTACCGTGTCGTGCCTCGGGCGTGCTATGTCACAGTGTGTGAGGGAACCCAATGAAATACATTTTGGTTCTAGTTGTTTCATTAAAGGGCAGCCATATCAAAATTGCTAAGTTATGACTGCCCAGGTGTCTTGTGCATGTTCGTGCGGCCCATTTTCCATTTGCTCCCTTGTGCCTTCATTCGGTTGGGCGCGTCGTGTCATGTCGTGTGAGGGTGCTTGACGAAATGCGTTTGGGTCAGGTTATTTGGTTTAAGGGTGGCCATATCAAAATTGCTAAGTTGTGACCACCCGTGTGCCTTGTGCACGTTCATGCAGCACATTTTCCGTTTAATCCCTTGTGCCTTCATTCGTTCGGGTGCATAGTGTCACACCGAGTGAGGGTACTCGATGAAACCTGTTTGGGTCAGGTCATTTTGTTTAAGGGCGGTCATATAAAATTTTATAAGTTGTGACCACTTGAGTGCCTTGTGCACGTTTTATCAGCCCGTTTTATGTTTTCTCCCTTGTGCCTTCGTTTGGTTGGGCACGCCATGTCGCGCCATGTGAGGGCGCCTGGTGAAACATGTTCAGGTCGCGTCATTTCGTTTAAGGGAAGCCGTATAAAATCTACTAAGTTGTGACCACCCAATTGCTTTGTGCACATTCGTGTGGCCTGTTTGTCATTTGACCCCTTGTGCCTTCATTCGATGGAGCGTGCCATGTGAGGGTGCCAGATGAAACACGTTCGGGTCGGGTCATCCGATTTGAGGATGACTGTATCAAATTTACTAATTTGTGACCACATGGGTTCATTATGCACATTCATTTGACCTATTTGTCATTTTCTTGCTTGTGCCTTCATTCAGTCGGGCACGCCATGTCGCATCGTGTGAGCACGCCCGACGAAACGAGTTTAGGTCGGGTCGTTTCGTTTCAGGGCATCCACATCTAATTTGGTAAGATGTGACTGCCTGGGTGCCTTGTGGATGTTTGTACGGCCCGTTTGCCATTTTCTCCCTTTGCCTTGTTTTGGTTAGGCGCGCCGTGTCATGTTGTGTGGGGGTGCCCGATGAAACTCGTTCGCGTCAGGTCATTTTGTTTGAGGGCGGCCGTATCAAAATTTCTAAGTTGTGATCCCCCGAGTGCCTTGTGCATGTTCGGGCATCCCATTTTCTATTTTCTCCCTTGTGCCTTCGCTTGGTCAGGCGCACCCTGTCACACCGTGTGAGGGTGCCTGACAAAATGCATTCAGGTCGAGTCGTTTGGTTTGAGGGTGAATGTATAATATTTTCTAAGTTGTAACCACTCAAGTGCCTTGTGCACATTCGTGCGGCCCATTTTCCGTTTTCTCCCTTCTGCCTTCATCCGGTCCGGTGCACTATGTTGCACCGTGTGAGGGTGCTTGATGAAACTCGTTGGGGTCGAGTTGTTTCATTTAAGGGTGGTCATATCAAATTTGATATGTTGTGACTACCCAGGTGCCTTGTGCACGTTCCTGTGGCCCGTTTGTCATTTGCTCCCTTGTGGTTTCATTTGCTCGGGGGGGGCATGCTACACTATGTGAGGGCACCTGACAAAATGCATTCGATTCGAGTCGTTTATTTTGAGGGTGATCTGGAATCCTTGTACATGTTTGTGTGAACCATTTTTCATTCACTCCCTTGTGGCTTCGTTCGGTTGGGTGCGACGTGTGAGGTCGCCTAACAAAATGCATTCAAGTTGGGTCGTTTTGTTTGTGGGTAGCCGTATCAAATTTGATAAGTTTTGACCACCTGGGTGCCTTATGCACGTTCATGCGGCGTGTTTGTCATTTTCTCCCTTGTGCCTTCATTCATTTGTGTGGGTCATGTCACACCGTGTGAGGGCACCCGACGAAACGTGTTCTGTACAGGTCATTTCATTTGAGGACAGTCGTATCAAATTTGCTAAGTTGGGGCCGCCTATGTACCTTGCACACGTTCGTGTGGCCTGTTTTCCATTTTCTCCCTTGTGCCTTCATTCAGTCAGGTGCACCATGTCGCACCATGTGAGGGCACCTGATGAAACACGTTCAGGTCGGGTCATTTTGTTTGAGGGTGACCGTATCAAATTTTCCAAGTTGTGATTGCCTGGGTGCCTTATGCTCACACTGTGTGAGGACGCATGATGAAATGAATTTAGATTGGGTTGTTTCGTTTGAGGGCAATCATATCAAATTTGCTAAGTTCTGACTACCTTCATGCCTTGTACACATTCACGTGATACGTTTTCCATTTTATCCATTGTGGCTTCATTCAGTCGGGTGCACTGTGTCGCGCCATGTGAGGGCACCCAGGGAAACATGTTTAGTTCAAGTCATTTCATTTGAGGGTGGTCGTATGAAATTTGCTAAGTTGTGAATGCTTGAGTGCCTTATGAATGTTTGAGCTACCTATTTTCTATTTGGTCCCTTGTGCCTTCGTTCCGTTAGCACACCGTGTCATGCCATGTGAGGGGGCCTTATCAAACACATTCGGGTCAGGTCATTTTCTTTTAGGGCAACCGTATCAAATTTTCTAAGTTGTGACCACCTCGCTGCCTTGTGAATTTTTGTGCAGCATGTTTGTCATTGTATCACTTGTACCTTCGTTCGATCGGGCGTGTCATGTTGCACCGTGTGAGGGCATCCGACGCAACGCATTGAGGTCGGGTCGTTTTGTTTGAGGGTGACCTTATAAAATTTTCTAAGTTGTGACTGTTCGGGTGCCTTGTGCATGTTCGTGCGGCCTGTTTTCTGTTTCCCCCCTTCTGCCTTCATTCGATGGGGCGTGCCATGTGATGGCGCCTGATAAAACATGTTCAGTTCGGGTCATTTCCTTTGACGGCGGTCGTATCAAATTTTCTAGGTTTTGATCACACAGGTGCCTTGTGCACGTTTGTGTGGCCCATATTTTTTTTTCTCCCTTGTGCCTTTGTTTAGTCGGGTGCACCGTATCACACCATGTGAGGGCACTCAATGAAATGCATTCGGGTCAGGTCGTTTCGTTTCAGGGCGGCTGTATCAAATTTTCTAAGTTGTGACTACCTGGGTGCCTTTTGCACATTCGTGCGACCCATTTGTCATTTGCTCCCTTGTACCTTAATTCGATCAGGGGCACTATGTCATGCCTGTGTGAGGGCGCCTCATGAAATGCGTTCAGGTCAGGTCATTTTGTTTGAGGGTGGCCGTATCAAATTTGCTAAGTTATGACCAGCCAGGTGCCTTGTGCACATTCGTGTGGCTTGTTTGATATTTTATTCTTTGTTCCTTCGTTCATTCAGGTGTTCCGTGTCGCACCATTTGAGGGTTACTATTGAAGTGTGTTCAACTTGGGTCCTTTCATTTGAGGGCAGCCGTATCAAATTTTCTAAGCTGTGACCACCTGGATGCATTATGTACATTCGTCTGGACCGTTTTCCGTTTTCTCCCTTGTGCCTTCATTCAGTTGGGCACGCCTTTTGCATAGTGTGAGGGCACCCTATGAAATGAATTTGCGTTGAGTCATTTCCTTTGTGGGTGGCCGTATCAAATTTACTAAATTGTGACCGCCCGGGTGCCTTGTGCATGTTCGTGCGACCTGTTTTCCATTTTCTCCCTTGCATCTTCATTCAGTCGGGCGCATCATTTTGCACCATGTGAGGGTGCCCAACGAAAAATTTTCAGTTTGGGTCATTTCATTTGAGGGCATTCGTATCAAATTTGCTAAGTTGGAACCACCCAGGTGTCTTATGCACATTCGTGTAGTCCTTTTTCCATTCGCTTCCTTGTGCTTGAGTTCGGTCGTGCCGTGTGAGGGCGCCTGATGAAACATGCTTGGGTCAAGTTGTTTTGTTTGAGGGTCACTATATCAAATTTGCTAAGTTGTGACCTCCTGGCTGCCTTGTGCATGTTCGGGTGGCCCGTTTGCTATTTGATCCCTTGTGCCTTTGTTAGGTCCAATGCACTGTGTCGGGCCATGTGAGGGCACCCGAAGAAACACGTTTGGGTTGGGTCATTTCATTTGAGGGCGACCGTATAAAATCTGCTAAGTTGTGACCTACCTGGTGCCTTGTGCACATTGTTGTGACATGTTTTCCATTTGCTCCTTTGTGCCTTCGTTCGGTCAGGCACGATATGCCGCGTTGTGTCAGGGCGCCCGAAGAAATGCATTTCGGTAAGATCATTTCGTTTGAGGGTGACTGTATCAAATTTTATAGGTTGTGACTGCCCAAGTGACTTGTGCACATTCATGTGGCCCATTTTTCTATTTTCTCCCTTGTGCCTTCATTCGGTTGGGCGGGTCATGCGGCGTCGTGTGAGGGCGCCTGACAAGACATGTTTGGGGCCTAATGAAACGTGTTTGGGGCGGGTCGTTTCATTTGAGGGTGGTCAAATCAAATTTTCTAAGTTGTGGCTATGTGTATACCTTTTTTACATTTGTGAGACCCATTTTCTGTTTGATCCCTTGTGCTTTCATTCAGTCGGGCACGTGTTGTCGCACTGCGTGAGGGTGCCCGACGAAATGTGTTTGGTTCGGATCATTTTGTTTGAGGTTGGCTTTATCAAATTTGTTAGTTTTTGACCACCCAGGTTTTTAGTACACATTCATGTGGCCCATTTTTCATTTTATCCCTTGTGCATTTATTCAGTCGGGTGCGTCGTGTTGTGCCGTGTGAGGGCACCCGATAAAATGCGCTCAGTTCGATTCGTTTTGTTTGAGGACGGTCATATAAAATTTCATAAGTTGGGACTGCCCAAGTTCCTTGTGCACATCCGTGCATCCTGTTGTCATTCCTATAGACAGCCTTGAGTTGTGAAAGACCAGTGCCTAGGACATCTCATGCAGTAAGGAGCATAAAAAATATTTTAGGACTATTATCAGCATGAGGCTTTTTACTACTTCAACCTTTACAAGGAGTTACAATATAAATGGAACCAAGCTACTCATAGATTCAACATAATGAAAAGATGCTGCAGAGGCAAGGAGTGAATCCTCAATATATATCCTTCAGACAAATCAAAGACAACTTTCTGTAGGGAGGGCTAGGTTCTAAAATGCTTTACAGAGATTTAAAAATCAACGATGTTCGCTGCGTAGAAAGTAAAGGAGGAATACTAACTACTAATGAAATGGAATTCCATAAACATATATAAACATGAGATGGGCTTAAGAAGATAAGAATCCATACATGTCAACAGTTTTGAAAGAATAACATCCCATAATATTTAATATAGAGGAAAAATGAGTGAAGTGAAAAGTGAAACAACATACCATGCCTGAGCCATATTTAAAGTGCCTAGACTAGTTGAGTATAAGTATCAATAGCGATAAATTTATACCAGAGCTATTGAGCCACTTGCACTCCATAACATGATACAAGAAAAGTGGAGACAGTGAAATAGACAATGAAACAATATCACATAATACAGAGTCACAGACTATAAAACGTAAATACCAGAATCCTCACGTAAAGTAAAACTTCTCCTTGCTGAGACCCAAAGGGATCTTTGCATTTCTATTGAGATTTCCACAACAAGCATACAAAAATTCTGACACAGCAAAATTCTTCCGAGAATCTAGAACCTATTTTTCTCTTCAGATGTTGCTTATATAGAGGTCTGAGTACATGAGCGGGAAGATATTTTTTGGAAAAATATATTCCTCGCATGCCAGAAATTAGTTAGAGGTCTTTATCAAAATAACCAAAATTTTAAGATGAGGAATAGAGGCATCTCATCATTTGCAGTTAGGCACTCGGCCGTTTTGAAGCAAAATATTAAACAACAGTCTTGGTAGAAAAGTAAATGCTGGAGTGGAACATAAATTCCACTTGAAACTTAAAAGTAATAAACTAAGGTAAAAAGTAAAAATGCCACTAGGGCTGGATCATGACTTGACAATATTTCACTGATGAGAAGGGGTTGAGGGAGTCGCTAACACTGGTGGTGGAACATTTGTTGACAAGCTGGCGATCTGGCTAGCAAACTGAGTGCATCTTTGCTGGCTGTCCGCTGAAGGTTTAGGAATCACTGCGAATCCTTCCACCTTAATATAGGCTTCGGTGAGGGTGTTGAAATCTACCTCGGTGGGGATCTTGTGTTTTATTAGATGAAGGAGAACAAATTGTTGGCTGAGTGATGAAACAATTGTCTCATCCTTTAGCCAAGCAGTTTTATCTGACAAGATGTCCATCCGGTCTCTTTCTTCCTAGAGACATGTTTTATATTCTGTTAACGGCCTTAGCATGGAAGGAGTGGTTGGGTCCCAGCAAGATGGAAGTTTAGCTGTTGCCCTGTTGGAAGTTCAGAAATATCCATGGCCCTCTGAAAATTATCCCCTGCATTAATCAATCTAAAAGGCATCCTGGCATACTTAAACGTCCCCCATGGAGTGGTAAAGGCAATATTCTTCTGATCTTCTAATAGAACAACCACCTGATTGTACTCAGAGAATCCATCCATCATTGACATCCGATAAGCTCCTACCACTTTCTGTAGGATGTGATCCATCTTGGGTAGTGGATAATTATCCTCTAGGGATTATCTGTTTAAATTCCTGAGGTCAACACATAACCTTATTTCCCCATTCTTCTTCCTTACAAGGACTAAGTTTTCCACCCACTCAGAATATCTCAATGGCACAATGATTTTAGCCTTTAACAGTTTCTTAATTTCTTTTTCGATAGAGGGAAGAAGCAAGGGATTTATCTTTCTAAGCTTCTGTTTATGTGGTTTAGCATCTCCCTTCAGAGGAAAGCTATGCTGCATGATGGTAATATAGAAGGTTTTTAGGTCCTGATAAGACCATGAAAACACATCTCTATATGACCGGAATAGTTTCTGGTAGAGTTCTTTATATTCTTCCGGGACCTTCTTGGACAACTTCATGATTTTGGCGTCAGCTTCTGTGCCAAGATTAAGGTCTTCTACCTGACTCCCCTACACAAATTTGTTTGGCTGCAGGGGGACATCATTATTGTTAAACAACCTTTCCAAGGGCACTAGTCCTCGGGGAATGACATTCCCTTTCAACTGTAGAACTTCGTGACCAACCATCTTCTCCTCCCATTTATATCCTAAAGTGTTTTTAGCCTCTTATTCTTCATGGGTATCAATTTCCATGTTGGAAAGTTCCCCAACTATTTCCAGAAACCTTTTCACCTATTCTTCATCCTCAAACACCTACCAATGTTTGATGTTGTTTGGAATGTCTCTTAGAGTCAAATGAATAAAGGTCCTTGTATGGACGAGTGATTTGTAGTCCTAGTTGTTCCATGACCGAGAGGGGTAAAAGGTTATGAGAGGCTCCCGAATCTAACATACAGTTATGCAGAAGCAGGTCATGTATTACTAAATACACATAAAACGGGGGATTGGCAGCATCTAATTCTTCAACATCTGGGCCAAATACAACCATAGCCCTTTCTTCTTGAAGGTTCATACTGTCTGGAATATGTATTACTTCTGGGGGAAGCATAAAGGATGTGACCTGGGACTGATATGCTCGTTGTTTTAACAATTCAGTCAAGGGAACTGGGATCTTTACCTTTTCGAGCTCTTTTTGTAAACTGAAGGCAGAGGAGGACCTATCCACTGAAACTTCTTTTGATTCTTTATCTTTTTAGTCTTTTATTTGGAGGAGAGGTTTTACTTCCTTTACGATGGGCTTGAAATTAGGGGGTGCAGTTACTTGTGAAGATGAAGGAATTTGATCAGCAGAATGTGAAGATTGGTCAAGAGGTCTCTTACCTCTTTCTGGGGTTCTTTGAGCTGTCGCCTCCTTTTTAGAAGGTGTTTCTTTTGGAGGTGTGTCCTCCTCTTGATCTTGAGTGTGAGTTATCTTCCTAGAAGATCTGAGATCATATCTTCTATTGAACTGAGCTTACATGAAATAGACGAACTACTTGCAGTAGTCATCGATCTCAGGGTCTTCAGTGCTTTCATTAACTTTTTCTTCGGCATGTGACAGCATTTCTATTTCATCAGTTTCATGTAGGGGGCATTCAACTTCCTCACTATTTGAGAAGGCAAGGTATGCTTCCTCTTGCTCATAGGTGGTGTCTTCGGAAGGACCATCCATTTTACTTTCCAAGTATAGAGGATGTGGTACCTAGTCTAGCTTCTCCTTCCGTTCCCTTTGCAGTATCTGCAAAGGTGGCTTCCTGTATTCAGGATTGAATCCCTTGTTTGGAGCATTTTGGAAATTCTTGGGGGGTGAATTCTTGGCCTCCATTTCAAGTTTAACCAGCTTACTTGAAATGTTCTTAATCATATTTTTCATCTCCTCAATCTTGTCATAAGCCGAATATCTATCTTGGCTCGAGGTGGATACCTCTTGTTTTCCCCTTCTTCTAGTATCTTGTTCAGGTTTTCCCTTGGATTTTCCAGTAGAGGAAAAAGTTTCTTCTAGCTCCAGTGCATCTATCTGTGCATCATCCAGGGTGGATGACTTTCTTTCTCTCATAGAGAAGCCAAATTCTGAGTCAAAAGCTGCCACGAAAACAACCTTGGCAGCGGTCTGATGAGGCTTCATATCTGCGGGAAGGCTCAGGTACAACTTGTTAAATCTCTTAATAAATTCGGTCACCCCTTCGTTATGTCTTTTCTTGAGTGTGTTAAACTTAGTAAGACAATGTCCATGATATTTCTTCTCTCCCCATTTTCTCAGAAAAGTGTCCTCCATTCCTTCCCAAGTGGTGATGGAATGGTCTCCTAGTGTCTTGAACCATTTTCTGGCTTCACCATCCAGAGATTGCACAAACAGTCTTAGGAATACGTCAAGGTGTTCCACGTTAAAATTCTCTGCGAAAAAGTAGAAAACCTCAAGATGTTTCTGAGCTTCGATCTCATTTTCCCCATTGAATCAGGGAAAGATCTTTAAATAGTCCTGTGGCATATCATTTAGCACTTGAGGTAACACCAGAGGGGAATATTTATTCAACAGGAAGCCAGGGAAATTGACCATTGGAGGAGGTGGAGGTAGTGCAAGGATATGAGGTGTAGAAGGAGGAAGAGGAGGTGGAAGTGAAGTATGAATAACGACAAGAATGTATTGGACAGCAGCTTGACGAGTTGATGGGAATGACGGGCTGTGGACAGCAGGTACTTCAGTGACCTCCTTAACCTCTTAGACTTCAGGGGTAGGGTGGAAAGAGTAATATGTGGTATCTCTTGGTTGTGCTTTGTATTTTACTCGGACACCTCCCCGGGGTGGACTATCTGAGTAGTAACCGGTCTCTCCCATAGTGGAGTCGGGACCTTGTGCTTGGGCAACTTGAGAGGAGGAGGACAAAAAATATTCTAGGGAGAATTCAGGGATCTTAGCATGAACAAATGATATTTCCCTCCAACTCCTTCTATGTAGGATATTTTCTGGGTCAGACACAAAAGGTGTCTTTGGCTGAGACGTATCTAACCTTAGATGTGGCTTACGAGGAGCCAGGATTGAAAGTAAATTTACATGATAAATGAATGTGGAGTCGCCAAGGTGAGGGATATACAACTCTCAACTCTGCATGCTCACCTAATTGAAGAGTGAATAGGTTTTGTCGAGGCCCAGGGATTTTAATTTCTCTCAACTTCAGTTCCCCGACAAGGGCGCCAAAAAGATGTTGTCATTCCTAGAGATGGCCTTGAGTTGTGAAAGACCAGTGCCTAGGAAATCTCATGCAGTAAGGAGCATAAAATATATTTTAGGACTATTATCAGCATGAAGCTATTTACTACTTCAACCTTTACAAGGAGTTATAATATAAATGGAACCAGACTACTCACAGATTCAACATAATGAAAAGACGCTGCAAAGGCAAGGAGTGAATCCTCAATATAGATGCTTCAGAAAACTCAAAGACAACTTTCTATAGGGAGGGCTGGCTTCTAAAATGATTTACAGAGATTTAAAAATCAACAATGTTCACTGCGTAGAAAGTAAAGGAGGAATACTAACTACTAATGAAATGGAATTCCATAAACATATATAAACATGAGATGGGCTTAAGAAGATAAGAATCCATACATGTCAACGGTTTTGAAAGAATAACATCCCAGAGTATTTAATATAGAGGAAAAATGAGTGAAGTGAAAAGCGAAATAGCATACCATGCCTGAGCCATATTTAAAGCGCCTAGACTAGTTGAGTATAAGTATCAATAGCGATAAATTTATACCAAAGCTAGTGAGCCACTCGCATTCCATAACATGATATAAGAAAAGTGGAGACAGTGAAATAGACAATGAAACAATATCACATAAGACAGAGTCACAGAATATAAAACATAAAGACCATAATCCTGACGTAAAGTAAAAATTCTCCTCGCTAAGACCCAACGGGCTCTTTGCATTTCTATTGAGATTTCCACAACAAGCATACAAAAATTCTTACACAGCAAAATTCTTCCAAGAATCTGGAACCTGTTTTTCTCTTTAGATCTTGCTTATATAGAGGTCTCAGTACATGAGCAGGAAGATATTTTTGGGAAAAATATCTTCCTCGCATGCCAGAAATTAGTTAGAGGTCTTTATAAAAATAACCAAAATTTTATGATGGGGAATAGAGGCATCTCATCATTTGCAGTTAGGCACTCGACCATTTTGAAGCAAAATATTAAACAAAAATCTTGGTAGAAAAGTAAAATGCTGGAGTGGAACATAAATTCCACTTGAAACTTAAAATTAATTAACTAAGGTAAAAAGTAAAAAGGCCACTAGAGCCAGATCATGAATTGACAGTATTTCACTGATGAGAAGGGGTTGAGGTAGTTGCTGACACTGGTGGTGGAACATTTGCTGACGAGCTGGCGATCTGGCTAGCGAAATGAGTGCATATTTGCTGGCTGTCCGCTGAAGGTTCAGGCATCGCTGCAAATCCTTCCACCTTGATATAGGCTTCAGTGAGGGCATTGAAACCTGCCTCGGTGGGGATCTTGTGTTTTATCAGATGAAGGAGAAATAATTCTTGGCAGAGCGATGAAACAATTGTCTTAGCCTTTAACTGAGCGGTTTTATCTGACAAGATGTCCATCCGGTCTCTTTCTTCCTGGAGACATGTTTTATATGTTAACGGTCATAGAATGGAAAGAGTGGTTGGGTCCCATCAAGATGGAAGTCCAGCTGTTGCGATCTCAGCCCAAACCATATCGAACCGATCCATGCTTGCTTCCACCTGTTGTAGGGCTCTCGAAGCTATAATGCGGGCTGCCTCCTTGTCGATGATTTTCTGGCATTCAAAGGCCTCACTGAACCGACTTGGTATGCCATGCTTCTCCATCTCATCAGATTCCAACTCTCTCAAGAAAGAAATATAAGCTCTGCCGTGCTGGGCTCTGCTGGACAAGTTGCTCCTGAAATTTCCTGTTGACATAGAGTACAGAAGATTTGGTTTCCACAATCATTTTCAAGAAACCCCACTACTCTGTCAGTGCTGAGATGATCTCTGACCAAATTATCCTTCTCGTATCCTGGAGGGTGATATTACCCTTCAGGCGGTTATTGAGGTCAGTGATGGTCTTCTGCTGGTCAGATTTTTTCTTCCTTTCCTGTTCAATTTCCTTCTGCAATGTCTCTATCTTTCTGGTATTCTCATCCAAGGAGGTTTCCAAATCGATGATTCTCAGCCTCGCGGTGGCAGCTTGCTTTTCTAGTACAACATTCATGGCCTTTGCTGTAGTTAGCTGCTCAGACAACGAACTAGTCTCCAGTGGAGTGATAGCTGGCACACAACTGTGCGTGTCCCAGGTCGTTTGTAACTCCGTCAGCTTGCCTTGAAGAATATTTATTGTCTCTGCCATTTTTTCTTTTTCCTCTTTCTCCCTTTCGAGTGAGTCAGCCAAGTCTGATTTTTCCTTCTCTGCTTGTGCCAATTCAGTCGTCTGAACATGGTGGGATGTCAGTATGCTGACCTTGTGTTTCAATGATGTGACCTCCTTCTGCAATTGCTCTATCACATAGCGCTGCGGGTTGGAGTCTCCAGTTTCCTTTCCTTTGATCGACTCCATGAGGCTACGTATTTGATTTGCCTGGGTGCGGGAATTTTCCTGTTCATTTTTTAGGGTTTCCCTCGCCTGTGCATGCATAGTCTCCATCTTCCTCAGTGTGATGGTGAGCCTCATTACCTCATCCTTCAGCATGTCACCAACCACCTGGAATAGGTTGCATTTTTCGAGGGATGGTACCTTGGCCATGTCAGTTGCACACTCAATCACCCTGTAACTAGTGGTGCCTGCATTAGGATCCAAGTTGGCCTCAGCCATAGACAATACCAGGTGTTCTGTGTCTACATTCATGGAAGGTGAAACCCTAGTATGATATTTTTCCACGTAACCTTCCAGCGCGGCCTTGTACTTGTCCCTGATCGCTCTTTTTTTCAGACTCCTATCAATTAAAATTGGTGAAGCATTGTCACCAATGGCCTGTGAGACCTTAGACTAG
Organism: Pinus albicaulis; assembly: GCA_034641835.2. Lineage (NCBI taxonomy): Eukaryota > Viridiplantae > Streptophyta > Pinopsida > Pinales > Pinaceae > Pinus > Pinus albicaulis. The sequence goes on along the minus strand of MU968359.1, from coordinate 89,318,060 downwards.
TCGGAGGAGGTGATACTATCTCTCAACACTTTCAGCCCTACTTTGCTTCCATCTGGTTTGTTGTATGGTAAAAATGGTTCAAGCAACTGTTCTTCCCCTATGATCTCTGCCTCGCTTGAGACTGTTTTCTGCTTTTTTTGGATGGGGGAAATTGTTCTTGAGGGTCCCACTTCTTCTTCTTAGCCTATTTTTGCTTCTCCTTCTTCCCTTGTGGCAGATGAATCTGTCTCCATCTACGAAATCAAAGGCCAAGTTTCAAGGTTAGCCCTCCACTCTATAAACTGTCTCGACTCATGTGTATAAGGAGTAGATTTGTTCCTCCTTCTTCTATTAGAGATAATCCCCCGGAGATCATAGGCCCAAGTCTTCCCCTGTCTTAAATCCATGCCTTGCAACATCTTCTCAACAACAGGAAGGGCGTGCCTTGAATTTACAATAAACGGGCCAATAGAGATAGGGAGTTTCAGGATGAAACCCTTCTTAGCGGGGACAAAGTGGAGCTAGTCAGATTTGAGAGTCTGTCGAATATAATCCATGGCGTAAACTCGTCGAGCAGGAAAAACAGGCAGTTGGTAAGGGGGAGCCTCGGCTCCATAGACCCGAATCTCAGTGTAATTGTCAAATAGATACCGATCCCTCTGCTCTGGGTTTTACTAGCTTGTAGCCAGCTTTTCATTTCAGGAAAAAATCTGGGTGGGGGCGAGTCATGGATGATAGTTTAGACAATAGGCATGAACTCACTTAGAAAACTGGAATAACCCACCCCATTTGGTAATTGGCGTATTGCAAATTTCCAGTCGAAAAATGGTCGGGGTTGATAATGTACCTCGTATACCCTATCTAAACCCAAACCCTCGAATTTATCAGCATGTTGATATAAGAAGAGGTAGAATACCATCGAACAAAAGCATAAGTGACCAGTTTCTGAAATCTCTTGGAACTGGGTCTGGATGTTAGCAACCAAGAAGCCAGGGATATCCAGAACTACCACCATTTGAGACATTAACCACAAGAAATAAACACATACCATGGAAACTTCCCCCAAACTGCCTACACCTAGAAGACCTGTGATGAGGGCAAGGGTGGGCTTCACTTATTCTTTGAACAGACTCAACATGAAAGGCTCTACAAAAGGAAGATATGTAGCCTGGTTGCTAGTTATATAGGAAATGAAGTCTTCTTGCTGCTCCCATGGAAATTTAGTGAACTCGGAGGTTAAAGCCATTTCATTGAAACTGGTATAGATGGCGCTGGTGGGAAAGCAGAGGGCTTGCCTGATGATGTCAGGAGAAAGAGAAAAAATCTTATTCTCTTGAGCCGAGGTAAATGTACCTCAACGCTCATCATAGGCATCTCTGAGCCAGCAAATAAAATCGACCACCGGGTAGACTGGGGGGGTAATATGATGATATAAACCTGATACAACAACCTGATATCGATCCATATTCTCAACATGTCGCCTAAAAATCTCGGGTTTTATACTGCTGATGGGAAAAGGGTATTGGGGATCACAGATTTTGGCTTGCAGGTCAATGAAAGGCTCAAAATTAGGAGGATTTATGGTTTCATGGACCTGAGGAGTCTCTGGTTCAGTTTTCTTGGGTGTGCCCCTTCCCATGACTGACATACAAAACTTTTAAAAAACAAAAGGAAAGCAGAGGGAATATGAGGGACAGAATACCTGTGCAGTAGGAAATTTGCTCGGGAAAATGACACGAGGGTACTGATAGTGATCGAGTAGACCTGGCACTAGCTCCCACTTAGTTTATACCATAGCTGGAAAACCTGTAAATTTTACTGCAGTAAAATATGGGAGGACCATTATCTAAGACTGAAAGTTCTGAGGTAAAAGGTGGAGATGTGAAATAAACGGGGTGAGTGTCGTAAGGACACTAACAGTGGAGCACGCGACGTATAGGGATTGGGTGTCATCTGGAAGTAGGTGAACACCACATGCTAGGTTTAATACTGGTACGGGCCTCGGTACCAGCTCACCTAGAAACTTACCTTACCTTTCTGCTGCATAAACCATAGGGTTATTGAAACATATTCTTCGTAAGACTAGTTAAATACACAGCATACAGGCCTTTAGGGCCCGCACTTCACTCTGCCACATCACTCTTGCATGCGCTTTGCTCCGCCACATCACCCTTACCTTGGGTCCACCCCATGGCACGTCACTATAATTCCGAGGGGGTACGGGTCTCTTCCCCCTTCCGCTTCTTGACCCCCTTAGAATTTCCCATATGAAGATTTCCCTCACGTGCATATTATGAAAGCAGAAAGCCTTTTAATAATATCATTTTTTGTCCTTTGCACCATACCTTTTCCATTTTGCATTACCTTTACCTTTTCTCTTTATATTTGGACCTTTTTCATACATATGCTTCGGATTTTAGGCACGTGACTTGTCTTCCATCGTTTCTCTTCAACCATCCTTTAAATGTTTCACCATCTATCATAATATTCGATACATGGCTTCTCAAGGTTTAATTAAAAAATTTGACTCATGTTAATTAATGATCAACATAGCCCATTTTCCATTTTCTCCCTTGTGCCTTCACTCGATTAGGCGCACCGTGTCACACCATCTAAGGGCACCCGATGAAACATGTTTGGGTTGGGTCATTTTCTTTGAGGGCAGCCATATCAAATTTGCTATGTTGTGACTGCCCAGGTGCCTTATGCACGTTCATATGACATGTTTCCCATTTTCTCCCTTATGCCTTCATTCAGTCAAGTGCTTTGTGTCGTGCCTCGGCCGTGTCGTGTCACGTCGTGTAATGAAATCCCATGAAATTCATTAAATGCAAAATAAATCAATGCCCTATGTGAACAAAGTTAAATATGGGCTATTTACATAAGCACACTTAGGTGTGAAAGAGGCTGGATCATTTTACCAAGTCAACCACGACCAAATCAACAACGTTGTCTAGATACAATGAATATCCAAGATGCACAACGCAGTTTTAGTTAGAGGCTCCACATGTGAAAGAAGCTAAATCATTGAGATGGTTTAGGGTTTGGTAGGACTTTCATCTTATAAAAGGAAGAGGAGGACAGTAGAATAAGGTTGTTTATTGAGTATATTTCTGAATAGATTTTTTGTTTAGACATATATCATTCTCTTGTTGTTTAGCTGAGAATAGTGTTGTTTAGCACTAGGGTGTTCCTGATAGGGAATCCCACCTCTTCCATTGAGTAGCTCTTGGAGGATTCTTGCTGATATTTTCCACTATCAAGCATTTGTCCAAGCTCATATTCCAACTAAAATGCAGATCCCGTTGAGGGTTTGGTTGTCCTTGTAAGTTGCAACAAGTGGAGGCTAGATCTACTCTGATATAGGGTAATATAGTGCCTCTTTTTCAGTGGGAAAGCCTTCTATTCCCTTGATAAGGGAGTATTATAAATTTGGAGCTAAGTTTTTAGATCTTGGCATAATTCCAAACTAGTGGTAGAGCTTACAGTGTAGTTTACCTTCTAGGACTGCGTTATTTGCAAGTGTACAGTTGCAGGGTGTTTTGACACACATTTGGAGGAGAGATCTTTGGTGTTGGGGTTCTGCCCTTCACTATGGTGATCCATTGATTATAATTCTGAGCCATGTTCTATTCATATCTAATCTACTTTCTATTGTATTTATCTTTAGAAATTTTGGAATATTACTGCAGATCTGTAACTTTAGATCTCATATCTACTCTTTGTGTCTCATGTTTTGCTCAAAACCGCAAGGGGAATTTGTAGAGGAGCTCTTTTAGTGTACAGATCTAATATAGGTCTAATATTTTGTACAAATATCTAATATAGATCTGGAGTGTAATATACAGTTGCTGCAGCTATTAAAAATAACATTGTCAAGCCATTTTTCAGTCAATACATGTGTTGTAGCCCCTCTTTTTGAGGAATTCCTTCTATTCTTGTCTTCTGTATCCTGTTGTAAATTTTGCGGGTCTCATTATGGATATGATATATTGCTATATATATGAATTTTGAGCCTTCTTATTGGTTTCCTACTGTTTCTTAGAAAAACCATGTTATTTTCATGCAGTATTGTTGCATATTGTTGCATCCCCATTCTTGGGTGTTTTCCCACCATACTAGGTGTGGGAGGTCTGTTTACCCCACCTATTTTGATTTTTTTTTGCTCTCTTTTTTTATTTAGATGATATATCTCCAGATATAAGGGATCCATGAGCTGAAAATTCATTTCAATGCACATAATTCTGAAAAATGCGTTATTCTAGAAGGTATTGTTGAATCATCCCTTTTGGGATATTACAGTGGTATCAGAGCAATCATCTTGGCATAGCTTTTGATTTACTTTCTTAAAGAGAAAATATGTCTTTAGGGGAAGATGAGCCTCTCACTGACAGAGAAAAGAAGAAAAAATAAATTTTACTACACTAATGATGATAAAAACAAGGGAAAATCCCCTGAATCTGGAAGTGATGAAGATGGAAAGGAGTTTGGAAAAACCCTTTTGAAAGCCATGCAAGATATTTCTAGAGAGATCAAAGAGATGAGAATGGATAGAATCAAGGAATTTTCTAAGAGATTTCATCTTAGAGAAAGCTCTGGCATGTCTCATCACTGGAATGATCAACCAGTGAAATAGCCACAAGCTCCACAACGCTCTACCATGCCTAGTTTTTTGGCTATGGAAAATGAAGGGCCTCAAGAGCAAGCATCCCTTGAAGACTAATTTGAAGAATATGAGCCTAAAAATAAGATATTCAAGGACCACTTGAGCTTTCAAGAGTTTTTTTCACCTTAATGACAAAAGAAGAATACCAAGGCATCAACATAGAGATGGTGTATTCACTCAAAATCATGATCAACATCACACTATGGGCAGATTATTTTTACCCAAGTTTGATGGGTCATCCACTTGTTCTGCCAAATTCTGGGTAGAAAAACCAGATATCTACTTTCAATTGAACAAAGTCCCTGAGATGGAATCTATCAAGATTGCAGTGCTACACTTTGAAGGTGAAGCACATAACTAGTGGTTCCATGGCTTGTCTACGTTGGGTCGTGCCCGTTGAGCCCCAAAGATGTTCTTCTCTTTCACCACATTCCACCTCATTTTCTTTGTCCCTCATCAATTACAGGGTTAAATGATCAATAGGATTAATTAAAATTGATTTAAGAATTTATATAACGACTAAATTGCTATGTTTTCATGATTTTTTTGTTGTAGTAATTTTTGACTAAGACTCGGCTACAGAATATAGGCATTCCGTAGCTAGTTGTCTATTCTGTAGCTATCCTCATGTTTACATAGGTTCCAAGTGTCACTGCAAAGAAAAAGGCATATGGGTGAAATCCACAACACTTTCCCATCATCTATTGCTCCCCACGAAGTCTGAGTTAAAGTCTCCAAGCAGTTATGCACGTAGAAGAGAAGTAGTTTCCTATCAAAACACAGACTCTACAGATGTCCGCAACAAAGCACAAGACTGTTAATAAGAGTTTTAATTTGATTAGAAGTGGGAAAGACACTTATCCCTCTTTTTCTCAAGAGTATTTATGTAATTTCATTATAAGTATGACTCGAGAGACTGAGAAATTGTTGGTTAGATTTTGTTTTGTTGCTAGATCTCATAGAATCGTGATACTCTATTTTGAAATATTTCTCCTTTAATGAAAGAAGCATCACTTTATTGCACGAGCTGAGTCAATCTTCAGTAGATTTGCATGCTAATCCGGTGGTAGAGGACCCCTGTTACCTGAGAAGCTTTGTTCATAAGATTTAGATAAGTAACTTAGCGTTGTTTCATTCCTAGTTTAATTAATTTTCCAAACTTTGTGTTCCTTTACTTAATTGCCTTAGATGCTACAGTCAGTCTTATTCCCACAAGTTATTTGAAAATATAACTAAACAGTGAATGAGAGATAACTGTAGTATTTAGGAGTTAGTTTCATTTCTCTTAAATTTATGATTTTTTGCTCGATTACATTAGTTGTTACAGCTAGTCATGATCTTATAAACTCTTCCAAAATATCACTAACTTCGGATGAGAAATAGCTATGGTGTTTTAGAGCTTTGTTGTGTTTTGTTGAATTTTATGCTTTCATGCTCATTTACATAACATGTTTCAGCCAGTCCTATTCTACAAACTATTCCAAAATACCACTAATTCCGAATGAGACAGAGCTGAAACATTCCAGTAATTAGTTGCATCTTTAGTCTAGTTGTAGCACTCCGGAGGTAGATGTCATTATAGTTTAATTCTGTCACTATATTTCAAGTTTGATAATGGCACTCTAGTTCAGTTTTAATTCACTGAATTTCAAGTTACATTAGTGGCATTCTAGTTCAGTTCCAGTTCACTGTATTTCAAGTTAGGTTAATGGCATTTTAGTTTAGTTGTGGTCACTGTGTTTCAAGTTTGATCAATTGCATTCTAGTTCAGTGTTATCCATTGTTCTTTAAGTAGTATTAACTGTCAACATTAGATTTCATGGCCTTCATTGTTTACAAACTAATCTTGTTCTGAGTTTCTATTAATGCATCATCATATGGATAGGAATGAATTAGTGATATCAGTTTAAGGCCTTGATTGTTCTGCAATCTTTTGCAATTTCACAAATAAGCCTTTTTCCCAAAACTATTCTAGAAAATCTCTAACTTTTGAATGAGGTTTAGTAGTGACAAGTTTAGCTACAGAATGAATAAATCTTAGCATTATAAGTTAATGTAGAGTGGGAATCTTATTCTGTTACAAATAATCTTTTCCAATTGTGTTCCAATAAACTTCTAGTCATGGATGAGATTCTTTGTAATATTGTAAGATGATTGTTTACTTAGGAGAACCTCATTTGCACTAAACTTGTCCTTTCCTAAAGATATTCCAACATATTTCTAATTAATGAATTGGATGAGTTTATGTTGTGAGTTATTGAGTTCATGTTGTGATTTATTTCTTTGCCATGAGTCATTATCAAGCTTTGCATTTTCTACTCTTTAGTGCCTTACATAGTTTAGAATAGGTTTTTCTCTGTTTTAGTGTAACTATCCACTTCTCTTTACCAAAAATTAGTTCTTTTCCTTTTTGACATCAAAAAATAAAACCAAAAAAATCAGAAAAACACTAAATACAATGTAGTGAGAAATAGATACCTAGGCACATATAGTGCACCTCACTTCAGCAGTTTACTAGCCCTGGTTGACAATTTATGACCTCAATTTAGGAACACTAAGTTGATCACTACAGTGCCAATGTGACTGCTTATTCCGAGTTCACTAGAAGACTGGTGGAGAGGTTTGACAGAAAGGATCTAGAAGCACCTTTCATGAGCCTTTCAAATTTGAAACAGTCCGGTAATACAGAGTCTTATATTTCTAAATTTTTGAGATTATGTATTACGGTTCTTGATCTGTCTGCAGCAAGAAGGGTATACATGTTCATCGATGGCTTAGATGAACCTCTGCATGGGTTGGTTAAATATACCAAGAACACTACCTTGCATGATGCCATTGAGAGGGCTAGAGATCTTCAAGATGCCTTGCCAAAAGCAAAGGCAAAACTTTCAGAACAAGCCCTCTTTTCCTTTTAAAGGAAAGGAAGCGAAAGCTACTCCTTCAAAGGAGAGCTCATAAAAGAAGCCTCTTGATGATGAAGTCCAGAGAGATCTAAGAAGGAAGAATCTATGCTTCACTTGTGAAGAACCATGGGTACCTTGATATAGATGTCCTGCTGGTAAAGCACATTATATGGATGTCTTCTCAGATCTTGAAGAAGATGAAGATGATGAACCAAGAAGGGGTCACAGCGCTGACAATGTTGAAGGAGGTTCAACACCATCAGGAGATGGGAATGGAGAATTTTATCCTATTGGAGGAACTCTTGCATCTTTGAGGGGAGTACCTAATTAATTGACCTTAAGAGTTCAAGGTTCAATCATGAATCAGAGGGTTTCTGTATTGATTGACAGTAGGGCTACCCACAATTTCATTGATGCCCATCTTGTGCAAAGGAGGGTAATACCCACTGATATTTTTGAGGGATTCTCTATCTTGGTCCCAGGAGATATAAAAATGAAATGCACGCATTATGTCCAATCACTTTAAGTCACCATGGGATCGTACAATTTGGTGGATCACTTCTTTGTAGTTGACACACCAGACACCAATGTTATTTTGGGTGTTCAATGGTTGATTACATTGGGGAAACTCACCACTGATTTGGAGGATTTTCAAATGGAATGGGTGGACAAGAAGAGTGGTGCACATCAAATGATAAAAGGAATGCATACTTACCCCTCACAAAACACTTCCACATAGAAAACAACGATGGATTTGCACAGTGGATGCAAGGACCTCAGTATCCCATCCATTATGTTCATGAGATTTCTACAAGGGACACTCTTATCTAGTGGGAAACTGTTATGTAGGTAAATACTCTCTGCGAACAAAGACAATCCCTCTAGCCCTAGGGTGGGTCTAGTAAAACAGAATCATGCTATGGTGTAGGTCCCTAGATATTCGAATGGAAGAGGATGTGATAAGATAACCTACCTGTGGTCCAATGCTGTTGTCGGCAATCTTAGTATTGATGAGAAATGCTCACTCCCAATTTGGCAAGTCATAAGCCCTTCGCTTATCGCACTTGGACCTTTACAAAAAGATCAGAAAATGATAACCACATCCCACATACTAATTTCATCCAAAATATACTAGTCAGTCAGAGAAGATTAGCATGTTGCATTCGATAAAGATAAAACACAAGAAGGGAACCAGACAATAGTAAATTATATTAAAAGGTAGAAAGAAGAGATACAACCACGCTCTGACTTTGTGGTCTCCTCCAGTGGGGTTCAGGTGAAGCACGTCTCAAAGCTCATCAGGGAATTTAGACAGTATAAGGGACCTCTCGATGGATTTCTCCTTGTTCTACCTTCTCAATAACTTGGTTACTCAACTATAGCTTAGTCGTTCAAGTTCATCACTTCAACTATATAATTCTCTTTTTTCAACTTAAACTACAGCTAGTTTTCATAAAGAGAGAAGGTTTGTTTATATAGAGGCAAAGGAGTTTGGGATCCCTACAAATGTGGAAGGGAGGCCTATCCTTTAGGAGTGTTCCAAGGGAGGTGGAAACTACTGGCTAAAGGAGGAGGCCCGTGGTTGTTTCAGCTCAACCACTCCCAATGATTCATCCCCGAAGTGGTTGGAATGGAACCTCCACCTCTATTTTTTTTTTAAAATTCATAAATATCTTGGCGCAGGCATTACACTGGGACAGAGCACCAAGTGACGCGGGCTTAGTGTAAAATTCCCAGGTTAGTGCAAGGAGAGAAAGGGCTACTCGTGACAAGGTAAAAATAGGGATTTTCACAGCTCTTCTTAGGGAAATGTAAACAAGAAGAATGTTTCCTTCATCAAAATGGATGCAAGGATGTAATTTTCAAAGCATGACACTATTCATTGGTCACAGAAATGACCCTTCAATGTGCGATTTTGGGATTGTAGGGACAGTGAAAAAATATTGTGTAACGATGCCCCCTAGAGGATGAGGTCCGAGGGAGAGGGAGGTGTGAAATGCTTTATGAGAACTCACTTGACCCAAACACCACTGTCGAAAAACCTGTAATTACAAATACAACTAATATCTCTGATACATGAACATGTGGCATGTGCACAACCATCCATAATAGAGTATATAAAGATTGAGATCTTGGTATGGATGCAACTGTCCAATAGTAAAGATCAACAAATAGACTCAGGTATGGTCGCAGACATCTAATCAAAGAGTTATGCAATAAGTCATGATAATCCACAAATAACCCACAACCTATATTTTATCAGAAAAAATCCAAGGTCTTGTGCTCTATGTCGACCCGAACAAGTACAATTTATAGCATGCGAATGTATGAGCCGAAGTCGAATATGCAAGAAAATCTTCTGATTACCAGCCAATGATGAAAGCTGTTAATAAATGTGAGAAGAACCACCAGTAATGATAATGGCTCTCAAGGTATGAAAGGTAAAATCCATGGAATGTGAACAGTGATCTACAGTCGAACACTTGCGGAGTCAGTTGATCGAAGGCCAATGATGTGGACCTTGCATCGAATGTGAAGAACCTTCCATTAAGGCATGCAGGCTCCAAGGTACCAAAAGGGAGTCTCTAGATTAGATTCTTAGATAATGAGCTGAAGTCTATAGGAAGTGACCTGGTTGAAGGAGGGTCATAATGTTTCCCACATCATCGACACGAGACAGAGGAATATGATGTTTTTGAATCAGGACCAACAGAGAATCAGAGGGAGGTTGCAAAAATGCAGAGGCAAACTTCTCTTGAACATATCAGCAACACAACATTGGATTTGGCAGTATTTTGCATCAAAGGATCTGAGGTCATGATGATGTGGCAAAGAGCGAGTGAGAGGTAAAAAAATATTACCCAAACCCATGAAGGAAAACATGACGAAATGAGATGTCCCCAACTTGACACGAATGCAGACAAGTTCCATGTTCAAGAGCGACATACTGCCATTACAACTAAATTCTGGTTCCATTTTCCCCCACCATTTCTTTCGAGTACCCCAATTATTTTTGAAAACAAGCTTAAAGGGGATAGCATATGCTTGCATTGTAAGTTTTTCCTTTGGACAAATCCATCCTAGTACATTTTATGAGACCTAGGAAGGAGGAACTCGAATAACGTCATGGTGCGAGGTCTGATTTCATCAGGGTTTAACAAGTTTGACAAAGGGATAATTTGGCATCTTTTCATGTTTAGAGAGTCTGAAAAGAAGGCAGAAAAGAAAACTCCAACAGTCCCTTTTCATAGATAGTCTCACAGATCCAAAAAGGTATAAAATTTTGTCTGAGAAAACCTCTTAGTCGTGATAGGCTAAGGTATTCCTTTTTTGTAAATAATCTATCCCAGCCCGAAAAATGGTTAAACGTATACTGGGTAGATATCATTTTTCAGCCATTTAACGAGTTCAAAACAACAAGCGTCTCGGAAATATTTTCAATTTTAGAGAGCCAGAAAAGAGCTGAAAGATGACTCCACTAGTGAATTTTTCGTGTTTTTACCGATTCCAAAAAAGTATAAAATATAACTCGTTACTTCATCCTTGTCGCATGAAAACCTGTTGCTGCACAAGAGACATGTATAAAACCCATTTTTAGAAAACAATATCATAAAATAATCGAAAAACATGCCTTAAAATGTAATCATGGTTTTCAAAAAGTTATAAAATGCTAAAAAATAGTAAAAACAATTACTTTTCACTTTTTACCTCTTGCGGAGCAAATTTTACCCATTTTACTATGCAATCTTGCGGTGACGATAGTGGTAAATCTAGTACATCAATCACAAATCCGTAAACTCTAGATAATATTTGAGATCCCTCTTGTAATTTCAAGCTATTCCTTTCTTCCTGCATTCTTCAATTTTGAATTTTGGGGGAGAAATTGTAAAATTTAGGGCACCGCGGTCGGCATGGGTTTCGGGCATGGAGTCGTGCTGACCGCCCTATTTTTAACATTAGGGCGCGCCCATTAGCGCGACTATTTAAGAAACAGTTGCGCCAATGGCGCAACACACTTTCAAGCAATAATACTCACCAAATGTCCCAATTTTTTTGAAATTCAAGGATAGCTATTGGCTAATATCACTTGTATGTGTGTGTTTGCAAGTGAAAAAGAGAAAAAAATCGTCATTGAATGGAAAGAACGAGAACATAGTGAAGAATATGAGTTAGCCATGGAAAATGAAGGAGTTATGGAAGCCCTCAGGAACTGTGGTTTGAAAAAATTCTTCCTCACACCATGTCTCTGAGCCCAACCATAATTGCTAGAATATCTTATCAGTATATGGGACGAAGATCAAGAGAAATTCATCTTATGGGATCAGGAACTTGATATTGATGTTTCCGACGTATACTTCATCACAGGATTATCATGGAGAGGTGCAGCACCACTCCTAACTGGCACTTGACCCTGCATGGAAAACATGTCCATGATGATAGACAGGGTATGTCAAGGAGCGTGGAAAGGAATCGAGAGTGGGAAAGTTGATATACAAACTATCCTAGATTTGACACTACGCGTGGTATTATATACCATCACACATGCTGCAGGATCGCAAGCACTGCAAGAAGCAACAAAGACACAGTTGCTTCTTGCTATGGATTGCATGCCTTCGACCCTCTTTAACTGGGCAGAGGCAGTGACCATAAACATGAAGTGCCAATTAACCAAATGCAAGAAGACAAAACCGAAACAATTTGGTTATGGATCCATCTTGGTATCGTTCTTCTTGGAACGATTACCAATTTTTCAGTGATAGGAGGTTATAGCCCGGAATCCACCAGCCAGAGAACCTTGAATGGCCCGATGGGCAGCACTAATGCCAAGGGCAGGGGGTGGCCAACAGATGTCTTGGAGGCCGGAATTTTTTGATTAGCTCCGTCGACAACTGATTTTTGTGGAGGATTGGCCCTACTCTGGAATATACTTCACGGGTGACCCAGACCTCCCATTCCCAGAGGGAGAAGATTGGGATGAAGATTTGGGTAAGACTCAATTTTTTGAATTTTATGAGTATTATATATATATTTTTTATGTATGTTCTGACATTAAATCCATGTGATGCAGATGTTGGCCCAAAGAGAATTTCCCGCATGTCATCAATAGCAAGGTGAATCCCTCGTGATTTCGACCCTCAAGGTGAGGGCAACGAGGAAAATGAGATAGTGTGCAACCTGGAAGGGATCACCCGAGGAGTTCCAGATTATGCACGTTTTGATGATTTTCCTCGCACCTATCATAGACACACTATAGAAGTGCTTAGCCGAATCTGCCGCTTGATAAGGCAGCTAGTACAGGCCATGAAATGTTATCATGAGCATCATGTTGATTAGACACCTAGGTTTATTTTATCTGCATATTTTTGCGAGAAATGATGTCTCGGGATGTAATAGAAACATACACATATTTTTTGACGTTATGATGCACAAATTTTCAAACATGTGATATATATATATATATATATTTTCTTACATCGATCTTTTTACATATGATGATGTTTTTACAAATTATGCAAATGTATATCTAATACAATGTTGGCCACTGTATCAGTTAACGTGTTCATTCGTCTAGGAATATGTTGATAAGTAATGAAATAAAAATGTATTTCCAACAAATGAATACGTAAATAAAATCTTAGAATGTATGGATTTCTAACTGAATAATGATTATTGAGTTGTAGAACAACAAGTTGTGAATCTAGATTTACAAGAAATGTGCATATGCCGAGATTAATTGCCTCGGTTAATATCTCAATGACAACGCTATATTCAATGACATTGTTTGTAGTTTGTCCTCGACAAATACCTTGCAGGTCTATCAACTCACCAGTAGGATTATAAATTACCCAGGCTGCTGAAGACAAATTCCTGGTACTACGGGAAGCACCATCTGTAAAACCGACATAAGGGGTAATAGAAATCTGCACAATAAGCAAGACCCAATAAGTAGGAAAATGCTCACAAAGCACACCAAAACCAAAATCATGTACAAAAATGAAAATAACACCTATGTACACCTGATATTCACAAATGAATCATGCATAATATTTTTTGAGATAAAATCGATTTCTAGGTTGTTCAAGAGGATTACCTTCATAGTCGACTAGCTCATAGGCCTCATTTTGCAACACATGTTTAATGATGTAGGGCCCATGCCACAAAGGTTGAAATTTACCTGCCCCCATATTATCATGAGCTTGGTCATATAAGAGGATGAGATCTCCTTCAATAAAAGAACGAGGGGAAACTGATTGATCAAAATGAGCTTTGACTCCCTTCTTTTGTGCCTCGATGACCAAAGCATCTAAGCGACGAGTTTCATCTAACCTCTCTGAGTAAAGGAGATGCTCTTCTTCTGGTGAAGTATTAAGCAGTAATTCCACAGCTAGCTTGAGTGAAGTTATTTCACATTCAATCAGGAGAGTATCTTTTAGACCATAAACCAACTAAAAAGGGGTGAATCCGGTCATACTCTTCACTGAGGTTTGGTATGCCCAAAGAGCTGAAAATAACATGAGATGCTAGTTTTATTTCTGGATCCCAATCATACGCTGAAGCATTGTGACAAGAAATTTTTTCACAGCTTCAACCTAGCCATTGGCTTGAGGGTAGTATTATGTTGAGTTTTCATGACGCAGACCCAACTTAGAAGTCAACTATGCCACCATATAATGCCGAAAATGGAAACCATGATTGGTAATGATGGCTTGAGGGACACCAAACCTAGAAATAATATGATTGAATATGAAATAAGTAGTTGTCTTACCATCAGCGGCAAGTGTAGAAATAGCTTCGGCCCATTTGGTGAAGTAGTCCACAGCTACGATGATATAAGCATGCCCCCGGTCGAGTGAGGGTTACGCGTCATAAAATTGATGCCCCATTTGGAAAAGGGACCAATGGTAATGACAGGCTGAATGGGAATAGGTGGTGCACGCATCTTGCATTGATAAATTTGGTAATCATGACATTTATGAACTGTGACAATACAATATTTGAAAATGGAAGGCCAAAGATAACCAGCACGAAGGATATTTTGTGTAGTAGCATAACTAGACATGTGACCACCACAGGTGCCACTGTGACAATCATTCAACATTGTCTCAGCTTCCTTGAGGGTCAAACATTGGCGGAGTATAGAATCAACTCCGACGCAATAGAGCGTATCTTCGACTATGCGATAAGTTTCCGAGTGCTGCCAGATATGACAGTGGTCATCCTTTTTCAACTCAGACTGAAATGTGGAATTCTGGAGATATACGATGATATCACCATACCAGGGATTGAGGGTTCTAATCAAGAAAAGTGTATCATCTGGAATATGGTCCTCAGAACGAGACGAAGCGGAGTCGGAAGGAAGGGAACAAATCAAATAAAAAAAAACTAGTGATTTCTTTGATTTGGCAGTACTAAATTCCAAATAAAACTCTTGGAGGATAATGATCCACTTCGAGTATTTTTCCCCCACCAATTGTCGAGAAAAAATATAGGTCATGGGGTTGCAATCGAAAATCACAATCACCCTATGCAAAATGATATAACGACGAAAGCGTTGTACGGCCTAGGCCACAGCTAATGCTAAATTCTCAACATGAGCATAACGTGTTTCAAGATCAAGACGGTTATGAGACAAGTAATAAATAACATGTTCGTGACTGTCATCATCATCTTGTACCAAAACCATGGCAATTGTACTAAAATCAACAGCCAAGTAGAGAGAAAAATCATGATGATAATTTGGACGACGTAACAAAGAAGCATTGACCAACAATGTCTTGAGGGTGTCAAAATATTGTTGAGAAATATCATCCCAACAGAAAGGGATGTCCTGTTTCAAAAGTCGCATGTATCCTTTAGCTACTTCGACATAGTTCTGTATAAAATGGCATAGAAAATTAGCCTTACCTTGTAGACTCTGTAATTGATGTCATGAGGATGGAGAGGGGAGATTGACAATAGCCTCAACCTTACGTGGATCGAGGAGAATTTCATCTTTAGATACAATAAACCCTAAAATTATACAGAAATCAACACAGAAGACACACTTATGCGAATTAAGCCAAATGTTGTAGTGTCGAAAACGAAGAAATATCTGACGTAGATGGTCTGGATGGTCCCTATGCTTAGCTGAACGAGCTGTAAGGTCATCCAGGTAAGGCTAAACGATGTGACGAATGTCATGAAAAGTGTAGGACATCGCTCACTGGAAAGTGTCCCTAGCATTGTTTAAGCCAAAAGGGAGTTTCTTGTATGAGAAGTGTTACATAGCATTTTGTCACCGTCCCTACAATTCCTTGTCCCACACATTGGAGGGCCTTTCCCGTGACCTGTGAGCAGTGAAATGACCTGAAACCACTTTCATGGCATCCCCCTTGACAAGGAAAATCATTCCTCTAAAGAAAGTTTCCTCTGCAAAACCCTAAAAACTAATCTTTTGGACTTGGCGCGACTAGCCAGTTCAGCCCTCATGCCAATGGGGAAAATCCACCATAGAGGGCGCAGTAACTGGCATTCTATCCCATTTTCCCACTCACTTAATAAGGAGTGTTTTTTAAAAATAAATGGCGGAATTTTGATTCCAACAAACTCCTGAAATAGTCTCTAAAATGAGTTGAATGGTTTGGCTCTAGATCTCCATGTATGGGAGGTGGTTTTCCACCTATCATGGAAGATTCCTTAGAGATAGGGCCAATCCCATAATTGTAGGGATCCCAAATCCTCTTCCACCATCTATATAAGCTTGCCTTTTTCCCTTAGCAAGCTAAGAGCTGAACTTGTAGCAAGGAGACTATAGCCAGACAGCTTTTGAGAGCCAAGCCGAAGCGAGAGAGCTTTGTCCCGTTTCCGACAAGCTTCGTTGAGACATGCTCCGCTATCAGCCCTGCCGAACGAAGATCCAGCGTCAGAGCTTTGGGTTGTATCTTTCCTTTGTTATTTTAATGATAAGTGACTTTGATTATGGTTTCATTCATGTTTTTATTCCTTAATGAAATGAATTACATCCTCTCTGACTGATGTATGGTTACAAGATTTAGATTTTACGTGGTATATCGTTGTATCCTTTGCATGTGTGCAAGTGTTTGGACATGTCGAGTGGAAGAATCATGATCTTCCAAGAAAAGGATGGGAAGCGTCATCCTTTCTTCAACGACCACTGCATAGGACCTGAGGTAGGCAATTCATTAAGTTTTTGTCATTTTGTAATTAGAGACCTAAGTCACCGCATGACCTAATTGTTGCTAGACCCGATCTGGGCTAGTAGGGATTTCCTCTGTTTGCAGAGGGGATTTACCTCTCCAACAAACTAGCGACTCCAATGGGGATTCAGTTGGAGTTATTCTCTTGTCTTTTGGTTTTCCTTGGCTTTTGATTGATTTGTTTTCTCTTCTAGTTCACCACCTTTGTTCTTAAACCCCTGCTCAACCCCAAAGGATCAGATCTAACCTCTGCTTTTCCGAAATTTTAATCTTTTCATGGATGGCTTGATTGATGTGATTTCCACCGTGACAGTCACACCCATTGGTGTAGGCTTCTATTTCATCACCCACACCATCCCCTGTCTGGTGCTGATTACAGCCATACAGTCACGCCATTTCCTGTAGGTGTTAGGGTTTTCCCTTTTTCGAGAGTTTTTTTGGTCAATACTTTTGCTTCTGGGTTATTTTTAGATTTTGCTTGAAGTGGTGAGTCTGGTCTTGGTTGGGAGAAATTCTTTTTTTTTTCATTTTCAGGCATTGGAACTTGTTGTTAGTTAGCAATCTGTGCCAATTGGCCATTGGCACTAGTTGTCAGTGAGAAAGTCATGCCATTTGGCACTAGTTTCACCCACAAAATTCGTGCCAATTGTTACAGGTCAAAATACCTCCTCATCAGCTCAGAGGGGAAGACAAATATGGAAGAAGTAAAAAGACCTAAATTAAACCTATTTCTGCCAGGGTAACACATATATAGAACAGAACAAGAGCGTTATAACGCAGGCAAGCAATACATTGGCCACGTTAGTGGCTAGGGCAACGCTCTGTTTACACTGGAGGGACGCGTTACCCGTGTTTTAAGTTTGAATTGGGAAAAGAGCGCGGAGAAAGATTTGAATCTCCGACTTTCCCTCACAAAGGAGTCAGTGCACAAAGGAAACTGCAGAAGCACCAATTCATTATTGGTCATTGCCATAGAAGACTGAACTCCAAGAGAGGCAAAAGCATGGAGATCAAGGAAACATCTAAGCCTTTTCCATTCCAAACTAGTGGAAAGAGAAGGGCAACAATGGCTTTCTCCCTCTCCTATAAGAAGGAGCTGAAGGCTCTTAATTAAAGGTCGAAGGATTGCTCAAAAGTTCTTGCATACTTGTGGAATAGATAATAGTGTGACATTGTGAAGGCCAAGAGTCAAAGAGGCTCCTAGAGAGCTTGTTGGCTTGGACTTCTTCACTTGATAGAGAAGAGAGATTGGGAGACTGAGGAGGGCTTGGTACAACCGATGGTTGTAATCCTCCTTCTTTCAAAATCAATAGAACTATGTTCGTTTTGTCCATTCGATGCTTAAGGTTATATTGTTGTTTCAATATTTGCTTAGTATGATATGAATGGCTCAGATGTGTATAATCTAGATGTTTATTATTGATTTAATTGATAGAATACTTGTTATATTAAAAATTACGCGGGTGCTTTGACTGATTACAGGACTCAGATTTGGAGCCGGTGAAGAAGGACTCTTTATTTGCTGCGTAGCGCTCTCCAAAGGATTCTAAAGCTGTCAAAGAGGTAATTCTCTATTGTATTCCTTCAAGTTATTTCAAGCTAATATGAACATGCTCATGCCGTCTTTGTGAACAACATAGCTAATCTTACTGTCTGCCTCGGGCACCGGAAAGCCCTGAGAGGGATATACGAAAACCAACCACCCAAGCAATTTACCCTATAGCAGAATTGGCGACTCCACTAGGGAGTGTCCCCATAGTTTCCAGACTATTTTTCCCTTCATTTCTTCTCTCCTCTGTTCAGTATCCTTCCGACCATTTTTTGATGCCCAGTAGACATACCAAACACTTGCAGAGTTCAATCCTGTTCCTTTCTGGCCAACTGAAGAGCTTTTCGCTGGTTAACGCGACCTATGCAGTTCATCCAGTGCGTTATAACGCGGTCTAGTCTTAAATACAGTGCGTTATAACGCTGTATTTTCTCACAGACAAAGCGTTACTCAGCCAAAAACCCTGCTGTTCACTACTGTGACTGTGTTTTAGCTGTAGAGTTTTTTGGCCACCAGTACCTTTCACAGACCGAATCCCTGTGCTTGTCTGCTAAAGCTGGCATTGATTATTTGTTTCTATTATTTAGTGAGTGTGCAAAGCATTTACTTTTTTAAAGAGAAATTTTTTTTTTCTACATTTAGCTGAGTTTATTCTGAAAGTTTAGTTCACAGACTGTTAAAGAGGTAGATAGAAGTCTGAATCTTGAAAGTTGAACTGTGTTATTTACATGTTGGTGCATGGATGATTGATAACGAAACCTCTCCTTGTAGAAACACTCTTCATTGAAGTTAATATTTAGAGCATGTTTTGCATGGTTTATTGAGTCAGAGTATCACTATACTTCATACGTCCATTCCCCCTCCGCAAGACTAATAACAAAGTACACTAAAAACAAAGCGATAATAAAATCAATCTAATAAATATTTTTTGAGCTCACACAAACAGTAGTTTAGGCTAGGATCTTGGGTTAGGAAAGTGAGAAAACTACCCAAGATTTCAAAACTTGAAAACTAGAGTCATTAACGAGTGAAATCCTGCTGCACTCACATTATTGGGACCATTCCTTTACCGGAGCTCAGCGCGAGACAACACTTGGGTGCACTAGAAGGTAGCCCGCCTTCGACTGCATCCTGTGGGTGTGTTATATATTGGGGTTCCCTTCGGGGATGTTGAAACTAGATCGGGGATCTAGGTATTCTGCCCATATAGCACACTGTCCTTGACTGCGGACCCCCCTAATGATGTCTGTGATTTGAGGTATCCTTAGTGGCCATACTTTTAGGGACTTACACAAGGTGAATGGGATGGGCTGTCCTGGTACCTGAAACAGATGGACCCACTCTGTCTTCGGTCTTTAGGAGGGTACTCATCTTCACGAGAGTGCTTACACCTATTGTCTGAGGTTCGGGCGAAGCTCTAGAGTGACCGTAACTATACTTTCGAACAACCCTCTCTGTATGCTATTGTGAGACTGGATTTCATCACCAGTGAACGGTAGTACTCAGACAGGGAACCCTATACTGGCTGCTTGCTGATTGATTTTAGAGAGTCTTTTCTTTTTAGTAAGTGTATGGTTACTGTCACTTGAGACTTCATAATATATCACATTTTAATAAAAAAATTTAAAGTTAAACCGGTCACCGTGGCATCCCCTGACCCACGCCGTCTGTCTCGACGACAGCAAGGTCTACCTCCTCTCACCCTAGAGGAAAGATTGAACCTTGGTGAACCCGGGCCTTCTACGGAAGAGCAGTCTCTTCTGACTAATCTTGATTATCACATAGACCCTTATCAGCTGGAACTTCCGGAGGACCCTTTCACTAAAGGCATTATACCTAATTACAATCCTCCGCTCATTGATCCGTTAGGACCTGTGATAATCCAGATTCCACCGCGCCAAGATATGTCTGCGGCAACACCAACATCTATTTCTCCACCGGTATCCACAGGGTCGATACCAATGGCAACCATTCCTGGTTCGCCATCATCCTCCCCGCCGGTGTTCAGTTCTATGTCGTTACTGGGTAACCCCAGTAGTCAACATATGCCTACCCCCAACCCTATGGTCAACACAACTGTCAGTAGTTTACTGAACCCTTCGACATCTACTCCTACCGTGATCACGTTGGGGACCACGGTAGCTCCTCCTACGAGCACGACTACTTCGGTGCCCTTTAGCAACCCTTTCGGTTGGAGCCCTCTGTTGAGTCCAAACCCGCTGGCCACTACACCAGGGGGCAGTGTTATCAGTACAGAGGTAGCAGGGAATATTTCTCTTCCTATGCAATCCTTAGGACAAATGGGACAACCCATTGTAAATACTATCCCCTTAAGTGGTTCAAACATAGGTGTAGGATCTATACCGTTGCCAAATTATGCAAATACTAGTATGCCTCCGGGAAACTCTATTGCATCCATTCGGACTAACCAACCCCAACCTCCGTCTGGAGTGGGAGGGCACTTTTACGCTAGGGGC
Source organism: Pinus albicaulis (assembly GCA_034641835.2). Taxonomy (NCBI): domain Eukaryota; kingdom Viridiplantae; phylum Streptophyta; class Pinopsida; order Pinales; family Pinaceae; genus Pinus; species Pinus albicaulis. The sequence continues at coordinate 89,297,289 of MU968359.1, read as the reverse complement.
AACCAACCATTTGCCCCTCAATACACTATGCCCTATGGAAAACAACCGTATGTTCCTACTCCTCCACCTATGGGAGGTTTTTATCAAAGTCCCACTTACCCTTCTGGCAACACATGGATGGGAGGACCCTATGGTCCAAATAGTCAGCCCATACTGCCTTGGTTAGACTCGGGGGAAAATCCACAATTGCCATTCTTGGCAGCTTTGGACATACCCGACATCCATAAGCTGACGAACGATCCCATCAACCATAACTCGCTTTGGCCTCCAATACCGCATAAGATTCCTTCCGATATCCCGAAGTTCGACGGGAAGCATGGGGACGACCCCGCCGCACACATCTCTACCTTCCATTTATGCTCCATATCCAATTCCATGGTAGATGAAAGTGTCCGACTCTGACTGTTTTCTCGCACCCTTACAGGCAATGTCGCCAAGTGGTACATTGAATTACCACGTGCCGCCATCAATACGTTTGGCGCTTTAGCGATGAAGTTCTTAAAGAACTTCCAACTACCAATTAGAGTGGAAATCGGAACAGAATTGTTAACATCACTGCGCCAAGACACCGCCACCCACATCTCTAACCATATTCATGAATGGAGACGTAGGAGGAGGCTTGTCAAAGCACCAATACCGGACCATATCTTAGCCAATTGGTTTTTCAAGTCTCTTTTACCCCATATCTCTAAAGACATTGGCCTTTCTGGTGCGGTGACAGAAGATCAATGTATTCGTCATGCCCAGCACCTGGATTTAATCTATTCACAATCCGGCACGCTTTACGATCTGCTCCCCCATGCCCCTGGTAACCCGAACCCTCCGGCTACTAAGAAAACCGGAGCTCATGCCGATGGTCTCGTTGGTGCGATCTCTGGTGTAGCCACCAATCAGTCTCGGGGGAAAACCTCCCAGCCATCCTCGGCTGCCACCGCCCCCCATCAAACGACTCCTCTCCCTTCCGCTGAGGTAAATTCAGTGCAAACCTCACAAAGACCTAGCGGAAAGAATAAGAATAATAAGAAGAAAACATCTTCTTTGGAAGAGCAGTCTGATAATCAGAATAACGCTAATTAGAAAAATGTTGCTAGAAACAACAAAGGAAAGGATAAACCCATGAAATTTCCTTGTAAAATCTGTGCGGAGGACCACTTGACATACAAATGTCCTCGGTTGCAGGAATGCACCTATTTTATTGCTAACAAGGATTCTGGGAGAACACCTGTCGTTCTTCACAATCCTTTCCCCAATCAACAGCAGCAACATCAACATATGGTTGACAATCCGCCACAACCCCATCAACGGGGCAATGGTGGTTCGTATCCTTCCGGCGAAGGACCATCTGCCACTTATGGCATCGAGAGTATTGACCTTCAAACTCGCACCAAGCTTTATGGAACTCCTACCATAGATGCTCAGGAACCGGGAACTTGTTCCAATCCGCCGCCGCCCAACGATTTACATATCGAAAGGCCTACTGTTGAACCTGTAATTTGTCCCCCCAAAGGGACACTTCGACGCACGACTCATAATACCTCTGCACGTGTAGCCCAAAAATACAATATTGTAGAAGATTTGGCGCAGGCACCGTCAGCTATGTCTGCACTTGAAGTATTACAAACCTGTCCAGCACAAAGGAAAGCCTTGCTTTCGGCCATTGGTGGAATAGATCCCCAGGATTCCATGCTAGCAGTCTTTGATATGGAAAAGGCTAAACCTCACCTCTCGCATCAAATCGCATTCCAGGTGCAGGTTGTGTCGAAAGGGAGACCCATCCATCACACTGTCATAGACGAAGGTGCTTCGACCTGCGTTATGTCACAAGCTTGTTGGCTGAATTTAGGTTCTCCTACTCTAACCCCGCCATCGAATTCCCTCAAAGCTTTCAATGGCCACACTTTCCTACCAAAAGGATACCTTGCTAGCTTTCCCATCACTCTGAGTGGGAAAACGGTAAACGTGGACGTTGAAGTCGTAGAGCGTCATCTCGACTATAATCTATTGCTCGGCCGCAGTTGGTCTTATGCTATGACCGCCATCGTGTCTTCGGTCTTCCAACTCATCCTATTTCCATTGGATGGGAAAATAGTCACGGTCGACCAGCTATCCTTCTGCACCCCTGATTATTCCACTTTACCAAGTAGCTTTGTACCCCTAATAGGAGGTGTCCCTGACTCTTACGTCAATATCAGTACTAGTCTTCTGAAGACATCTTCCCTACTGGGTTGTTTTCCTCTACTGCCGCCGCAGATCCCAAACACGGTTGTAATGATATCCACCTCTTCAGATGGCTCTATTGACCCATGGATCATCCCGGCACCTTCAGATATTGATTCCTATGGAGATCAGATGCTGCTTTCGTCGGTTGAGTTGGCTTACCAAGCCATCCAAACCGCATCTGAACCCTCCACTGATATGGTTTCGACCAGAGGTACAACCCCCTCTCCCATAACAGTTCTCTCTAAGGATCTCCTCAATGAAGTATAGCCTACAGACGAAGCTATTCGAGAGATCATGTCATTAGAAGAACGACCTTGGGGAGAGTTCCACCATCGCGCTTCGACGATTGATTTGGAGGTGATGAAAACTGAAATCCCATCTTTTGACCAACCTGAGATAGTTCCCTCCTCTTATACGACTGTCCACACTATCGATTTAGAAGGGAACATGGGTAATATTTCCAAGACACTGCTCATTGATATCTCGGTCAAAACGGGTATCATGGAAAATATTCGGATTGGAGCTGACTGCAATACTGAGGAAATTGCGTCCTTCACATCTCTTTTTAAAGAATTTCGCGATGTCTTCGCTTGGTCTTACGACGAAATGCCCGGCATAGATCCTTCTATTGTCGAGCACGAAATCAACACTTATGACAATGCTAAACCTATCCAGCAACAACTCAGACCTGTCCACCCGCGCAAAGCATTCGCCATCAAGGTCGAAGTAGAAAAACTTTTAAACACTGGCTTCATTTACCCCGTTCCCTTAACTGAATGGGTTTCCAATCCGGTTCCCGTTGATAAAAAACAAGGCACTATTCAAGTTTGCGTCGATTATCGCGATCTGAATGCCGCTTGTCCAAAAGACAACTATCCTACGCCATTCATTGATCAAATTCTTGACGATTATGCCGGATGTGAATCTTTTTCCTTCATGGATGGATTCTCGGGATACAACCAGATTGCCATAAAAAAAGACGACCAGCATAAAACTGCTTTCATCTGTCCTTGGGGCATCTTTGCGTATAAAAAGCTCCCATTCGGCCTGAAGAATGCTGGAGAAACTTTTCAACGGGCTATGGACTATGCTTTTCATGACATTCGACATATTGTACAGGCATACTTGGATGACCTCCCGGCTCATTCCAAGAAGCGACGAGACCACCTGGCTCATTTAAGAGAAATTTTTGCTAGGTGCAGGTTCTACAATATACGCTTGAATCCTCATAAATGCGTATTTATGGTCGAGTCCAGACGATTGTTAGGGTTCATTGTTTCCAAGCACGGGATTAGGGTTGATCCCGATAAGGTAAAGGCAATTATTGAATTGTCGGCACCACAATCCATCCTTCAACTCCAAAGCTTGCAGGGGAAGGCAAACTTTTTGCGTCGTTTCATCGTTAACTATGCTAAGATGACGAAAGGATTCATACGATTGTTGAAGAAAGGAACACTATACTTGTGGGATGACCAAGCTCAATGGTCATTTGATGCTTTAAAACATGCACTTGTTTCAGCCCCACTCCTTAGTGCCCCCGATTATTCACGCGACTTTCTCCTTTATCTGGCAGCATCACCATCCTCACTTGGAATGGTTTTGGTTCAAGTACACGATGACGACAGCGAACATTTGATTTACTATTTATCTAAAGGTCTCATTGGACCTGAATTACGTTATTCACATGTGGAGAAACTCTCTCTGGCAGTAGTTTTCGCCGTCACCCGGCTCCGACATTATATATTGCTGCGACAGACTACGGTGATTGCTTTGGAGAATCCCATGAGACATATCTTGTCTAGACAAATTATTGGAGGGAAATATTCCAAATGGATCATCATCCTCCAACAATTTGATTTGGTGTTCACGGCTGCCAAAGCAAAGAAATCCCTGGTCTTCGCCGAATTACTATCGGACCTTCCCAGAATCGACCCGGCAGAGGTAGCTCATGATCCATTCCCTGATGAATCTGTCTACTTGGTCGACTCTTCGGACCCCTGGTATGGAGACATCTTAGTCTACCTACAAACTCAACGCTTCCGCCCAGCTCTCACATCTGATGACCGTCGTCGTATCCGCCACCAAGCAAAGCACTACCTCGTGCTAAACGATACACTATATCGTCGTGGTGTTGATACTATTCTCCGACGTTGTCTCACTATCGATGAGGCAGAACGCGTTTTGAATGACTGCCATGCAGGGGCATGTGGTGGTCATCTTTTGGGCATAGCTACTGCCCAAAAAATCTTGCACGCTGGTTACTGGTGGCCCACTTTGTTTAAAGATTGCATTGCAGCAGTCCAAAAATGCCATCCATGTCAAATTTTCACAAAGAAAATGCACGCACATCCTGCCCCCCTTCACCAGGTTATCTCCGTCGGTCCTTTCGCTAAATGGGGAATTGACTTCGTCACCTGCAATCCCGCTTCGGAAAACGGACACAACTACATCATGGTTGCGGTCGATTATTTTACGAAATGGGCTGAAGCCCTTCCCACTTTTAAGGCCGATGGCGAAACCGCCGCTCTCTTCCTGTTTAATCAGGTTATCTGTCGGTTTGGCGTACCCCTATCGATTGTCACAGATCATGGATCTCACTTTCAAAATCATATGATGACCGAATTAACATCCATGCTAGGTTTCCGACAAGATCAATCTTCGTCTTATTATCCTCAAGCTAATGGTCAAGTAGAAGCCATAAATGGCGTTCTCAAAACCATGATTCGTCGATTGGTCGGAAACCATAAAACCACATGGCATCGAAAGTTATATTCTGCGTTATGGGCATACCGAACGTCAGTTAAAACTGCCACAGGCTTCACACCTTTCCAACTTGCTTTCGGCCTGGAGGCAGTACTTCCATCGAGTGCAAAATCCCATCGCTTAAACTGGCCGTTGAACTCTTGCCTGGCGCCGCCGCCACAGAAGAGCTCTTGCTCTCGCTCGATCATTTAGACGAAACTCGTCGAGATGCTACATTAGCACTCGAAGCTCACCAGCGCCGAGTTAAAGCTCAATACGACAAATCTGTCAAGCCTCGTTCTTTCCAAGAGGGCGATCTTGTTCTACTTTATGATCAAAAACACGACCTCTTGGGGGCAGGAACACTCCAACCATTGTGGCTCGGTCCTTACATCATTACTAAAGCCCTCTCAAAAGGAGCTTACGAACTACAGGACTGTAATGGAATTCCACTCGAGGAGCCCCGCAACGGGCTCTATCTGAAGAAGTATTTTGCCTAGTTTCACACTAGGCATATGCTTTGTAATTTTATGTATATAAGTTTTGCCTATTTTTATTTTTGATGCTTCTGGATTATTTGTTTGGTTTAAGGTGTTTTTCTCATGTAATATTTTTCTTTCGCACAGATGTCATCACATTCGTTATCATACGTCGGGTATGCAGACGGTGCTAGTCGTCACACTAGACACATTGCTTCAGCTGCTTGGGTTCTCTATACTCCTGAGTCGGACCTTCTTGGTTCCGGGGGGATCTTCCTGGGTAACGCCACCAACAATGTCGCCGAGTACATGTCAGTGATCCAACTCCTCACGGAAGCGGCATCTCGTGACATCTCCGATTTAGTGGTCAGGTTAGATTCCCAACTCATCATTATGCAGCTAAACAATCATTACCGTGTCCGCCACCCTGTATTGTTACGTTATTTTTTACGAGTGCGACTTTTAGAACGTCAATTTCAAACAATCACATTTGAGCACGTTCCTAGGGAATTTAATGCATTAGCCGATTCTTTGGCAAATTATGTGTTAGATTGGCATTTGTCACATTTATTGTAAAAGATTTACTCATGAGTACATATATTTTTATCACATCAAAAAATGCATAAAAATTTAAAAACACAAAATCACCAATATATATATATATATATATATATATATATATATAGATATATATATAGATATATGTCGTGTCCAGTACACAGAAAACATCAAAAAGAAAATCTCCCAAAACTTGGGGTGTTTTACAAAATTTGGCTACACTAAGCCATGCTCTGACACTAATACATCTACTCCACCAGCTAAGCCCGATGCTCATAATAGCATACAACTGCTCTAGCTATCCTCCTCAGAGGAACCAGGTATCTCTCCGGCACACCCACAGTATGCCGCTGCAGACGAACTGGAACCTCCCGCATAGGAAGCGGCGGTATACCCATGCTCAGACCCTCCAAATTCCTGGAGAGTTCATGTAAAATTTGGGTATCATCGTCGTCGCCGGCTTCCGCATCCTCTACAGGTGCGCCAGCCCCGGGTAGCTGCAATCCTTGCCGTGCATAGCGAGGGGCCCCAGCTGGACGGACAGGTGCCACATCTGTGTCAAGCAAGAAAAATTTTCATGTCAAAACTAAATTTTCACCCCTTTCTGAAAACAAAATTTTTTTACATAAACATTCAAAACCTACAAAACAAAAACTTCTTTGAAAACAACTGATCATTTTTTCTTACCATTGGGCCCCCACTGGGTGCCAGGGGGCAAGAATAGCTCGGGATCACTTGTGAAGTTCATCCCTGCATAGGGATAATCCTCAATCATGATGATCTGAGAGTCCAGCCAATCAAAAAATCCCTCATCAAAACAGTGACGGACGGGACCCTCTCTAGTCCGTGGAAGCAAAGTGGCCCACCGAGCCTGCCTCAGCTCGCGTGGACCCAATGGCGCTGTAGGGATCCTGGGCCTCATCAGTGGTATCCACTCCAGTATGAAAGAAACAATCAGTGTTCTGTACCCAAACTCTCTTTGAGTACGGGTCTTGCATGTAGCAAGCTCTGCTCGGACTCGACGGACCACACCGTCACACCAATCGAAAACCTGAGGCTGCATACAATCCAAGGCTAAGAGCATCTGAGGCTTGGTCACCACATGCTGACTCTTGGCACCTGCCAAGCGAACAATCATCCATAGAATAGACCGCAAGGGTCTCAAAGTCACCTGTGCAATAGGTATCCGGTTACTCACAGCCTGGGTGCCACGTATGCAGTGCGCATGGATCAAATCAGTAGTGGAACGAGGGTCAGCTCTGGACCCCGTCAAATTGGGCCTCGCCCCATGACATGACAAGCCGGTCAAAAAGTAAACATCATCTTTTTCGATGGTGAGCTCATTGCCACCAATCCGAAAGACATGATGCCGCTCGTCCCACTGCTGGATCAGCCACCTCAGGAGGTCCTCTTGACCCCTCATCAGTTCTAAATGGGCATACTTAAGCAATCCACACCTCCGGAGAGCCATTAAACTTGCCGCATCCGTCACCATCTCTCGTTCTTCCCGCTCATGCTCTCTCTCTCGCCAGATACTCATGATTAACAGCTGAACACCTGCAAATGAAACATTTCCAACCGATTAAAATTTTCTTGGACCACTTCAAAAATGGAAAAATTGAATTGTTAGAAATCATGTTGCGCCTAACGTGGGAGATAATACAAAACAGAGCGTTCTAACGCGTACTTCCCTCATGGGTTATGCGTTTAACGCGGCTGTTGTACTTCTGACCCGCGTTAGGCGCAAATATTTTTCTAGGGCCTCAAAATTTCCTAATTTTGAACCAGCAAAAACTAAAAAATTGGCAATTAAATGATAACAGGAGGTTCTAGCTCTTACCTGGATCTCGCGGAATAGAAAACTGTTGCCCGGATTGACCGTAATCGTCAACTGAAATTTTCACCCCTTTTTCACTCCAGAGCTTCTTCACAGCACTCAAAACAGTGAAAATGAATGTCTTCCGACCTTCTTATAGCAAATTCTGGGGCATGACTCTCTTTAGTCAGTCGGCAAAGTCATGATTCCTCGCTGTACACATGTCGCAACTTTCGAGATTTGGTACTGATGATTCTAATAAGGGATCAAGATTTATGTGCAGACATACTCATGTTTTATCGAGCATTCTTTTTATGGTATTTTTCTTGCTCGTTAATCCGAAAAACCTCAAGTTCTCTTCTTCGAGCTCGTTAAACTTACACGAAGTTGGCATCGAGCATTATTTTTGGTCTTTCTTACTCGTTAATCTGAAAAACCTAGAGTTTTCTTCTTCAGACTCATTAAAACTACGGAGAAGTACTGAGCATTCTTTTAGGAATCTTTTTCTCGCTCATAAAACCGAAAAAATCCCGAGTCACCTTTGTCAGACTCGTTAAAATATTGAGACAAAGAACAAGGAGCCATTCTTTTCCTCTTTTTCAAAGCTCTTTAAACAGAAAAAATATATCGAGTTTTCTCCGCGTGACTCGTTAAAATTTCACGGAGGTACCGAGTTTTCTTCGTTGGACTCGTTAAAATTTCACAAAGAATATTGAGTTTACTTCGTCTCCTCGTACTCATAACAAAATGAGGTAGACGTCCATTGAACATAGATTTCTCACTTTTCCGGATTCGATGGACTAACTAACGGAAAATGAACTATTTCAGGCTTACTATTACCCCTTTTCCGTGCCCAGTTATCAAGACATGACAAAGGTACCCCAATGGAGCCGTCTTTTACGACATTTTTCAGACTCCCTAAACATGAAAAATTCACCGAGTTTTCTCGTCTGGACTCGTTAAACCTAATCAGACAGGACATGGAGTTGTCTTTTATGACATTTTTCAGACTCTCTAAACATGAAAAATTCACCGAGTTTGCTCATTTGGACTCATTAAATCTAATCAGATGGGGCACAGAGTTGTCTTTCCTGGCATTTTTCAGACTCTCTAAACATGAAAAAATCACCGAGTTTGCTCATCTGGACTCGTTAAATCTAATCATATGGGGCACAGAGTTGTCTTTCTTGACATTTTTCAGACTCTCTAAAAATGAAAAATTCACAGAGTTTACTCGTCTGGACTCGTTAAACTTAATCAGACGGGGCAAAATTTGGACAAAATGGATACTACCTCTGTTACATTTTCAAAAAGGTCGATTTGGCAGAAAAATTCTTGAACATGGCACTTCCCAGAAAAATCTTTCGCAGTTAGCCAAACCCTACCATCTATGAGTATTAGCCTTCATTTCCCAGTGTCCTTGCACCGGTAAAATCCTAACACACTCTTTGGTGTTCAACACGCTTCAGCTGCCTAGTACCCTACTAGAGTGCCTTCTATTGTTCAAGCAGATCTCGCTATCTACTGCTCCTGTTATCAACCAAACCGTTCATTATGCCAGAATTATTTGTCATCTGACGTTCCAATTTACTCTTCCTTATCTCAAATCATAAACAAAATCATTTGGTTTCCGTTTCATGTTGACTGATGTAGGACGCCTCAGTTCCTACCTTTCGATAGATCACTTCCTACCGACTTCAACATCTTATCTAGGAAGTTGATCCAGAAACCCATCAGTACCCAGATACTTGCAGACATCAGTGGCAGGTAGTCTTGTGTTTGATCAAGGGTCTTCATCATTGGCTCTTGGTTGAATGATTCTACGAGTGTTCGACTTCAACTCCTTTTATTCACACTCGCTAGATTGTACTGGGCATCTTAGGGACCATCATCATTATCGATGGCCACCTTCGCGTCTGTTAATAGTTTTCATTATTGACTGGTAATCAGATGATTTCTCACATGTTCGACGACAACTCCCTCATTCACATGTTCAGAAATATGCAGTTTAAGTGAATCGGCGGTCAAGACCTTGGGGCAAAAGGCTACACCATTAAAATTGTGTCCCCTTCCCCAAGCTGCGATATTGTTTATGGAGACAGCTTTTTCAGCCTGATCCTGTTATGACAAACACTTCCACATTGTGCCTATTGGTGGACAGATTCTTCATATCTCTATTCTAGAGAAATCATGTTGTTTAAAGCTACTGAGCATGGGACATGCCCGACTCTAGGCAAATACTATATTTTCTGACATATGTTGTTGTTTCAGGTTTTCCTCAGTCTTTCAATCTCTCTCTCTACAAATTATAAAGTATTTCGGCCATCGTCTTCGTCTCTAACCTCACACTTTAGGGGGCATCTGTTACAGGTCAAAATACCTCCTCATCAGCTCAGAGGGGAAGACAAATATGGAAGAAGTACAAAGACCTAAATTAAACCTATTTCTGCCAGGGTAATGCATATATAGAACATAACAAGAGCGTTATAACGCAGGCAAGAAATACATTGGCCGCATTAGTGGCTAGGGCAACACTCTATTTACACTAGAGGGACGCGTTACCCATGTTTTAAGTTTGAATTGGGAAAAGAGCGTGGAGAAAGATTTGAATCTCCGACTTTCCCTCACAAAGGAGTCAGTGCACAAAGGAAACTGCAGAAGCACCAGTTCATTATTGGTCATTGCCATAGAAGACTGAACTCCAAGAGAGGCAAAAGCATGGAGATCAAGGAAACATCTAAGCCTTTTCCATTCCAAACTAGTGGAAAGAGAAGGGCAATAATGGCCTTCTCCCTCTCCTATAAGAAGGAGCTGAAGGCTCTTAATTGAAAGTCGAAGGATTGCTCAAAAGTTCTTGCATACTTGTGGAATAGAGAATAGTGTGACATTGTGAAGGCCAAGAGTCAAAGAGGCTCCTAGAGAGCTTGTTGGCTTGGACTTCTTCACTTGATAGAGAAGAGAGATTGGGAGACCGAGGAGGGCTTGGTACAACCGATGGTTGTAATCCTCCTTCTTTCAAAATCAATAGAACTATGTTCGTTTTGTCCATTCGATGCTTAATGTTATATTGTTGTTTCAATATTTTCTTAGTATGATATGAATGGCTCAGATGTGTATAATATAGATGTTTATTATTGATTTAATTGATAGAATACTTGTTATATTAGAAATTACGCGGGTGCTTTGACTGATTGCAGGACTCAGATTTGGAGCCTGTGAAGAAGGACTCTTGCTTTGCTGCGTAGCGCTCTCCAAAGGATTCTAAAGCTGTCAAAGAGGTAATTCTCTATTGTATTCCTTCAAGTTATTTCAAGCTAATATGAACATGCTCATGCCGCCTTTGTGAATAGCATAGCTAATCTTACTGTCTGCCTCGGGCACCGGAAAGCCCTGAGAGGGATATACGAAAACCAACCACCCAAGCAGTTTACCCTATAGCACCAATTTCAGGGTGTGTGAAAATTGAGGTTTTTTCCCTAAATCCTTCACCAGTGTGTCTTTCCCTTCCGGTATTTTCTCTGTCTGAGCATAGATTACATTGCTCATTGTTCAGCTGAAATGTCTTCTTTACATGATTGCTTGATGTAAAAGGGAATGAATGCCTTGTTTTTCTCTCATGCTTTGGAAGTCCTCTTTGTGTTTGATCTCGTATGTCTTGTAGCCTTTTGAGGAATTTTGTTACAAAGTGTTTAAAACAAAAATTGCATTCTTAGTCTTTGATTGCATCCCTTTTGCATTCATCCTTTCATTAAGGAGATTTTCATTCATTTAGTTTTCGTCCCAAAGTTTTCTTTTTGTTAAAATGAATTAGATCACATAGCATTGAAAATTATTTTTGAGATTTATCATTGAAATTGGATCACATCGTTTAATGATTGAAAGCTAAAAATCGCATTGAGTGCATTCTCTTTCATTAAAAGCATGCATTAAGTAGATTCTCATTTCATCGAAAAATGCATTGAGTGCATTCTTATTATTTCAAGAAAAAGGAAATTATGCATAGATTACAATTGCATAGTTTTCGAAAAACAGGATTTTGCATAGATTACATTGAATAATTCATATCGTTGAATGTTTTAGACTACTTTTGGATAGTGAAGTCATCTAGTTTGGAAAAATTTTCATTTTTAGTATTGTTGTTTGTTGCATCATTGTTTGAAGCTCTTCCCTTAACTAGATAGCATTCATCGAATTGAAAGATTTATTTTCTTATATAGCTGCATATAGGAGATTGTCAGATGACATGCGGTAGGGCCTTGAAACTGAGACATAATTTAAAACCAACCATAAAATTTATTCAATAAACCTAAGTGTTAGAGTCGGTCTTTTCATCCCTCCTTCAGAGATCAAAATCTCTTTTGTTTCATTTCATTTTAGGTGTCTCATTCAGTTCAATCATCTGCATTCCATTAGGAGCATCAATCTTCTGATGGTAGGATATTTTCGCTCATATCCCTCATGTCTTGTACCTGCTGGCTCAGGTATGTTCATCAAAGTCCATCAAAATCATTTCCAGTCAATGACAGTCAATGTTTGGTCTTTTGGTGGGCAGAGAGTCTTTTTAGGGTTTTTTAGTCTCATTAGGTTTAGGGTTTCGCAAAGTTAGTCTTAAAAGTGTCAAATAATGCCATCAGACACATGATTAAAGGTTCGAATGAGTTTTCATTTCAAAAATTTCATCATCATAATGTTAGATCACGATTCTTCTTCATAACTCTGTTTTGAAGAAAAACCGTCAATTTTGTCTTTTGTAATAAATGCCATGTAATTTTTTAAAAGTTTTCTTAGTTCTAAAGATCTTCAGGTGCAACCCTGGTCGCCCTTTCCAAATTCCATGTCAGCTATCCCTACAAAAAATAGAGAAAATTTTCTTCATTCAGCTCAAAAAACTCAAAGGAAACAAGCAAAATAGAGTTTGTATTAAAAAGTGAAAAGTGCCAAAGTTTAAACATTAGAAAGTGGGTTTTCTAAATTAAAAATCAAAGTCCATGGCTATACAATATATTTTCACCATTCAAACAGTTCATTTGCACCAAGAAACATCAGTGAAGCCGAGTTGAATTGTAGAAGAACGAAAACAGGGTTTGAAGGCCGGAAGTGTGAGTGAGGTCACAGTCGTGGCGCATTGGGAGAAGGTCACAGCGCACTAGAAATTCACGACGCATATAGCCATTTTACACCAAGAAAAATTGAACGTGCACGGAACACATACTGGTCACGGCGCACTGGGTTGTGCGCGCGGCACACATGGCCGACAAGCAAGATTTTCACCACTACTTCATCAAATTTCAAATCAACTCAACTTCCTCGCTCCGAGTGAGTTTGTAAGCCATTGCAATTGCTATCAAACAGTGTTTAGTGTATTTTGAAGGGAAAAAAATTAGGGTTTGAATGTTTCAAATATAAACCCTATCTTTTTGTCAAAAACCGCTCCTTAGGGTTTGTATTTGAATTTTAAAGCTCTGATTTTTGTGCCAAGTACTTCAAAGCCCATTACCCACCCGTGGTTCCTTTTGTCCTCACTGTCACACTATCATTGATATCCCTCCCCTATTCCATTATATCCCATCTCATTTCCTCTCATTTTCCTTTTCCCATATCATTTGCAAAAATCCCCAAATCCCTGATTCCTAAACACAGTTAAGTGACTTTTATTACACTTTAATTTCACTTGACAGAACTCCATTGTTCCCACTGTCCATATTTCCCACATTCCTTTCCTACTTGGCACACATTTGGAAATTGGAGACAAAGACACCAAATTCTCATTTTCATCATACAAATCAGCATACCCTTGACATATACCTTGCAAACACCATGGAAACCAATACTGAAAGTTCATATGAACAAGACAGTGATTCTACCACTGAGCTCCATGCACCGAGAAGGCCTCGTAAAGGTGGCAAACATGTGAGAGAAGAGCCCACCTCATTGACTCAGTTGTAGGCCTGCCCACTTGTCATGGCATGTTTTCGAGAGTAGTCATGTTATCAGTACTGTGAGATGATTGCTCGGATTCAGCATCATTAGGAGTTGGCCCGGTTGTTTGTTTTACATTTGCGTGATGGTCAGGTTATGCTTGCTTGTGTAAATTTCACCTTAACACCAGAAACCATTTCTCAGGAAATAGGAATACCGAATGTAGGTGAAGAGTGGAACAAGATACAACAGGTGGGTAGAGTGCATTATGAACCATACATCAAGCCTAGCTATGTGAGACAGCTCAGCAGGGTATTCCCATTCTAGTTTATGAAATAATCCTATGCGCCTTTGATGAGACTCATTATCAGATACTTTAGTTGTGAGGGCCGGTTTTCATGCCTCTATGCCTACCACATCAGATTATTGATGCATTTCATGAGAGTGAGGATGATCAAAATTCCATATTTCATGTGCTGAAACGTAGAGAGGATGACTACTCTTGTGCAAAAGAAGACTCCCGAGCAGCAGTACAACAGTATTTATCACTATGCTCTCATCAAGATCATTGTTGTACATCAGCTTGGATTGTAGGGTATTGCATGGGAAGATTTCATTTTCCGTGAATTCTTCACAGCCCCTTAGCCTCCTCCAGAGATTGTTCATGAGCTAGGTGAACCTTCACATCAGTTTGGAGGTCACGAGACAGAGCCTATCAGTGTGCCAGTGTATGTCACTTATCAGAGAGGCACGAGAGTATTATTTGCAGCAGCCCGACGAGTACAATCTCCATTCGGGGTGGAAGGGGTCTCGTTGCCATCATCAGAAACACAGGTACAGGTATAGGACAAAGGAAAGAGGCCCATGCAGGATGAGGGCCCTTTACGAGGCCATGATACTGATTTCATATTGATTGATGAGGATTTGAGCTCTCCAAGCTCAAAACTGAGAGAGATCATTCAGGAGTAGAAAGATGAGATCGACACATTGACCGACATGTTGAAAAGAGCTCAATGGATCATAAAATATCTAGATCAGAGAAAAAAATAGTTGGAGGATTGGCAGACACTCATGGAGTTGCAAAACATCCGTGAGAACCGGCAAGCTGCCCGAAGAAGCCCAACCGAGATGACACCTATTGAACGGGAGATAGAGTCTGATAGAGAGAATTGGCTTGAGAGGGTCAAAATTAATCTTGAGAAGCTATTGGAGAAGGAAAAGAAGGAGAATAACATGCTCAGGCACATGAAGAACCACTATTGGGTGCGCAATCACGTTTGCAAAGCAAGGATCAAAATCCTCAAGGTAAGGCTAAGGAGGGCACTAAAGCGTCGCAAAAGACATGATAGGCTCCAAATTTTGGCTGAAGCTTCTTTTTCTAAGCATACCACTTGATTAGGGACCTTCAGCCCAAATTTCAAGAAATTTGGGAAAATTTTTGTCAATTTTGATTTTTTTGGTCACAAAACAGGTTTTCCTGCCCGACGCGTAGCGCCACTTGGCGCGCACTTATAATTGGCAGCTCTTCAGGGGGGAAACTTTTCATTTCTAGATTTTTTATTAAAATTTATACATGCTCATGGATTACCTAAGGATTTCATCAAGTTCTAGGTTTCCTAAAGGGTCAAAAACACCCTAAAAATGGCCTTTCTACCACTTTTTGCAGACACAGGAAGCAGTGTTGGGAGATTGAACTTTTGGAGGGGAAAATGGAAACCAAATCCAGAAATTCCACTTGGGTTGGAAATTAGATAGGTAGGGCTTTCCAAAAGCTATCCTACACTCCATTTGGACTTCAGGAAGGGCCTCAAAATCAGCTCCAAACTTGTGCTACGCATAGAGATTCCAAGCGCGGCGCATAGAGGAAATTGGCCTATTTTTCACTCAGTAGCTCAGAATTTTGCCTAGTTTTGGCTAGTTTCACTTTTTCATGTAATTATTGATGTACCTTGATGTAATTTCATGGCCATGATGTAATTTTGGCACATTTTTACTCATTCTAGAAGATTCATTCACCAAAAGGTGAAATGTAAGTGAATCGATCAGTTTCCTAGCATATAGAGGCAAGTTGTTTCATTGCCTATTTTCTAGTTCCTAGTTTAGATATGGTTGAAACAGCTCCTAGAATGATGATCTCGACCCCTAGAGGCATGGGAATGATTTTGGCATGTCTATATGATGTATTTTATCAGTAATTTTTAGGGTTGGACACTTGTGATTGCTTGGCACTTCATTGTACATTTCATCTCTACACTTTTGGAAAAGGAATAGACCAGGGTTTGCAGCACTCTTTGGGATCCAGGTGGCTCTGTGTTTTGATGGTGTGTTTCTTTATTTAACTGTAAGTTCATTGATGTTTATGTGTATCATTTTCCCTTCTATATTCTTCTTAAATTAAATAAATCAGTTTTTAAAGGTGGAATTCATTAGCTTGCTTTGCTCTGCCTTTAGTTTTGTTTAATTTTCCATGTTTTCATCAGTTTGAGGAGGAATCTTGAGACCCTCTTGCCCTCTTCAGCTCCTCACCAGTCTGATCCATCCATAAATTCAATCTAAAGCATCAAAATAATTTTCTTCCTTGCCCCAATCAGAACTCTGCAAAAGCTAGGCCTAATCCCTACACCCAAAACTGCCTTTCCCTTTGATCCAACAAAGACCCTCAAAAACAAAATCAAACTCCTTTACTTATATACCTAGCCTAAAATTAGATTTTATTTCAAGTCATCTCGAGCCCTATTGATTATTTTTGCTGAGATTGACCCGAAGAGATCCCTCTCCTATTCTGGTAGGGATAGCTACCAGACTGAGCGTGGTTTGATGTTACCCTGAACTCTACCTTCTTTCAGCCTAAGGTAGATTTAGGCAATAACACTAAGGAAGCATTGAAACCTAACGAAACATTTTTAGAGGTCTAGGCTAGTGACGTGTTCCAACGTCATTAAACCTAGTAGTTTTCGTTCGTTATCTGGCTTTAAACAACACTAGTACGGACTTGTGCTCCCCATACCATCACGTATATAAAGGGAGACCCCACTAGGTTGCAATACTTTATCCATAGGAAGCCGAGTCTGCCACCTCTTACCCGTGATACATCAAACACAACATTTGGGGAGATTAGCCACACGTACGAAAGTCCTTGGTCATTTCTCTTTCATTTTTTACCAAGGTGTATATGGCAGTTCACGGATATCTGGTACGCCCATTTTCCTAGATTACCAGAGCAGTCATTTTGATCTTTACTGACTCATTAAATTTGAAAATATCTTCGAGCACTTGTCCTTTCATGCTTGTTTCCAAACTAAAATAGATAGAGTCATCTTTTACTCGTTTCTTGACTCTTAAAATATGAAATGTTAGAGTTTTGTTTCAATGTTGTAAAAATTAACTGCCCACGAAATATTCCTGGTTAAAGTTAGTTTCCTTAGGGTGTTGTTTTCAGTTGTTTCTAATGGCAACTTTTATATAGTTCACGAACCAAGGAATCCCCTCCAATGGGAATCCAGGTCATTTTCCTCCTTTTGGGAATGTTGGTGCTCCTTACATGGCAACGTTGTCCCTCCTTGGGTTAGTTGTTGGGTTTCCTGTTTGGTTGTTTTCAACCTTTGTGGTCCCGAATGTCACGGCTACTGTTCAATCAGTTCCTCCACTTGAACAACATCATGTTGATTCCAAGGTGAACCTCTCCCCTTCTTCACCTGTTTCTGCATCCTCCTCTTCTACTTTTCCTGGTGAAAGTCTAGATTCAAGTAACCAGGTGGCTAAGAAGAAGAAGAAGAAGAAGTCTGATAAGAGAGAGGCTAAGGCTGCAGCTACTGCTTCTGAAACATCTCCTCTTGATAAACCTTCCAACCCTCCACAGAAATTCAAGTTCCCTTGCATGTTGTGCACAAGATACCATCTTCTTCGAGACTTCCTTGGCATTCCCAAGGTGCTCGAAGTATGGTCCAACAGTCGGCCATCGTTGCCTTTGGCTTTCGGGAGTTAGGTTGGGGGCATGTCTTCAGCTTGTGCTGGTAAGGCTCCTAAGAAGAAGGGTAAGATTACCAATCCCTGTAAGTTGTGTGAAGGGCACCATGCCATTCACCTTTGTCTGTATATGGATGAAGCCAAGAGCATTTTGGACAATTCAAATATTTCTATGCCATGCCTCCCAGCTGGTTATAAACGACTTTATTTGAGTCCTCCACTAGCTGATCCTACGATTGGTCAAGAGTCATCTTTTGCCAATCCCACTCCCCCAGAAATTAAAATTCAGGTATCCATTCCTGACCAACCATTGGTCATGGGATCGGTTGAACTGGCCCCATCTGTGGTGCACCAGGTCTTTTCCATTGAGGGTGGACCTCACACCCCTCATGTTCTTCTGGTTTCTTCAGATCCTTCAAACTTGGAGACGGATTCTCTTGTCCCTATACCTCAAGAAGTTTCTCCTTTGCCTCTTGTGATAGAGTTCTCGAAGGATAACGCTCTTGAATTTGAGATGGAGGTCATGGATGATGCTCCTTATTCTACCGTAACACCGAGGGAAGACCATCTCGGTTTGATGGTAGCCCCTCTGAGTAGTTTGGTCGCCTCCTTTGATTGGAATCGATTTTCAGGATACCGCATTCTGTCTTATATGCCTTTTGAGATAACGGTATAGACCTTTGGTCTGGTCTTACCCAACACCATTATATATGAAGGCACATCTGTTAGTATTTTAGCCTCAACAACTTGGAAAACTTTCGGTTCGCTGTTGTTTGCACCTTTTATGCAGAATATGTTGGCATTTAACATAAGAACTAGTCAACTGTTAGGGATCCTTCCAAGGATGCCTGTTAATTTGGGAGGTAAAACCATCCATATGAATGTGATGGTTGTTCCAGGTCCCTTGGATTTCAATCTTCTCTTGGGGCGTGATTACACCTATTCCATGGGAGCACTTGTCTCCTCCCTTTTTCGTGTGGTCTGTTTTCCACATGAAGGATGGATCATGACCATTGATCAGCTTTCATTCTTTGTTCCTGAGGTGGTAGTTAGCCTGCCATCATCCCTTCCTAGTTTTTATCCACCTGTTGTGTCATCCCCGCCGCATGTCAATTATGTGGCTGCCTCTCTTGTGCCCATATTCAGTGATAGTTCTGTCGTACATCATGTGCTGGGGGCATTGGGTCCAGACTTCCAATATGTTTTCCGTCCATCGGATGGGCAGCTCTTGGAATCCATGACTTCTTATTCATCATGATGAGTTTTTTGTCAGAGCATGGTTCTTTTCCTATGTCAAGCTCCTTAAAAAATGAAACAAGCTCAGTGGAGCAGAGTTCGTTTTCTTGTGTCAAGCTCCTTAAAAAATGAAAAAAATCTTATAACGATAGTTATTTTAATGTGTCAACCTCGTTAAAACAATGAAACACTTTCCTGTTCAATTCGAGTCTTTGCTAAGATCTCGTAAAATCCCAGTCGAGTATTTCTCTTTATCTCATAATTTGAACCTTTAGTCCATCTGCCTTTCATATGGAATAAAGCTTCGGGGGCATGTACCTCGAATTGAGTCACCATGCTGGGGGCATGCTTACTTTCACAAGCATAGTTTGTTTCCATTTCAAGCTTGTGTAAAAATGAAACCGGTTTCAAGCATAGTTTATCTTTGTTTCAAGCTTGTGTAAAAATGAAACCAACTTCAAATAGAGTTTCCTGATTTCAAGCTTCTGTAAAAATGAAACCATTCCCATTTTACCTCTTGTGATTGCCATTTTATCATCCTTTTTTTGCCAGATGAGCCTTGGTTTTCTCACTCCATCATCACTATATGCATGGCCGATCATATGCCTTCACTTCGTTGTTTTACCTGCTCCTAAGGAACTGATGCGATGAGTGGTCTTGTTAGCCAACCTATTAACCTTTACTTGTTCTGAGCAGTTCCACCATTATCGGAACCAGTTGCTACCCTTTATACCACTCATTCCTCTAGGAGGAGTCATCTTTCAGCTCTTTTCTGATTCTCTAAAAATGAAAATATTGCCGAATTGCTTGTCGTTTTCATCTTGTTAAATTGTCTACGAAACTACATCTACCCAGTATACGTTTACCCATTTTTTGGGCTGGGATAGATTATTTACGAAAAAGGAATACCCTAGTCTATTGTGACTAGGTGGTTTTCTCAGACACAGTTTTCTACCTTTTCGGATCTAAGGAACTATTTATGAAAAGGGATTGTTGGAGTTTACTTTTCCACCATATTTTCAAACTCTCTAAACATGAAAAGACACCGAGTTCTCCCTTTGTTATACTCATTAAAACCTGGCGACATCAGATTATGTCGTAGTGACGATACTCAAGTTCCTCCTTCCTAGGATCGTAAAATGTAATAGGTTGGATTTTTCCAAAGGACAAACTTATATGACAAGCATATGGTATCCTCTTCAAGCTTGTGTAAAAATGAAGAGGTACTCACCATAAATGGTGGGGAAAAATGGAACCATTATCATCGTCGTGTCAGTAGTATATCGCTCTTGAACATGGCACTTGTCTGCATTCGTGTTGGGTTGGGGACATCTCATCTCGTTTCTTGTTTGCCTCCATGGGTTTGGGTAATCCTTTTTGGCCACTTATCTACTCTTTGCCTCGTCATCATGACCTCAGATCCTTTGATGTCAAATATTTCCAAATCCATTGTCGTGCCGCCAATATGTTAAAGAGAAGTTGGCCTCTACAGTTTTCAACCTCCCTCTGATTCTCTACTGATCGTGATTCACAAACAATATGTTCCTCTGTCTCGCGTCGATGATGTGGGAAACACTATGGCCCACCTTCAATCAAGATCACTTTTTGTCGACTTCAACTCATTATCCAGGAAGCTGATCTAGAGACTCCCTTTAGGTACCTTGGAGCCTACATGCCTCAATGGACGGTTCTTCGCATTCAACGCAAGGTTTTCATCATTGGCCTTCGATCGAATGATTTTGCAAGTGTTCGACACAAGCTCACTTTTCACATTTCGTGGATTGTACCTATAGTACCTTGAGGACCATCCTCATTATTTGTGGTTCCTCTTGCGTCTGTTAACAGCTTTCATTATTGGCTGGTAATCATATGATGTTCTTGCATGTTCTACTTGAGCTCACATATTCACATGTTTGAACTTGTACTCTGTTTGGGTCGAGGTAGAGCACAAGACACTGCATTTTGTCTGATGAAATCTAGGCTACAGATTTTTGTGGATTATCATGATTGGTTACATGACTCATTGATTGGATGGTTGCAACCATACCTGAGTCTACTTGTTGATCCTTCTTTACTGGATGGCTGCGTCCATACCTTGGATTCTGATTATTGTACACTCTATTATGGATGGTTGTGCCCATACCACATATCATGTATTTGAGATATTAGTTGTATTTGTCTACGTAGGTTTTCTGACTAAACTGTTTTCAATTGGACACATTCTCATAAAGCATTTCACCACTCTCTCTCTCTCTCTCGGGCCTCATGCTTTAGGGGGCATCTGCTACACAACATTTTTTCATCGTCCCTGCAATTCCCCATCCTGCACATTATAGGGCCTTTCCTGTGACCTGTGAGTAGTGACATGACCTGAAACCACTTTCATGACATCCCCCTTGACAAGGAAAATCATTCCTCTGAAGAAATTTTCCTCTACAAAACCATAAAAACTAATGTTTTGGCCTTGGTGCAACTAGCTAGTTTAGCCCTCATGCCAAATGGTGCTCTGTCCCAGTGTCTCACTCGTGCCAAGCTTAATAAGGAGTGTTTTAAAAAAATAAATGGCAGAAGTTTGATTCCAAAAAACTCCTGAATGAGTCTCTAAAATTAGTTGGGTCGTTTGGCTCTAGATCTCCATGTATGGAAGGTGGCTTTCCACCTATCATGGAAACTTCCTTAGAGATAGGGCCAATCCCATAATTGTAGGGATCCCAACTCCTCTTCCACCATCTATATAATCTTGAATTTTTCCCTTAGCAAGCTAAGAGTTAAACTTGTAGCAAGGAGAATATAGCCAGATAGCTTTTGAGAGCCAAGTCGAAGAGAGAGAGATTTGTCATGTTTTCGACAAGCTTCGTTGAGACGTGCTTCGCTGTCAGCCCCGCCAAAGGAAGATCTAACGTCAGAGCTTTGGGTTGTATCTTTCCTTTGTTATTTTAATGATAAGTGACTTTGATTATGGTTTCATTCATGTGTTTATTCCTTGATGCAATGAATTACATCCTCTCTGACTGATGTATGGTTACAAGATTTAGATTTTACGTGGTATATCGTTGTATCCTTTGCATTTGTGCAGGTGTTCAGACGTGTCGAGCAGAACAATCATGATTTACTAAGCAAAGGACGGGAAGTGTCATATTTTCTTCAATTTCCACTGTGTAGGACCTGAGGTAGGCAATTCGTTATTTTTTTGTCGTTTTGTAACTAGAGACCTGCGTCACTACGTGACCTGATTTTTGCTAGACTCGATCTCGGCTAGTAGGTATCACCTCTGTTCGCAGAGGGGATTTACCTCTCCAACAAAAAGGTACCCCAAGGAAAAATAAAATTCGTCTTATGTTGATCGGTTGGGAGAATATTAATCTGATTATACCCCAAAAATCCATCCATAAGGGAAAAAATATCACTCCCGGCATAATCGTCAATGATTTGATCGATGAAGGGAGTGGGATAATTATCCTAAGGTAAGGCCTGATTTATTTCATGGTAATAAACACAGACACGGATAGTTCCTTGTTTCTTATAAACATGAATGATGTTTGAAACCCAATATTTCAAGGGAATTGGATAAACAAAACCCGCTTTGAGAAGTTTTTTAACCTCACTTTTATGGCGGCAGCCTTTCTAGGGTGCACCGGATGAAGACGTTGGAAAACAAGTTTTGAATTAGGATAGGTAGGGATTTCATGCACTACTATACTATGATCAATGTTGGGCATTTATTCGTAAGACTAGGTGAAAACATCACATAATTCACAGAAAAGGCTAGTGTAAACTTGGACTTCATCGGAAGAACAAGTGACTCCCATGTGGATGTTCTCGACGATTCCCGATTTCACGAAAATGTCAATAGGCATCGTCTATGTGATATTTATCAAGTTACCTTTTGTAAAGTATTCATGTGTTAGAATTGGAATTTGAAGTGGAGGAGAAAGGACTTGAGATGAAAAATACTCAAGACATTTAGACATAGCTCCGAGGCCAGGCATAAAAAAAGAACGATGATGACCATCATCCCACGAAAATTCTTCGAGAGACATAGTTTCCACGATAGCTTCGTCGAAAGGAAACACTTCTTTCAAAGGATCAGGCAAGTCTGAATTTCCAAGCTAGGGGGATTCAGAATACATGTCAAGAGAGAAGCTAAAAGGAGCACTATCAGAAGGTGGAGTATCCGATGTAGCAATGAGTTCACAATAATCGATTTCAATCGGAGTCAAAGGAATTGAATCTCCATATGAATTGACCTGTTCAGGTGAAGGAATAATCCATGGGTCATTAGACCAAGAGACCATATTAATTTGAATAGTCTTTGGTGGTGAAAGGGGGAAAACACCCATGAGGGATGGATCTTTGAAGAGACCCAGCCCAACGCTCTCGAAGGGAGTAAGGATATTATCCACATACGGAACATTTTTCTCGGAAGAAGAGGTGAAGAATGACAATTGGCCGACAGTAACAATCTTACCCTTATGTGTAAATTTCAAAACATGAAAGAGGGTGGACGGAACAAAAAGCATAGAATGAGTCCAAGTGTGACCGAGTAGAATATTGTAATTGAGTTTAGCATCAACGACTTCTACTTCAACATTGACTGTCTTCCCTTTTAACGTAATTGAAAAACTTGCAAGAACACCCAAAGGCTTTGATTCTCTTCCATCAAAAGCTTCAAGGGAATTCAACGAGGAATTCAGGGCTAGAGAGCCAATGGCCTTCCAGCAAGAAGTGGACATGTCATAGGTTGATGCACCTTCATCCACAATGGCTCGATGGATGTCAAGACCATTAACAATGACTTGTATAATGAGAAAAATATGGTGCAGAAGTCATGGGATGAAATTCTCTATATCAAAAGCAAGAAGGCTAGTATCAGCAGGATCAACCCTGCCAAACGCAGGTAGTAAATATTTCCGCTGAGATGGAAAACTCTGGAGTACTTCTAACACGGACATCGTGGGAAATGCCTGTACTAGATCCTCAACAATACTCTAATGTTGAGCAGTACGGGCTTTAGGATTATAAGAAGATTTCCGGAGGACACCTTTGGAGGGTGGTCACACAATGGGTTCAGCACTGGGCCTTTCAATCTCAAGAGGGCCGGAAATAGGTGGAGGGGGAAGACCATCAGCGATCTCCTTCCCCGTTGCCTAGTTCAACCATGCATAATCTTTCAACTGAGTAGTGATGGAAACAGATGCATAACCATTCATCATGAACACTTGAGAGCCAGATGGAATATATTATTGAGGCTGGTTGACCATGTGGGTCTGCTGAGATGGAAAAAGTTCTTTAAGAACAACAGGAGTACCTTGATTTCCTTTGAGCAACCTAATCACTCTGTACCGTCGAGGACAATTCTTGGTGTAGTTCTCTTCATAAAAAATTAGATAGGGATACTTCAGCTTACGCTGTGAACCATCATCAGCACAATATTTGGATGAATCTGGTTTCAAGGCATCAGCCTTGGTCTTTCCTTTACCCTTCTTTTTCCCTTTATAAGTCTTATCCACAAGATTGGCCTGAATGGCATTGACCTCTGAGGTTTTACCAGGATTTGAACTAGACTGAGGAGCAATATCATTGGAATAATTAGACTTTTTCTTCCCAGGGTTGGAGGAGGAAGACTTACGTAAAGTCTAAAACACAGAACCAATAATACCATCGATGGATGGGGTCGTCGGTGCAATAGAAGTTCTAGGTTGAGGGGCATCAGTCAAAATATCATACAATATGCCCGATTGATAATACACGAGATCAAGGTATTGGGAACAAGAAATGGCTTGTTGCTCGGTTACACATGCCCCCATGGCTATGTATTTCACAATCCTATTGACAAAGGAGGTAGTGAACCAATGAGTAAGAAGCTGATCAGGAATTTCAAACTTGATCAAGTGATGACGATGTCTCCATTCATGAATATGGTCCGAGATATGAGCAGCCCAATCTTGTTTCAAGGAGGTGAGGAGATGCGTCCCAGCTTCATAACGAACCGGTAATTGAAAATGAGCAAGGAATTCCATAGAGAGAGAATTGAAATCTTGAAAAATACCGCGAGAGAGCTCAATATACCACTTAGCAGCACCACCAATAAGAGTCCATTGGAAAATACAAAGTCGAATGGAATCATCAACCCAAGAGTTAGAGGAACACCACAAGTGGTAAGTCATAACATGTGCTTGAGGGTCTTCTCTACACTTGCCCTTAAATTTGGGACAATCACCACGAATCTTGGTCGGAACCGGAGGCCAATATAGGTTGTGAAGAATAGGATCATTCGTCAACTTTGACACATCCGGTAACTACAGCGTAGCGAGAAATGGTAGTTGAGGGTTAAAAGGCGTAGTAGGTCCTTGATAAGAACCCGAACTTGCATTCCATCCTGTTTGAGAAAAATTATTCCCCCATGGGTTCTATCCCGAAGGATTCGGACGATTTGAGGAATAAGTCGAATAATTCTGTTGATATTGAGGATACTGATTTTGAGTATACCATCGAGGTCCTTGTTGAAGATTTTGCAATGGAATGTAAGTGTGGCCTTGTGGTTTATTATATGGTAACTGAGATTGAGGGTGATAAGAAAACCTTGAGATACACTATATACTGGTCAATAT
Organism: Pinus albicaulis; assembly: GCA_034641835.2. Lineage (NCBI taxonomy): Eukaryota > Viridiplantae > Streptophyta > Pinopsida > Pinales > Pinaceae > Pinus > Pinus albicaulis. The sequence goes on along the minus strand of MU968359.1, from coordinate 89,271,742 downwards.
TGACCACGAGGATAATAAAAGCCTTGGGGTTGAGTTGGCTATTGATAAGTGGGTCCCTATTGAGCTGAGTAAACAAGGTGAAATGGCTGCTAAGAAAATTGAACAGGCTACTGAAAAGTAGGAACCCCTGCTGTGAAGTAGAGTAAAAATGTTGTTGAGTAGATTGAGCTGGTTGTTGGGCCAGTTGCATAGGTTGTCCTTGCGGAGCAGATTGAACTAGATGTTGAGAGCCACTAGGTTTCCCTAGCTAAGCAGGTTGGCATGATGGTTGCGACAGACCAGGTTGCCCTGGAGGAGGACCAGAGGTTTGTTCATGTTGCCCGATGTTTAGACCAGTTTGAGTATATGATCCCGGTTGTTGGAAAAAATGCTATCCTTGGGACAAATTGATTTGCCCCCCGGGACCGTAAGAAGGTCCTGGTTTATATAAATTTTTACCATAAATCCCTTGAGGTCTTCCTTGTTGGACCATGGGCTGGCCTTGTAAAGTTTGGCGCTGTGGACCGTAAGGTTTTCCTTGAGGACCATATGAAAATCTCGACTGAGTTGAAGGTTGTCCTTGAAAGGGTTGTCCTTGTGGGCCAGGAGGTTGCACCTGATAAGTCCTTCCAATCTCGAGAATGATTTTGATAGGGGTCATAAATAGGAACACCACACTCATCATAATGATGGTGTAATGTCCCTTTTTCAGGAACATACTTCTCCGTTGGGAATATCATCAGATATTTTAATTCCTTATTTATTTAGCTATCACAAGTTTATTTCAGAGATTAAATGATGGGGAATTTATAGAATATGACTCCTTATAAAGAAGGGAGAAATCTTTAGGCTAGCTGGCCCTTCTCAGACTCTGCCTATGGATATGCAATATTCCACCTCGGGAATTTCTGCTACAAGGTCCTTGAGGACGTTGTATAAGGAAGCTGCTGCAAAAATAAGACATAAAATTTTTGGGATTCCCTAGATAACATATAATAAAACTCCTATGAAGAATATGAGCTCAAAGAAATAACTCTAGAGGGGTTATTTAGATCTCCCCAATCTAGGTCTCTAAAACAATGCTCAATGAGAGAGCTTACAGCAACATAAGAACATGAATCTGAAACTCTGCAATTATGAACAATGCATAAGATGGAAATAATAAAGAGATAAATATATTATGATATATCAGTAGAAATATACAAATAATAATTCAGGGACAAGCCACTCAAACTTTAAGAACCAACCCTTAATGAATAAGCAATGTAATACAAGAATTGTTGAAACTCCATAAAATGCCGGAGTAGCTGCAATTGCGCTGAGTACATGAAGGCATAAGATGCTAAATATGAAATAAATACTTATATGTCTGAAGGAATATAATAAGTAAGCCCAATAACAAGAAATGGGCTGAAATACAAGATTTCTAGCCAATCTAGGAAGATTGCTAGAAATGCCGAAGAAAACCAAAATGTGACAACTGTGTTGTCACTGAAACTAATACAAAATGAGAATGAGGCTATGGAAGATATGAAAGGTAAATTCCCTCCTCCGATAATGCCTCCAATACAAAGGGCTGTTCCTTTTTTCTTAAAAGCAACTCTTGATGAGCTCTATGAAACCCTCTCTCACTGCCTCCATCAAATAACGTAGTTTCCACCATGGACTACGCAGTGGGAGATGATGGAATTTTTGCCCATGCCAAAAAATATAAAATGAAGCCCGAGAATCCTCCTTTCAGCTCCTACAATGAATATATCAATCCTCCACTAAAGAAAACTAAACAAGAGAGACTCCATGAGTTCCTCTCTAGCTGCACCCAACTACACAATGTCCTCTCTGCTGCAGAAATAATGTTGTAGAAGATGAATGAAGCTTTGTCCAATTCCAGATTGAAGAAATGTAGCTCAATCCTCATCCTTCCTTGAGGAAGAGGTAGGGATTCTTGACCGGGAACACCCTAGTGCCCGAGGGCAACATCACCCTGCTAAAAAACCCGGGGATGCAAGCTTTTGTAGACCCAAGTCTGAAAATATAAACATAGCATAATGAAATGGGCTTCCATCTCCTCCATATAAAGAAAGGAACCTATTATCCACCATGGTCCCACTAATTAGGGTTTCCACCCTTGCATGAATGCCTTCCCTCCAAAACTATGCAACTTCTCTAGGAAGCCTCTTCCTCCTTGGGCAGTGCTGTTGACTTTAGTCAAAGGTGACTAATCAAGTGAGCTGGGTTCCATTCACACCCTTGGTTTTTATTTCAGCTGCTTTATTCTCCTCCTTTTCACATGAGGAGTGTTATTTCTTCATCTAAAAGGGGCTAAGGTGTCTCCTTCCCCATTTTATTAAATGAAAATAAAATGTGCAACTATAATGTTCCATTTTAGCTTGAGGATAAAATTGGGAACATTACAATCCTCCTCTCCCACATGTTGCTTTCCCTCAAGAAATTTCATAGAGAGAACAAAATTGTCTCCCGCTTCTTCTCTTATGGCCTCCTCATCAATGGTCCCACCACTGCTCAAGTATGTTGTAATGAACCTATCCTCCAATGCACTCTCCCAAGTATGCAAGCTGACATAGTTCTCCTCATGGAAATATAGAAGGTGTAGTGGAATCCTTCTTGCTGGAATGTGGCCTCCTTAAGGTAGGAGTGATGATATGCATTGGAAAATATGTCTCCCAATGATGATCCCTTCATCCATGCAATCATCCAAATAGAAATATCAACCCCCGGTTTCTGCAATGTGTTGGGGCTGAATGGAGAGTGGTGCTTGTGTTCTCATGATGGCCCTCTCTCCATATGCTGCATATATGCTGCTACCTTTTTCTTTGTGTTGAATCCTTAGTTAAACTGAGAGGGCGGGGTGAATCAGTTTAACACATACATAATCTTTTTAAATTTTTCATCAATTTAATTACAAATTAAATTTATAACCAACCTTAATATGTGAATAGTCTTAATATGTTGCAACAAGTATTAAATGAATGTGACATCAAACTGATTATGAGAGAAGCAAACATTAAGGAGATTCGGCAAATCATATCAGCACATAAGAAACACACATAGAGACAACAGATATAAGTGGAAACCCATAAAGGGAGAAAACCACATCTTATTATTGTTGTGATGCAAAGGCAAGCTCCAACTCCCTCTCACCACTGATTTTTTGTAGGCACCAACCTATAGGAGGCTCCTACCTCAATTCTGCAAGCTACAACTTGCAAGGAAGCTCCAACTCCCATCAATTTTCTGCAAGCACAAACCTACAGGAGGCTCCTACCTCAGTTAGCTAAACCTGACATCTATCAAGCTACAACTTGATAGGGAAGCTCCAACTTCCTTACTCTTTCGAAAGAAATGGTTGTTGATTTACCTCAGATATCAGCTCTATTATGTAACATCTCTTTCTGCTCCTCTATTCCTTATCTTCTCTACCTCAATTTTCCATACTCTGCATTCTCTATACTCACTCTCTCTAACCTCCTTATGGATATCTAGATGATATTACTTATAGAGAATTCCTGATGACTGTTTATCTTCCTCTTAGGAATTCGAAATGAATAGCCATATGTCTTAGTCTTATGCCTTGTCATTTCTTTTCAGTTCACTCAGAAAAATATAACTATATGTACTAATTTTAACACTTCAGTGGGATATTTTTTCTCCTTCGGAGACTTGCCAATGCATCGCAAACAATATAAAATCAATAACAACATTTACAGTCAAATACAATGAGAATTCCAGCTCAACTCATTCAGCATTTTGGCTCGCTGCGCATTTTTCTTTTCTTTGATTGTGTCTATCTTTTCTATGACTGTGTTTGGCCCTTTTGACTCTGATTGATTTCCTGCTTACTGTCACAGTGTAACTGCCATACATATGTAACTATGCTTTTCATATATCACAATTTAACTCTCGGCATGATAAGAATTGTTTTTAACATATAAACTATCTCGTTCAATATAACAATAAAGAATCGTTTTAATACATAAAAATGCCCTTTCGGGCCCACTTGTTGATCTTGTATTATCCTCTGATGCGATGCGATCACTCCAATTCGATGCGGTGCGATCCCTATTTCCGATTTCGATTAGTCATTGTTCACTTTGATATGCCGATGTGATGAATCGCTTTTCTAATACTTCCAATTGCAATTAATCACAATCGCAACTTGCATTTGCATGTTCCGATGCCTTGCTCCTTCTCCGATGCGATGAAACATTGTTTACCGGAACTCAACCATATATGAATAATAGTTTATAAGCCCATCGGGTCTGGAACTTCATCGCAATCGCAATCTTTTGTTAACATGTTCCACTACAAACTTTCTCCGATGAGACTGGGTGAGGGTCCCACAATATACGACTTTGTTTGTTTTAAAACCAAGTGAAAAAATAAAAAACCTTTGTTTCTTTTGATCTCGCGCCAAAATATATAATACATATGCTTTGTATTGTACCTTTGGTCCCTTTTCCATAAAGCGCTCTATATATATATATATATGTGTGTGTGTGATTTGAACCTTTGTGTATAAGGCACAATATACATAGGGCACTGCATATATATATATATATATATATATATATATATATATAAAATATATATATATGTATATATATATATATATAAAATTTTTTTATTTAATTTTTAGTGTATCCTCCAAATTTTTTTATGTTATTATGATTTCATTAATGTGTGTAGGGGGGTCCCACCCTACACACCCAATATCTTTTGTCAACATTATATTAAGTCTTGGGCTTAGGCATAAGCCCAGGACTAATATCTATGTATATATATAACTTCTTAGGCTCCTTAGTTCGTTTAATGTTTCTGCTCCCAGCATAGACTTAGCCATGTACTTCATTAGAAAACCTTAGTCTTAATGCTATAAATGGTTACGGTTCTTTTAATTACATAGACCGAGATTATAGTATTTGCTCAAAGATTATATATATTAATGCAACACATCTATCATCTTATGGATCACGGGTCCCATGCTCTACTAATCACCCTCTTCAGTTCTCCATATAACAATAAAGTCTAAGCTTATATATGACATTCACAATACCTTTGCATACATTGACTCGGCATTCACTAGTCAACCTTGTACATTCAATCTTACAACTCAACCCTGGTTCAATCCAAACTCAACGCTTGGCATGTACACATATTAACCCATATATCACACAATTCATATTGCACCAACTTCACATATTCAACCATTATATGTCCCTTACAATAAATAAATATATATATATATATATATATATATTACGACCTTATTCAATTGTGGAAGCGTTATAACAAAACTCGACCACATCGGACATACCTCAGTTAAACTCGCAACCGTAGTTTGAATAGTCCCAATCAATATAAACTAGAACTGGTCCTTGCACTAACGACCCTTCCACATCCAACGACCGACAGCACGTCGCATTACTTCAGATGATCTGACGTCCTCAATCAAATCTCGCGTGACTTAGATGCATAGGCTTTTAACTTGCAATGAGAGTGGTATCTCCAAACCACTTAAGGCCACGTGTCAGCCTATGGCATTGATCATGTTCGAATTTGAGGTACAACTTACTGTACAAAGGCAGTGCGATATGGGTGGGGTTGGTTTCACAAACCCACTGTCACTGTTCACAGTACTCGTGGTTCCTCTCCTTTTCCCTTAGGGTTCCGTCACGCTTATGTATATATGAACTCTGCCTTTCATGTGCAATTCCTCAACACAGTTTCTTGGGCCATACTACAATTACCAACAACTCATTTCAATTCATAATTCCTTAACACAGGGTTTATTTCTTATTTCTTCAGTGCTTCAATATATGAAACCTATTTCATTATTACATTAATTCAACGTTGATCATTTCACTATTTGATAACGGATTTTCCTCTGCCTCCACTGCTCAACTGTTTCTCTACCTCTGTGTTCTCTGCCTCTGCCTCTGTTTCTCGACCTCTGCCTCCACTACTCGACCGTTTCATCTCTTCCTCTGTATTTTCTGTCTCCACCTCTCTTTTTACTGCCCTGTCTCTGTTATTCCTATGCTCCCCATAAATGTTTCCTGTTGTATTCTCCTTTGCTTCTACTGCTATCCTTTGCCTGTCTCTGCCTATGCTGCCTCCTTTGCCATCAATGACAAAATTTCCAATAGTCTCCCCCTTTGGAATTTATGGCAATACACTTTCTCTGTTCACATTTTAGGACCCTTTATCTTGTTGCTTTCTCTTCCTCCCCCTTTGACATCAATGGCAAGGGGTTGCTAATTTTTCATTGTGCTTTCAACTCTCGCCTATGACCTGTCTCATGCTTTTGTTGCTAGCTGATCTCCCCCTGGAATGATATTTTCGTTTCTGTTCTCCCCCTGGACTGAAGCTTCCTTTTTCTTTCAGAGAGTACTATCTAAAGACACTACCCCTAGTTTATTTCTTATATATTAAAATGGCTCTCTAGCAAGAGGTTTTTTGAATATATTTGTTGTTTGTTCTTTTGTGGGCACATATTCCCTTCTGTACTACTTGTTCTCTTAGAAAATGGTACTTGATTAGGATGTGTTTAGCTTTTGAATGAAGTACAAGATTTTTTGAAATACTTATAGCACTTGTATTATCACATTTGATAGATATGGGTTCATCAATGCATACCTTCATATCTTGGAGGGTTTTCTTCATCCACATGACTTGAGTACAGCATGCTGCTGCTGCTATGTATTCTACTTCTGTTGTAGATAGAGAAATAGATGTTTGTTTCTTGCGTAGCCATGCCACCAGACTTTCTCCTAGATAAATGCACCTCCACTTGTGCTTTTCCTGTCATCCACACAGCATTCCCAATCTGCATTTGTGTATGCTGTCAAGTGAATCTTTTGCCTTTTGGATACCAAAGTCCATACTGTGCAGTTCCTTGTAGATATCTAAATATTCTTTTGACTATTAGGAGGTGATTTTTTTTAGGTGTTGCTTGATATCTAGCAACAAGTCCTACTGCTAGCATGATGTCTGGTCTTGATGCTGTCAGGTATAGCAGACTTCTTATCATGGATCTGTAGAGTCTTTGATCTATATCAGTAGATCCATCATCAACACATAGCTTTCATCCCGTGATCATGGGAGTTCACATAGGTTTGCAGTCTTCCATTTTTAACTTTTTCAACATTTCTTT